>CM062813.1:441438672-442131748 GCA_031772625.1 Pinus tabuliformis | reverse complement strand
CCCCTATTGTTAAACACCCCCTACCCCCTATTGTTAAAAACCTTTCATAAAAGAAAATTTATATATAAATTAAACACGCATGAGGAATTAAAGAAGTTAAAATAAAACAACATTCCATTCTCCAATCACTCACCCATGTATTGTAGAACAAAGTGCTATTACTCTTGTGGTCTAGGTGGTCCAGGCCTCACTCGATGAGGCTTTTAAGTTTTCTGAAAGTTCCCTAATCTGTCGGTTCAATGGTTTTGGCCGCGGCTGACAGCGCTCCACAATTGGATCTCGGAGGTATGGAAGCCTGTCATTTCTGATGAAATTAATATCTACCCGTGTGCTAGGGGTTTCTTTATAGTAGACTTTGAGAATCCTGAAAGGAGACAATGTATTCTAGATTCCGACCCTTGGTTTTTGGAAAACTCAGGCCTATTCATGAAGCCATGGAAACCCATCATTCGACCCTCAAACAACAGTCATAACCTCAACACCAGTTTGGGTGAGATTGCCAAGCCTACCCTTGCATCTCTGGAATCTCTCCTCGCTAAAAACCATTTGAAATGCAATTGGAAATTTTACTGCAGGTGCCCAAAAACAGAGGAATATGCCAGAACCACCTATGCACACATCTATGTGGAAATGGACTTCAGCGTCGGATTCCCAGCTGAAATAAACCTAACAAGTAAAGACTATGTGTGGAACCAGAAACTCGATTATGAAAGTGTCCTCTTCAGATGTCGATCCTGCTTTGAGATAGAACATCTAGCCAAAAATTGCTCAAAAGCCTCCCAGAAAAATGTTGCTAGAAAAACCACAACAAATCTACATGGTGGGAAGGAGCACAAAAAGAACACTACATTGTCATCAAAGAAAACTCTAGAGAAAACTCTGAATCACAAGAAATCGGGCAAGAAAGAAACAACTCTCAAGACAAGCATGGAGAAAGCCCCATCGCACAAAATAAATCTTCATTTAACAGCGAAGCAGATCTCCTAGACCAAACTTCTTCTCTGACTATCTTCAAAAGGACGAACACAATAGATCGCGAAGCTAAGACACCAATGTCCCAAGAACCAGCAGAGATCAAGGAGATGCAAGATAAAGGAAGTTGGAAGACCGTAGAGAAAAAAAAGAAAGCCACAGCATCAATCTCGCCAAGAAAGACGAGGAGCCAGACAATTAAAAACTAAGAAAATTATAGGTCCGATAGACCAATTTGGTCTCAGTGGACGTTAACCGTCATCATCATCATCATCATCACTGATTTATAACATAAATAATTTAAATGAATCTAAACATAAATTAATCAAATAATTTAATTTTAAACATAAAATAATATATTACTCATATACAATATAAATGAAATAAAACTACAATCAAATGAGGACTTAGAGAATATAATATTAATTTCAACATATATTGGATTATTTCTCTAAGAGTTATGTCCGAAAGAGTGAAGAAGATATTCTATTTTATAGACGAACTTGCTTGTAACAAGAAATAACAAATATCTAATCAATCCCACTTGAGGATTTAATTGATCCATCTTGTTTACAACTAATTTTAAACATAATAAATAATTTCCATGATCCTTGCAAACTTGCATCAACTTTAGCATTCATCCGAAATGTCATTTAATGATGTTTGATTTCTTGTACCCATACTATACTTAATGGAGATATTCAAATCTCGTAGAAAATCAATTCTAAACTCATATCCACCACAGTTTGTCCTCCTTATATTCAAAACCATAATGTGGATTAGATAACGAATTAATTATATCTACTTAAAGCTAATTTGGAACATATAAAAATGTAAAATAATATACTTATGCAAATGGGTTTATAAAAATCCATCACCCATAATTAAACCCATAATTCATATTTGGTATATTTTTCCCAAAGTGGGTGTATGGTTGGTGGTGGTTGATTCTTACTAATTTCTAAATTGAGTTAGTATTCAAAATTCAATACATAATATATTAATTATTCTTAACGTTAATTATAATTCATCAAAATACTAAGAAATGTATTAGAAAACACTATGGGCACAAATGTCACACATAAGTATTAAAACATATTAATATAGGATTATAGGAAATAGAAAAGGGATTAAAAAGTAGGGATAAGATGGTGTAAAAGATGTCAATTCCATGACCCAACAATATGCAGAACACTAAAGAGTATTTTAATCTTTTTATCCATGATATTTAACTTGATTTTTCTTCATCTTATGATTCTAGTTGTCTAGTCATATCCTCTGAAAAAATCTCCACCATCCTACCTCTCATACTTTCAACATAAATCCTTGTGAGGTGTCATATAAGAGTATGCACCTAAGTTAACTAGTCATGGCTCGTGATTTACATGTGTGCTAAAAAAGGAAAGGTAAGATCCCCTCCTTCATCTGAGGAGGTTTTTTCTTCTATAGAAGTAGCATCCTCAAATTTATTACTGGGTGAGGTGGTCTTAGGAAAATTCCCAAGGGCCTGGGAATCCCTTGATCGGTAATGGTGGGATACATGGTAAAGCTTAAGGGTGGGGACGGGAAAATTCCTCAAGGTATTGTTGAAGAAATACATAGGCATCCATGCTTGTTTAGGCCTAATAATCCATTTACCGATAATGGCAGGATTGCAGTAAAGATTGGTAGTGTATGTTTATTTGTTTGGGCCCAGGAATCCCTTAACTAGTAATAGCGGGATACACATTAAAGCCTGGTTGTATAGATAAGGGTTTCAGGCCTGGAAATCACTTGACTGGTAATGGCGGGATACACGGTAAAGCCTGAGGAATCCCTAGATGGTTTTGTTGTGAGTCCTACATTCATGCTTGGAATATGGCACGGGGTGATTTGCTAAAAGAAATATTTGGTTCAACCCAATATATGGTCATGTGGTACACGGGAGTCCCTGACTTGGTTAGATTTTTCATATGTTTAATAAGAGCTCCTTTTCCCTTGTATTTCATGAATAAATATACTTTTTATTATGTGGCTTTGATGGTTGTTTTATCATTGTTATTATTCTAGTTATATGTTGGTTACAATCATGGTTTTATGATAGACTTTAGTTATGAATCTCCGCATGTTTTGATTATTAAATGAATCGTTAAATAATGTATGACCTAATAGATGATAATGCAACTATTTTGAGAGGGCATTTGACCTTCTTGACGATTCTCAGATAACTATGTGACACCTATGTTCAGATATGTAATTATGACTTGTAGATTACATGTTCATGATGTGTTTCATGGTTGGGATGGATTACAATAAGTCATTGTTCAAGTTTTGAATTAGAAGCTTTGCCTTTGTGTTATTTTATCATTTTTAAGAGTTTCATTAAGTTTTGGGCAGAGGTCTAGATACTAGCCCCAAAAAAGTGGCTTAGATCTCGGGGTCGCTAGAATAAAACTGAGTGAATTAGTCTACAATCATTGGGATGCAGGCTTATGGGAGCAACTGAAGGGTCTTAGGCACTGGATTGCCTTTTCATGGGAGCAGCTGAGAGCCCAGGTCAATGAAAAAATATGTTAACTCAAGGGTTGGGTAATTGGAGTGGTTGGTTAGCTCCTAGGGTCTTGTAGCACCTAAGGAAGGTAAGTAAAGTTTTGATTTGCCAATTCCATTTCCTTAATTGTACCTGGGATGTTGAGTCATATCATAGTAACTCTTCATCACATATTTACTGTGGCCGATCAGTAAGCTTAGGTAAGTGTGGAAGGAGGATGTTACAGACTAGTATCAGAGCATGGTTCAACCCTTGGACTAGATGGGCAGAATGTGTTTGTCATGCATGCATTAAGGTTGTATATGTACTTATTATATATGCATGGTGGTGGTCATTGTTGTTGTTGTGTTGTCGTGTCGAAGCTGATGAAGTTGTTCTCAGGATGTGTTTGTTATGAATGCATGTCGGTTGTATATGTATGGGTTATGCATTTCAATGTCTATATGTTGTTATACATTTGTGGGCATGGTTTTCATGCATGAGGTCGTGGTATGCAGTTGGTATTGTCATGAATGATTTATATATACTATTATGATTATGTTTATACATATATTGTTCTAATCTGGATTGATCTTGTAGTTGAGATATCCTCCCCTGAACTTTACTAACATGTGTTGGTTATGTTTATGTTTGGTTAGCTAACATGGTATACTTACAGGAAGAAGAGGATCAAAGATGACTAGAAAAATGGTGGATTATAGTTTATGAGACTTTTCTTACAAATCATATGAGAAGCATGGTGATGATTACTCCCCTCACATAGTAGACACTTTGAGAAGTTGGAAGGTAGAAATAAGAAGTTGCAAAGAAGATAATGACATAATCATTCAGTCATAAGAGAGACATGCCAGGGCACATGAGAAACAAGCAAAGGTCAATGTAGTTATCCTTCAGATTTTGTCATACTTGCAGAGGTAGGGACTGCTTAGGATTAGTCATGGATAGGAGGATAGGACTAATGGAGCCTATGATAGCAGATATCATGATGGGAATAGATCGGACAAGGATGATACCGTTAGGAATGGAAGATTCTTGGATACAAATGATAGGAGAGACAATGGACATGGGATTTCTTCTATTTTGGTTCAAACATGTATGGTGGTCATCATCGTTATCATCCTTACAGGAGGAATGACAGGGGATATTTTTTGGATGAGTTTAAGAAAGCCAAGGAAACTACATTTGATGGAGAGATGAAGAAGTCGGAGGATAAAAAGACCTGGTTGCATGGGATGAAGAAGTTATTTGAGTTGCATGGCTACACAGAGAACATGAAGTCAGAGATAGCTATATTCAGCCTCAAAGGGAAAGCATACATCTGGTGGGAAGATATGAAGTGGGTCAGAGATATTTAGATAGAGGAGTTGAGTTGGCATGAATTCAATATACTTTTCAGGAAGAAATACTTGTCAAAGAGGTACTATGATAGTAAATTTAAGGAGTTTTATGAGCTAAATATGGGATCGATGATAGATGAGGAGTACACAACTAAGTTCCTAGATCTATTGAGGTATTTATATATCTTAAGGATAAGAAGGCCAAATTTCAAAGATTTATTAGTGGATTACCATTAACATTTAAAGATTGAATTGAGTATAGTGAGCCTCAGTCACTTGAAGAAGTAATTGGAAATTTGAAACACTGTTATGAGAAAATGAAGCATAAGACAGAGTCTCAACAAGGTTGGAAATGGAAATACAAGACTAAGGGAAAGTGACCATTGATGCGAACAAGACCTTAGGGTGTAGGTAAGAAAGAGAATGTTGTTCCTTACAAGAAGTTGAACGTAGCTGGACAGGAGCATGGGTCACACCCTGGAGAGGAAAGATAAAGGTGATGGTAAGGGACTATTGCAATGTTGGATGTGTGGAAAAGAGCATATAAAGAGGTATTTCCATTGTATCAGGTTGGTAGGACTCATGTCTATAGTGCATAAGAAGTGCAAACAATTGGGGATGTTGGACAGTGCATTCCTTGGATCTATGCAGCATTGGATAGCATGCAGGTGGATCACCAAGCATCTATTATCGAGATGGACGGTAAGCTTTGTGATCAAGTTATTTCTATTTTGATTGACCCTGGATCTAATAATAGTTATGTTAATTCTAACCTGGGGGATGAGTTTGGTTTGAATAAAGAAGTGCATGTAGAGTCTTGGTTAGCATGGTTGGCTATAGAAAAAGTTTCATCATTGAGTAAGAGATTATGCATTTGAGTTGAATGGTATGCCTACATCAATGCATCTAAATGTACTTCCATTGGGATCACATAATATGCTTAAGGGTATGGATTGGTTGTACCTTCATAGGACCAAAGTAGATTGTTATGACAAAGCTCTTGAGTTCTTGGATGACAATGGAGAATAAAGAATATTGCAAGGTAAGAAGAAGGGAACACTAGTTAGAATGGTTACAGCTATGCAGGTGAAGTGTAGTCACAGGAAAGGATGTGTGCTATTTGTAGTGCATATTTCCAGTGATAAAGTTAAGGATGTTGAGGATGCGAAAGTTTTGAAGAGGTACTCGATCTTATAGTAGTTTCAGGATGTATTCCCAACAAAGATTTCAAGGTTGTCGCCTCACAGGGAAGTGGAATTTTGTATTGAGTTTGTACCAGGAGTAACACCAACATCAAAGGCACCATACAGGAGGGACATTCTAGAGTTATTGGAAAGGATACATTATGATAATTGTATTGTCGTGGGGTGCACCAGTCTTGTTTTTTAAGAAGAAGGATGGTACTCTTAGATTGTGCATTGATTATAGGCAGTTGAACAAGATAACCATCAAGAACATGTATCCATTGTCGAGGATTGATGACTTGTTTGACTAGTTGAAGGGAGCAACGATGTTCTCGAAGATTTATTTGAGATTAGGATACCATCACGTATGCATTAAAGATGATGATATCTAAAACATTGCTTTTTGGACCAAGTATGAGCATTATGAGTTTGTTGTAGTTCCATTTGGTTTAACTAATTCTCCATCTACTTTCATGTGCTTGATGAATAGTGCGTTGTGTCCTTATCTGGACAAGTTTGTTATTGTATTCATTGATGATATATTGATATATTCTAAGAATGAGGAAGAGCATGTCAAACACTTAGTAGCAGTGTTGAGATTGCTAAGAGAGCATCAGTTTTATGCCAAATTTAGTAAATGTAGTTTCTTTCATATAGAGGTACATTACTTAGGGCATGTGGTTTCTAAGGAAGACATAACAGTGGATCTAGAAAAGATAAGAGTTATCATGAAATGGGAAGCTCCTAGAAATGTGTATGAGGTCAGATAATTCATGGGGCTAGTAGGTTATTATAGGAGGTTCATTAGGAACTTCTCACGGATTGCCTATCCTATTACATCATTGCAAAGGAAGTGAAGGAAATTTGAATGGATAGGCAAATGTGCAACAAGTTTTGAGTAGTTGAAGCAGTGGTTGACAAATGCTCTAGTTCTCAAGACTGCAGACCCAGATAAAGAGTTCATGGTGTATATAGATGCTTGCAAGAGAGGACTTGGTGGATTCCTAATGTAGGAGGGACAGATGGTATGCTACGAATCAAGGAACTGAATGAGCATGAGTAGAACTATGTGACACGTGATCAAGAGTGGGTAGTGATCATTCATGAATTGAAGATGTGGAGGAACTATCTTCTTGGTAGGAGGTTCATTATGGTAAGTGATCACAGTGGATTGAGATATTTATTTGACCAACCGAATCTAAATGTCAGGGAAGCTAGATGGTTGGCCATGATCAGTGAGTTTGAATTCGATATCAGGTACATTAAGGGGAAAGAGAATAGGGTTATATATTCTCTTAGTAGAAGAGTACATGTAAATCACATAGCAGCTATTAGTTCATATGGGACAAATTTACAGGACCAGATCTTATAGGAAGGACAACAAGATGAAAGGTATAGGGAGCTTTGACACAAGTTATAATAGCAGGGTATAGATGATCAGGATGTGGGCCATTATCTTACAATGAATGATTTAGTTAGATTTAGGGATGAGATCTATGTGCAAGACAACAGTGAACTCAAGAAGCTTCTCTTGAGGGAATTTCATGTTAAGCCATATTCAGGTCATCTAGGATATCAAAAGACATTGAAATCAATGAAGAATTCCTACTATTGGTTGAATATGAAGAAGGTGGTAGCTGAGTTTGTTGCCACATCTTGATTTGTCAACAAGTAAAAGTAGAGTTCAAGCATCGAGGTGGTCTACTACGACCGATTTCAATTCCATAGTGGAAATGGGAAGTCATTTCCATGGATTTAATTATAGGCTTATGAGGACATCTAGACAACACAATTCTATTCTGGTTGTGGTTGACAGGTTGACAAAGGTATCACACTTCATTCAAGTGAAGTCTACTTAGTCAACTAGTGATGTAGAACAATTTTTCATCAAGGAGATAGTGATTTTTCATGGTGTTCCAAAGAAGAATGATTTACACAGAGATGCTAAGTTCACTTCTAGGTTTTGGAAGGAGTTATTTGCAGTTTTGGGTACAGAGTTAGCCTTTATTACAACTTATCATCTGCATACATATGGAAAAATAGAGAGGGTCAATATGATTCTGGAGGACATGTTGAGAATGTTTGTTATGCATCAGCAATGGAAGTGGAAAGAGTACCTTCCACTGGTAGAGATTTCTTACAAAAATGGGTATCAGGATTCATCAAGGATGAGTTCATTTGAGGTACTTTATAGGCATAGTTTTAATAGCCCCATAAGCTAGAGTGATCCAGTGAATATGGTGTTGATAGGACCAGATACGTTGGCAGAGATGGAACATGAAATGCAGGTTATAAAGTAGAATCTAAAGGAAACACGGGATAGATAGAAGAGTTATACATATCAACACAGGGAATTTAAGGAGTTTCAGGTTGAGGAGCATTTGTATTTGTGCATAAATCCCAAGATGATCTCCTTGAGGATTGGGTCATGTGCGAAGTAAGCACCTCAATATTGCGAACCTTTCAAGATCCTTGAGAGGATTGGAACAATGACCTATGGACTTCCACTGCCTCCGACAATGAAAGTCCATGATGTTTTCCATGTTTCATTTCTTAAAAGATATGTAAGGGATGTTGATTATGTTATTGATTGGTTTTTATTGTAGGTGGAGCCAGAAGGAGAATTCCGGCCAAAACCTCAGTGCATATTACAACAAAAGATGCTCATTGTAACAACCCTGGTGAAAATTCCATGTAAAAATATATAAATGCCACGGATGATGGGACACATATTCGAAGCTGAATGGTGGGAAGGACATCCTAGGTGATGTTCATTTGGTAGTTTATGGGTAAGGAAATTGGCAAAGGCAATGACTAAGGCATTAAAGAGGCGAAAAGTTATTTTGGCACATTTATTTATGAAAATAATGGAAATTAGGAGAAAAGGAAGGTGAAAGGTCACATGTTGCATGTGAGGAGGAAATTGAAGGAAAATAATGGAAGATGAAGAAAATAGAGGCCTCATTAATAAAAATGCTTCTAAGGATCAGTGGGCAAGACTTTGTCAGTTCATTTTTGGAGCTCTCTCATTATTCTCTCTCTCTCTCTCATAGTCTTGGACACTTAGAGTTTTCTTGGAGCACTTCAGCATTAGAGAAAGAAAATAAAAGAAGGCAAGAGGAAGCAAGGATCAATCAAGGAAATCCAGGATCAAGAAGCTACAACAGGCTTCATTGCAGAGTGGTATCAGAGCATGGTTCAAACACTTGCATTGGATGGGCTCTATCATAGGTGAAATGAAGAACAAAGGTTAAATTTTAGATATTTCTCTCATATTTGTTATAACTTTTCTTTTGTGGCATATTAGAATTTGAAAATTTGTCCATATTGAAGGTAAATCCCATTGATAATGTGGTAAAAATTTCATATATTTGTTCACAATACTTTAGGAATTATGATCTAAGGAAGATGACCTTCCTGAATGCACCTTTAAACAGGTCATGTTGGAATTTCTGCAATAACTCATCTTTTGTAGGCTTTCAGAAGCTGATTTTTTTTTCACTTTGAGGGGACATACCACTAATTATGTGGTAGAAATTTCAGATATTGGGTTGCAATATTTTAGGATATATGAGTAGAGGGAGTCGAGCCTTCTGAATGCTCCTAAAATCAGGCCTCAAACAGGTCACGCTGAAATTTTTGTTATAACTTTTATTCTAGGCACTCTTAGGAGATGAAATTGTTTCTAAAATGAGGGGAACTCCCACGGATATTTTGATAAAAATTTCAGACATTTATTCACTATATTATAGGAGATATGACCAGTAGAAGTCGAGCTTTCTGGATACTCCTAGAATTGTTCACCAAGTATGATTGTGTTGGTATTTTTGTTATAACTTTTTATCTATGAAATATCAGAAGTTGAAACTTGAACCATAGTGAGGGATAATACCACTGATCATATGATTTAGTTTCCATAACTTTTAGGACTACGTTTTAGGATATATGCATTGAATCAATCACTATATTAGTTTGCATGTGAAGTGTTTGATGAAATGCTTAAATGGTTCAATAATTAATTGCACACAAACTGTTTGATAAAATGCCCCAATGAGTATGTCGGTTGTGGTTGGGGATAATATTGATGTGTAATAGTATTTTTGTAGTTAATGTATTCTTACTTGTATGCAAACAATTTGCTATATTAGTTTTCATGTAAAGTGTTTGAAGAAATGCTTACACGCAAATGTAATAGTATAGTAGTTGTTTGAAGAAAATGTAAAAGTATGGTAATTGTTTGAAAAAAATGTTATTTTTGGATGGGATAGTATTGTATTATGATAATATGGATGTAGCTAATCTATGCCTATTTTCATGCAAAGAATTTGAAGATTTGCATGTAGGGAATTTGAAAGGTTGCATGCAAGGAATTTGAAAAGTTGCATGTAAGGAAATGGAAAAGTGACATGTTTTTAGTTATTATGTTACAAGTGGAATAAGTGCAATGTTTTGAATTAATCTCATAAAAATGTATGAGAAATAAAAATCAATTTCTTTTCAAGTGTAGTTAAATTTAGTAGAGCTTTGGAGATCCCATTTCCATAATTGGACATTGGAGATCGGGCCATTATAGTAGCTTCCTCCTTCTACCTTAGTGTGGACCATGGATAGTAAGGGGGTATGCTTATAGGTTGTTTGAATGTTTTATTAAATGTGTGATATGTGTTTGTGATTATAAAATTGTATGAAGGAATACTCTTGTTTTAATACGGTTGTACTAACACAATATGTGTTGAGACAACTGATATGAACTTGTGTGCAAGTGGGTGCTAGTTTTAGTATTATGACTATGATTGTGAGTTGATTGTTGACTATGTGTTAGGTCCCTATAATACTAGTGATTCCCCCATTACTATTGTCGTTGTATCCATTATTATTATTGTTGTACCCATATTGTCCCCATATTTTTATTATTGTGCCCCATAGAATCCCTCTATTGTTATTTTTGTGACTTTATATTATTATTGTTAGGTCGGCTTGGTTATATTGTGACCCCTTAGACTCCTATATATAGAAAGGAGGTTTTGTCATTTGAATCATCTAAGAAATGTTCATTTGTGTAATGTAAATGAGGTTCTCGCCTCGAAGAGGCTTATTTTTAAGGCGTTGATCTATTTTTTCTATCTTTTTGTGAGTTGGTTTCATAACATTTGGTATTAGAGCTTTGGATTCTAGGGTTTCGTTGCTCCAAACAGGTCATTGTGGAATTTTCACTATAACTTTTTTTCTGCAGTTTTTCAAAAGCTACAAAAAACACCCATTTGAGCCAAAATCGTTCTGAACTTGGGGTCCGAATTTCAGAGATTGTCTCGCTATATTTGTGGAGATATGGTCTGAGAAAGTTAGGGTTTTTGCAGACTCCTGGATTACATTCCAAACAGGTGACCTGGGCAAAATCATCATAAATTTTGTTTTGAGCATCAGATTGAAATTTCGTAAGAAGTTTCAAAAAGAGGACGGCCTGTAGTTTTCTGTGTATCATTTTCAGGTACTAAGGTCAAAACAGTGACACGTGGCACGTCATACAAGTTCGCTCTACTAAACTATTCTATAATCATGTCACCGTGGGAGATTTGGCATAACTCTTCCTTGGATAAATCCAATCTTGATCAAAATTGCAGGGTTAGAAAGAGGACTCAAAGTGCTACCGCAGGACAAGATTTTAGATATTTGAGATCTGTAGTTACAGAGATACAAGAGGTTCAATATCGAGCTCTTACAAAGTGAAAAAAAAAGGTGTGTAGTTTTTTAAATTTTGCATAAGATTGGTTTGAAAAATTAGTTTGAAGGAATTCAAAGGGAATAGTGAAGAATTATTAGCATTAATTAATGCTCCAAAGAAAGAAAATGGAAACACCTAGTAAGCAACCTGAAAGCTCTAGCATGACTCATGAAGAAGAGGAAGAAATGCAACATGATATATCAAAATTAGAAGACCAAGTACAACAAATTTCACTCTCACTAAAAGTAAATGAAGCCAATATGAATGGTGTGGAAGCTAATATGAATGGCATGCAATTTAAGATGAATGGCGTGGAAGGTAAGATGAATGGCATGGATGCTAAGATGAATGGCATGGACGATAAGATGGAAGAATTGAAGATAAATTTGAATAAGTTGCTACAAGAAATGGTCACTAATGGTGAAAGGGTAGTAAAGGAAATTCATGATGAGAACAAAATAAATGTTAATCATGATTTCATAGACTCTAATGTTGGATTGAAGACCCACCATGTTCCAAAAATCCATATGAGAAATTTTGATGGAAAGGATCCCGGAACATGGATGCTACAGATGGAGCAATTTTTTTATCTCCATAATGTGAAAAACACACAAAAGGTACATATTGCAACTTTATAATTGGAACCAAATCAATTTGATGGTATCGATGGCTTTGCTATCATAAAAGAATTGTCACTTGGGCAATTTTTAAGGAAGAAATGATAGTACATTATGAGGATACAAAACGCAACACCTTTTTTAGCCAATTGATAAATCTCAAACAAAAGGGTCCAATGATGGAGCACATTGAGGACTTCCAAAAATTGAACATAAGGGTAAAAGATATTCTAGAGGAGCATAGGATTGACGTGTTCATAGGGACTTTAAAGGATAATATCCAGCATGAGGTTTGCCTTTGGGAACCTGATTCATTGGAGAAGGGATTCAAGTCAGCAAGAAAAATGGAAAGCAAAATTATGGCACCCAGGAAGCCTACCACTCACAAATATAAAGATGGAAGTGTTGTTGCCCCTAGCCTTCCCCAACCTACAAGGTTGACACCACAATAATTGGAAGAAAAAAGAGCAAAAGGGCTTTGTTACAGTTGTGATAGCAAATATACTAAAGGTCATAAGTGTGCTGAGAAGAAATTATTCTACATAGATTGTGAAGAAGAGGAAGAAAAGGAACAAGAAATGTCAGAGGATATACTCAAGGAACAAACCCTAGATAAAGAAGAAATGAATCCAACCATATCTTGTAATGCATTGGCTGGAATTACCACTCCTCAAACTATCAAGATAGAAGGACATGTCAAGAAGAAAAAGGTAACAATGTTGATTGATTCGGGAGGTACCCATAATTTTATTCATTGTAAGATAGCAAAGGAATTGAATTGCTTCCTATATCTAGCACCAGAGTGTCAAGTGATGGTTGCAAGTGGAGGAACCATAGATTTCAATGGAAAGTGCCATAATATCAAGTTATCCATGGGAGAATATGTATTGAATAGCCCAATTCTTTCCATTCCAATGGGTGGTGATGATGTTGTACTAGGAGTCCAATGGCTACAATCCTTGGGTAAAATAGCTTTTAATTTTCAAGAACTTTTCATGAAATTTTCTGTGGAAGGAAAGGAAGTTGAATTAAGGGGTATTGCAAGGAAACTGGGAAAGATAATCAGATCTAATGGTATGATAAAGCTTCTAAAGAAGGAACAATGAGGTGTAATTGCACAATTATGTTCACTAGAGTTTCCCACATCGAAATCATATATTTCTCCAGATCTCCAAAAAGTCTTGGACAATCTTTCCAAGGTATTTGAGACTCCCAAAGGTCTCCCACCTATTCGTGATCATGATCATGCTATTCATTTGATTCCAGGAAGTGTTCCACCAAACATCAGGTCGTACAGACATCCCTATGTCCAAAAGAGTGAATTTGAACGTATGGTTGCAGAAATGCTAGAGGCTGGTATAATTCAACCTAGTCAAAGTTCTTTCTTTGCTCTAGTAGTATTGGTGCACAAGAAGGACAGATCATGGCGCATGTGTCCGGATTATAGGGAGCTCAACAAGCTCACTATTAAAGATAAATTTCCCATTCCTGTCATTGATGAATTATTGGATGAATTTCATGGATCAATTTACTTCATCAAGTTGGATCTTCATTCAAGATATCATCAAATCAGAATGAAGACTGAAGACATTCTGAGAACAACATTTAGAACTCATGAGGGTCATTATGAATTTTTTATCATGCCTTTTGGCCTTACCAATTCACCTTCTACATTTCAAGGTTTGATGAATTCCATTTTCAAACCCTTCCTTAGAAAATTTGTGTTAGTATTTTTTGATGATATACTAATCTACAGCAAGTCTTGGAAGGATCATGTTGAACATGTTGATAGGGTGCTCAAACTATTGGAGGAGAAACAATTATATGCAAAAAATCTCCAAATGTTTCTTTGGAGTACAAGAGGTGGAATATTTGGGTCATATTGTATCTCATGAAGGTGTTAAGGTAGACCTTGGCAAAATTAAAGCCATTAAGGAATGGAAAATGCCCACATCCATAGAGCATCTGCAAGGATTTCTCAGGTTGACAGGGTATTATTGCAAGTTTGTTAAGAATTATGGGAGAATAGCAGCACCTCTAACAACATTATTGAAGAAATATGCATTTGCATGGACTCTAGAAGCAAAAAGGGCCTTCGAACATCTTAAAGAGGAAATGTGCCAAGCACTGGTCTTAGCTACGCCAGAATTCACAAAAACATTTATTGTGGAATGTGATTCTTCAGGAAATGGAATTGGTGTTGTTTTAATGCAAGATGAAAGAACCATTGCTTTCAAAAGTCATCCAATCAAGGGAAAGTATTTACAGAAAGCTATTTATGAGAAGGAAATGTTACCAATACTACATGCACTTAAGAAATGGTGACCCTACCTAATGGGAATAAACTTCAAGGTAAAAATGGATCATGATAGTCTTAAATACTTTTTAGAACAAAGATTATCCTCTGAAGAGCAACAAAAATGGGTCACAAAGATGTTGGGTTATGACTTTGAAATCATCTACAAAAAAGGGAAGCAAAATGTTGTGGCAGATGCACTCTCAAGAAAGGATGAGGATGTGGATGCATTGTTGTGCGCCATTTATATTATCCAACTGGATTGGATAAATGAAGCAAGGGAGGAATGGAAGAATGACGAAGAAGTGTGGGCACTCATTCGAAAGTTATAACAAGATTCCAATACATCTAATACATTTAGCTGGAAAAATGATTCATTATGGTACATGTTGGCACCTAAATCTGCCTTAGGCTGAAGAAGGCAAAATTTAGGGTAACCACAAACCACGCTCAGTCTCGTAGCTAGCCCTACGAGAGCAGGAGAGGGCTCTCTCCAAGTCACACTCAGCGAATGGATAAGCAAAATAGTCTAAGATGACTTACAATACGATGTTTACCTTAGGCTAGTAAGTCAAAAAGGATTTTGGAAAAGATTTTTGAAAGTGACTGAACTTCTGAGATGTATATGGGACTGGCGCTTAGCAAAGAACAGAGAATTGAGAATGAAGGCACGGATTATTCCGTGAGGCAAGGTAGGTGGGAAGCGCAGCAATTTTAACTTAAGGTGACACGGAATGGAAAGATCGCCGAAGGTAGTGAAAAGGGCATGGTTGCATGAATCCTTTTCAACAGAAGAGTAACACTGCACATGAAATTTTCCCACAGGCAGAGCAATATAAATTGAATTCTACCTAATCTCACTTAGAAAATTTCACTGAAATGAAACATGGAATGAATTATGAAACATAACAAGATACATATGGAACATAAGAAAACATTTGCTACACTCACAACCAAAAGAATCTCATGAAAAAGAGCCACTGCCTTTCATTAAACTCTCTATCAAAAATACACAGTGCAGAAACAGAGTTTCTTTCCCACAGTCTCTCAGAAGTTACAAGCCAACCCACCCTTTGCAAATAACTTGCTTAAAATATATAGAAAGTGTAGAGAAGAGATGGAACACCCAGGGGTTGGGAAGTTACTCAAATCATTTCAAAAAGGAGATGGAGAGCCAACCATCAGCTACAGGTGTAGCGCTCTCAAGCGTGACATTTGGCTATGGTGACCCTTTGCATTCTTTGCCACTTGGATAGATGCCCACCTAGAGAGAAAACTCTTTAAAAGTTGCCTTTGGTGCCAAAAAACCAAAGAGTGGATGACCGGGCCCAATTGGAGAAGTCGCGACCCGAAATTTCGCGAAACGGGAGCAAACTGGGCAAAATTTCCTCTGTGCGCCGCGCGCTTTTCTCTGTGTGTCGCGCTATTTTGGGGCCTGTTTTGGGGCACTTGCAGGTGTTCAAAATGTGCCCAAGTGGGCTTGTTAGAAATCTTGGCCTGTCTACTTTCCAACCCAACTAGAATTTCTGAATTTGAAGCCCATTTGCCCCTCCAAAACTTCATTCTCCGCGGACTGCTTTCTATGTTTCCAAAAAGTGGTAGAGAGGCCATTTTTGGGTGTTTTTTGACCTTTAGGAGGCCCAAAACTTATCAAACTTTCTAGCCCAGACACCAGTAGACGTATTTTTCGATGCTAAATCAAAAAATGCAAGCCATTCCTTGATCTGAGTTCTATAATTTTAGCGGAGAAAATCCCTGTTTTTCGCCCAAAAAATTTCCCTGTGACCAAAATTTGCCCAAATTTTTTGAGATTTGGGCTGGAAGTTCTCTATGGGGTGCCTTGCTAAGCCAAGGAAGCCTCAGCCAAGATTCTGAGCCTATCTTTCTCTTTTTCCCTTTTTGTGGCTTTCCTCAGTTTTTCTTTCAAACTCAAGTTCTGTGCCCTGTAATGACGAGCCAGGTGTCTCATCAGTGTGTTGTCTTTGTCGGCCTTCTTCAACATGTTGTCCAAGTGCAAACTCACGATCATCAATAACCTGTTGCTCTAATGAAGTGAATTCAATCCTCCTCTGTTGGACAGTTAGGCAATCCTCACGGATGTTCTGAAGCTCCATGATCACATGCTCGTCTTCTAGCTGTTTGTTCCTCTACTCCAAATACCTGATGTTCCATTTGGCCATCTCCAACTTGAGTGTCAAGGAGTGAATCTCTGTCTCTTACTCGTGGAAGATCTCTTTTAGCTGTGCACTTTGTGGACGTGTATCTGTATCATCATCATCACGAAGGAGAATGAGTCCGGTCTTTCATTCACCTGGTGGCACACCTGAAGGCCCCTCCTCATGCTTGGGCTTCTTTCCCTTGTCCTGTACCTGTATTGCCAATGTAGGAAACGAGGCCCCTTCCACCCTGGGTGGAGATAACACTTGCTTTGCTGCTGCAAACAAAGGCCTGGTGCCTTTCGGATAGCCTCTCTGATAAGTGATGGAAAATGGCACCACAGTGGTCTCATGGCGTTCATGCTGATGAGAAGGACCACCTGTCTCATGTTTTGCCTCTGATACTACCTGTGGGGCGCTTAAGAAGTCACGGGAGATGAAGTCCTCCCAAGCAATGCCCTGCAATCCCAACTGATGGTCCACCAAAATCTGGATAAGAGCAAAGTGATATATGTTGTTGAGCTACTACCGAGGGGTCTTGTGCTACATGAATTTTCTCATCCTCTCTATGTTCCCGCAAATCAAAAATGGGAGGTTCATCATACGCACCCTGGTAAAGTGCATGAGCAACCTGATGTGATATGCATAAAGGCGAGAAAACCTCCCCTCACAACTGAAGTATTTCATGATCAATTTCATGAGCGGAGCATACTCATCTCTTAGAAATCTGAATGGGAAAACTCTACTGAGATGACTCAAACAACTGGCCTTAATGTAAGGCTCATAAATTTCCCTCTCCACCCTCATCTTCTTGTGCCACTGTTCTCCAACATTCGGTATGCCTGTTGCCACTGATATGGTTTCGGGTTTTAATGTGAAAATGACCCCTGCCAAGATAGACTGTCCTCCATGCAGGTGAAGTGAAAAAAGATGGGCCAACTCATGATGAATCCTGACATTTTCCACCCTCTGACAAAATTCGAAACATGCTAAGTGCTGGAAACAAGACATAACGAGGGGGCATGCCTGCAACTTAGCGAGGGTGTTTGGTTCATCCCTGACATGTCTGCCACTCCTAGGTCTCTGGGGAGCCTGTTCTCCTGAAGTTGTGTCACTGTGAGTTTCCCCCTCATAATCTGATGAAACTTCTGATGCCATTACTATGGTTTATACCCTGAATTTCTTTGCTACCCTCTGAATCCAATGACACTGATGAATGCTCTGAAAATCTTGTTACCAAGGCGACAATAAAACAGGGGAGTGTTAGGAGGGGAATGATGAAAAGGGGGATAGGGGTTTAAAGGGGAAATTTATCAGGGATTTGGGAGTGTTTGGGGTGTGGTTTTTATGGGGTAGGGTTAAGGCACTTTTGAGCTATATGAGTAAAGGGGACAAAGGGATAGGATTGCACTGTAGCTAGGGTAACCATTAGGGGAAAATGCTCCAGAGGAATTAGCTGACAGAGGTAGGGTAGGAGCATAATTGATAATTAAGTTACTGTATCAAATCCTTAGCTATTTTGCCATTCTTTGTGCCATTTTTTGTGTCTTCTTGATAGAAGTTTTCCTTTGATTTCATGGCCACCAAGATATATTTTTCCTTGAGTTTAGGATCAGTGGTGAAAAGATTTATGGGAATTTTTTCAATGTTGATAGCCAATTTACAAAAATTAGAGAGATTTTGTGCTTTTTTAGGCTCAAAGGCCTGTGCGCCACGCGCTTTGCCCAGTGCATCGCGCCATTGTAAAGTTAACACTGTGGCTAGGCTCCCAGTGTGCCGCGCGCCCTGAGTGCGCTGCGCCACATTGTTTGTGCGCCGCGCGTGGTCAAACGACACAAGTTGCTTGGAAAAACAAGGGATGGGTCTTAGTGGAGGTTTTATATGTGGGATATGGAGGTGAAAACGATGAGGAGTGAGAGGAAAAGGAGAGGGGAAACAAAACCTTGGTGGATTCTTCAAATTTACAAACCCCCATTATCATTTTTGCTTTGAGGATGATTGGCATGGATGGCCAATATGTTTTGTATCTCACTTGACGTCTTAGAAACAGCTAAAAATTGACCAAATTGATTGGAGGAGAGGTATTATAAAGCCTACCTCGTGATTTGATAGCTTTCGCAAATATTTGAAATGGTTTGGCACTGTTTTGGGCTGCTGAACTGTGTGCGCCGCGTGTAATTCCCAGTGCGCCGCGCGCCTTATATGCGTCGCGCCCTTGAAAATTTTCCACTGCGGGCTGGCTGCCAGTGCGTCGCGTGTTGTGTGTGCACCGTGCTCCTTGGTGTATGCGCCATGCTCTCTGTAATCGCCTCCCAACTCACTCAAACCCTCATGAATTTGCCCCTTTACCTCTGTAATTTCTTTCCAAGCTTGCCAAAGCACAAATGATTTTTGTTTTGGGCTAAAACATGTATATATAGGCTTTGGGAGAGTTGGTTTTAATTTTTTCTTCTTTGAAACCCTCTTTCTAATGTTTGAGTTGTGCACTTTTTATTGACTTTAAAACACTCTGCTTTTCCATTTTTCTTCGAAATTGTGGCTCTCTTGATGAAATTTTTTGGCATTTCTTTGCGAGGACTGCATCTGAAAATGTCAACTTTCTATTTTTAAAAAAAATTGTCATAGTTGACCTTGTTTGACTGTTCTTCAAAACAGAGTTTTGAAGATGTCTCTTGTGGTGATGATGAAGCTTTCTACACTGTAGGTGTATAAGGTCTCCCTCTAGCCTGCATGGCTTGTTATGGACATGCTTTCAGAGACCAAACTGATGAATTTCTAGACCCAAACCATAAAAAATGACTCTATCCTGTAATAGGACCAGACCTTGACTATCATGAATTTGATTGATTTTGGACCAAGACCTGAACCAGCAGAGGCTAGACATGAGGGAAAATGAGTAGCATGACTTTCTCCGTCAGATCATGACATGTCCCTAGTGAAATGCAACTGAGTGGATGAAGTGGGACACCTAAAATTGAAATGCACAAAGAGCTTTTATCTCTGACAGAGGGCTGACCAGACCGACTCTAACATTGGCTCCAAGGGGGGATGGTAGCTCCTTGGAGGTGCCAAGAACAGCAGATCTCTGGAGGAGCTAGACAGTGCCTCTTGGTCCATTGGGCTATGGAGTTGTCATTTTGATAAACAGCATAAGACTATGACTTATTTACAAAACTGGAGTAACCAAGAAATTGACTCAAACTTGACAATTGGAATAGCTCAAAAATTGACTGTACATACTGAAACCAAAGTGAAATAAAAATGGTATTTACAATGACAGTGGAAGTAACGTTAATAGATCAACAATGATACCGCTTGAGCAACCGACCATTGATCGGCCCTCCAGGACAGTCTTCCCCATTCATTTCTTTAAGAAGAAAGGTGTTTTGACGCCTGTATGTTGCGATCTTGAAAGGAACTTTCCACAAGTTTTCGAACTTTCCGTGCTTGCCTTTATCTTCATTCCTTGCATCCCACTTCAGCACCACATCATCCAACTAAAATTTTTCCACTTTAGCTTTCTGTCATAAATTTTCTTTATCTTCTCCTGCAACTTGGATGTGTTTAGGAAAACTTCCTCTCTTGTTTGATGTAAGTGGATCATTTGATTCAGCCTTCTCTGCATGGGATCTTCCTCACTGTCGGCCTCCTGAAGAAGTTTTACCACCGGGGCAGCAAGGGAAGCGGGAAATACTGTGTCCACACCATAAACCAGCTCAAACAGAGACATGCCAATAGACTTTTTCTGACTGATTCTATCTGCCCAAAGTGCATGAACCAGCCTCTTGTTCCAGCTCTTCTTATTAATTTCCAGCAGCTTCTTGAAAATGTTGACCAAAGATTTATTCGAAGATTCCGCCAATCCATTGCCTTGTGGATGATAGGCAGTTGAATGACCCAAAATTATATGATATCTATGACAAAATTCTACCATCCTTTTCGATTTAAAAGCTACTGCATTATCACTGATTATTTTGTTTGGACAACCAAAGCAAGACAAGATGTTATTTTCAAGAAATGAGATGATTACCTTGTATGTCGCTTGTCTATTAGGTGTTGCCTCAATCCATTTTTTGAAGTAGTTTGTGGCTGTAAGGATCCACCTATGCTATCCAGAAGAGGCAGGATGAATTTCCACAATGAAATCCAACCCCCACTGCTGAAATGGAGCGCTCACTTCGATAGGCTTAAGTGGCAAAGGCTGTAATTTCTGTTTACTTTCGAAAATTTGACACTTATGACAGCACTTTACCATCTTATTCACATCAGCAAACAAAGTAGGCCAGTAGTACCCCGCTCTCAAGATTTTGTTCGTTGTTGACTTCCAAAAAAGATGTCCACCACACTCTCTTCCGTGGAAATCTTCCATGGCTTTCTTTGCCTCCTCTTCCACCAGACAGTTTAACAAAATGCCACCAGGATCTTTCCAATAGAATGCAGAATTCAAAATACAAAACTTGGCAGCTTTCAATTTAAGTGTTCTTGCCTTGTTCCTAGCCCTGTCGGGCGATGGTGATAGATTTTTCAACACGTATATTATATCAGAATACCATGGGGACAAAGCAAACATTTCAGATACCTGAACTGAAGTTTCTTCATCATTCTCATCGGACAAGGCAGCGATCAGATTTATGTCCAATGCATGCAAATTTGACTCAGCCATTAGCTTCGCCAATCCCTGTACTTTGATCAGCTTTGTAGGCTTTATCTCCACATCGTATTCTAGCAAGGCTATGATCCATTTGCCTCTTCTCCCTTCCGGATCAGTCTGCACTAAAACATCTTTCACAGCAGTATTAGGAACATAGGCTAGAATGTGAGAATGTAAGATATACACCCGGAAATCCTTCAGTGCCTTCACCAATGCCAGGGCTTGCTTCTCAATAATGTTGTACTTCAAAGCTGCATCCCTTATAGCCCTGCTGAAGAATGCAATAGGTCTTTCATGATCATCCCTCTTCTGCAATAGTACCACTGCCATAGTGTGCTCAGAAGCGAATGAAAACAAGATGAAATCTTGAGTGTAATTTGGGCTGACTAGAATTGGAGCTGAAGAAAGGGCCAATTTGACCAAGTTGAAAGATTTTACAGCCTCATCTGTCCATTTCACCTGGCTGTCCTTTTTAAGCATGTTGGTCATTTCTTTCAAGTGTTCCACAAGATTAGGTACAAAGCGACGCAAAAAATTCATCTTACCATTGAATGAATGTATCTCCTTTTTGTTCCTAGGCAGATCGATTAGCTAAATTGCTTGGACACATGATGGATCTTTGTGGATGCCATTTTCTGAAATGATATGCCCAAGTAATTTGCCTTCCTCCATGGCGAACAAGCTCGTCTTAGGATTCAGCGATAAACCATATTTCCTGCATTTTTGAAAGACAATTTTTAGATGATGCATGTGTTCTTCATCAGATTTTGAAAACACCGTCAAGTCATCCAAGTACACCACCAAAAACACATCCTTCTCATTTTCAAATGCCAAGTCCATTGCACGCTGAAATGTGGCACCTGAATTCTTCAAACCGAATGGCATTTTGGCATAGTGAAATGTTCCCCATGGAGTTGTGAATGTTGTCTTATCTCTATCATCTTCATGGACAGAAATTTGGTTATATCTGGAATAACCATCAAGAAGCGACATATGAGATGCCCCTACCACTCGCTGAAGTATATGGTCCATCTTGGGCAGCGGATAGTTGTCCTTGAATGAGACCTTGTTTAGATTTCTGAAATCAATGCAAAGGCAGATCTCACCGGTCTTCTTTGGTACAGGCACTAAGTTAGATATCCAATCTGAAAATCTGATAGGCACAATGATACCTGACATGTACAACCTATTTACCCCTTTTTCGATGGATGGCAGCAACTTTGGATTGATCCTTTATAGCTTTTGTCTAAATGGATTTTGATTAGGCTTGATAGGTATGGTGTGCTGAATGATGTTTGTATCATAAGTCTTCAGATCAGAATAATCCCAAGCAAATACATCTGCAAATGAAGCCATCAAACTGATATATTTGTCCTTGATTTTTGGTGGTAATGTTTTGGACAATTTCACCAATTTTGGATTTGCAGCTGTACCGATGTTGACTTCTTCCACACCCTTCTCCATTGGCTGCAATGTTGGCTTGCGGGCTACATCATCCTGATCGAAAAGTTCTTCTAGGGGTATCAAGCCTTTAGGAATGATGTTATTCTTCAGCTGTAATACATCCATTTGATTGATCTGCACTTCTTCTGTACCATTCCCTTTGTTTTCATGATTTTCCGCATCAATTAAGGTTTCTTTGAACTTGCCTTGGTTGAGCAGAAAATCCTTAATCTCTTCATCGTCTTGGAACACTTGCCAATGCCGCTGATTGTTTGGAATGGTTGGACGATGCTTGACATGGATTTCAAATTTGTTGCTGGAGTTCATGGGGATCTTCAAGCTGCTCGCTGCCTTGGCAAGAGCATCAGCAATGCTATTTTGTATTCGTGGCACACATGTCAAGGTGTATTCAGAAAATAGCTTCAAGATGTCCAAAACTGCATTATGATAGGCCCGCATCCTAAGATGTTTTGCTTGATATTCACCTCTGACCTGTTTTATTACCAACTCGGAGTCGCCATATATTGAAATCCTCTTTGCATTCAGCTTTCTAAGAATTTTCAGGCCAGTAATCAGAGCTTCATATTCAGCCTCATTATTGGAACATTCGAAGGCTAGCTTGTAGGAGCAAACTCTCACGCTGCTAGGTACTTTGTTTGGGGCGGAGAAAGGACTGCGTACCCAAATACCAATACCAGCTCCATCATTCCCTACCGCTCCATCAAAATCCATGGTCCATAAGCCTTCTTCTTCTTCTTGCAGGTGCTGAAACTCTTTTTGTTGTCCATTGCTTGTTTGTTGTCCATTGTTTTCAACTGATTGCCCAATATTTTGTTGCTTTTCTTGTCTTTCTTTCTTCAAAATCTCTCTAAAATTTTATTTTATCTCTGGAATGTCGTCTTCTTCTACTATCTGACTATCTATTTCATTTAAACTATCTGAAAACAAAACAAAAGACTCTAAATCTGTATGTACATAGTTTACAGGATGATTGATCAGTTTCTCCTTGCTTGTGATCATATACTTAATCTTTTGTTCCCGATATAGTTTCCTCATTTGTCCAAACACTGGGATTGTTGCATAGGAGAAATCCAGTTGTAGTGTCCCCTTCAATTTTTCCACCCAAGACTTGGAAAGAAGCATGCCAAACTTTGGAGGAATGTCTACTACCACTACATCCATCAGAACATTTTTCATAGGAAGTTGGTCTAAACTCACAACTAAGTCTTTGATGAGCCCTATACACCTTACTCTACTAGAATCGAATGAATAGAGATCATGATATTGCCGAGTGATGTCCAGACCAAGCTTATCCATGATAGACTTGGGCATGAGACTGTGAGAGGCTCTCGAATCGAACATGGCGTTGTGTAGCACAAAGTCATGTAATCGTAAACTGATGTAGAAGGGTGGCACCTCGCTCTTGGGAGACTCGCCATTCGTTGTTGGCCCAAAAGTCATTTCAGGCTGATCATCTTCCACATTTACCATGTCGGACGTTGGGTCCAAGTTCAACATTTTGGAAATATGTCCTCTATAACTGCTGTTTTTCATGATTTTAGTCAAAGGGATGGATACCTTTAGCTTAGAAATCTCATTCTCTAGGCTGAAAGCGGGAGTTTTTTCTACCTCTTTGACCAGGATCTCTTTTCTTTCCTTCTCTTTTGATGTGGCTGATGGCTGTGATTGTTCTGCTGATTTCAATTTGCTGCTCTCCAGGACAACCACCTCCTTTCCCTTTCTTTGTGTAGCTGATGGATCTTTCTTTGTTGTTTCATCCTCCTTCTTTTTCTGAATTGATTTGACTGGCACATCTCTATTCCTCAGTGAATATCGCTGCTGTTGGGCGAATAGAGCATTCATATAGCCTCTTTGGTATTCTTCTGACTCTTCTTCCAACACCATTTCATTAGCTAGAATAAAATCAGTGTCTCGGTGTGTAGATAAATTTACTGCACATTCTTCTTCTTCGGTGATGTAAGTAGGCAGCTCATCTGGAGTGAAGAGGTGATTTTCCTCGCCTATTACATTCCCTTCCTCATCTGATTCCGGTCCATGCACAAAGTTCTATTGCAAAGGTGTCTGTATGGGCTGCTGCGCTGTCTGCTCTTGAGTCCACTGATCTCTCTGTCTTATCCTAGATTGTGGCTACTGTTGCTGGCCACAAAAGTTAGGATTCCTAACTTGTGGCTCAGGCTTGTCAATTTTCACTCTTTCAAGCATCTGTTCTACCTTCTTGAGCAGCTGATCCATGGAAGAAGATTCTTCTTTCACCGTGGGTTTCTTCTCTGCTTTCGCTCTTGCTCTTTTGGACAGCAGATTTGCCTCAACGCTGACCACGATCTTCTGCATGTATTCCATTGTAGCCGGTTCCCTCTCTCTTAATTGGTACACCGTGTCAGCATTGAAACCATCCAGAAACTTCATCATTGCTAGTCCCATAGGTGGCTTTAGATGGTCTGGGATGACGTTGTAGACTGCATTAAATCTAACACAATAATCTTGGACCGACTCACCTGCATTCCTTTTGATTTGCTCATACTCGGCCAGAATTTGAAGGGGATTCTTTTTCACTTCCCACCTATTCAAAAATTGTCTTTGTAGCTCAGCCAAGGTGGTGATACTTGCAACCGTCAAACCTCTGAACCATTTTCTCACATCGCCTGCAAATGTTTGTACAAAGAGCCTCATTGCCACGTTCTCCGCATCGATCTCATGAAGTTCATAGAAATCTGCCATTTTATCCACATGTTGTTGAGCTGTAATACCATTAGGAGTGCCATCAAAAAACGGAATTTTACTTTGATAATCATTTGGCATGTCATCTAGGACTTGGGGCAGAACAAGAGGAGAAAAATGGGCAGCCATCATTCTAGGTGGATTTGGCCTTGGAGGTGTTGGAGGAGTGTGCACAGTCCGCAAGGGGCTTGCACTTGGAGTTTGGGGCTGTGTGGAAATGCAATTATCAATTAATCTATTAGCTCTTTTCGTCTCAAGGTCTACAAGGAATTGCGGATCAGGGACGGTGTAATCAACAACCTTTTCGGATTTAGATTCAAACAGTGATATCTCAAATCATTCGTCAAAGTCAAGCTCTTCAAGATACTCAAAAATATCGGGACATGAAGGGGATTTGAACATGGGAGTTATGGTGCTTTCTTGACGAAGGAGTCTTGGGATCAAATTGGGATTTTCGTAAATGTGAGGAGGATCCGGGTCTGGATTCGCTCTGGTATATCGTCTTGAAGCCAACGTGCTATTGAGAAGAATTACGGGACACAACCAACTTACTCAGCCTTTCCAATCCTAAGCCCATCATCCGGGAGCCTAGAATTCTTATGAAACAAGGGGATTTGATTTTCAACTTAAGACTCCCCAGTATGGTCGCCACTATGTTAGCACCTAAATCTGCCTTAGGCTGAAGAAGGCAAAAATTAGGGTAAACACAAACCACGCTCAGTCTTGTAGCTAGCCCTACGAGAGCAGGAGAGGGCTCTCTCCGAGTCACACTCAGCAAATGGATAAGCAAAATAGTCTGAGATGACTTACAATACGATGTTTACCTTAGGCTAGTAAGTGAAAAAGGATTTTGGAAAATATTTTTGAAAGTGACTGAACTTCTGAGATGTATATGGGACTAGCGCTTAGCAAAGAACAGAGAATTGAGAATGAAGGCACAGATTATTTCGTGAGGCAAGGTAGGTGGGAAGCGCAGCAATTTTAACTTAAGGTGACACGGAATGGAAATATCGCCGAAGATAGTGAAAAGGGCATGGTCGCATGAATCCTTTTCAACAAAAGAGTAACACTGCACATGAAATTTTCGCACAGGCAGAGCAATATAAATTGAATTCTACCTAATCTCACTTAGAAAATTTCACTGAAATGAAACATGGAATGAATTATGAAACATAACAAGATACATATGGAACATAAGAACACATTTTCTACACTCACAACCACAAGAATCTCATGAAACAGAGCCGCTGCCTTTCATTAAACTCTCTGTCAAAAATACACAGTGCAGAAACAGAGTTTCTTTCTCACAGTCTCTCAGAAGTTACAAGCCAGCCCACCCTTTGCAAATAACTTGCTTACAATATATAGAAAGTGTATAGAAGAGATGGAATGCCCAGGGGTTGGTAAGTTACTGAAATCATTTCAAAAAGGAGATGGAGAGCCAACCATCAACTACAGGTGTAGCGCTCTCAAGCGTGACATTTGGCTATGGTGACCCTTTGCATTCTTTGCCACTTGGATAGATGCCCACCTAGAGAGAAAACTGTTTAAAAGACGCCTTCAGTGCCAAAAAACTGAAGAGTGGATGACCGGGCCCACTTGGAGAATTCGCGACCCGAAATTTCGTGAAACGGGAGCAAACTGGGCAAAATTTCTTCTGTGCGCCGCGCACTTTTCTCTGTGTGTCGCGCTGCTTTAGGGCCAATTTTGGGGCACTTGCAGGTGGCCAAAATGTGCCCAAGTGGGCTTGTTGGAAAGCTTGGCCTTTCTACTTTCCAACCCAACTAGAATTTCTGAATTTGAAGCTCATTTTCCCCTCCAAAAATTCATTCTCCCGAGATTGCGTTCTGTGTGTCCAAAAAGTGGCAGAGAGGCCATTTTTGGGTGTTTTTTGTGTGTCCGAAAAGTGGCAGAGAGGCCATTTTTGGGTGTGTTTTTACCTTTAGGAGGCCCAAAACTTATCAAAATTTCTAGCCCGAACACCAGTAGACGTATTTTTCGATGCTGAATCCAAAAATGCAAGTTGTTCCTCGATCTGAGTTCAATAACACAGGGAGAAAATCCTTGTTTTTCGCCCAAAAAATTTCCCTGTGACCAAAATTTGCCCAAATTTTTTGAGATTTGGGCTGGAAGTTCTCTATGGGGTGCCTTGCTGAGCCAAGGAAGCCTCAGCCAAGATTCTGAGCCTATCTTGCTCTTTTTCCCTTTTTTCCCTTTTTGTGGCTTTCCTCAGTTTTGCTTTCACACTCTTTATTCGGGCTCCCAAACTCAAGTTCCGTGCCCTGTAATACGAGCCATGTGTCTCAGCAGTGTGTTGTCTTCGTCGGCCTTGTTCAACATGTTGTCCAGGTGCATGTTAAATCTCTCGAGAACAGACTCATGATCATCAATAACCTGTTGCTCTAATGAAGTGAATTCAATCCTCCTCTGTTGGGCAGTTAGGCGATCCTCAGGGATGTTCTGCAGATCGATGATCACATCCTGGTCTTCTAGTTGTTTGTTCCTCTGCTCCAAATACCTGATGTTCTATTTGGCCATCTCCAACTTGAGTGTCAAGGAGTGAATCTCTGTCTCTTGCTCCTGGAAGATCTCTTTCAGTTGTGCACTTTGTGGACGTGTATCTGTATCATCATCATCACGAAGGAGAATGAGTCTGGTCTTTCGTTCACCTGGTGGCACACCTGAAGGTCCCTCCTCATGCTTGGGCTTCTTTCCCTTGTCCTGTACCTGTATTGCCGATGTAGGAAGCGAGGCCCCTTCCACCCTGGGTGGAGATAACACTCGCTTTGCTGCTGCAAACAAAGGCTTGGTGCATTTCGGATAGCCTCTTTGATAAGTGATGGAAAATGGCACCAGAGTGGTCTCATGGCGCTCATGCTGATGAGAAGGACCACCTGTCTCATGTTTTGCCTCTGATACTACCTGTGGGGCGCTGAAGAAGTCACGGGAGATGAAGTCCTCCCAAGCAATGCCCTGCAATCCCAACTGATGATCCAACAAAATCTGGATAAGAGCAAAGTGATATACGTTGTTGAGCTGCTGCCGAGGGGTCTTATGCTGCATGAATTTTCTCATCCTCTCTATGTTCCCGCAAATGAAAAATGGGAGGCTCATCATACGCACTGTGGTAAATTGCATGAGCAACCTGATGTGATATGCATAAAGGCGAGAAAACCTCCCCTCACAACTGAAGTATTTCATGAGTGGATCATACTCATCTCTTAGAAATCTGAATGGGAAAACTCTAGTGAGATGACTCAAACAACTAGCCTTAATGTAAGGCTCATAAAGTTCCCTCTCCACCTTCATCTTCTTGTGCCACTGTTCTCCAACATTCGGTATGCCTGTTGCCACTGATATGGTTTCGGGTGTCAATGTGAAAGTGACCCCTGCCAAGATAGACTGTCCTCCATGCAGGTGAAGTGCAAAAAGACGGGCCAACTCATGATGAATCCTGACATTTTCCACCCTCTGACAAAATTCGAAACATGCTAAGTGTTGGAAACAAGACATAGCGAGGGGGCATGCCTGCAACTCAGTGAGGGTGTTTGGTTCATCCCTGACATGTCTGCCACTCCTAGGTCTCCGGGGAGCCTGTTCTCCTGAAGCTGTGTCACTATGAGTTTCCCCCTCATAATCTGATGAAACTTCTGATGCCATTACTGCTGTTTATACCCTGAATTTCTTTGCTGCCCTCTGAATCCAATGACACTGATGAATGCTCTAAAAATCTGTTACCAAGCGGACAATAAAACAAGGGAGTGAGGGGAATGATGAAAAGGGGGATAGGGGTTTAAAGGGGAAATTTATTAGGGATTTGGGAGTGTTTGGGGTGTGGTTTTGATGGTGTAGGGTTAAGGCACTTTTGAGATATATGAGTAAAGGGGACAAAGGGATAGGATTGCACTGTAGCTAGGGTAACCATTAGGGGAAAATGCTCCAAAGGAATTAGCTGACAGAGGTAGGGTAGGAGCATAATTGATAATTAAGTTACTGTAGCAAAACCCTAGCTATTTTGCCATTCTTTGTGCCATTTTGTGTCTACTTGATAGAAGTTTTCCTTTGATTTCATGGCCACCAAGATATATTTTTCCTTGAGTTTAGGATCATTGGTGAAAAGATTTATGGGCATTTTTGCAATGTTGATAGCCAATTTACAAAAATTAGGGAGATTTGGTGCTTTTTTAGGCTCACAGGCCTGTGCACCGCGTGCTTTGCCCAGTGCACTGCGCGCCAGGTATGCGTCGTGCCAGAGTAAAGTTAACATTGTGGCCAGGCTCCCAGTGCGCCATGCGCCCTGAGTGCGCAGTGCCACATTATGTGTGCGCCTCGCACGGTCAAACGACACAATTTGCTTGGAAAAATAGTGGATGGGTCTTAGTGGATGTTTTTAAGGGGTTTTCTTAGGAGATATGGGGGATATGGAGGTGAAAATGATGAGGAGTGAGAGGAAAAGGAGAGGGGAAACAAAACCTTGGTGGATTCTTCAAATTTACGAACCCCCATTATCATTTTTTCTTTGAGGATGATTGGCATGGATGGCCAATATGTTTTGGATCTCACTTGATGTCTTAGAAACAGCTAAACATTGACCAAATTGAATGGAGGAGAGGTGTTACAAAGCCTACCTCGTGATTGATAGCTTTTGCAAAGATTTGAAATGGTTTGGCACTGTTTTGGGCCGCTGAACTGTGTGCACCGCGCGCAATTCCCAATGCACCGCGTGCCTTATATGCGTCGCACCCTTGCAAATTTTCCACTGCGGGCTGGCTGCCAGTGCGCCGCGCACTGTGTGTGCGCTGCGCTCCCTGGTGTATGCGCCGTGCTCTCTGTAATCACCTCCCAACTCACTCAAACCCTCATGAATTTGCTCCTTTACCTCTGTAATTTATTTCCAAACTTGCCAAAGCACAAATGATTTTTGTTTTGGGCTAAAACATGTATATATAGTCTTTGCGAGAGTTGGGTTTAATTTTTTCTTCTTTGAAACCCTTTTTCTAATGTTTGAGTTGTGCACTTTTTATTGACTTTAAAACACTCTGCTTTTCCATTTTTCTTCGAAATTGTGGCTCTCTTGATGAAAATTTTCGGCATTTCTTTGCGAGGACTGTGTGACTGGGCCTATGGCTTTGAATTCCATGACTACATCTGAAAATGTCAACTGTCAATTTTTGGAAAATTTTGTCGTAGTTGACCTTGTTTGATTGTTCTTCAAAACAGAGTTTTGAAGAAGAGTCGATGTCTCTTGCGGTGATGATGAAGCTTTCTGCACTGTAGGTGTATAAGGTCTCCCTCTAGCCTGCATGGCTTGTTTTGGACATGTTTTCAGAGACCAAACTGACGAATTTCTAGACCCAAACCATAAAAAATGACTCTGTCCTGTAACAGGACTAGACCTTGACTATCATGAATTTGATTGATTTTGGATAAAGACCCTAATGAGCAGAGGCTAGACATGAGGGAAAATGAGTAGCATGACTTTCCCCGTCAGATCATGACATGTCCCTAGCAAAATGCAACTGAGTGGATGAAGCGGGACACCTAAAATTGAAATGCACAAGAGCTTTGATCTCTGACGGAGGGATGACCAGACCGATTCTAACAGTACAAAGATCGCTTATACCTATGTAAGAATTCCTAATTCAAACAAGAGATTCTTATGGAATTGCACACTTCTCCCTCAAGAGGGCACTCAAGATTTTAAAAACTTACCACAGGGTTAAGAAGGAATTTTTTTGGGATGGCCTTAAATTGGATATTAAAAATTTTGTGGCGGAATGTTTGGTTCGCCAACAAAATAAAGCTGAAACAATTAAGATGCCAGGTCTATTACAACCTGTATCCATTCCAAGCCAACAATGGGAGTAGGTTTCAATGGATTTTATCATAGGTTTACCCAAGTTTGAAGGAAAGAGTGTCATCATGGTGGTAGTCGATAGACTTACCAAGTATGCACACTTTTTTGCATTATCACATCCATTTAAATCCAGTACAATTTCTACTGCATTTATGGAAACAATTCAAAAGATACATGGAAACCCAAAGATTATTATAAGCGACAAAGATCCCATTTTCACTGAAAATTTTTGGACAAAATTATTTTCTTGTCTTGGTACTTAGTTAGCTCATAGCTCATCTTATCATCCTCAATCTGATGGGAAAACTGAGATAGTAAACAAATGTTTGGAAGGATATCTTTGTTGCTTTGTATTTGATAAACAAACACAATGGGTCAAATGGTTGCCTCTGGATGAATGGTGGTATAACACTTCCTTCCATACTGCAGCAAAAATGACCCCATTTATGGCACTTTATGGATATCATCATCCATCACATCATATTTTAGAGAAAATTCTAAGGTTCAAGCAATGGAACATCACATCGAGCATCAACAACAAGTTCTCTAACTCTTAAAGGATAACCTCACGTTGGTGCAGAATAGAATGAAACAATAGGCAAATCAACATCACAATGAAAGAATTTTTGATGTAGGTGACTGGGTATTCCTACAGCTACAACCATATAAACAAATGTCCCTCAAGAAAGCTAAGAAGGATAATAAATTATCACCAAAGTATTATGGTCCATACAAGGTGTTGCAAAATATTGGTACTATGGCATACAAATTGGAGCTTCTTGCAACTTCTCGAGTGCACCCAATTTTCCATGTTTCATGTTTAAAAAAGGTTATAGGCAACAAGCTCCCAGTTCAAACAATATTGCCAGAACTTGATGAGGAAGGAAAAATTATATTGGAACTAGAAGCAGTCACAGAAACAAGAACTCGACCGCTACTAAATTGATCAATTTCAGAGTATCTCATCAAGTGGAAGAACTTATCCGCTGAAGATTCCACATGGGAGGATGAGAATTTTATACAGAAGCATCCAGAACTACTTAAGTGTTGAGGAAAACACTTTTTTGAAGGATAGGGGCATGTTAGGACCCTATAACACTAGTGATTCCCCCATTACTATTGTTGTTTCATCCATTATTATTATTTTTGTGCCCCTATTATCCCCATATTGTTATTATTGTGCCCCATAGAATCCCTCTATTGTTATTTTTGTGCCTTTATATTATTATTTTTAGGTCGGCTTGGTTATATTGTGACCCCTTAGACTCCTATATATAGAAATGAGGTTTTGTCATTTGAATCATCTAAGAATTGTTCATTTGTGTAATGTAAAGGAGGTTGCCCCCTTGAAGAGGCTTATTTCTAAGGCATTGATCTATCTTTTCTATCTTTACGTGAGCTGGTTTCATAGCACTATGGCATGGTTGTTAGCATTGGTGAAAGTTGATTTCAAATTAATAGATACGATGTCTTGATTTTTGGAAGATGTGATTGACTGTGTATGAATTATATGTCATTTACATGTTGATTTCATGATACCTACTTACATCCTTGTATGTTAAGTTACTTTTTTGAATATTTTTATTACATGTATCAGTCTTGTAGGTTGATTACAAGAATCAATTGCTTATGTTTGACTACATGCATTTATGCATAGGTGTAGTTGATTTGGCATTGCTTATGCATATTTTTGGTTGCATGTGGCAGTGTGTACAATGAAGTAATGGTTCTTTTTATGCTTGTATGGTCGTGGCTATGATTATGCATGTATAGTAGGTCAAACATGCCTTGTGAAGTCATTCTATGAAAATTAGGTCATCATGATGCTATTGGTTGTTATGATGCTAATGAACTAGTTGAGATAGAGCAAGGGATGCAAATCATCATAATGAGGTTACAACATAAACTTTGGGATAAGAGAAAATCGTCATACAGGTAATGTATGTCTGTCATGTGGGTATGTAAGTTAAGGATTATTATATGCATTAGGGTTATATACATTAGGTTTATGAACATGTTTTTGATGTTATGGTTACATTCATGATAGATGTTAGAAGATTAGTGTGGTTATATGAAATGATAGTAACATGTAGTTGTACGCATTGCTATTGTTGTTTTATATTAGATAACCTGACGATTATGCTATATGTTGTTGATGAGTATTTTATAGGTTAACTTGTTGATTGTTATATGACAGTTAGCTTGATGATTCGGTTTTATGTTGTTGATGAGCATGATATATAGCTTATTTTTTTTATATGCTATTAACATGATGACTAGGGTCATTTCATTGAGATATTGATGTTATAATTTGAATTGGTCATATGCATGATGGTTATGTTCATTACCTTGAAGATATTGATGTTAGTATTTTGTTAACTTGGTTTGACCTATGCAGATGGCTATGGTTGTGATATTCAGGTATGAACCGACATATTTGTGAGATGGTGTCATACTAATCTAGATTGACTTTGCATATGTGTATGAGTTTACGATGTGAACATTTTAGTTAGTTACTATTATGGATATCATGATTTATGGTTGAGTTGATATGCTGTGAAGTTGTACCCTGCTAACCTAGATTGATTGAGAAGACAAAATAGCCTCCCTTGAAATACACTAAGGTATGAGCTTGCTTATGTAGTATATTGGGTGCTTCATTGTTGATTATGTCATCTATTTGGTGTTTGAGTGTTTGGTGCCTATTATGTCGCCTAGTTGAATTATCTGACATGGTATATTTATATAGTTTGTGGAATGATTGATTTATTGCATGATATGAGTATGAGTCTATAGAGTGCCATGAAGGATTGATATTGTATTAAGATAATTATGCTAACACTTATGTGTTGAGACAGTTGAGATGAACTTGAATGTAGTTGATAGTTGTAGAATTTTGTCTAATGACTATGGATTATGACATGATTGTTTGTAAAAGTTGATTTCAAATTGATAAATATGATTGTCTTGATATTTGGAACATGGGGTTGACATGTGTGAGCATGACGTAGGGAGTTGCATGGCAAGAGAGGTTGCCATGAAATATTGAAGAAGGCTTGGCTTGAGTTTTCCTTGGGAATGATGGGGATTGAGTCACATTGTTTGTTGTTAGTCTTGTGCTTGTGGTCTTTTATGAATTGTTGATCTTGATTTGCGGCTTTGTTTATGTCTAGTGTATGGCCATACCACTTTGTTTAAGGATTCATGTTGTTATTGGTTTTTATGGTCTTCTTCTTGTTTATGTCTTGTCTTTCCTTTAATGTTTTGAGTCTTGGGAATTAGTTGTGAAAGAGGAAATTTGATGGAAATCGGGAGATATGTGTGGTACCCAACCACTGATATAATACCCAGATGCAACTCTGTGCATGAGTAAGTGCAATAGAAGGTAAGACTATGACAGTCGGTTGGACTAGTTTGGTCCATTGTGGTAAATGGATAGTAGCAATGCAGACACAAGAAATGTAACCAGAAAAGGTAAAGTAAATGGATTAGAGGTGTCATATGCTTTGGCTATGTTGGGAATTGTTGCTCTCAATGCTTGTGCATAAATAAGGGAGTTCTCTTAACCTAGACCTTATGTTATCTGGTAATTATGTTATGATCATGATTTTGTGATGTTTATATACGTATACAGAATATATATGTATGAATTTCGTTGTTTGACATGACCATGATTTTTTTATGATAATTATTATATATGCATATATGTATATATTGGTGTCATTTTTTTACAAGGTCGCCAGGGATCATTATGTGGAAGAACGATTTCTTATGCAGGCAAATGGCCTGAAGAGGTTCCTGGTCTTACGAGGAATCAACTGGGAAGAGTAGTCACAAAAAATATATAAGGTCAAATATCATATGGACAAGGATTGATATTGTACTTGTATTATGCCTATGTTTATTTTATGATAGGTAATGTTAAAGGATACATCAGCAAAGTGAAAGTAGTGTGGTTTGCGACATGCTAGGGTAAGCATGGATAAGACACAGGAAGCAAGGTTTCTTGGTAAGGACAATATGGTTTTGGATGTGTGGTATTATTGTTGTGCATATATTGTATATTTTGTACATGTTTCATATATGATGTGTGCACATGCGGTGTTGTGTATACATAGCACATGTACATGTTATTTATGCAATGTTATGTAAGGATGGTACAAATAGGGTTGTGAGAATATTGCATATGGGGTGTTGTATACATATTGTATTGTCTTCATTACGTATATGTGACGTGTGTGCATATGGTGCTATGTACATGTTGGATATGTAGTGTTGTGTATAGATGATGTTATGTACGTGTTGGATATGCAGTGCTACGTACAAGTGGTGTTACATGCATGTGGTACATTGGTACTATGTACATATGGTGTGGTGTGCATGATTGTACAAGTGGTGCCATGTGTGTGTGGTGTTGTTTACACATTGTACAAGTGGTGTTGTGTGCATGTGGTGCTATGTACATGTCATGCATATGGCGTTGTGTACATGTGGTGTCACGTACATGTCATGCATGTGGTACTATGTACATGTGGTATTGTGTATGCATTGTCTAATGGTGTAGTGTACATGTGGTGTTGTGTACACATTGTGCAGGTGGTGCCATGTACATGTGATGTTGTGCACACGTTGTGCTGGTGGTCTAGTGTACTGGTGGTACTGTGTACATGTTGTACATATGGTACTGGTGTACGTGTGGTATTGTGTGCATGTCGTCAATGTTGTGTTATGGGCATCCAATATTATGTATGTGCATCATGTAGTCATGGTATTGTGGCACGTGTACTCATTGTATTGTACTATGTGTGGTATTGTGGTATTGCACATCCGGTATAGATGATGCAATCCATTGTACATTTGTTGTAGGTGTATGAGTTATATGTCAGGTGTAGGTGCATGTATTTCATGGTGTTGTGTGTCAGGTGTGGTTGTATGTGTGTGATGCACACTATGTGTCTATGCACATGGTTAAGGAGAAGGCATTGGGTGTTTGTCAGTTGTAGAAACTGAGCTAGAGTGCATATGGAATGAAGACGAAGGTAGAAACTAAGGATTGATGAAAGGATAAGAATCAACATTTTATTTTAGTTTTATTATGCATGTGATTTATGACTATGGTATATGATGATTATATCTAATCTATGATTTTGGTTGATTTATGATTTTGATCTATGATGGTTGTGTTTGAGCTAACCTAATGTGATATATTTATATATGTTGATTTGGTCAAATATGCTAGTTTGACTTGTTGTGACAGGAAGCGAACATGATTTCAAATGTACCTTATTAACGAGCTACCAATGAGGTATGATGTGAATTTATTTCAGTTTATTTTAAATCTAATGGAAGTTATGTGCTTGGTACAGGAATGCATGAAAATTCCCTTTTTGAGTGGATGAAATCGACTGCAAGAATTAGCAGCAACAACAAAGGAATTGAAACATGCAGTAGTATGTTGGTAAAGCACTTCAGGAGCAGGGCCATTATGGGACACTGGTACCCAATAGTGTCCATTGATTTCCATGAGCATCCTATGACCGGTATGATGTGTTTAGGCAGGTATACGGTTTGGTTTTTGTATCTTTCGATGTGAGGAAGCCTTGCCAAGGAATGGACTACCCGGGATGGGGGTACCAGTGGAACTTGGAAGGTGAGTGACTGCACGAAGGGGTGACCGAAGTCCCGACAGACTATGTAGCAGAGAAGGGAAGGTCACGGATGGATTTTTTTTTGTCATTAGAATTTCCATATGGAATCAGATGCACATTGGGAGTGCGCCCTAGAACAATGAGTTGGTAACTATTCGCTGAGAGGACAAGTGGCACAGGAATATAACGCTAGACATTGGATGTAGATTTGACTTTGTAGTGGATTCTAGACTTCCTGAGAAGGAGGTGAATCCTGGTATTACTTTGAGGGTGGAGATGTGAGCCTTTGGATTCCCTTGTTGATTGATATGGGAATTGTATCCTTTATTTGCTGGTTAAGAAAATGTGTATGTGTATATCATTGTAAATACCGTAATGAGCTATGTTATAAATCTCCAATATATGATATGGTTTTTATTTGGTCATATTGTCATGATGTTTTCATTTTGAGTAGATCTTTCATTGTAAATATTACAACGAGCTATGTTATAAAGCTCCATGGGAAGTATGCTTTGTTTTTAGAAGTCATGTTGGTTATAGGTGTCATTGAACACCGAGGACAGTGTTCCCCCAAGGGGGAGGGTTCTGTAACAGCCCTCGTGAAAATTCCATATAAAAATTTATAAATACCACGGATGATGGGACATGTATACCAAGTTGAATGGTGGGCAAGACATCCTAGGTGGGGTTCATTTGGTTGTTTATGGCTAAGGAAATTGGAAAAGGCAATGGCTGAGACATTAAAGAGGAAAAAAGGTATTTTGGCACATTTATTTATGAAAATAATGGAAATTATGAGAAAAAGGAAGGTGAAAGGTCACATGTTTCATTTGAGGAGGAAATTAAAGGAAAATAATGGAAAATGAAGAAAATAGAGGCCTCATTAATAAATAGGCTTCTAAGGATCAGTGGGCAAGACTTGGTTAGTTCATCTTTGGAGCTCTCTCATTATTCTCTCTCTTTCTCATACTCTTGGACACTTAGAGTTTTCTTGGAGCACTTTGGCATTGGAGCAAGAAAGGCAAAGAAGGCAAGAGGAAGAAAAGATCAAGCAGGGAAAGGCAGGATCAAGCAGCTACAACAAGCTTCAATGCAGGTATCAACTCGCATGTGTATTTTCCTTGCTAGATTTGGCATGCATGGGATTGCATGTGTTTCTTTTCTAGCATGGCATGGGTTTTTCCAAGTGTGATAGTATTTTCAGCCTAGCCTTGCCATTTCCTGATAGCTTTGATGAGATGGGTAATCTCATGCATTTTGTGGGGGATGGCTGGGTTGGATTCGAATCTAAGTGGGGTGGATCTCCGAATTGACAAACACATGGTGGTAGTGGTCCCTGAACCAAACTGCGGATGCATGAAGCCACTGGCCTAGTAACCCCTGAACCAGACTATGGGTTGCTGTAAATCTAGATTGTGTGCCTTAGTGGGTCTAGGAATCCTTGCCGATGAAAGGCGAGATATACGGTAAAGCCAAGAGGTGGATTTTCTCTCTGTTGGGCCTAGTGATTCTGGGATGGAATGCACGATAAATATAAGAGAGTATGTCTCGGTGTAGGGCCTAGTAATCCCTAGATCAGAATGCGGATGCACAGTAAAGCTTGAGAGACTAGGAGGCACTCAAATTCCTCACAGTGTAGGCGGAGAACTCCGGTGGCATCCACATTGATTGATGTTTTTGATGTGTTCTATGAGTCCCACTTTCATGATTGGAATATGGCACGGGGGTGATTGGCTAAAGAGAGACTTGGCTTAGCCAATCTATGGTCGGGTGGAACGTGGTAGTCCCATCACCAGTTGGTTCATTGCATTATTAATGAAAAATTCATTCCTTTGATTTTCATGTGCAAATGTATTGATGTATATATGGGTTTTGATAGATGCTATGCTTATTGTATTTCTGTTCTGACTATTATTGTTATATGCACATTTACCCCGGAGGGTGTTACACTCATGCTCTGGAACCAAGAAATCAATAAAGTTAAACTACAATGGAAGAACTTTGTGCCCGATGAAGCTACATGGGAAATGACTGATCAAATGTGGGCTATGTATCCTTCATTATTTGTCGATGAAGGAAAATTAGTTTTGGTATATGTACATATATTTGTATTTTTGTTATTGTAAATACCGCAATGAGCTATGTTATAAATCTCCAATAAGCGTTATGGGTGTCATGTTGTTATGTTTGTCATTTTGGTTTTCTTTTCAATAGGTTAATCATTATAAATATTGTATCGAGCTAAGTTATAAATCTCCATGGGAAGTATATTTTAATTTTCAGCTGTCTTGATGGTTGTAGGTGTCATAAAACACCAAGGACAGTGTTCCCCTAGGGGGGGGGTTGTGATAACCCTGGGTCAAATTTTCATGTAATAAAGTTAATAAAGGAAAAAATAAGACCAAGATCATGGGAGACATATTCCAAGATGAATGTTGGGCAAAACATCCTAATGGGTGTTTATTTGGTTTATTATGGCTAAGGGAAATTGGAAAAGGAAATGAAAAGGGCTTTTAAAAGGAAAAGAGTCATTAATTGGCATTTTATTTATGAAATAATAGAAAATAGGAGAAAAGGAAGGTGAAAGGTCATAGGTTGCATGTGAGGATGAAATTGAAGGAAAGTTGAGAAAATTGAAGAAAATAGAGGCCTCATTAATAACAAGGCTTCTAAGGATGATTTCACAACCTTTTTTAGTTTAGTTTTGGAGCTCTCTCTCTCTCTCATACTCTTTGACACTTAGAGAATTATTGGAGAACTCTAGCATTGGGAAAAGGTAGGAAAAGGAAGGAAAAAGAAGCAAAGGGAGGAAAAGATCAAGTAAGGAAGAGTTAGATCAAGCGTTTACAACGAGATTAATTGTAGGTAATGGTAGGATACACAGTAAAGCCTGATTGTATAGATGAGGGTTTTGGACCAAGAAATCCCTTGACTGGTAATGGTGGAATACGTGGTAAAGCCCAAGGAAGCCCTTGTTGGTTTTGTTGTGAATCCCACATTCATGCTTGGAATATGGTATGGGGGTTATTGGCTGAAAGAAAGATTTGTTTCAGCCCAATATATGGTCGGGTGCAAGGAATCCCTTGTTGGTTTTGTTGTGAATCCCACATTCATGCTTGGAATATGGTATGGGGGTTATTGGCTGAAAGAAAGATTTGTTTCAGCCCAATATATGGTCGGGTGGTACGTGGAAGTCCCTAACTTGGTTGGCTTTTTCATATGTTAATAAGAGCTCCTTTTTCCCATGTATTTCATGAATAAATGTACTTGTTATTATGTGGCTTTGATGGTTGTTCTATCATTTTTATTATTCTGGTTATATCTTGTTTATAGGAACGATTTTATGACAGACTTTAGTTATGTCACTCACCATGTTTTGATTAGTAAATGAATGGTTAATGTATCTATGACCTAATAAATGATAATACAGTTATTGTGAGAGGGCATCAAACCTTCTTGAAAATTCTCAGGTAAGTATGAGACCCATTTGTTCAAATATGTAATTATGACCTATAAATTACATGTTCATGATGTGTTTGATGAAATTGCTTTCATGGTTGGGATGGGTCAGGTTAAGTCCTTATTTAAGTTTTGAATTAGAGGCCTTTCCTCTGTGTTATTTATCATCCTGAGAGTTTCATTAATTTGGGCAAAGGTCTGGATCCTAGCCCTTAAAAAGTGGCTAAAATCTCGGGATCGCTGGCATAGAACTAAGTGAATTAGTCTACAGTCATTGGGATACAGGGTTATGGGAGCGACTGAAGGGTCTTAGTCATTGGCTTGCCTTGTGATCGGAGTGGCTGAGAGCCAGGTCAATGAAAAACTAAGTTAACTCAGAGGTTGGGCACTTGGAGTGGCTAGTTAGCACCTAAGGGAGGAAATTAAACTTTTGGTTTTTTGATTCCACTTCCTTAATTGTCCTTAGGTGGTTGAATCATATCATAGTAACTCTTCAACACATATTTATCCGAGTGGACCAGTAAAATTGGGTAAGTGTGGGAGGAGGGTGTTATAACTTTGAATGCTCTGATACCACTTCCCCCTCTTAAAGAACTTATCTGATCACCACTTTTCCTCTGGTATTAATAAATTTGACACCACTTTGATGCAGGCATAATATAAACCTTCCAACCCATATTACCTAGTTTCTCTTCAAGTGCTTCCTTCAATCGTTGCACATTGTAACTTTATGCAATTATAAATAATAAAGTGGGAGACTTTAAGCAATCGGTGGGAGGATTTAAAAAGTAGTGGGATGAGCTGGAAGGGTTACACATTCAACCTTTTCCCTCTATAATCAACACAATCCCCTCTATCTTATCTCAGCCCTTATGTTAACCTAATATAGGCACACAATATACTAAAACATATGCCCTAATATTAATTTAGCCCTTTGTAATGGTGCCTGCAATCTTCTCTTACGTTCTAACTCTCATTAGAGAAATTTTGAGATCTAAAATGGGCCTCCTAAGGAATATTATAAAATAATAGTGGAAATAATAAAATAAGATTAGATGATATCATCAAATTTAAGAGGGAAAAAAAGAAAAACTATTTTACAACTCTTATATTTAGCTTATCTCCCTATGGTTTTACTGAAATTTCAAGAAGAAGTACTCATTGGATGTGGAATTAAATTCCTCATCCAAGGAGTACTCATGTTTCACTCTTTCGATGGACGTTGCTACATCAAAAATGAGAAATACATGAAAAACACGATTGCAATCACGTTTTTTCATGTATTTCTCATTTTTCGCGTAGCAGGGTCCATAAAAAGTATGCAACATGGGTACTATTTGAATTAAAATATGAATCAAATGAGTGCTCTTGCTCAAAATTTGAGTAAAATTGTAGGGAGATAAGTTCAAAATACGATATGAAAAAGAAGTTTTTTTTTTTTTTTTTTTTAATCATTTTACTTTTTTACTCCAAAAATGGTGAATCATCCCCCATGGTTGAAATCATCATATTGAACCCTACTTATTCTTATAAAGTTGATTTTGGTTATACATTTTTATTTTGAGGCCCATTTTAGACCTCAAAATAAAAATTTAGCCCAATTGTGTATCGATCATTTCTATAAATTGCGGCCAACACACCTCCACTCCCTTCAATATATATATATATATACATATATATATATGTATGTATGTATGTATGTATGTATATATATATATATATATATATATATATATATATATATATATATATATGTATGTATGTATGTATGTATGTATGTATGTATGTATGTATGTATGTATGTATGTATGTATGTATATATATATATGTATGTATATAGATATATATATATATATATATATATATATATATATATATATATATATATATAGATATTCTCACTAGAGTGGAGATCGGATGTGCGGATGCCTAGACTCTTTTAGATAGCGTCCTTTAAACCTTACAAGCTTGTGGGATTCCAGCCTGACCCACATCCATCTATCATCCCCTTATAACGTCAGCTCTTAATTAAAATCACTTACAGGAGTGTGGGCTTCTGGCCTGGACCACTTGTAACAAGTTTGTTCCCAACATACCACCAAATATCAATAGAACTTGTACCATTGGTCCCCCTGCTCAAATAGAAGCACAATGGAAAAAATAGTGAACTTAGGCATGTTGTCGCTTCAGATCACACTAGCAACACAAGTATTGCAGGAGAGATAGAAAGCCCCCTAGAGACAGCCTCTGGGTTGATTGTAGCCTAGGACATCTTCAGTAGAGGAGTGCATGAAAGTTTATATGTGATGGGTTTGCAGCACTGCAATTGTCATGTAATGAAAGATAATAAGGGGGCTTGGTTCATTCCTCCAAAGGTATGAGTTATGTATTTCAGGTACTTCCTCACACACAGAGTCCCCAGAAGTATCACACAGAACAACGGAGACCAATTACGTCAAAGGGGATTACAGCTTAATACGCTTTGTTGAGTAAATGAGAGAGGATTAGGAGAAAACATAACTCATCATGTAGAGACCAAAACATCTAGAATTCTACAGTGAACACATAGAGCTGCAAGCAATGGGAAATTCTACACTTGTTTGAGTTACAAGCAGTGATAATGGACTAAAGAGAGGATGGGTGATTTGATTGATATAGATCAGTTTAAAGATATAATTTCAGCCCTTAATTCAGGCATATGCATTATTAAATCAACACACATGGATCTGCAAGGAAGCATGAAATCATTTCTAGCAGCTATTATAACATGAATGCAAAGAAGAATATGAATATAATGGAATTAAATAGGAGGATAACATATTGTAATACTTAGAAGGGGGAATCACCACCATTTATTTTCTTAGTCTGAAATATTTACCTGTGTAAAGTAATATAGTCTGAAATACAAGTCATTCTCTTACATATTTATGAGCCAAATTGGTATCATAGAGTTCAAACTCATCGGGTGAGAAATTCTGGAACCTTTGTATAATGTTGCTTTCCCCTATTTATAAGAAGATGGGAAGAACTTGGGTTACAGTTAAAACAAATATCTTGGCCTGAGCTCCATTTGTCTGCTAGACTAGCTATCTCAGCCAGTGTAAGGTTATGTTGCCCAAAGATTAACATCGAGATCTGCTCCCTTTCTTGGAAATAAGAAACTATAGAAAATAATAAGAAACAAGAGGAAGATGGAGGAAGAGGTCCTTTGTGATTCCTGTGAAGGCTTCTGATCAAGCCACGTCTCTGTCATCGTGTGTCCTTCCAGCTATTCAGTTGGTTCCTTGTCACTTCTACCTTTACTGCATGATTGACACATTCTTTGGAGTAGGGAGTGGGTCGACTGTAAGCGCCTGTCGCAAAGTAGAAATGGGGGCCTGTCTTAGCAGTCCTTTACTGAGCATTAGAGTGGAGCTCCATGCTGTGCCATTAAGTTTTACTGAGCTACCCTTACTAGTCTATCGTTGTGCCATGCTTTCATTTAACACTTTAGCTTCCAACTCATCTACCTTAAGAGTCTTGTACCATACTATTGGGGTTGTAGGGTACTGAGACTTTTACTCTTGAAAGCATTGCAGAACGACGAGATCTAATGCTCCTTGAACCCCTTTGGTTTAGCCCCTTTATGCTTTTCTTATCATACGACTAGGGGCTATAACTAGGGGCTTAACCCTCAGGCGCTAAGGCCTTCAGGCTCTTGTCCGAGGATATTTTTCTTTTGTTACTTCGAATACCGCATCCCGGTACTTGATACTCTTCCCCTTGACATGGCGGTCATCAATCGTCGAGATTGGGCCCACCGAAGATATAGCAATCGCAACCCAGGAGAAGAAGACCTTTTCACTTCTTTTCATAAAGTGGGCTAACTTGTCCAGATGTGAAATCCTTATAGGATGGAACACATGAAATATTGCATCCGGGAAGAAACCCCCACATATCACAATCACAGGTCGGGGAGACTTTGGTGTAGGAGCAGTTTAACCTATTCGATTGTCGATTACCGATCTGTGGGGGGTGACGTCACCCCTTTCACATGTCACCCTATGATTGGTGACATGTGTCACTCGGAAATGCCCCTATAGGACCCCTAAAAATGTCTATTCTGAGTGACACGTGTCCTCCTTACTTGTTGCATCACCTTCTGTACTGCTATGTGGAGGAGAGACAAAGGGTTTGCCCGACCTTGATTTTTCCATTTTCCATGCATTTCCTTTGTTAATATTTTTCAGCCTCCCCCAATGCTTTTACACTAGCTCACAAATCGATGATATCATGTGATGTTGTGGGACCGTGGGACTATGGGACTACAAGATCGTGGGACTATGGGTAGTCTACCATGTGGCTCCCTAGAGGAGAGAGAAAGGGGGGTCTGCCTACCCTTGTTTTTTTAGTGATTTTTAGTGTAAATTGGCCTCTTCCCTTCGTGGCACTTTAACACTATCAGCATATTTTCCCCCTGCAATTCCTTAATGATAGCCCATCACGTATTATGGGGGCCATGCAGGATTGCGAGATGCGAGACTGTGGGATCGCGGGACAGCGAGACTACAGGACTACAGGATTGCAATACTATGGGAATGTGACATGGCCGATATGTGGGATTGCCCACTGCTGATCGCTAATAATTTGTACCGCCACTTGGAGGAGAGAGAAGGGGGTGACCCTACCTTGGTTTTTTCCCTTATTTCCTTTATAAACTCTTTTCGGCCTCCTCTATCAATGTTACACTATATCAAAAATCGCAACACTGCAAGGCTTTAAAGTTAGGACCCCGCTAATCGTCGATACATAGATATGCTGATGTGTCGATGATGTGGGACTGCAGGGGCGGGATTGCGATATCGGCAATCAGTACCATAACCCACCGATAAACCATAAGCCTATGCCGAGGACCCCTCCGATAGCCGATTTATGATTGTGATAGGCTCGGGTCCCCGATATTGCAATTTGCCTTCATACTTTGTCATTTCTCTTTGTTTTCAGGGCACTAGAATGGTAACTTCAACATGCTGTAACTTCTGCTCCAGGAGTCCATTTTTGGACTTTCATATATCGTTAGAAAGCTATTTTCGAGCACTAGGCAATAGAGAGGGTCTGACTTATCTCTAAGATATTTTTTGGTGTTGGAATTGGCTTCAAATTAACTGTTGTTAGGCATTCTGAACAACTGACAACTTGTAAAGTAGTGAGTGACAACATTGGCTCCAACTGGGGACAGTGCCTTGCTAGCAAGGTGCTGAGAACCTGCAAACCAGAATCCTTCACTATTGGGCATGGAGTCAGTAATATATGAACTTTGTAACCAGCAAAATCTCCATGGGACTTTCCTCATCAAAAAACGTTGAAATAAAATATCTAATAACTGAAAAGAAAATGCTTAGCTTGTGAGCTTATTTATGTACATTCCTACTTATGCAGGAGAGCTTAATTCACCTAAGTGAGTTCAACTCTCCAATGGAGCCAGGACAACATTTGAGTACTGGAACCTATGCCTTCATACTACTGCAAATTAAAAATTAAAACAGGCATGCAACATGAAAAATCTGCAAATGAAAAGTTTGATTGATCCGGATTTAAACAGGAACGCAATAAAATACAGAGATAACCATAAAGACAGATATGTAGCGGAAATAATACCTCAATTCATTACTGTAAAATACTGAAATATGCTTACAAACAGAAATGGAAATAAACCAGCTAGGGCGATGGTAGCTTATCTCTAAGAAGAGATGTGGTGGCTACATGCCTCTGAACTGTCTTACAATGAGGCTCGAAGGCCTATTTATTGTTGAGAAACAATGGAAAACCCTTCACATTCCAAAACCTAACCCTAGAAGATGAAACGCCAAATTGTGGGCCCCGTTTTTGGGTAAGTTGGTACATCAACTTCCCGGGGTCGCGAATTGGCCGTACTATCTCCGTTTGATGTGCATGATAGCCCGTTGGAAAGATCTCTCCGAGGACTACGACGGAAAAGACGATTTTTATCAAAAAAATTGTTGCAGGTGGATTTCCCAAAAAACGTTGTTTAGGGCCTCAAAACGGCTCCGGAAGTTTAGGACCCGAAAAAATGCTAAAAATATTAAACTGTGCTATAATTAAGGAAACTGAAAAAAACTGTAAGAAGCATTAGAGGGGATCCAAGTGGAATTAGCAGGTGGCCACCAATATCCACCTGGATCATTCCTCCCCCCTTAGGAAGCAATGGTCCCCATTGTGTTGAGTTCCTCCATGAGATGAGGGAACTTCTGCTGCACTTGGTCCTTGGTGAGCCACTTGCCCTGGTGAAGGAGTTGTCCTGCTTTGACAACTCGATACAATTGGATATTCTGCTGGCGAGTGTGCTTGATCTGTGTGTCCATGATCCGATCAGTTGCAGCTTGTTCCATGCAAGCTGGATTTAACTCTGTGGGTGTGAGTTGTTCTGCAATGTCGGACGTGTCTAGTAATGGTGGAAAGTATGGCCGAAGGCGGTCGACATTGAACACTGGGTGCAAGCCAAGGAATGGGGGAATGCTGAGCTCAAATGCATTCTCTCCCACAACCTTGATAATGGTGTAAGGGCCATATCAGAGTGGTCTGAGTTTCCGATAGGCTCCGGTAAGGCGTTCCTTTTGCAAATACAACCAGACTTTGTCGCCCACTCGAAACTTGTGTAGCACCCGATGTTGATCATGTCGCTGCTTGTACTTGGCATTTGATTTCTCCAGAATGTCATGGACCTGCTGGCGAATATGTTGGATGTGCTCAATGAAGTTGTTTGCCTTATCTGTTTCAGACTGGACATGAGCAGAATCTGCGTGAGTAGCTGCAAATGGCATGGCCACATCGATGGGACATAGTGGCTGGAATCCCAATCCCACCTGAAAAGGGATGTGGCCAGTCGAGGTGTGGAGAGCCCGGTTGTAGCTGTGCTGAACATAGGGGAGGCTCTCGTCCCATGTGCGTGGATGTTTTGAGTTGTACATGCATAGAATGTGTACGATCATCCTGTTGACGACCTCAGTCTGGCCATCAGTTTGAGGATGGAAGGTTGTGGACTTAGTGAGTTTGGTGTCCAGTATCGACCAGAGGCTAGACCAAAATGTACTGAGGAACCTACTGTCCCGATCCGAAATGATAGACTGTGGGATCCCAAAGTGTACCCATACTCGTTCAAAGAAGAGTTTAGCAGTGGCTTCTGCTGTGATATTCTTCTTGCAGGCCGCCATAATGGCCATCTTCGAGAACCTGTCGACGACCACAAAAACACAGTCATTTCCATGCCTAGTGGAAGGGAGGCCTGACATGTAATCCATGGAGATGGATTCCCAAGGTCGACTAGGGGTAGGCAGCGGGGTATAGAGGCCTTGCTTCTTGATGGTCGGTTTGGCAATGGCGCAAGCAGTGCATGATCTGATGTACTTCCCGACATCCTGTCGAAGATTCGGCCAATAGAAATATTTCTGCAGTACAGCCACCGTTTTTTCAACCCCAAAATGCCCAACGGCCTGACTGTAGTGTGCTTCCCAGATCATCTTGGCACGCTCGCTTGAAGGAACACAAAGGTGACCCAGGTGGCATAACAGGTCGTCCTGGAGGTGAAAATCTTGAACATGTTGACCCTCCAAGAGTGTCTGGTATGTGTGGCCGAATTCCGGGTCGCTTTTGTAGAGCAGTGGCCAATCAGAAGTCTCGTGCCCACAAGAGTTGAGCACGGTGGTTAATGCCATGATCGGTGGTCGACTGAGGGAATCTGCGACATTATTGGTGCTGCCCTTCTTATACTTGATATTCAAATGGAACTGTTGCAGGTATGTGGACCACTTCTGATGGCGATCATTCTGCAATTTCCCTTGGGTCTGTATGAACTACAGGGGTCGGTGGTCTGTGTGGATGACCGTTTCCTTCCCCAAAATGTAATGCTTCCATTGTCGACAGTCCTGCACAATGGAATACATCTCTTTGTCATAAGTGGGATACTTCCGGACTGTGTCTGAAAGTGTCTCACTGTGATATGCCACTGGATGCCCGTGTTGAGTAAAGACTGCCCCAATAGCATAGTCAGAGGCATCTGTCTCGACCTTAAATGGTTGTTGCAAGTCTGGTAATGCAAGAACTGGTGCTGTGCAGAGTCGATCTTTCAACTCTGTGAATGCCTTCTGTTGAGATTCGGACCAAAAAAATTTTGCTTTCGCTCCTCCCTTGGTGACCTGACTCAAGGGCCAAGTGATATGAGAAAATCCCAACACGAACCTGCGGTAGAAGTTGGCAAGGCCTAGAAAGCTGCGAAGCTCTGTCAGAGTTGTTGGAGATGGCCAATCCCGAATGACTTGGATCTTGGCTGGATCCACATGCACCCCCCGTTCATCAATAATGTATCCCAGATACTGAACCTGGGTCATGCCAAAAGTGCATTTATCCAAATTGGCACATAACTTGTGTTGTCGCAGTGTTTGGAGAACCTGTCGGATGTGGTGGAGGTGCTCTTCCCAAGTCTTGCTAAAGATCAAGATGTCATCCAAGTATACCACTACAAATGAGTTGGTCAATGGCCGCAATATGTCGTCCATTAGCCTCATGAAGGTTGCAGGAGCATTCGTCAATCCGAAAGGCATAACCAACCATTCGAAAAGGCCCTCCTTGGCTTTGAAGGCAGTCTTCCACACATCGGAGGGTTCGATTGGTACCTGGTGATATCCTGACTTCAAATCGATCTTGCTGAAATATTTTGCCCCCTTTAGTTGGTCCAGGAGGTCATCAATCCGTGGGATTGGGTACCTATTATGGACGGTGATCTTGTTCAGCGCCCGATAGTCAATACAAAGTCTCCAAGTCCCATCCTTCTTTTGTACTAGCACGATCGGGCTCCCACAGGGCGATGAACTCGGACGGATGTGACCTTTTTGCAGCAGCTCCTGAATCTGCCTCTTGATTTCATCGTTCTCCAGAACAGAGCGCCGATAGATTGGTCCATTGGGCAGCGGTGAACCTAGGGTTAGATCAATGGACTGCTTGACCTGACAGTGCAGAGGAACCCCTGCGGGGGAGGTGAAGATGTCCTCATACTCCTCCACGACCTTGTCCATCTATAGTTGTCGTGCGGAGGGGCCCTGTCTAGAGGTCGTGGCCACCGTCTTCTTCTTTTCTTGAGGGCGTATCATCAGGAAAACAAACTTCCTGGTTTTGGAAATGAGCTTACTGCATTGTTTTGCAGTAACTAAAGAGATGGTGGTAGGTGGTGCTACCTGTGGTATCCTGTACAACTTATTTCCCAAAGTAACAATAACAGCACGAGGCCTTGACTCATACACAACATGTCGCTTCCACAAGTATGGTTGTCCTAATAACACATCACAAACTTCAAGGGGTGTAATGTCACACAATACCTCATCCGTGAAGGGCTTGATGTTGTATGGAAGGCGACACTATTGGCTCACGCGAAGATTTCGTCCTTGGTGCAGCCACCCAATGGTGTATGGTTGTGGATGCGCTGTGGTCGGTAAGCCCAGTCGTTTCACGACCTCTGCCGAAATGAGGTTCTTTTGGCTCCCGCTGTCGACAATGAACTGTAGCGGGGAGCCCTTTACCCACATCTGGGAGTGGAAGAGACGCTCCTCCTCCTCTAGATCTTCAGGTTCCTCCTTCTGGATCTTCGTGGTGGCAACAGTGGCGTTGGGCTCCGCATCGATAATCTGCTTCCCTTTGTCATTCCCCTTATCGAGTTCTGACTCAGAGTCAGAACATGCATCTGATTCTGAAACCTTTAGCTCGGCCACCAGTGACTGCTTGGCCTGACACTCACTTGTGTAGTGAGTGGAGCTCTTATGGAACTCACACCACTTTTCGGTGTCCTTTTTCGGCTTTGCGGCATTGTTCTTTGCTTGCAGCTTTGGCGGGTTGTCTTGGGCCGCCCTGCCTTGGCTTTGTCCTTTGTTCTACGGTTTGGGGGCACCTTTCCCTTGTTTCGGATTCGCAAACCCAAAGTCTCGCTTCTTCTATTTAAACTTTTGCTCGACCTTAACGGCATATTGGTATGCCATGCCGAGCGAGGAGATGTTCAGAAATTCTATTTCTTCTTGGATGTACTTGTGCAGGCAGCCACGGTATTTTAGTACCAAATGTTGCTCTGTATCCTTGATACCCAACTTTGTGCGAAGGGTATGGAAAATATTGGTAAACTCTGGTACGTCTTGGTCTCTTCCCTGCCGTAGCGTGGTCCACTTTATGTATTGATCCTCATAGCTTCCAACAGGGTAGTATTGCTCCTTGATGGCATCTCGGAATGAATCCCAAGTCGGTGCGACTAAAAATAGTGAGCCTGTACTTTCATATTTCTGTTTGCAGTAGGTTTCCCACCAATCCTTGACGTGGGGGCTGCTTTGAGAAGAGCGAAAATAATCTTTTCCCGACTGGAAAAATCATGAACAGAAAAATAACCCTCTAGCACACTTAACCATTTATCGACGGCATCTGCGTCTATCTGACCCTCGAATATGGGGATTTCAAAATTAACTTGTACCTTAAATGGTGTGGCGTTTCTAGAGTTGTTGTTGGAAGCCGATGCGTCGCCCCTGGGTAGCCGCTGAAGGATTTGGGCAAAGTTGTCCATCATCGCGTTCCTTTGTCGCTCGAGGGCTTCTTCGAGCAAGATTTTGATAGGATCTCCTGCCCCCTCATCTTTCTTTTCATTCGCCATGGGAGGCCGTCGGGATTTGCGAGGCTGGTCTTGCAAAGGTTCGACCAGTTCAAGCCCTAACTCCTTATATCCCGACCTCGTTAGGGACATGCAAAGAAAAACATAGAAGAAAAGCAGACCGCTCTGATACCACTGATCCGGATTTAAACTGGAACGCAATAAAATACAGAGATAACCATAAAGACAGATATGCAGCGGAAATAATACCTCAATTCATTACTGTAAAATACTGAAATATGCTTACAAACAGAAATGGAAATAAACCAGCTAGGGCGATGGTAGCTTATCTCTAAGAAGAGATGTGGTGGCTACATGCCTCTGAACTGTCTTACAATGAGGCTCGAAGGCCTATTTATTGTTGAGAAACAATGGAAAACCCTTCACATTCCAAAACCTAACCCTAGAAGATGAAACGCCAAATTGTGGGCCCCGTTTTTGGGTAAGTTGGTACATCAACTTCCCGGGGTCGCAAATTGGTCGTACTATCTCCGTTTGACGTGCATGATAGCCCGTTGGAAAGATCTCTCCGAGGACTACGACGAAAAAGACGATTTTTATTAGAGAAATCGTTGGCGGTGGATTTCCCAAAAAACGTCGTTTATGGCCTCAAAACGGCTCCGGAAGTTTAGGACCCGAAAAACTGCTAAAAATAGTAAATTGTGCTATAATTAAGGAAACTGAAAAAAACTGTAAGAAGCATTAGAGGGGATCCAAGTGGAATTAGCGGGTGGTCACCAATATCCACCTGGATGATTGATGCATGTTGTTGGCATAACCTCTATTGCTGGCTTAAGAATAGACTCATGTACTCAGCCACAGGGTCATGGAATGTACAGGGAAAGTTTGCAGATGCCTCTTTTTCATGAGCAATCTGTTGACCAATATCCTCTTGGCCAAGGAAACCACAAACACTGTCCAGCTCCTCCACTTTAGCTTTTTCAAGAAAACTTTTTGCTAATATTTTACTACCCATTCTTCAATTGGCCAACCCTCTTCGAAATATGCAACATATTCTTCATTGTATGAACTGTAAGAGTCATATATTGGATAATCTGTTGAAAATTCTTGACAGGAACCTTTCTACAGTAGGCAGCAGTAGACTCTACGTGGTCTTTCAGCTTTGGGCTCTTCTTGAAAAACTTATTGTTGGGAGCCTTCTCCCCACTTGCTGGTAGATGAACCCTTTTTGACCCCAGTGACCATATCTTCCTCTTATGAATAATATGAATCATGCTTTGGAGGAGGGTCTTGATCTTGTTCTCCAGGCAAAAGATGAGCATTGCAAACTGGAGGCTCTTCGCTGACTTCCTGATGGACTTCCTCTTCTTGTGTAGCTTCCCCTGATTGGAAGCGTTGTGGCTCTGCATCACTTGACTCTTCATCAGAGTCGTATTCATCATAGGAAGGAGAAACATCACAATCTTCCAAATCAGACCCCAGAGGGTTTGTTGGCAGCTCAATGATGTTTCCTTCTTCACTTTCTCTCTTAGTGGGTGATGCTTCTTGATGCGAGTAGATGTTTTCCCGGAGTGGAGCTCCACAAACATCTTCAGTAGAGTCATTAGCCTCGGGAATGTCGTCATCATTAAATTATGCGTAGCAATATTCAAATAGAGCATTTAGTGGATATAATCCTTTCTAATAGTGATTGAACGTTGTATGAAAACTTCTTAGGGAAGATATGCTACCACAAGGTATTGTTCTGTACCAAACTCTAGCTTCGCCATCTAAGAACAATTTGCACAACTTCATTTGTACATCTTCAAGAAGAATACCTTGTTGCTCCATGAATTCATGAAATTATTTGAGGTGCTGGTCAGGTCCTCTCTCTGTGATCCCACTGAATCTAGGAAAATAGGTATTCCTCATGAAACACAAGGACATGATTGGGATAACCAACAATAGAAGAGAAATCTAGTGGGGCAAATTGGTTGGCCAGAAATGTAGGAAGGGCCATCTTGGAAACCTCCCTATATGAGTGATTTCAGTTTCAAAAGTGGGGAAACCTTCGATTGCTGTAGCATCAGAGTAAGAATTGGGCTACCCAAAATCCATGATGATCAACTAGAGAAATGGACAGTGGAGTCGCCAGGATGTTTACCATAGAATGAAACAGTGGAGTCACCAAGGTGAGATATCTTCAACCCACACTTCCCCTGCTCACCTAACAGAGCAAATGTAATTTTTTGTCATACCCAGGGAAAAATATTCTAATCCATTCCTCGGCAACGATGCCAGAAATATGTTGTCGCTTCAGATCGCACCAACAAGACAAGTATTGCAAGAGAGATAGAAATCCCCATAGAGACAGCCTCTGGTTTGATTGTAGACCAGTGCCTAGGAAATCTTAAGTAGAGGAGTGCACGAAAGTTTATATGTGAGGGGTTTATAGCATTCCAATTGTGACATAATGAAAGATAATAAGGGGGCTTGGTTCATTCCTCTAAAGGTATGAGTTATGTATTTCAGGTACTTCCTCACACACAGAGTTCCCAGAAGTATCACATAGAACATCAAAGGTCGATTACTTCAAATGGGATTAAAACTTAATAGGCTTTGTTGATTAAATGAGAGAGGATTAGGAGAAAACATAACTCATCATATAGAGCCCAAAACATCTAGAATTCTATAGTGAACACATAAAGTTGTGAGCAATAGGAAATTCTACACTTGTTTGAGTTACAAGAAGAGATAATGGACTAAAGAGAGGATGGGTGCTATGATTCATGTAGAGTAGTTTAAATATATATTTTCAGCCCTTGATTTAGGCATATTCATTAATAAATCAACACACATGGATCTGCAAGGAAGCATGGAATCATTTCTAGCAGCTATTATATCATGAATGCGGAGAAGAATATGAACATAATGGAATTAAACAGGAGGATAACATATTGTAATCCCTAGAAGGGGAAATCACCACCATGTCTTTGTTGTCGTTGTTTCGGTTATGGTGGAGGTTTTTCGCTTTTCACTAGGGAGGCCCCGACACTATTACTAAAATATCTGCCTGTGTAAAGTAATACAGTCTGAAACACAAGTCATTTTCTTACAGATTTATGAACCAAATTGGTATCATAGAGTTCAGACCCATCGGGTGAGAAATTCTGTAACCTTTGTATAATGTTTCTTTCCCCTATTTATAAGAAGAGCAGAAGAGCTTGGGTTACAATTAAAAAAAAATATTGGCCTGAGCTCCAGCTGTCTGCTAGACTAGATGTCTCGGCCAATGTAAGGTTCTGTTGCCCAAAGATTACAATCAAGATCTACTCCTTTTCATGGAAATATGAAACTACATAAAATAATAGGAAACAGGAGGAAGATGGAGGAAGAGGTCCTTTGCGATTCCTGTGAAGGCCTCTAATCCAGCCACGTCTCTATCATCGTGCATCCTTCTAGTTGTTCAGCTGGTTCCATGTCGCTTCTGCCTTTACTGCATGATTGAATCGTTCTCTGGAGTAGGGAGTGAGTCGACTATAAGTGCTTATTGCAGAGTAGAAATGGGGCCTGTCTCATCAGTACTTTACCGGGTATCGAAGTGGAGCTCCATGCCATGCCATTAAGTTTTCCTGAGCCACCCTTACTAGTCTACCGCTGCGCCACACTTTCATTTTACACTTCAGTTGCTGACCCATTCACCTTAAGAGTCTCGTACCCTACTATCGGGGCTGTAGGGCAATGAGATGTTTACTCTTGAAAGCGTTGCAGAACGACGAGCTCTGATGCTCCCTGGCCCCCTTTGGTTTAGCCCCTTTCTGCTTTTCTTATCATATGACTGGGGGCTATAACCAACGGCTTAGCCCTCGGGTGCTAAGGCCTTCAAGCTCCTGTTCAAGGAGATTTTTCCTTTGTTAATTCAAATACCACATCCCGACGCTTGATAAACTTTAGCTTTGGCGCTTCCCCTTGACATGGCGATCGTCAATCGCCGGGATCATCCCCACCAAAGATATCACAACCCGAGAGAGGAAGACCCTTTCACTTATTTTCATAGTGTGGGCTGATGTGTCGGGACGTGAAATCCTTATAGGGTGGAGCACATGAAATATCGCATCCGAGAAAAAAGCCCCGCATATTGCAATCGCAAGCCAGGGGAGACTTTGGTGTAGGAGTGGTTTAACCTGTGTGATCGACGAGCGCCGATCTATGGGGGGTGATGTTATCACTATCACGTGTCACCCTGTGAGTGGTGACATGTGTCACCTGGAAATGCCCCCGTAGGACACCTGAAAATGTCGATCCTAAGTGACATGTGTCCTTCGTACATGCCGCATCACCTTTCGTACTGCCAAGTGGAGGAGAGAGAAAGGTTTTGCCTGACCTTGATTTTTCCATGCATTTCCTTAGTAAATATTTTTCGGCATTTCCTTAGTTAATATTTTTTGGCCTCCCGTGACACTTTTACACCAGATCAAAAATCAGCGATATCACCTGATGTTGTGGGACCGCGGGACTGCGATACTGCAAGTAGTTTGCCACGTGCCCCCCTAGAGGAGAGAAAAAGGGGGGGTCCACCTGCCCTTGGTTTTTCAGTGATTTACAGTGTAAATCAACCTCTACCCTCCCCAACGCTTTAACATTATCAACGTGTTTCCCCCCAGCAATTCCTTAAGGATGGCCCGTTGGGTATTGCGGGGGCCATGTGGGACTGCGTGACAGCAGGACTACGGGACTGCGGACTGCGGGATCGCGGGACTACAATACTATGGGATAGAGGGACTGCGGGACAACGGGACTGTGGGATCGCGATGCTACGGGAATGCGACATGGCCGATATGCGGGACTGTGGGATGCAGGATTGCCCACCGCCGATCGCCGATAAGCCGTACCGCCACATGGAGGAGAGAGAAGGGGGTGACCAAGCCTTTGTTTTTTCCCTCATTTCCTTTATAAACTCATTGTGGCCTCCTCCAACGATGTTACACTTTATAGCAAATCGCAACATTGTGAGGCTTTAAAGTTAGAACCCTACCGATCATCGATACGCAGATGTGCCGATGATGCGGCACTGCGGGGGCAGGACTGTGATATCAGCAGGGCGGGACAACGATATTGGCAATCAGTACCATAACCTGTCGATAAACCATAATCCTGTGCCCGGGACCCCTTCAATAGCCGATTTACGATTGCGATAGGCTCCTGGGTCCCCGATATTGTGATTTTCCTTCATACTTGGTCATTTCTCTTTGTTTTCCGGGCTTTACAATGGTAACTTCAACATGTTGTAACTTTTGCTCCAGGAGTCTATTTTTGGACTTCCATATACTGTTTGAAATCTCTTTCCGAGCACTAGGCAATGGAGAGGGTTTGATTTATTTCTTAGAGCTTTGTGACATTAGAAATGGCTTCAACTTCACTGTTGTTAGGCATTCTGGACAACTGACAACTCGTAAAGCAGTGAGTGACAACAAGGCACATGGTGTTCTCAAATCCCTTGAGAAAATTACCAGAACCCACCAAAAGACATTTTGGCCACTGAACGAACACCACTAAGAAGGAAAATAAATGTATCCAACCCTAGTGCCAAGCCACATGCCACGAGTAATAGGCCATGACCCCTGAACCCCCAATTCAACCCTAGAGTCTACAAAAAACCTCAAAGTCTCAATAATGTCTAGTAAACATGTTGAAATTCCTAAGAGCGGACTCATCTATGTACATGATTGAGAAAAAAAAACAATGGGAGACCTCAAACCCCACCATATTCATGAAGAATCTGTTGTTCTAAGAACCAAACAATTAGCTTAGTCAATCGAGGGAGAGAATAGACACAGACCTTTTCGGCCAAACCCCCTGGAACACTAGTAAAACAACTAAACCTCAATAACCTAGCCTCAACAATGTTGCAAAATCCTACTTGAACTAACAAGAAGAATCTAGAGCTCCCCAAAGTGGAGGTAAATTGTAATAGCCAAAATATTTACCTATTATGGAAGAGAACCATGTAGAGGGATCAAGATTTTATACCTTCCTCTGGGCGGGAGTTCCTTAGATGAAATCGAATGATGTTCCACCAAACAAAATCACATCAACACTACTAACCCGATGGTCCCTCGATAAGTTTTAAAAAATAGGCTCCTTATGTTAGGGTCCTAGTAGCGCTTTTGTTAGGTCGACATACCAATTTCCTTGACCCCCCAAGCTCCAAAGTTAGACCATCAAGCTTCAATGTTAAATTCTCACACACAACATACCCTCTGCAGATTAGCATCCCACTCAAATATGGCAGACCCAACTCTCGTTGTATTACCATCCACAGTTATTCCATGACCACCAAGTCCGCAACATGCACCCTTACCTAAATACATCATTTCATTTGCTAAAAAGCAATTCCTTATACATAGTTGAATAAAACATTCTTTTTATGACTTAACATCTTTGAGTGACTTAACACTGCATGTGATCACAATCTATCTAAAACTCCATGGAGAACATTTCACTATTATCATATGACCACTAAATTTTATATAATTCAAATTAATAATAAATAATAAATCTTAACTTAAAAGATTTTTTTTTGAAACACAAAATTGATGTTATAGCATACATTTTACTAAATAATTCATTTTAAAATTTAATCAGCTTCTTGAATAATTTATCCCATTTTAACATGTTAGTTGAACACGCAACTTAACCGATTATATTGTGAGGCCGGAGCAATATATATTCGCAACTTGCGACTTTTAGTGGAACGAGTAGCTCATATTAGATTTTGTGGAGATTTTGTAATAATAATCGTAAGGACACGGGAAACTTGCGACTTTTAGTGGAACGGGTAGCTCATATTAGATTTTGTAATAATAATCGTACGTGCGCGGGAATCTAACAAGAAGTTCAGGGTGGAAATATTGATGGTTATATCTAAATTATATAAAATGAGAACAATTTAACGTGATCCCTTTTTATGACTGGCTTTAAGATATTTAATTATATTATATATATTAAAAATTATATTATTTTGTATAATTTATTTATAATAACATTTAATTATATTATTATTTTCTTTAAATTTAATTTTGAATGATTAATAACAGACAAATTGATATATATTCGCAACTTACGACTTTTCGGGTAGCTCATATTAGATTTTGTGGAGATTTTGTAATAATAATCGTAAGGACGCGGGAAACTAACAAGAAGTTCAGGGTGGAAATATTGATGGTTATATCTAAATTATATAAAATGAGAACAATTTAACGTGATCCTTTTTTATGACTGGTTTTAAGATATTTAATTATATTATATATATTAAAAATTATATTATTTCGTATAATTTATTTATAATAATATTTAATTATATTATTGTTTTTTTAAAATTTAATTTTAAATCATTAATAACAGACAAATTGATATATATCCGCAGCTTGCGACTCTTCGGGTAGCTCATATTAGATTTTGTAATAACAATGGTACGCATGCGGGGATATATATGGCGGTGTTACAGGATATATAAAACAAACGTTTTTAAAGAAGCTACTTCTCATTTTTTAATATTTGATTTTTATGGCCATATATAAGATAAACAATAAGAAGCTTATTTCAGTCTAATCAATATAGTTTGAAAATATGAAGCTTGAAAATATGAAGCTCATTTGAGTCTAATCAATATAGGATAAAGCATTTCAACCTAGGTAGATGGAATGGCAACTCACAATCCCAATTACTGGAACTAAGAGCAATTGACGAAGTAATATTATTTTTAATATCACATTTAATTTGTATAATGATATCTTCCTTTTTTTTTTTAAGAACTAAAAAAGCTTGATTGTATTTACTCGATAATCATAAAAATCCAAAATACATCTTGATATAGCCTGATATGAGATATAACCAAACCTGTACAATACTGTAGAGGAGAGAAAACTAATTCCAATATGACATGTAGCTAAAATTCCTCCATAACTAGTGAAGAAAAAGAAGTATATGTGCTGCCGAAAAGCAAACAACCAGAAGGGGAGATAAAACTTAAAACAAATAGCAAATAGCTAATCTAGAAAAAGTCCAAAAACCCCGATAAGTGGCCTCTTCTACCACCTATGAGAAGATATACATAATATACTATAAGGCGCAAGCTAAATAGTATCCATATTCCAGTAACCCATTTGTGAAAGGAGTCCTTTCTTTGATAATATATCAGCCTGTGAATTTTGTGCTCTGTTGACATGCTGAACATATCCTCTCTGTTGACATGCTGAACATATCCTCCTTTATCTCTCAATGATTTAACCCAATTGGTTAAATAATTATATATAACTAGAAATATTCTACCATTTTTTTTTGTATATAATATATATTTTTTGAACATCTATTTATTTTTATGGAAATTGGAGATATTATATGAGCAAAATTTGCATCCTTAAGATGTAACAAAATTACATAAAAATTTGTAGCCACCAAAATACTTAGTTTGAGTGGTTTTCCTAAAAATTCTTTAAAAAGAATATATATATTTCAACAAAAACTAGTTTCCTAGGCCCAACAAAGGATATTTAATTTGAGATTATTTTATTATTGTTATTTTTTTTTTGTAAGCTAAGTTAAATTTTTTGTAATATGGGCTAAATTTAAAAGGCATGGGATGAGTCTTACTTACGGCTACGAGTGTGTCATTGGAAACCAAAGGAGTAGCATAGGAATGTGGCTTGGACTAGATAATAAGTCCAAATTTGATAACATGGTTATACAAATGGCTACCAGTGTGTCCTTGGAAACTAAAGGAGTAGAATAGGAATGTGGCTTGGACAAGATAACAAGTTAAAATTTGATAACATAGTTATACAAATGCCTATGAATGTGTTATTGGAAACTAAAGGAGTAGAATAGGAATGTGGCTTGGACTAGCTAATAAGTCCAAATCTGATAACATAGTTATACAAATTGGAATGTGGCTTTGGACTAGATAATAAGTCCAAATTTTATAACATAGTTAAACAAATTAAAAATTAGGATAGATAATAACGACATCCAAAGGCTAATGAGTCTACTACTATCATGTGTACCATGTTAACTATTGATCTAAAAGCAAAAAATGGAAAATAAAATCATGAACCTTCAAATGGGGGAGTCCACCTAGATAGGATTAGGGTAGAATGTGTCTTCCCCCAAATTGGAGAACTCCAAATAAATCATTTTATTCATTGTTAGTGAGAATTGAATGTACATTTTCATAAGCTAGAGTTGCAATTCGTATAAGTGTGGGAAAATCTTTCGTTGTGTTTCACACCCCTCCACTAACACCTTGCCCATTATTATTTTGATTTGCCAGTATATATCAATAGTTTGGAGGTACCAAGTGCACATAATGCTAGTGTTACCAATCTCTAAAGCCTAATGTTGAATTTCACATTTCACATATATTTCTAAGATGAAATGATGTTCACCCTAAGCTCCCTATTGAACAATGTGAATTTCATGTCAAATGGCTTGGAAGGTATTCTCCCAAAAGGAGGCTTCAAACCTTTTCACACTTCACTTTTCTCTAGAGTGTGCTAGCTCACTCCTTCCCTGTAATCCTCAATGATTGGAGGGGGATCTAAACCTTAGCATTATGACTTGGAGGAAAGAGGAACTAGACGAAAGGAAATTAAGGTGTAGGAAGAAGCAGATAATCAATATAGAGCACTTGGAAACAACAAGGGAAGGCTGCAAGTGAAGAGAAGGAAGACAACATCAAAAGAAGGTTCAGGAGGCTTGACAAGAGAAGACAAAAATAGGGGAAAGCTAAAGGGAGAAGCCTCACCCAATAAGGAATTATAGTAGCATGGAAAAGGGAAAGACTAATTGCATGTAGGAATAACAAAGGACAAGGCTAATGAAATAGAAAAAACCAAGAACAAAAGTAGAAACTCGCCAAAAAAAGCTTGATAGAGAAACCACCTTGACATCTTTTAATGCCACCACCATTAAGAGGACTCTGCATAATGAAGGCATGACTTAATAATAGATGTGAGTAGGGTGAAATTCCCTTGATTTTAGCATAAATCAGAGAGTAAATGAGTTTGTCTTGAAACTAAGATACATGTCCCTATTAATAATCACTATCACTGAGATGTTAGCAATGAGTGGATATCATGGTTGTGGGGGCTGTTAAAGGAAGACACCAATTATGGGGATACCTGATATGAGAATTATAAAGCAACAAGTACAAGAAAATATGAAATCCTTCAACTAAATTAGTAGGTTACAAGTTGCCTTAGGTGGCAACATTTATATTGAGAATGGCTATAAGAGTTGCATCAATTGATGCCCTGTCTTAGTCAACTAAACGATGTTATATTGCTAAATGAAATTGAAGGTGACATAATGAGGAGTGCAACACCTCAATTTCTCCCAACAACTAATTAGCAATAAACTTGAGCTAGCTCACACTTATCCGTAGGATCATTCGGAAAGGAATCCAACCGACTCAATGTAATCTTAAAAATGAGAGAATACAAAATATGGCCAAACATTTAAGGGGTTTTAATAACAACACTGGTCATTACTACAACTAGCATAGATCCATCTTAAATATGGATCTAATATGAGCTGAGACATTATTTAAATATTTTGTATAGTTATTTAAATTTTTAAATGTTTTGAATAGTTATTTAATTTTTATTTTTTTTAGATTTTTCTAAAAATTTATTTTAACGAATATGATAAAAATTTCAATACAATTTTACACAACTGTAAAATAAGATACCCACTATCATATTGACTACAGACAAACAAATTTACACATCATACTAAACTATAAAATAACCTCTCCACTCAATAATCCCATATCCGCACTCTGTTACACTATTTGTATTCTCCCATAATGCAGATTATTATCGTTTCTTTATTATTGTTATTCTGTGTCGATTTATATTAAATTTGAAATTGTCGGGTTAAAGTGAGCTTTCATAAATCTCGGGTGGCTTTAAATACCATACGGTTCTTCCTTCCAACCATTGTTTCTCTTAGTGTGTTCGATATGGAATTTCATACGTTTACTGCTATTTGTTGGGTATTTTTAAATGGAGAAAATACCAAAAACCAAACACACAAACACCACAGAGCCAATGCTCTGTTTCCACTGTTCCAATGTTCCAGGATCTTTTGCACATGGAAGCCCTTTTAAATAAATTAACTCAGAACAGTCCATTACACATCCATAAAATATTTCTATTGATTAACATATAAAGCCTGAAACAACATTCATCCTCTTTGCTGAGAGGGATTTACCAAAACTTACATTCACCCATCAAAAACAAAAAAAAACTCTGTCTTTTCTCTCCACCTGAGAGTTCACTGCGCTGGGTTTACTGCTGTAAAACCCATTTTTACATTACTGTTGTAAAACAAATTTTTACACACTGCTGTAAAAACAAAACTTACACAAACTTACAAAAATTCGCTCAACCATTTTCTTTATGCACTCCTGTGCAAAACCACACATGGTTTTTGGCTTTTACTGCATCTTCGTTTTACAATGCAACAATAACATTACACATTCATATGTGCTCCACACTTTTCATATGCACTGTTGTGCAATCATTCTTAGCTTTTCGCTGCTCCTTGCTCTTTTTCTGCTTCACACTTACATACCTCCCATGTGTAACTAACACAATACAGAGCACACTATTTTACTGCTCCATCGTTCCTTTTTACAATGGTCAACACTACAAAAACCAAAACATTACAAAATACAAAAATACATATCTTTGCACTGCTGTGCATACACCCTCTGATTTTATTTCACTGCAGCGCACCACTTGTTTTATCTCCTCTCGTGTGCAATACAATACCATACCATAAAAAAAACAACGCACGCGCAGCCACTACTATACATAAAAAAAACTATAACACACTTTCTTGTTTTTACAACATATATAAAACGTATATAAAAAAAAACATATATAATAATATATGCCCATCACCATTTAAAAGGGCCTCCACCAAAAATATACGTAAAGACATTAAACTCATTAACTCTTCCATACGGCGGTCAAACCAAGAAGACTAACACTCCACGTAAATTCTTGATTTGACGCGGGCCGGTGCCACGTGTCGCCACCACAGTGCATCGGGCCCAGTCGATAAAGTCTGCGTAGCTTCTCGGAGATCTGAGCCTGCAGACCCGATCCAACACAATTCGCACACCACTCTTCCGCAACCAGCACGACTTTTACCGTCCGGGGAAAGTGGTTTTTCAGTGCTCGTACATGGGACGCGTGGCGGCAAGTGAATGTGTTCGGAGCCCCTCCGGCGGATACAGCCTTTTGCCAAAGGTGGTGCGAACAAGAGGGTGGTTTCGTTCTGGCGGTTTCGGGTGCAGCGTGCTGGCTAAGTTGGCTGCCCACGTCCGCCTGCCGCTGTGCAGTTGGAATTAATATTCCAACACTATTCTGTCTCTCCGTCTGCCCGTAACATCTGTCACAGCAGCAATTGTTGGTTTATTTTTCTGTTTGGTCTTCATATGGCTATTGCAGGAGAGAAGAATTAGGGCGAGACTGCCTCCAGGACCCTTTCCATGGCCAATAATCGGAAATCTCCACCAATTGGTACAGCCCGCTCACCGTACTCTTAAAGCCCTTGCTGACAAATATGGCCCCATTTTCTCTCTGCGTTTAGGTTCTGTCCCTACTATCGTCGTTTCTTCTTCTGAGATGGCCAAACTCTTTCTTTTAACCCATGACCTGGTGTTTTCCGGCCGGCCTCTAACATCCTCCGGGAAATATATATTTTTCAACTATCAGGATGTGATCTTCGCTCAGTATGGAGATCACTGGAGGGAAATGAGAAAAATATGCGTATCAGAACTCCTGAATGCCAAAAGAATCGAGTCCTTCAGGCCCGTGCGAGAGGAAGAGTTGTCTGCGGTGATCCGTTCAATCTGGAAGGAGAGTGAGAGCGGAATAAAAGGCGTGGATGTCAGCAAGGCCATCGCTACTCTCAACTCCGACATAATTTGGCGGGTGCTGGCCGGGAGGAAATTTAGTGACGATGATTTGGGTGGCGATTTCGAAAGTTTTAAGGATTTAATAGTAGAGCTGATATCTACAGTAGGAGCTTTTAACATCGGAGACTTTATTCCTCGTCTGGATTGGCTTGATCTGCAAGGTATCAAAGGGCGCATGAAGAAGATGCATAACGCATTCAATGCATTTGCAGAGCAAATATTAGACGACCACGTTGCTCATCACATGGCGTCGTCGACCTCGAATCAGCAGAAAGAGGAAGCGCCCTATGTAAAAGATTTCGTCGATGTGTTGCTCGAGAAAGCTGAGGCCGACTCCAAAATGACGCGGGAAATTGTGAAGGCTGTCGTGCTTGTATATATGTCTCGGCCATTCTATCCTCATTTATGATCCTTGAATCTTTCAATATTTTGCATTGATTAAATTCGTATTTGTGCAGGACATGGCGGCAGCTGGTTTGGAGACGATATCGACTACGTTAGAATGGGCAATGAGTGAGCTGCTCAGACATCCCCATGTGATGAAGAGTTTGCAAGAAGAAATCGAATGTGTGGTTGGCAAAGATCGAAAAGTTAATGAATCTGATGTAGCAAGCATGAAATACCTCCATTGCGTGGTGAAAGAGACGCTCAGATTATACCCATCTGCGGTGATAGCGGTTCCTCATGAATCTGTAGAGGCTGTGACAGTCGGAAGATACCATATCCCTAAGAAAACAATGTTGCTTGTGAATGTGTGGGCTATAGGAAGGGATCCCAATGTGTGGGGGGCAGATGCTTGCGAATACAAGCCGGAGAGATTCATGAAGGATGAACATGTCAATTCAGCAGATCAATCAGACTTCAGTATGATTCCGTTTAGTGCAGGAAGGAGAGGATGCCCAGGGGCACTCATGGCTATTCCAACCATTGAAATTATATTGGCTCAGCTGCTGCACATTTTTAACTGGAGAGTTGAAGGTGATCCGTCCCAGCTCGATATGACGGAAGTGCGTGGGTCCTCGATTCCAAGGCAAGTTCCGCTGATTGCTTATCCAACATTGAGGGTAAGCTTTCCACTCTAGAACAGTTGTTCTATGAAGCCGAGGAGTGACAAGGCTGCACCCTGCCGCTTTCTTATTTTCGCAACCAATGCTTTCTTTACATGTTCTAAGTTGTACCGTGTGCCGCTTTCTTATTTTCGCAACCGATGCTTTCTTTACATGTTCTAATTTGTACCGTGTGTCAAATTTCTAAAGGTATTACTCATAAGCTTCTAGTGTAAAAAGATACCAGTGATAAGAAAGCAAGTCTTATAATCAACTCCGTCTTTTGGGATTCTGTTAGATATCATGTAGACAGAACAGTAACTTTGTATTTTTCTGTCCAAATATTAATCAGTATCAGCCTATTTTCATTGTAACAGCTTTGAGTTCTCTATTGTCCAAATATTAACAGCTTTGAGTTCTCTATTGTAATGATTTTGTGGAATCAATCTATCATCATTAATCTAAATAATTATGGGCGTTGTTTAACTAATATAATTTTTGTAATGATTTTGTGAAATCAATCTACTATTAATCTAAGTAAGTATGACACTTGTCTAATTAATATAAATGTTATGGATATTGTAATTTTTTATGGTTTAGAATGTAATATATAAATAAATTCAAAATTTTATAAGCAAAATATATAATTCCTAAAATTAAAAAAAAAAAAAAACTTATGTTTTTCTAAATAAATAAATTAATTAAAAAAAAAACATTATTTCCAAATTGAATTAAGTGAAAAAGTTGTGCTCACTTATAAAATACTAATAAATAACTTTATTTTCAATTTGAATAGAAATATTAATATTAAGGATATAAATAATAATTTATGTTTGGGTAATAATAATAATAATAATATTATTTCGCATAATAATAAGAATGAGGTTAGTGATTTTTTTCAATTTTGATAATTGTAATAATATTAGGATTGGTAATAAGGCTCTAGGTTTGGATAATAATGTTTGTCCCAATTTTATTTCCTCTTTTAGTAATAGTGTTGTCAATCTTTCTAGCTTTTCTTTTGATCCTCCCGTTTTTAGTCTTTTGGAGAAAGGTTTAAATTTTTCTCTTGTTCCTAGAAATATCGTGGTCGATGATATCATCTTTGACATTGAATATGTTATTAGACACTTACCAGACATCACTAAAGATATCATTCGTCAACATTGTGCGGTTGTCCTTAGAAAGACAACCCCCCAAGAATAACATCAACAAACCTATGTTTAACGCTCTCAAATCGTTAAACAATAATAAGAATATTGTTGTTCTCAAAACTGACAAAGGTGGTGCTGTGGTTATTCTTGTTAAAGATGATTACCGTCGGAAGATGTTGGACTACCTCCATAATAGCGGGAGCTACAGGAAACCCTACAAGGATCCCCTGAAGAAGATCTCCAAAAGTGTGGCTTTTGCTATAACGGCTAGTAGCTTGGTCAACTCATTCAATCATAAGCTTATAGAAAGTTTCCCTCTTACCCCAGAATCTATGGCCTGCCAAAGATTCATAAGCAAATGGCTCCTCTGAGACCCATTTTTAACACAATAGGAGGGCCAACTTATCTTCTTGCTAAATATTTAGCCCAGAAGCTTAAGCCCCTTGTTGACCATACAGAATCCTTCGTCAAGGACTCTGCATCATTTGTCAATGAGTTGAAGAGTTTCAAGCTTGATCTAGATGACAAGCTTTTGAGCTTCGATGTGGTCTCCCTCTACACTAATATCCCTATCAACGAGGTAACTGAAGTCACCAAGCGCATTAAGGATCTTGACACAACTAATTTAGTTGGTATTTGTCTTACTTCTACTTTATTTTCATTCAATGGGGAATTCTATGAGCAAACTTGCGGTGTCGCCATGGGTTCCCCCCTCTCCTCTGTGGTAGCTAATCTATTCATGGATGATTTTGAATCAAAGGCCTTGGTGGCTTCTTCTCGTCTTCTGCCTAAGATGTGGATAAGGTTTGTGGATGACACTTGTGTCCTCTGGTCCCATGGTAAAGGAGAGTTGGAACTATTTTTCCTTCATCTTAACAATCAATCTAGTTTCATAAAGTTCATCATGGAATTTGAAAGTAATGGTAGTCTGCCCTTCCTTGACATTTTCCTCTCAAGGAATGGTGATGGCTCTTTTTCTCATCAAGTATCTTGTAAAAAAACTCATACGGAACAATATCTTCATGCTAATTCTCATCATTTCCCAGCTCAAAATCTTGGTGTTCCCAACACCTTAGCGACTAGAGCTTTAAGTGTTTCTGATGACAACCATCTCAATTAAGAGAAAGCACATCTCCTAAGTGTTTTATTTAATAATGGATATAGTAGACACCAATGTACTAAGGCTTTCCTTAGAGCTGAAAAAGGTCCTAGTACTAAGAAAGATATCAAGGATCAATTTTCTAGTGTTCATCTTTCTTTTATCCAAGGGACCAATTACAAGATTGCGAGTATCCTAAGGAAGCATAAGGTGACTTCAACCTTTAGGCCTTTAAATACCATCGGGAACTCCGTTAGATTTGTAAAAGATCCAGTGGACTCTCTTATAATGAACCTACAACTCTTGCGGTTTGGTTTTTCACAAAGTGATCGAGGTAAGGTCATTATCCTTAGTGACGTACAATGCTTGCAGTTTGATTTTTTTTTTTGCAGTGATCGAGATAAGGTCATTATCCTCTATTTATTTGTTTCTCTCTATATCTGACTCTGCCACAGGGAGATACAGTGAACAGTGTAAGGGATATATACAGTGAGTTCTGTAAGACATCTTATTTTTTTAAAGCAAGTTTTGTCTTTCACGTTGGCATAATCTGATTTATGAAGATTCTAATGGGTTTTCATTTTAGCAATTTTTGGTATATCAAATTTCGAATCGAAGCAAGATTAATCATCAAAATCACAACTCGGTTTTTAGTAATTAAATCGACCTTTAAGAAACTGTAGATTCGTTCAACTAAAAATCAATTAGTGTAAATAAGTAAGGAAGAGATGTAATGGTGGAGACTTTTGACCTTTTAACATAGGTAAAGACACTGCTTTGAACTATATTAAAGGTTCTGTAAGGCATCTTATTTTCTTAAAGCAAGTTTTGTCTTTGACGTTGGCATAATTTGATTTCTGAAAATTCTAATGGGTTTTCATATTAGCAATTTTTGGTTTATCAAATTTCGAATCGAAGCAAGATTAATAATCAAAATCACAACTCGGTTTTTAATAATTAAATTGACATTTAAGAAACTGTAGATTCGTTCAACTAAAAATCAATTAGTGTAAATAACTAAGGAACAGATATAATGGTGGAGACATTTGACTTTTTAACACAGGTAAAGACACTACTTTGAACTATATTAAGTCATTTTATAACTTTTGTATAAATAAATCTGAGGGTTTCATTCTTAATAGAATAGATATCACAAGTTTTGAGATCATAGGTTAATCTTACAAGTGCTTAAAAAATATTGTAGTAATAATTTATATTAACTATATGTATATTTGATTAAATATTAATTATATATATTTGATTAAATAAAAATAATGTTCTAGAAGGTGTGACTTTCAAGACATATAGGGGTGGTAGACACTGTCATTGTCTCCCTTGATTGAAGAACCGAGGATGTGGCAACACATTCTCATGAAGTTTAATGCATATTGATGGTCTGTGGGACCATATCATTAATAGGACATCATATGGTTGAGTGGAATACAGAAGAGCGGAGGTGTTGGATGTATTGCACATTTCTTGATCTTGAAACTCATGTGGCAGAGGGAATTAACAAGGCCTCCCTCATGGTGTATTCCATGCACAACATTCTTTCCTGTGGCTTGCCACTTAAATGCCTACAGAGCTCAACATGGAAAGTGAAGGTGAACTTAGATGTGATTTTGATTTGGTGGCGATGTATTTGCACTAGTTCAAGGGGCGGTGGCGGAAGGGAGGGAACTAAACTACCACTATCCCACTTTGCTGAAGAACTGATGGACATGGCAGCACATCCCCACAAATTTTAATGCAAATTGATGATTCGTAGGACCCTATGATTAATGGGACATCATATGGCTAAGTGAAATATAGAAGAACAAAGATGGTGGATGTATCGCATGTTTCTCAACCCTGAAACTTGTGTGGCAGAGGGTGTTAACAAGACCTCCCTCATGGTTTATTCCATGCAAAACATTCTTTCTTGTGGCTTGTCACTTGCCTACCTATCATAGCCTGCTGTGGGCAGTGAACGTGAAAGGAGATGCAATTATGTTTTAGTGGTGGTGCAATTGTGCTAGTTTGGGATATGAGTACGTTGAGACAGAGGCAAAACAACCAATTTTCTAGTTTAGTGGGGTGGCCTTTTCTCTTCACAGGGTGCAAAACCACTAGCTTGTACGTAATATCCTTTATTTTCTTAGTTCTAGTTTTGTTATATTTCATTTCTCTTTTTGTAGGGTTGTCAGCATCTATAATGCGCAAGGAAGGAAGTTTTTGTTGTTGTGTAAGTTGTTCCGAGGCTTGTGGAGGACCCGGTATCTAGCCACTCACTTTTTATTTAATGGTGAAGTCTCAGGCCCCTGAGACTGGTTATATTTTTATGATTACAACACTTAATTGTCTCATGTAGTTTTCAATTTGTTTTTCTTAGCCATTGCCTTGATGGTGAATCTATTATGTTCATTGAAGCTTTATTATAATCCCCCTTTATGGTGCCTTTGGACCATTTGGGGTGAATGATCTTTGGAATTTCTCGTTCAATCATTCTTTGTGTTGGCCTATTAGAATGCTTACTTGATTTATCCCCTGCCTTGTATCAATCATCCATGTGTCTTCAATGGAAGAGGAAGGAAATATGTGTTGAGTCTTATCTGGTCTAGGGTTGTGTAGGGATACCAGAGTCATGTCACATATCCTAGTTTTTTATGATGGAGTTTCAAGACCCATATCCTTGATGTATTATTGTGACCATGACTCCCTTTTATCTCATGTTTGTTTATGTTTCTCACTCATTGGTTAAGTAGTGAAATTTTGACTTTCTTTGGGGTTTTATTATAAGGTTGGTTTATGCTGGTGTCAAATACTTTAGAGGACTAGTAACTCAACCCAAGTTGTTATAGGGCTTCCAGAGTGTTTGTCCAACCAGGGCTTCCAGGAACTAGTAACTCAACCCAAGCTAAATGAAACATGAGAACCAACCAAAAAAACAAATAAATGAACCCACAACACCATGGATATGTAGGAAATGGCAGGCCTATTAAAATCCATTGTCAATCTAGGAAATCCTTCATGCCAATGACATATTATAACCAATAAACCACATGAATATGCCTTGTATGCCAAAACTAGTGAGGAAAACATACATGCAACTCAGTTCCTGCAAGAAAAACCCATTGTAGTTGTTGATCCCGATATCCACTTGTGCTTTCCTACTCTTCCTTTTCCTTCTTAGTCCAAAAGTCCAAGTATTCGCACTCCTCCAAGAGTTCTCCAAGAATAGATTCCTAAATCAATGTGGTAGGGCCAATAACCTTTTAATACCACTTGGAAATCTCAGCCATACTTTGCACCACCTTGGATAAATCAACCATTCGCTAGAACCTTATGGCCAAATCAATAGTATCCTACATATTCATGGCAAAACCCATCAAATAACCCATACCCTTCACATTGGGAAAACTCATCTACATAGGGACCAATGTGGTCTCGAAATTGGCAGTGTCCCATGGGATTGGTTAATCCATCTCTCAAAATGTTTCCTCAGTCACAACCACCATTGCAAGCCCCACTTCAATCCCCCCAAATGTTCCACCTTGATTGCTTCCTCAATTACCTACTCAACCGAATCCTAATCTGAATAATAGACCCATCCAATATTTAGAGATTTTTGAAAATTCATATTGTGGTTCTACTTCCTTTGAATGTAATGAGTTGTGGCCGAGATCTGGACGGAATATATTTCCTGAAGATAGCAAAGTAAACCGAGAGTAGGTAGGAAATGAAAATATTATTAAATAGTAGCCTTTACCAAAACACCCTCCTCCCATCGTAGTTATTGCCGAAATAGAGGAACCTGACAAGTCAACCAAACAAAAAGAGTCTACTAAAACTATGAATGATGCTCCTCCATTCCCTGAGAGACTTACTGTGATCAAACCAGTAGTCTATTCTGATTTCGATCTCGTAGGGGAACTAAAAAAATTATGTATTAAAATCCCTCTTCTCCAGGCTATTCGGGATGTCCCGATATATGCTAAAACTATCAAATAAACGTGTGTCAAAAAGATTGGGAAAAAACCAAAAGACTCTCCTAGAGTCCATGTTTTGGGGACACTTTCCAATCTTATTTTAGGGAAGAAAATACCTATTAAATATGATGACCTTGGAAACCCAGTTGTTACTGTTCAAATTCAGGGTCATAACTTCCCAAATACCTTAGTGGACTTAGGAGCTAAAATAAACATATTGACTGTAGAAACCTGTGGGATATTTGGGATCACAACATTAAAACCAACCTCCATTATGATGGAACTAGATGACAAATTGGTAGTGTTGGAGTAGGTTAATTGATTAGTCGAAGGTCTTCGAACAATCATTTTGTTGTCTTGGAGGGGGTCAAATTCATAAACATTATCATTGTTATAAGTTTGACCTTGTATTGTCTAGAAAGTCATTTTGAGGCTAGTCATCACCTTGATCATTAAAGTCCAACCATGGGAAGGGGTGTCTAAGTATTGAGAGATGTTATGATGATTGTTGAGTCAGGATACTAAGAGTTGGTTAAGATGTCTAAAGTTGGTTAAGATTTTCATTCCAGTCTCGTATCTGATAGGTAACTGGAAGTGGGTCAAAAAGGTAGTGGCTAAAGTGGTGAAGTTACCGAAAGAAGCTCTTGGTAATTCAATGTACCATTTAGCAGCTGGACCAGTAAGTGTTCTTTGGAAAAGACGAAGTCTGATTGAATCAAAATTCAAAGTGTTGGATGAACACCATAAATGAAAGGTCATAACATGATTCGATGGGTCTTCTCCAGGATTTCCATTAAACTTCGGAATATCAGATGGTAACTTGTGCGGAATTACCAGCCACCAAGGTACATATGCGATTGGATCATTGGTGAGCTGGTTTAAATTTGGTAATTCTAAAGTTGCTACGAATGGCAACTGTCGATTCAAGTCAGGTTGTGCGTACCCAAGATATGATTGAATTGTCTGTACAATAGGTCTTTGCAAACCATCATAGGGCATCTGCATTTGGTAACCTTGGTATGGTTGTTGAACAAAACCAGTATAAGGTGGTTGTTGATAACCAGATTGAAATTGTGGTTTTCCATAACCTACAAAGCCTTGTTGCCCAGGACCTTGGTAAGCTTGATATTGACCAAAACCAGGTTGAGCTTGTGAACCAAGTCCAAAATGAGGTTGGAACTGTTGGAACTGGGGTTGTTGGAATTGTGGCAGCCATAGTTGTTGAACCAACTGTTGTTTCCCAGCAATGAAAGGTTGACCAGGTTGTGAATCAACTATACCAGTGTAAGTCTGGGTCAGTCCAAATAAAGGTATACTAACTTGAGGTTGTTGCTGAGCTCCAGAAACAAGTGGTTGTTGTATAAAAACTTGAGAAACTTGAACCTCTTGATTTGAAAATTGTGGTTGCAAGAGAGAAGGATTAGTTTGTACCGGTTGAGATACAATAGTTTGAGCTTGTGACTATAGCACAGTAGTAACAACAGGTGTAGTAAGAATAGATGACACAATTTGCATTGGTTGTGTTGGATACACAAGCCTTGGTTGAGTTGGCATTACTGGTTGCCATTGACAAACTCTAATTCCAATTTGACTTGAATATTGTGGGAAATTACCATATGGTTGTCCTCTGGAATAAGGAGGATACGATGAATAAGCATATTTCTCTCCATATGGTGGCAATCCAGTATTTAATGGATACACAGGTCTTTGTTGACCAGATTTCCCAGCATGATACTGATGTGCAGGATCAAACTGTTGAGTTCCCATTAGAGAAGAACTAGGTATAATTCTGGTTGAGGACATGGGTGATGACCATGGCGCAGAAGCAACCCCCGAGTGGGTTCCAGACAATGATTAGTTACCAATCGGGACGGAAGATTCACCATACGGGTGTGACTCAGGTGTGGTAGAAAACATCGAAGGAGTCACAACAGAAGATTCTGCTGCAGCTGCATAAAATGATACAGTCTTAGATGTTAACGGTTGTTCAGCCATAGTTAACTGGCCCAACAGTTGTCCTAAAGATTCGACAGGTACTTGAAGAGAAGCAAGATCAGATGAAGTAGAATAATCAGGAGTAGTAGGATAAAGATTAAGCCCAATTCCAAAATGAAACGGGGTTCCAAGTGTGGAATCTTCTACTAATTCCTCCTCTATGGAAATCAAATTTGGTGGAAGAACTTGACCGTCAGGTCCGTAAAAGATTTCTGGTGTTGATGGAAGTGTAGTTTCAACAACAACTGATGTCTGAGGGGTAACAAATTCTGAATGTTGAAATTCAAAGTCCAGATGTTCATGTAAATGAACAACAGTTTCAAAGGGAGGTTCCTGAACAATTTCAGGTTCAGATGTAACTTCTATTTGAACTGGAATAGATTCTGGAATAAATTCTGGTTGAGTTGTTTCAAGTTTAGAAGCACTTTCTTGTTGAACAATTTCAAGTTGAGTATCAACTTGTTGTTGGACAACCTCGGTTACCGTTTCACTAGGATCAGTGCTAATGTCCTCAGGTAATTGTGAAACTTCTTCTTTAGGAATGGATGTACTAGAAATAGTCAGAGTAACTGGAGTCTCTGTAGCTACTGAAACAAATGCTTCAGGTAATCCAGATGAAGAACTAGGAGTTCTGGATGTACTAGACTCAGTTAAATGAGACCACTTTGTCCGAATTGGTGTTGCTTCGAGAGGCAAAGGCGGTTGGCTCGTTTTTCTCTCAAAACGACGGGGTTTGGGTTGATGTTCCTGCACAATTACTGATTGATTATATCAACCTAAAATCAACTAAGGAATGAGGATGTTATTCGTGGTCAATTAATTTTTACGACACTGGAACACAACTTCACTTTTTCATTTTTAAAGATTCGATAAAAAGGAAAAGATGACTCTAGTTGCCTTCGATGTTTAATGAGCCTGAAAGGACAAGTGCTCAGATGATCCTTTTACTTTTAAAGAGTTGAAAAGGAACGAAAGTGACTGCTCTGGAGATTCTAGACAAGAGGGTTTACCAGACAAATCGCAAAACTGCAATATACACCTTGGTGATAAATGAAAGAGAAATGACCAAGGACTTTACGTACGGTAGTCAATCTTCTCGAATGTTGTGTTCAGTGCGTTGCGATTGGTAAGGCGGCAGACTCGGCTTCCTAGGGATAAAGGATTTCAACCTATTGGGGTCTCCCACCATATACTCGACGGTACAGGGAGCACAAGTCCATACTAGCACTTATCGAATCAGAGAGGAGGAATCACCCAACCTCAGTGAAAACGACAGCCACTAGGTTTAAAGACGTCGGAACACGTCTCTAGCCTAGACCTCTAGATGTTTTTCGTTAAGTTCCAATGTGTTATTAGATTAATTGATGTAAATTTTAGGTTGATCTTGCTTAAAAATTTCCTTTGAAGGTTCACCACGAGATGTTTTCTGAAATTCTTAAGAATTAAACTAGAATGAGAAGCACTCTTTCCATTTAATTTCAGCAATGAAAATCCTAGCTATGAGGGATAGAGCATACAAGTACTTTTTGAACAAGCAACAAAGAGCACAAACTAATGCAATTCCCTAAACCATTCCTTTTGAACACACAAACTCAAACTCTAAAATGCAAATTGCATGTATTTCTTTTCAGTTTCTCTTAATGTGAATGATGCAATAAGAAAAACTAATGCACAAACGATTCAGAACTCTTTTCATAAAAAATGATGATTTGTGACAATTTCTTTTAAAAGGGAAAGGAAGACTGTACGACACTTTCGATTTTAAAGAAATGAATATTTTCGACACTTTAAATGAAAATACAAATCAAATGCACAAATGAATTAATCAATTATTTATGAAGGAATACTTTACGACACTTCATTTTTCGAAGAAAATGACGATTTTACGACACTTTTCTATCGACAAAACAATCGATCAAAACTACCTTTCGATAGTGGATTGCAAATGATAAAACAAATACATAAAAAAACATCCAACAATCCAGTCTAAATAGGGCCGAATAAGGAGATAAAAATTGTTTTCAGAGACAAAACATCATTGACATTCAACAACTCATTCAAACAAGAGAAAATTGGCAAAAACTTTATGTTCCTAGATGGAAAACTGACCCTGAACAGATCAGCGTAGGCAGCAGTTAGAGACAATGCGATGAATTGCACTGAACCTATGTGGGAAGTGCACTGCAGCACACTGTGTCCTTCATCAAACTGCGTTGATGAAAGTAAGATATTCTGAAGGCAATTTTGTCACAGTTTCGACTCAATTTTCAATGAAAGAGGACTGAAATTAATAAACGACCACAAGTACAGTATGGAAGAATGTCTTAAGAGGCTGATAGGCTACTAAGAAGGATAAACGATCCCCAGTGGAGTCACCAATTTGTTTCGGGAATATTTAGTGTTCTTGGACAAACGCCTAACCCTCTAGATCTAGTAGCAGGTCTAGAAACAACGAACAAAGTAATCTCAAACTTTCCTATAATCAACAGATAAAACAAGAGAGAAGAGAAACCTACTTGTAGTTTTCGCTAGCTCCTTGTCTCCCTTGACCGATCTTGCTGCTCCTTTCCGTACTTAAGCCACTTGGAAAGTACCTGCACAAACACAGAAACAAAAACCCATCAAGGCAAATGATAATGATCTATTATTTATCAATAACATGGAATCAAGAACATGATATACATATGAAAGCATTAACATATAACACAAGCATAAGGAAAAAGTCTTGAAAACTTTATTGATAAGAGGAAAGATTACAACCCATATGTGCTCGATCCAGTGACACTCTTCCAATTCAATCCCTCTTCACCTCATGACAAGCAAGACACTCCAACACTATTACAATACTTGCACTCAATTCTAATCTCATATCACCAACATCTCCTTACAACTCAATATTTTTCAGCCCTTGATCTCTTAGATGAGTGATCTTTTTATAGGTGAGTGAAGGAGGTTATGCCATCAATGGTGATAATGAATGCCTTTCCAAATTTATAAATCAATTCCATGGAAGAAGGGATAGGGGATTGATGTTTCCTCATTCCCTTCCTCATTCAAATGCGAACTCAAAGGTGTAGGTGGCATTGAGAAACTTCTATAGGCTTCCAATGGACAAGGAATCTTTAAACCCTCACGGAATTTTGCTCAAATTTGCTCAGCGCAAGCCAAAGAGGGACCAAGTGCGCTGCATAGCACCCTTTCAGTGTGTGGTTTGCATTGCAGCACACCCAAATGAAGGCCTACCTGCGCTGATCTTCTTAGAGGTAGTTTTTGGATGTTTTTAGTGATGGAACTTCTTGGGAAGTGAGGCATTCTGATGACTAACTTATTTAGGGAATATAACAACTACACTAGGGGTTGATGGGCCCTAATAGTATCGATCTGTAATTAGGAGTTGATGTGACCAAATGGATCCGTAACAATATCACCTCTCCATGCGGTTATCAGCAAGACTGCATAGGAATAAGAAAGCACCATGGCCCACTCTTCCTTTGCGGATTGGGTTATATGAGATTAAGAGCATGAAGGATGCAGATTTCGAAGCTAAGAAGATATTGAAGTTCGAGTTTGGCACTAAAGACTTTAATCTGTATTATCCCCACAATATTTGCAAGAACCATTGTGCGAAGGTGTATTATCCATGGATCCAATGGACATTTCATTGGCACAAGGAGGACACTTGGAAGTAATATTACAATGAATCCAAGCTCCATGATCTGGTCAGTATAGCCACAACTTACAAGGTTGCTCTACAAGTAGTAGCAGCACAGGAAACAACAACAACAACAACAATAAGAAACAATCCAGTGTGAGACATTGACAAGAGGAAGATTGTTGAGAACCCAGAGGCAGAGCAAAGCTACAATATGAGAGTAGATATTATCACTAAGTAGATTTTGTAGTGGAGGAAAAGAGGGATCAGTGGATAAAGAGGGCAGAGTGAAGGAAGAAATAAAAGCAGAGGTTGCAGGAAGTAGAACTAAAGTTATAGGAGACAAAGAAGAAGTTGAAGGAAGAGAAGGAGTTGAGGAGAGAAATAGAAGAGAAGTAGAAAGAGGAGGAAGAATAAAGCCAAGGCATGATGACAAAGAAAACAACACCCATACAGATCGAGGAGTCGAAATAGCCAGCAACTGAAGAAGAGGGTGAATAGATGTAGGATCGGGAGCTTGCTCAGGAGATTGAGAAACCGATTGAAGTGACAGACATGGAGTTGGGGTAGGAGCCATTGAATGAAGACATTGACCTTATGCCATGAGCACCAGAGGTCGCCTCTCTGTCTCCACCACCTCCAACGTTAAAACTAGTCCCGAGCGAGAAAGGAGAAGTTGTTCTCCTTAATGATGATCTGGTTATGGATGTGTACAATCTATCATTTGATGAGTTGCAGAAAAATATTGTACAGGTGCAGAGGAAGCACTTTTTGGATGATCACATGCCACCTGCATTCATGACAGAAAGGGGGATAGTGTCATATAGCATAAAGCATTCAGTTGCCCTTGCTGATGTCGCCTTGGCTTATTGAAGAGCAATGAGCTCAAATGTCAAGTTCTTATTGGTAAAGAATGAACAAATGGCAAAGAACTTGTCAGTTTCCAGGCAAGAGGCAGAACAACTCAGAGCACAGAGCACAATTTCTGCAATGGCAGAGATGATGAAAGTGATACGTGTTGATGTATCGACACTTGAGACTACCATGCAGAAGCTCTTTGATGATTTTTCACCATTCATAAAGCATTTTTCTGTGTGCATAGCTTAAAGTAGCAGAGTAAAGAGTTTGTTAAAACTCTCAGGAACATACATGCTGGCATCGCCCATGTGCAAGATTGGACAATGTGGTACAAAGGGGCCCCGCTTCACTTTCCAAAGAAGATGAAGCCATAAGTAGAACTAGAGAAATCAAAGGTCTGGATGGTAATCCAGAACTATGAGCAACTCATCCCATTCATCATTAGCATACATGCCTCATATGCACAGTTGTACAAGAGTTTGGATATTATGCTTAGAACTCACAGTACCCCGTAAATCGGCTCCCTCACCGAGGCTGGACCCAAGAGCCAAGTCCGGCTAGAGATCGATGGGTACATGGAGAAGCTAAGGCGAGAAGCCACCAAGGATGACTTGGAGTTGAGGGAACATAACATGCAGAAGTACATTGGTGGTCCTATCATGGTCAACACCATGTTGCACATGCTTTAGGACAAGTTGGATACAGGTTCCAAGACCATATACCCAAATGCTATAGAGGTAAGATTTTGCTATCATAAAGACACCATCAAGCAGTTTGGGGACATCATCACACAATACCAAGCTTGGCATTAATATGTGACTGAGAAGCACCAAGTGGAGGTTGTTGAGTTGGTCTTTCCCCAAACTTCAGAGTCATAGTGTTTTGTCTTGTTAGGTTGTCTCTAACCAATTTTGTCTCACATGGGTACTTGTGGAAAATGTAATATTATTTATAAATATTTGTAACTGAAAGTCCAAGTGTCATTAGTGAAATGTGAAAGGTCATCATATTATGTAATAAGTTATTTGTAAATAAGTTAAAGAGTCATGAGGGTAGTCAAAGAGTCACAAAGGGGAATCTCAAGGGTCACCCCACCCTCTGTTATAAATAGAACCTCATAACTCATAGAAGGGGCTTTTGGGAGCCAATCTTTTAGCTAGGCTTAAGCTTAGAAAATGATTGGGAGTATTGTGACGAGCCTTGGCTTCTCCATAGCATAGAGAGAGTATACTTCTTTGGAGGATCAGGTACTCTTGACTGTAATGTTCCGCTGTTAGGGCTAGTGGTCGTTAATGGTGTATGTGTGGATGGAACTTTCACTTATACTAATAATAGCAGAGCCAACACGCTTTCATGCATATGTTGTTATTGTAATTGGACTATTCTGGTTGCTTTAGCAATGTATGTTGTTTAACTTACACATTTTTCTTATGAACTACTTTGTATTCAATTGTATGAATCTTGTTGGATGTGTGTTGTTGGATTAGCCTTTCACTTTAATTTGTGGAGTATTCCACATTTTAGCTTGTGATGTCATTTCTCTCGTGTGTTCCTTTCACACTGTGTACTATTATAGGCTTCTAGGGGACACACTTCCTTTTCCCCTTTGTGCGTTAGAACCTTCATGCATCACACTTGACTCTCTGCACGGGCACACACTTGCTCTCACCCAAATTTATATTACTTACCTCTACGCACTACCACATCAAGGCATTACACTACCACCCATTGTTGGGACTCCTACTCCAAATGGTCTGAGTTCTAGTTGGGACTTCTTATCTGGGAGATCCCCTGAATGTTGGCAGGTCTAGCACCTTCAACAGATCCCCATGGTATTGCAAGGACCATTGTGCGAGAGTGTACTTTCCATGGATCCATGGGGCATGTCTTTGTCCAGAGGAGGACCCTTGGCGGTATTATTTAAATGCCTCCAAACTCCATGAGCCAATTAGTATAGCAACAACTTGGAAGGCTTCTCTGCAAACAACAGTAACTCCGGAAGCAACAACAACAACAACAATAGGCAGCAATCCAATGCAGTACAAGGGAAAGAGGAAGATTGTTGAGGACCCAGAGGGAGAGAAAAGTTGTAAGATGAAGGTTGGAGAAGGCAGCTTTGGCAGCGCAAGCAAAGAGGGCTCATGGATGAAGGGAGTAGAGCAAAGGAAGAGAGAAAAGCAAAGGCTGCAAGAAGAAAAATTGAAGTTGAAGGAGACGGAAAAGAAGTTGAAGGAAGAACAGGAGCTGAGGAGGAGAGAAAGAGAAGAGAAGTGTAAATATGAAGAAGAACAAAGGTAAGGCATGATGATGGAGCAAACAGTGCCCATACAGGTTGATGAGCTAGAACAACCAGCAATATCCACCACCTCTAGTGTTAGAACCTGTCCCGAGCAAACAAGGATATATTGTTCTCCTTGATGATGATCTAATCATGTATGTGTACAATATATCATTTTATGAGTTGCAGAAGGATATTGTATAGACAGGGAGGAAGCACTTTCTAGGTGATCACGCATCACCTACATTCATCAAGGGAAGCGTGATAGTGTCATTCACCAAGAAGCATCCAAATTCTCTTGTCATAGCCATCTTAGCCTATGCAGGAACAACAAGCTCAAATGTTAAGTACCTGACAGTCGAGAATGAACAACTAGTAAAGAACTTGTAGGCTACCAAGCAAGAGGCAGAATAACTTCGAGCATTAACGTAGAATGTAGTTTCTGCATTGAGGGAAATGAGGAAAGTGATACTCACTAAAGTATCAACACTTGAGGGTAACATGCAGAAGATCTATGATGGAGTTGTCATAGTTCATAAAGCATTTTTCTGTTTGCATGATCTACAGCAGCGGAGCAAAGAGTTTATTCAAACTCTCAAGAACATACATGTTCCCATCGCCCATGTACAAGAGTGGACAATGTGGTACAAAGGTGCCCCACTTGACTTAGTAAAGAATATGAAGCCACGGGCAGAGCTAGAGAAGGCAAAGGTTTGAATGTTGATCCAGAGCTACGAGCATCACACCCCATTCATCAACAGCATACAGGCCTCATATGTGTGGTTGTACAATAAATTGGATGTCATGGTGAGAAAGCACAGGATCCCATTAATCGGTTCCCTCACATATGCTAAACCCAAGAACCAAGTATGGCTAGAGATCGATGAGTACATGGAGCAGCTAGGACAGGAGGCCACCAAGGAAGATTTGGATTTGAATGCACATAACATGTAGAATTACATCGGTGGTCCTATCAAGGTCAACACCATGTTTCACATGCTTCAGAAAATATTGGATACAGGTTCCAAATCCATATACATGGATGTCGTGGGGGCAAGAGTCTGCTTTCATAAATACAACATCAAACAGTTTTGGGACACCATCATACAGTACCAGGCTTGGCATCAATATGTGACCAAGAAGCATCAAGTGGAGGTTTTTGAGTTGGTCTTTTCCCAAAGCTCGGAATCATAGTGTTTTGTCTTGTTAGGTTGTCTCTAACCTATTTTGTATTACATTGGTACATGTGGAAAATGTAGTATTATTTGTAAATATGTTGTTAGGAAAACTCCAAGAGTCATTAGTGGAATGTGAAAGGTAATCATGTTATGTAATGAGGTATTTGTAAGGAAGTTGAAGAGTCATGAGGGTAGTCAAAGAGTCACAAAGGGGAAGGTCAAGGGTCACCCCACCCTTTGTTATAAATAGAACCTCATAACACATAGAATGGGCTTTTGGGAGCCAAGATTTTGGCTAGGCTTACACTTAGAGAAGGTTTGGGAGTATTGTGAAGAGCCTTGGTTTCTCCATAGCGTAGAGCAAGTATACTTATTTGGAGGAGTAGGTGTTCTTGACTGTAATGTTCCACTATTGGGGATAGTGGTCGTCAATGGTGTATGTATGGATGGCACTTTCACTTATAATAATAATATCAGAGCTAGCACGCTTTCATGTATATGTTTTTAATGTAGTTGGACTATTATGGTTGATTTAGCAATGTATGTTATTTAACTTACACATATTCTTATGAACTACTTTGTATGCATTTGTACGAATCCATTTGAATGCGTGTTGTTGGATTAACTCATCAATTTAATTTTTGGACTATTCTACATTTTAGCTTGTGATTCCATTCCGCTTGTGTGCTCCTTTTAAGATGTATACTATTACAGGCTTCTAAGGGGTGCACTTCCTTTTCCCCTCTATGTTTTAGAACCTTCATGCATCTCACTTGACTCTTCGCAGGGTCACACACTTGCTCTCACCCAAAGTTATCATACTTATCTCTACACACTACCATAGTGAAGGCATTACACTACCACCCACTGTTGGGACTCTTACTCCAAATGGTTTGAGGTCTAGTTGGGAATTCATATAGGGGAGATCCCATGAATGTTGGTGGATCCAACACTGTCAACATTTTTGGCACTAGAAGGAGGGCCAATTGACAAGATAAGCCCTTGAATTTTGTTTTGAATTTATGCACATATTTCATGACTTATGTCCAATTCATAATACTGACATGTTTTTCTCACGTTGTTGATTTTGAAGTGTCGGCGAGCATTGTAGATGACTTATCTAAATATAAGTTCAATGGCGATGATGGAACAACCTTGTTTAGGCACACAGTTGCTTTTGCTGGCTTCTATGATAGGCATGATGTACCGTCTGATGATATTGCCTATGGGTCGTTCACTTTCACATTCGAAGGGTGTGCAAAGCAATGGTGTCACACATTTCCTGCAACCTCTATACACTCTTTTGATCACCTGTTTAGATAATTATGTCGTGCTTTCATTCTTTATGACTGTAAAGCCCTTAAAAAAATAAATAAAATTGTGAAAATAACCTAACGAATCTCTTTAGGTGATCTACATATGCAGATCTCCTTTCATGTACTTTTATTTTCTTCTTTTCTATGGACGCATTCAAGATTTGAAAATATTGGTTTGCATCGTTTTGTCTTTTTTGTCTGTTGGTTTGCTTGCATATATTTCTTGGTGATCATGCTCTCACCTACATGGGCCAACCAATGCACCAATGGTTGCATTGGATGTAACACTTTACGTGATTTGGCATATGTTCTACTTAGGTTAGGAGTAGGTGTAGTGTTTTATTTTCTTGTTGTGTCCTAGTTTTCTTAATTTGTTTTACTTTTTCTTGCTTCTTTCCTTTGTCTGTTTTCTTTTGCACCTATAGGTTAGTTTCCACATGAAATGGTGTTTGGCTTCTTGGACAAGAAATGGGAAATCCAAGAGGAACTTGTATAGCTATCAACACTTGGTTATCTGTATATTCCCTCTATTTATGTTGATATTTCATTTCTTCTAGTCGATGATACCCTTAGGGAAAATATGTTCCTTTTAGAGATATTCATGGTGAAATCATGGTGCTTGCACTCTTAACTACTACTACCTACTCTAATAGGTTTCTATATTCGGTTAACCCTTGTCAACTCACTCAAGTAGAGTAAGGAGAGGGGGGAAACCTTAGCAAGTATGTCATATGTATATATATATATATATATATATCCTTGTTTGAAGGGACAACCTCTTATGCTCTCAATGAGTTGAGATCCCTCTTTTTCCTAATGAAGTAAATAAGTGCCTATGCACAGTTCTTTGAAAAATGAAAATGAAAAAAATAAAAAGAGTGAAATAAGAGAAAGGCTTCCTGCGTAGACAGGTGAAGCAAGTAACTCCACCGGGGTATTGTCCAGGCTCGTTGGTAGTGGAGAAATGCTTGTGTTCCTGAAGTGACTCCGTCGGGGTACTGTCTAGGTCTGCTGTCAGTGGAGCAACACCAAAGATGAAACTAAAACTTTGACGGTCTATTTTACTTGTGCATCTATATACCCCTCATCCCCAATTGAAACAACTCAGTTTGGCTTGGCTTCGTATGTGTGTTTTCGATAAAGAGAATGGTAGGGACTACATCTTAAACTAAATCTAAGTGAAGAAGCTATGATAATCGAAGAATTGAACAATACTTCTGAAAGAGTTAGAGTCACTTTGCATGAGACAAGGTCTATACAGAGAGTTGGAGTTCTACTAGTGTGTTGCCAATGTTGTAGCAGCTACAACCACCTGCCAAAATTTTTCCTATGCTTCATTTTGGAGACTCCATTTTAAACCACAACAGCTCATCTTGCACTGATCCAAGTACTTGTGCTTCAAATGAGATGTATTCTTTTCATCATGGATTGCGGTTGCTCAATTAGTTCTTTTTCTAACCCACAAGTTGATATCTTGACTTGGTCTTTGACAGTTCCAGGCTTTCCTTAGAGAACTACGCAATTCTTGAAGGTAACTAATCTTTCTCTTGGGAATTGTGTAGTCATGACTACCAGTGAGCCTTGAGCTCAAGAAATGTGCAGTACTAGATGGCATCCAGCCTTAGCCAGGAAATTGGGCAGACAGGAGAGGCAGCCCAAATCCACTCAGCCTAGAAATTGCGCAAAACCCACTGTGCTCAAAAACTGCTTAGTGCATGAACCAGAGAGTTGCCTGGTCCTTCCTAGAACTGAGCAATCCTTCCAAGAAATGCATGGTAGTTTTTCCCGAAAAATTAAAAAAAATAAAAATAAAAAAGCAAAAAGCATCCTTAAAAATAGGGATATATTTTTAGCAACCCGAAGGAGGCACTTGAGTTATTTTGGAAACTTCCACCAAGTGTCACTTTTTCCTTGATTTTAGGCATGCGGGTCCTAAATCCTAACTTAACCAAATATTTTTAATGGGCGCTACTATAACTCATTTGTACACTCAATCTTGGAGCTCTAACGTTCCCGAGGAGATCAAGGAGCCTTCGGTGCGATCGTCATCGCTTTTCCAATAAGTTTTTCTTTTCTAGTCTTTGGATGACTGTTGGTGTTTTAACTTGTTTTATCTTGTAGAAGTGTTGTTTCGAGTTTTAGATTACCTTCCCCATGTGTCGCATGTGTTTTCTCGTTTTTGTACCAACATTCGTCGTTGCAGTGACTCTCTTCACATACTTCATTTTCCTTTAGTTTAATTCATTCCTGAACTTGTTTCACATGCATGCATCAACACTTAGTAATATATACACTCAACATCACATCATCCTTCATATTTTCTTATTTTCACACTCTCCATGGGAATATCTGAGTCCCCTTGCCCAGATCTCACACTTCACCGCATGCACTGCACAATCTGGGAGGTCAAGGCCTCTTCCTTGGCTTCTATAATTGTGCAGAGCCTGTCCTGGGTTGGATCCAACTGAGCAGTTCCAGGAGCTAGCCTCCTAGCATGGCCAGTGAGATTGCACAATGTGTAGTCTCTTCGGCCTTGGCCCATACTAAACTACGCATTGCATAGTTCCAGTCATCAAGCTTCCCAACTAACTGTTATGACTGCAAAATAAGTAGTTCCCACAGTCAGCCAGTGACCTTTGTTAGCGATAATTGAGCAATCCTTCCCTTCATGAGCTTGGATTGTTGCTTGATCTTGTCTTGAATTTTCTTTGGTTTTTAAGCGGACATTTGCTTGCCATGAGTGGCCTTTCTGTCCCACGAGTATAGTAGTTGTTGAGCATCTCTCTAGCATTTATAGTTAACATCACATCCAAGAGAGTTGCATCAAAGGAAACTGTCGAGAGCAGTATTGAGGAAGCAATTGAGTAGATATTAGTTGATTTGACATTTTATGCAAATACTTAGTTGTCCATTGAGAAGGGCTCAAAACTAACATGGCAGCAAATCAAAGATACTTTTGTAGATAACTTCAAGGAAGACTTAGAGGAACGACAAGTTTATCTTAGTATCCAGCAGTTAAGCTTATACAAGGTTGCATACAGGTACCCCGCCTTCCCATGTGCGGACATCATCAGTCGGATTGTCTCACACACAAATGAACAAATTATGACATTGAGAAATGCTAGTGGGAGAGAGCTTGCCACCTTTAGGGAAGAAAACTTTCAGCATATGTATCACTTGCCTGAGCCAAAGAAGCGCATGAACTCACTTTTATATTCCACCCATAGCCATGTGAACACTAGAGACATTGTTAATATTTGGGTGAAAGAGTCCCTGTGGAAGGCTTATCATTTCTTGATCATCTTTTCTTGTAGAATATATGGTCAAGATAACACAGAAACCTTTCCTGAAGGGTGGGTATTTGTTCTATACCATTTGGTGAGTGATGGGAAACCATTCAACTAGTCATATTTGTTAGCTCATCAATTACAATGCCTCCAAACTCCATGAGTCGATCAGTATAACAACAACTTGGAAGGTTCCTCTGTAGACAGCAACAACTTCAAAAGAAACAACAACAACAACAATAGGTAGTAATCTAGTGCAAGACAAGGGAAAGAGGAAGATTGTTGAGGACCTAGGGGGAGAGAAAAGTTGTAAGATGAAGGTATATCCTATCTTGGAGAAGGCGTCTTTGGCAGTGAAAGTAAAGAGGGAGTAGCGGAAGAAGATAGTAGAGTGAACGAAGAGAGAAAAGCAGAGGTTGTAGGAAGAAAAACTCAATATGCAGGAAACAGAAAAGAAGTTGAAGGAAGAACAGGAGCTGAGGAGGAGAGAAAGATAAGAGAAGAAGAAATAGTAAGAAGAAAAAAGGCAAGGCATGATGATGGAGCAAACATCTCTCGTACGGGTTGATGAGTGAGAACAACCAACAGCGGAGGAAGAGGGTGAACAGATGCAAGATCGGGAGCTTGCTCAGTAGATTGAGCAACTGATTGAAGTGACAGACATGGAGTTAGAATAGGAGCCATAGAATGAAGACACTGACCTTATGCCGAGAGCACTAGAAGTAATCTCTCAGTCTCCGCCACCTTCATTGTCAGAACCTATCCCAAGTGAGCAAGGAGATATTATTCTCCTTGATGATGATCCGATCATGGGTGTGTACAATCTATCATTTGATGAGTTGCAAAAGAATATTGTACAGGCATGAAGGAAGAACTTTTCGGAGGATCACAAATCACCTGCATTCATCAAGGAAAGGGTGATAACGTCAGACACCAGGAAGCATCCAATTACTCTTGTCAAAGCCAGTTTGGCCTATGCAAGAGAAACAAGCTCAAATGTTAAGTACCTTACAGCTGAGAATGAACAACTTGAAAATAACTTGCAAGCTTCCAAGAAAGAGGTATAACAACTTCGAGCATCAACGTAGAATGCAGTTTCCGCATTAGGAGAAATGAGGAAAGTGATACTCACTGAAGTATCAACACTTAAGGGTACCATGTAGAAGCTCTATGATGGATTTGTCACTGTGTATAAAGCAGTTGTCCGTGTGCATGACCTATAGCAGTGGAGAAAAGAATTTGTTCAAACTCTCAATAACATACATATTTCCATCTCCCATGTACAAGAGTGTACCACATTCCACTTGACTTAGTAAAGAATATGAAGCCACAAGAAGAGATAGAGAGGGCAAAGGTCTGAATGTTAATCCAGAACTGTGAGCAGCTCACCCCTTTCATCAGTAGCATACATGCCTCATATGTGTTGTTGTATAATATTTTGGATGTCATGGTGAGAAAGCACAGGATCCCATCAATCGATTCCCTCACCGATGTTAAACCGAAGAACCAAGTCCAACTAGATATCAATGAATACATGGAGCAGCTAAGACGAGAGACCACCAGGGAAAACTTGGAGTTGAATGCACACAACATGCAGAAGTACATCAGTGGTCCTATCAAGGTCAACACCATGCTGCACATGCTTCTAAATGAATTGGATATAGGTTCCAAGACCATATACATGGATGTCGTGGAGGCAAGGGTATGCTTTCAGAAAGACACCATCAAATGGTTTGGGGACACCATCATATAGTACCAAGCTTGGCATCAATATGTGACCGAGAAGCCTCAAGTGGAGGTTGTTGAGTTTGTATTTCCCCAAACCTAGGAATCATAGTGTTTTTCCTTGTTAGGTTGTCTCTAGCCTATTTTGTCTTACATGGGTACATATGGAAAATGTAATATTATTTGTAAATATGTTGTAAGTGAAATTCCAAGTGTCATTAGTGGAATGTGAAAGGTCATCATGTTATGTAATGAGTTACTTGTAAGGAAGTTGAAGAGTCATGAGGGTAGTCAAAGAGTCACAAAGGGGAATGTCAAGGGTCACCCCGCCCTTTGTTATAAATAGAACCTCATAACTCATAGAATGGGCTTTTGGCTAGGCTTAGGCTCAGAGAAGGCTTGGGAGTATTGTGAAGAGCCTTGGCTTCTCCATAGTGTAGAGCGAGTATACTTCTTTAGAGGAGAAGGTGTTCCTGATTGTAATTTTCCACTATTTGGGCTATTGGTCATCAATGGTGTATGTATGGATGGAACTTTCACATATAATAATAATATCAGAGCCAACGCGCTTTCATGCATATGTTGTTAATGCAGTTGGACTATTCTAGATTCTTTAGAAATGTATGTTATTTAATTTACGCATATGCTTATGAACTACTTTGTATGCATTTGTACGAATCATGTTGAATATGTGTTGTTGGATTAACTTATAAATTTAATTTGTGGACTATTCTGCGTTTTAGCTTGTGATGCCATTCTACTCACATGTTCCTTTCAAGTTGCGTACTATTTGCTATCACTCAGGTTGTTCCCTGCCTCCTAAAGGGAATATGGCTGAGGTAACCACTAACCAATCTTTTAGCTGCAGGTCCTAGCCTACCTGCAACCAGAGAGGGCTCTCTCTTTGTAATTTAGCTTTGTTTTGAACTATTTTGGGATAGTTATGATGTGCAAGGTTTTGTTTTAAGTTTGTTGGATGGTGATTTCAGGCAGAGTTGGGGTGAAAGTCTAACACAGTCTGTTCCATTGGGCAATGGAGTCAATGATGGTGTACTGCTGAAATTGTTTCTTGAATAAATGGTAATGCTACAGAGCGAGATAGGCAGTTATGGAACAATTTTCAAATATGGAGATTGATGGAATGAAGTCAGGGAATGAAAGGCAATCAAGAATCTTTCATTATGCTGGCAGAGGGAAAGTGTATGAATATTATCCAGGAGAAATTAAGAATTCCTAAACAGTATTCAAAATGAAGGAATTAGTGCAAACATGAGCAGTTAAGAATTCATATTTATGGCTAATTCTGAAGAAAACATAGTTAATAGCAGAGATTGAACACAGGCTGGATTTAAACAAATCCTGGGCTATTCTTCTTCTTTGTTACTAAGATTATGGAATACATATGAAATTTGCCAACACAGAAAACATAAAACACAGTTTAGAATAACTTATTGTTCCATTGAATGACGCAGGAATTCTGTAGCAGGTCCCAGAACATCATTTTCACATTCAGACGGTGCAGAACCATGAACTTCAACAGCCATTTGTATTAGAAAGTCTCAAAAATTATAGCGCAGTCTAGAAAGAAAATCACCAACCTCAAATACATATTATGGGGGGGTATTTATACAAAAAAGAAGATAGAAAATATCATGAAGATAAGTATTGAACTCATAACTTCCTTTACCAACTCTTGATAAGTAGTAAATGAGGGAATAAATACTGTAGTAAATATGAATGTGCTAGCTGTCCAATTTGTCAGAGGTATTTTGACTATCTGGGCTGAGTGAGTCGGCTGGTCACTATGCATTGATTTCTGCGTTTTGTTGCCTTGATGCTGCTATGTTGTTTGTCACTGTCTTGGCCTTTATCATCGGTGCTTGATTTCTTTACATTAACGAGCTATAGTCACCATTCAATTTTTTCTTTTTTGTTGTTCTCTTCCCTTTGACAGGTGGACCGTGCCTCTATATTGGCTGACCTGTGGCTGATTAAAAGAATTAATAAACAAAATTACCTGAGCAATGTCTCTATCATTCCTTTCCACCAATCCTCCGTAGGCAACTGATGTCTTTGTATCTTTATCAGTGTTTCATCAGCTTCAGTGTATCTATAAAAGTTTGCTGGACTTCGAAGAGATGGTTTATCTCATGTTTAATATAAAACAGATTTTCCAGCTTGTCATAGAGACTCTGTCCAGATGGAGGCCCTGTTACTTCTGATGTGCTCGATGATGTTGTGATTTGATTGGAGGCATAGTTGTTTACTCTGTTGGCATAATGCTCATGTGATAGCAGTCTTCCAGCGCTGGTTAATAAACTGGGTAGCCCTCTGCTCTGTAATGCTGCAAACTTTATTCTGAACTCATTTACCTCTGCTTGCATTTCTTAGCATTTTCTTTCCAGTGTTTGCACAAAATTCCTTAGGGTCAGCACCCTTTTCACTAGTAAAATGGTATCAGTCCTGTTCCTGATTCCTATTGCTACCAACTGCTCTTTGGTATGAGTGTTCAGGAATTGAATCATTCTGTTGGCTTGCTCAGGCATATTTCCTAAAGATGCTCTAGCCTTTTGATTTTCAAACTGAGCCAAGCCTATCAATTCCATCTGCTCATGTATAGTTTCAATGGATTGCCATTGGTCTGTAATGGATTGGCCAATCTTGGCCCACAAAATTCTCTTGACTTCAGCCAGAGTCCTATCAAGAGTAAGCTCCTTTTCCAGCTCCTTTATCCTTTTCTCCAGGGTTTTCACTTCCCTTGTTTTCTCAGCTACATCCATCTTTGATTTGTCATATCTTTCCTCAATTTTGGCCAGCTTTTCTTTGGCCTCTTTCAATTCTGCCATCTGTACTTCCAGGGCCTTTATTTCTTTCATCATATCTTCCATACTCAAACTGGCCTTTTTCTCTACTGGTGTTGTTGTTGTCGCTGAAACTGTTGCTGAAGTTGAGGCTGGAGTTGAGGTACTTGGTATTGATGTCGGGTCAGCAGGGGGGACTGTTGTGGTAGCCGTAGGAGGAGCAACTGTAGGAATGTGAGTTGTTTCAATTGGCTGAGAGGCCAACTCTCCCTGCCTTCCTTACAATGATGCCTCCAAGGCATTCTCCGTTTCTATCAATCTTTTATGCATATTCATGAGCAAGGTGACCACATCCTCCTCTTCTTTTTGTTATGCCACCTCTGTAGTTTAAGGATGTAGTGTAAATGGCAGCCTGAGTTGTCTTCTGAGGGCTGCAATGTCTTCCTCCTTCTTTTTGATCAAGGCCTGAATGCCCTTAGGATCTTTGGGATCATGTCCCAACTCTATAATAATCTCCTCCAAGGATTTGATTCTGTTATCCTTAGCCATTGAGGAGGCTTTCTCTAATTCCAGTTGGGCAGAAGTATTGTGCAATGAGTTTTGCAATCTGTGGGCCAACAATGTTTTGTCTGCTAAGGTAGAATATACCATTTCGTCGGTCTGCTTGTGTAACTCAATCTGGTCTATTGGAGGGATATCCTTGGAGAGAACTTCCATATTGGTTCTGATATAGTTAGCAGCTGATTGTGGTTGATGCATTGTAGGTCTGAAATGACTGAGGGTCATTTTCCCTTCTTGGATGTCATAGGCTGCCATTAGCCTTTGCTGATTAGTAGGAGCCATTCTTAGCAGTTGGTTGTAAAGCTGGAACCTCACTAGCTCATTTCTAGCTTTGATATCAGTGAATGCCTTCTTGATATCAGAGCCCTGTCTGCCCTGTTGCCTGGTGGATGTAACCTCCACACCTTGTTGTCTTTCTTGCTCATGCTGGAAGGAGCTGGCTAATGTCTCCATACTTGGGGGAACTTGCTGTTCAGTTGGCCCCTCTGGCAATTCTTCTTCTGAATAAGGATTTAATCTCTGTCTCTTTTCTCCTTGCTGATCTGTAGATGTCCCTATGGGTGTTTCTTCCTGTCTAACCCTTTTCTTGGCCCTTTCCTCGTTAAGAGGAGTCTGTAATACAGGAATTTCCATCACCTTTGCTTGAGTTGAAGGGTCTTGCCCTTGACTTTGTTCATCTGTAGAAACTGACCGGTCTGCCATTGTCTCTTGCTGCTCAGAATGGTGCACTTGTTGTTCTGAATGCTTCACCTCTTTTCCTTTAGATTTTCCTACTAGTGGAGCACTTTCTTGGGCAGGCTGTTGGGAAGTCGTGGCGGATGAGGTGCCTTCTCCAAGGTGCCGAGGGGATGTGAAAAACACCTATCCAAAAGATTCCAAGTCAACTGATTTTTCAAGGTTCTTGATTGCTTTTTCTGTTATTTCTTCTTCAGTAAGCTCTTCCACTAGTGTGCCCTCTACCCATTCTTGTTGATTGGCATATTGTTCAATTTCAGGGATTCTGTGGTGGGGATACCCTGTGAGCTTGTTTTTGACTCTTCTAAAGCTTATGAAATGTTCAGGGTCATATGGCGACCAATAGAAACTCAGTTTGAGCTTAAGTTTCTCTCTCAAAATCTCGTTGGCATCCTTCCATGCCTCTTCCCTTTTATTAAAGATAAAGGGGCCCAATTGATGTCTTATTTTAAGCTGTGCCTTTTTCCTAGCACCATAGAAGTGCTTTAAGTCTGCATTGTTGAATTTTCGATAGTACTCCAAGGCAAAGAGTCTCATGGGGACATATTTTGGTAGTCTGCATGGGGTTAATTCATAGCCATAGATCCTTATTACAGTGTGGTTTTGGTAGTAGTACCAGTCACCAATGTTGTATCCCTTTGAGAGGTGTAGGATTCTCTGCATTTCAGTAGTGAGCCTGGGAGGAGGATCTACTGAAAATAAGCAAGTGGCTGGGTAGACAAAAAGGTCGATGAACTCACAGTATGTGTATGGGGAGAGATTAACATGATGTAACACTGATGACCAAAATATTACAGACCTTCGCTCCCCCCTAGCATCCAATTTCTTAAGGAAAACCGGGAAACTATCTGATTGATAGTACAGCAGCAAATGATATATATATGAAGTATATTTGAATACCCTTTCCCTCTCTAAGTTCATGAACTGCTCATGAATCTTGTTGGCTATGAAGGTGGCATAGTCATACTTGACAGCAGGAGGATGTCCTAGAGTAAATATGGACATCAAAGCAAAGACAGTCTCATCCACAATTTCACTGGTTCTGAATCCTAGGATGTAAGAGATCATGTCTATGAGAATTTTTCCCTCCTCAGTAAACCAAGCATGGTGATAGGGGATTATGAATCTGGAGTAACACTCTGGTGGTAAAACAGCTTGGCAACCCAGTCAACTTCTGCAGAGGACAACTTTGAGGCTTGATCCAGTAATTGTTTCATGGAAAGGGAGACCAGAGGCTGAGTTGGCTTGAATTGCAGCATCTCATTTATAGACTGAGAGGTAATATAAAAGAGGACATTTCCAGCAGGGTCCATCACTGCCCTTTGAGAAGGCTCATAGTTAGCACAACATTGATGGATGAGGTCAGGGAAGACATTCACTGAAGGCAGGTAATATATAGGCATGTTGGATTCCCATATTCCTAATAGGTCAGCTTTGTTTCTAAATTTATTCCTTATTTCAGAGCGTGAAGGTGAGGCTTGTCTCCCTCCATATCAGCAATTTGATAGTCTCTGTCAGCAAGGGGTGTCCACTCTAACTCTCTATGAGGTGCATTTAATGGTGCAATATTGAGGGCAACTGGAGCCACCATGATTTACTGGGGTTATAGCTGGACTTGGCCTATATTTCAACAGGAAAACAGAGTCCTGAAAATGGACTTTTCTTGACAGGGAATTTTCAATTCGAGTTATGTGTGAAGGTGGCTCTGCTGAGTAGAACTTAATGGGAATAGAGAGTATGTAGGGTTCTGCAACAAGAAAGCTTGAAAATAGTGGAGAGAGCAGGGATCTTACAGGTTTTTGGTGGTACTGCAGGCGGAAATGAGCTCAATTTCGAGTTTCAGGGGCAATTTTGCAGAGGGCTATAGAGTAAACAGGTTTTCTTTGGAAGCAATGGTGAGTGGTAAGTTGAAACGGGGAGGTTTAGAGGTTCCAATACATTTCAAACACATTTAATTCTTTCGGAGGTCGTTTTAATAGAGAAACTTGATAAAACAAGGTTTACAGGTAACAGTCGAATAAATACCTGTTTATTCGTGACTTTGCGGTGAAATGGAGTTGCAGGTAGAGCCGAGGAGGTCAGGGTGGTAGGTTGAACACGCATGGGCGGCAGACTGGGACGTGAATGGCAGATTGAATGTAAAACTCATGCATAAACTTTTACCATTGGTCGCGTAAAACAAATAAAAACATCACTTTCGTTGGTTTTTAACGAAAATTTTTGTTTTTGTGGACTCGTTGGCGCTTTTTGAGCTGACGTCACATGGTCCTGTAGCAAGGTACGGTGGGTAACGTGGCGCCCGACGTGGATTGGTGATGGGGCGGCCACGGCGGATTATATAGTAGCCGGGGTGCTGACGCAATAGCCAACCTGGGGGTGACGTGAGCGGTAGGGAGGACAAGTGGTAAGTGGTTTGCTATCGGACCGCCTTGGTACGGGAGTGGTTTGTGTCAGTGCGGGCTCAATGCAATCAAAACGGGCCACACGTCCCTACCTACGGCGGCAAAATCACTTTCTATAAGGATCTAACCCTCGTACAGCGGGGCCGCTCCGATATTAGCGTGAGCCATCGGATCTGCAAAGCCGGATCGGAGGGTTGACGGGATGCATAGGTGTTGGCGCGATACGGTGCGGGGACCCGCCCATATATTAAATATTATTATAAAAATATGGCGGGGGAAAACTTTAGGCTAATGGGTTTATATGGTTTATATGGTGCAGGCATGGTTATTAATTTGACGAAACATCAAACTAATCCCAAAGGTTTATATGCGCACCATGGTTTGAACGTGGGGCAAAGTGGGAGGGTTAAAGCGGTTATGTATTTAACCTGAGGTTAGATAAATCCCGAGGGTTTGGACGCGAAAAGGTTAATATGAAGTCCCGAGTGGATTTAATATTTCCCAAAAACTATATTATATGGCTATAGTGCCAAGGGGTAGGGATATTTAATATTTTGGGGTTTTCATATAGTTTTTTGTAGAATAGGGATAGGAAAATGTTTGAGGGGGCTAAATAATAGAATTAGAGGTTTCTATGACATTGTGGAAAGAAATTGCATGCACAGATGCTGAGTTTATAAGGTGAAAACTTAGGCATAAGAAAATGTAAGGAGTATGGAATGATGATTTTTACACAAGAAATGTGGCTTCTTTTCACTAAGTAAACTCAGAGTTTGGCTTAGCATTTCTCATAGAATGAAGTGAAAATAGGACTATTGGGCAGATCCCAAGGTCCTTGAGGGGATGTTAGCAAATGATTTCTGGGGGAATGATAGGGGAATTAGTCATGCTTCCACTATTTTGCAACCAAATAACTGCCTTGGTACTTGTATCATTGATGAGATGAGTCCTTCCTGACAAGGCAAAAGATCACAACCTTGTTTCTGCAACCTCAAGCTACCTACCCAGCCTAATGCACCTAGCATTTTTTCTTCATTTTGATTGGGTACATTTGAACTTGCAAACCCTGATTTTTCTCTTTTCTTTTGACTGCCCTCCTATCTAAGTCTACCCTTATCTCTTCCAACGGCCCAAATTAAGCAGTTGGGCTCCTTATCTTCTCTATCTATCTATCCATCTGCCAAGCTTGAACTGTTTAGACAGATATTCTTTCTCTATTCTACAACAAGAAATTTAAACATGGAATGGTCCAGATTGAAGTGTTGGGCCATCCATCAAGTGTGATAAACAACAGTATTTACACATTGTGAACTTGCAAATTAAATAGCAGTGGCATTTTGATTGGCCACTTTCCTGGTCTTTTGGTTTGGGGTTCATTTTCTTTACTTTTGTTGACCAATTTTCTCTTTTTTCCCTTTGATTTTTCTTTTAGGGCATACCCTCTTTACATTTTTTAATTTTCCTCATTTGTTTACAGAATATGGAACCTTTGCAGCATGAAAAGATGAACATATTTGGCACTTTCATAGTCAATCATGAAAAATGTAACCTATTGGTATAGGAACCTAACAGTGGCTCCACTTGGGGATGGCTTTTCCTGGTGAAAAGCCAAGAACAGCAGGTCAGATGGCCTTATTCTTAGTTGGTTGTTGTAATTTCAAAACTTCCTTCTCCTGGGAACCAATGATCTGAACCTTTGTAGCCTGTATGCAGTGCTCATGAGCTTATCTGTGCAAAATTACAGCTCTGTATTTGCTGGTTTTTCTGAGTGCTTATTATCATCTTTATAGTTCCCAAGTTTTCTTCTCAATCTTTTCTGGTAAATTCAACATATACACCCAAAGTGGTGTACTTTCCTGACTCTTTCCTCAAAATCTACTGCATCTTGTTCCCTATCTAATTGTTGTAAATGAAAAACTGGTGGAAATACAAATATTTATGTACAATATACAGTTGTGTTGTATTGATCAAAGGGGATCAAAATAATGCTTGAGAATTCGCTCATTGACTGGGCCTTCCTCAGTATCTGTGCCATCCAAACTCTTTAGAAAATAGGTTTTGTTACCTTGCACAACATGAATAACATAAGGTCCTTTCCAAAGAAAATCAAATTTCCCATGTTTCCCTTTATCTTCCCTCCTAGAGTCCCATCTCAGCACTTTGTTTCCTATGAAGAAATCTTCAGCTTTTGTTCTTTTGTCAAAGATCTTCTTGAGTTTATCTTGCAGAACCTGGGTTCTCTGATATACTTCTTCTCTTGTCTGTTGCAAGTGAATAGTTTGATTGATCCTTCTCTGAATGTCATTAGGCTCTGCTTGTATCTCTTGCAGCAACTTGATCACAGGGATTCCTAAGGAAGAGGGGAAAACAGCCTCCAGACCATATACCAATTCATATGGACTTGTTCCAATGGATCTTTTGGTGGTTAATCTGTCTGCCCATAGGGCGTTTACAAGCTTCTTATGCCAATTCTTTTTGTTTTCCTCCAATACCTTTTTAATGATGTTGATGAGGCTTTTGTTGGATGACTCGGCTAGGCCATTGCCTTGAGGGTAATATGCTATAGAGTGGCCCAAGGTGATGTGGTACTTATGACAAAAATTGATCATTCTTTTGGATTTGAATGCAGCAGCATTGTCTGTGATAATCTTTTCTGGACAGCCAAATCTAGACAAGATGTTGGTTTCTAAGAATTGCATGATGACTGAGTCATTGGCTTGCCTACAAGGGATGGCTTCTATCCATTTGGTAAAATAGTCTGTGGCAGTCAAAATCCACTAGTGTTGGCCTGAAGAGGAAGGATGAATTTCACCAATGAAGTCTAAACCCCATTTTTGAAATGGTTTTTCAGTTGAAATAGGCTTGAGGGGCAAAGGTAACAGCTTTCTCTTGCCTTCAAAGATCTGGCATTTATGGCAAGACATTACAAATTTTTTCACATCAACAAACAGGGAAGGCCAATAGAAACTAGCCCTTAGGATTTTATCAGCTGTTGACTTCCAATACAAGTGTCCTCCACAGTCCCCTGCATGAAATTCCTTGAGGACCTTGTCAGTTTCATCCAATGTTACGCAATTAAGCAAAATACCTTCATGATTTTTCCAAAGTAAAACATTATCTATAATACAAAACTTTGATGCCTTCATTTTCAAGAATCTCTTTTTAGTTCTGGACAACCCTGGAGGAGCTTGCAGGTTTAACAATACAAAACATATATCAGCATACCAAGAGGATTGTAAAAAGGCTTGATTGATCTGTGGAGTCACCATCTCCTGTTCGTTGTCCAGTTGATTGATATCAAGGGCTTGGAAGTTGGTTTCAGTCATTAGTTTGGCTAATCCTTGTCCTTTTATGAGTTTTGTAGGCTTGATTTCAATGTCATATTCTAAGATGTTGGCTATCCATTTGCCCCTCTTACCTTCAATTCCTTCTTGAGTTAAAATATCCTTAACCATAGCATTTGGAACATAGGCTATCACATATGAGTACAAGATATAAACTCTGAAATCCTTGATGGCTTTTACAAGGGCATAAGCTTGTTTTTCCATGATCTGATATTTTAAGGGGGCATCTCTAAGGGTTTTTTTGAAGAAAGCAATGGGCTTCTCACAACCTTGGTCATCTTTTTGCAATAGGACTGCAACAATAGTATGCTCAAATGCAAAGGAAAAATTGATGAAATCTCTATCAAACCTGGGACTGGTGAGGGCTGGTGTTTTTGTTAAGGCTGTTTTGATGTCCTCAAAGGCTTGTTTAGCTTCCATGGTCCATTTGACTTTAGAATCTTTCTTCAACATGTTGTTCAACAGTCTTATTAGCTCAGATAAATTGGGAATGAACCTTCTTAGGAAATTGATCTTTCCTAGAAAAGCTTGTAGTTCTTTAATGTTTCTTGGATGAGGGACTTGGAGAATAGCTTGAATTCTATCCGGGTCAATTCTAATGCCATCTTTTGAAATTATGTGACCTAGGAGTTTGCCTTCTTCTAGGCCAAACAGTGATTTCTTTGGGTTCAATGATATGCCATATTTTCTGCAAATTAGGAACACTTGCCTTAAATGCTCTAGATGTTCTTGATCTGATTTTGAAAAAGCAGTGAGGTCATCAAGGTATATGACTAAGAAATCATGGATCTCTTTGGCAAAGGCTATATCCATTGCTCTTTGAAATGTGGCCCCTGCATTTTTGAGTCCAAAAGGCATTTTGACATATTTGAAGGTTCCCCAAGCGTTGTGAAGGCAGTTTTGTCTTGGTCATCCGGGTGCACTAAGATCTAATTGAATCCTGAGAATCCATCTAACAATGAGATCCTGGAGGCTCCCACTACCCTTTGTAGGATATGGTCCATTTTTGGTAAGGGGTAATGGTCTTTGAGAGAGACTTTGTTCAAATTTCTCAAGTCAACACACAGTCTTATCTCTCCCGTTTTCTTCCTAGTAGGGACTAGATTTGAGATCCATTCTGAGAACCTGATAGGTGCAATGATTCCAGCTTCATACATATGTTTAACTTCCTTTTCAATCAGGGGAAGGAGGACAGGATTCACTCTTCTAAGCTTTTGTTTAAAAGGTTTTTGATTCTCTTTCAAAGGTATAGTGTGTTGGATGACCGAAGTATCATAGGACTTGAGGTCCTCATAACTCCAGGAAAAAACATCTTGGAACTCTTTAAACAAGTCAATGTATTTCAATTTCTGATCAGCATGCAATGCTTTGGAGAGTTTTACCATTCTGGGATTTTCTGTGGTTCCAATGTTACAGTCCTCAATTTCTGCATTTAGAGGTTGCATCTTTGGCTTTCTAGGAATGTCATTTGAATCAAATATGTCCTCTAAAGGAGTTAGGCCTGTGGGCAGAAAATTGTCTTTTAGTTCAATTACTTTAGCTTCCACCTCAGCTATTTCATCAAGATCTGTTTGCTTTAGCTCTTGTAAATTCTTGTCGTCAAAAGTTGTTGGATGCAAAATCAGGTTTGATGTTTCAGCTGATATACTTTGCTCACTTTTGTCTACCTGTTGTTGATCATCCACAGTGCTAGTATCAATGTTTATACCTGAGAATTCCTCTTTCAAAGTCAAGAAATTATTTATTTGTGTATCATTCTCAAAAACCTGTCAATTTTTGACATTATCCGGGACAGCAGGTATGTGTTTGATTTCAGCAGTAAAATGGTGGTTGGGTTCAAATGGTAGCTTGCAAGTGTTGGAAAAAGTTTCCAAGCTATGTGCATGTAAGTTGTGCTTTCTAGGAATTTTGGTGAGCTGAGATTCTGAGAAGGTGTTAAGAATTTCAATAGCTGGCCCTCTGTAAGCTCTCAGCCTAAGATCATTTGTAACAAAGTTTCCCTTCATCTGCTGTATAATCAAATCTGAATCCCCTAGAATTGAAACCTTAATTGCCCCTAGACCTCTGATCAGTTTTATACCTAATAAAAGGGCCTCATACTCGGCCATATTGTTTGTGCATCTAAAATTTAATCTATATGCATGACCCTCAGCATGGTCATTTTGCATGTTGTGTAACCAAACCCCTGCCCCTGCTCCTAATTTGTTCACAGAGCCATCAAACTCTAAGTACCATAAGATCTCTTGGTTATGATTAGCCTTAAGAGTTTTAGAAGCTTGTTCAGTGGGAAGGTTTGGCTCTTGTATGTCATATGATATATCATTTCCCTTTTTTGCATCAATCATATCAACAATTTTTTGATGTAGGGCACCAAATTGTTCTTCTATGCTTTTTGTTTGTGCTGCTTCTAGGAATTTGACATCAGTTTTGGGACACATCCCAGCATTATATAAAATGAATGAATCCAGGTCGGAATGCATAGAATAGATGGGGAATTTTTGGGGTTTTTCTTGACTGCTAACCACACATTTCGTTAGTGTTTCACGGTATAATCTCTTTGGCTGACCAAAGACTGAAATAGTGGCATAGGACATGTCTAGTTGCAAAGATCCTTGGAGTTTTGCACCCCAAGATCTGGACAAAAGCATACCATACTTAGGTGGAATATCGGCGACCACCACATCCATCAAGATTGTCTTAGCTAGATATTGGACTAAAGATACACAAAGGTCTTTGATTAGGCCTAGACACCTAACCTGGCTGGAATCAAATGAGAATAAGTCTTTGTAGGGCCTTGTGATATCTAGGTCTAGTCTTTCCATCACAGATTTTGGCATTAGGTTATGGGAAGCTCCCGAATCAAACATAGCATTATGCAGCAATTTGTCATGAATGTTTAGGCTCACATAGAATGGAGGAACTCCTCCATCTACCGTTTTACCATTGACTTCTGGGCTAAAAATCAGTTCTGGTTGATCGTCAAGAACATTGACTGCATCCCTATTCTCTGGTATTTGTAGTGACCTATTGATTTTTTGTCTGTAAGTTTCATGTTTGGCCAATTCAGAGAGAGGAATAGCTATTTTCAACTTACCTATTTCTGTTTCTAAGTTAAAAGGTTTTTCTATCTGCACTTTTGTGTTGTGGACAACAATCTTTTCCTTTTCAGCTGGATTTCCAATGATCTCCTCTTGATTATGAGTGTTGTTTTGAGGTACATCTGATTTGAAATTACTTTTAGGAAGGTGATTCAAATTTTCTTTTGATGAGTGGGACATGAATGACTGGTTCTTTGAAGGCTGTAAGTCTGATATATCTTCCACTGTGACTTCATTTGGGTCTAGGTCTGTTTTATCATAGGATTCTGTCAGGACCGCTTTTTCCTTTGTTTTCTTTGGCTGCTTGGGATCCTTTAGCTTGGTAGGTTAAGGCACATCTATGGTTCTGCTTCTCAATTTGTATTGTTTATGAACCTCATAGATAGTTGCATCATAGCCTTCCCTAAAATCAAATGACTCTCTGGATTTGGTTTGGAATTGATTGAAATTGTGAGCCTCTTGGTCATCTTGTGTTAGAAAAATTTGTTGCTCACTGTTCAACACCATTAGATTGATTTGGGTATCCTCTATTGGCTCACTAGATGTTGAGGTTTCGGCATAATTCTCTTGAAATGGGGGTCTGATGTTCTGGTCAGGGCCAACCCTTCCAACATTTGGATTTTGATTCTTTCTAAAGTTTGGGTTTCTTGGAGTATTATTCGGTTGACCTTCCCATGATGATTTTCTTTCAATAGTTTCCACCCTATCCCCAAGTATGTCCATACCTTTGATGATTGCATCAAGTTTTTGTTCAAATGCTGAAGGTTCCTCCTTGAAAGTAGTTCTTCTTTCAACTCTTGCCCGATTTCGCTTAGCAATTAGGTTTGCCTCCACACTAACAGCTATATTCTGCATGTCTGCTAAGATTGGAGGGGCTCTTTCCCTCAGTTGGTATGCCATATTAGAATCAAATCCATCAAGGAATTTGATCAAAGCTAAATCAGGTGGAGGTCTAAGGTTTTGAGGAATAGCATTATAAACATTGTTGAACCTAGCACAATAGTCTTGGACAGTTTCTTGTGGGCCTCTTTTCAAGTTGTCATATTCTGTTAAAATGTGTAGAGGGTCCTTCTTCTTTTCCCATCTGTTCAAGAAGGATTGATAAAGAGCTTCTGAATCAGCTATAGAATTTGCAGCAAGTGCTCTAAACCAAATCCTTACATCACCAGTTAGACTTTGGACAAAAATCTTCATTCTCACATCATCATCATCTATTTCATAATTCTCAAAATAATCTTGCATTTTCTTTGTGTATTGCTGGGATGTATAAGAGCCAGTACCATCAAAATATGTGATTTTACTCTGATAATCCTGAGGCATAGCCCCTGGATTTCCAAGCAACTGAAGAGGAGCATAACGGTTTGCCATATTCACAAGGCTAAATGGGGCAACAGGAAGAAATGGGACAGCTGAAACAGCAGGGACAGCAGTAGAAATATGTGGCGTAGATGGAGGTGTTGAGAAGGTGCTTTGAGAGGTGGATGAAGAACTAGGAGAAGCAGCAGTTGTGTGAGGCTTTAGCAGGAGTTGGGATATAGTTCTGTTGAACTGTCTCAAGGTCTAAACCAGCGGAATTTTCTTGTTCTTCTTGTTTCCTAAGGGTCTTAGCAACTAAATTGGGATTTTCAAAAATAGCTGGAGGATCTAACCTGGTATACCGAGTTTTCTTTTTTGGAGCCAGCTTCTAAAATTGTTTTTGGTATTTTCTGGGAATGTTTTAAGATCACAGTTTTTCTACAATAGTTCTACAAGAATTTCTTTAAAACATGGGAGGCTTTGGGCTTTTCTTTGAATATGTTGAAACAGGGAAACTGATCAAATCTTTGGAACAACTGTTTAAAGCCTAAAACTATACTGGAGATTGACTGAAGCAGCTTTTATATACTCCTATCAATGCAGAGCAAAGACAGTTTCAAAGGCTACCTGGCTAACTTCAGGCTCCATCTGTAGCTTTAGAAAACAGACAGCAAACATTCAATCCCCAGTGGAGTCACCAATGATGTTATCACTCAGGTTGTTCCCTGCCTCCTAAAGGGAATATGGCTGAGGTAACCACTAACCAATCTTTTAGCTGCAGGTCCTAGCCTACCTGCAACCAGAGAGGGCTCTCTCTTTGTAATTTAGCTTTGTTTTGAACTATTTTAGGCTAGTTATGATGTGCAAGGTTTTGTTTTAAGTTTGTTGGATGGTGATTTCAAGCAGAGCTGGGGTGAAAGTCTAAGACAGTCTGTTCCATTGGGCAATGGCGTCAATGATGGTGTACTGCTGAAAGTGTTTCTTGAATAAATGGTAATGCTACAGAGCGAGATAGGCAGTTATGGAACAATTTTCAAATATGGAGATTGATGGAATGAAGTCAGGGTATGAAAGGCAATCAAGAATCTTTCATTATGCTGGCAGAGGGAAAGTGTATGAATATTATCCAGGAGCAATTAAGAATTCCTAAACAGTATTCAAAATGAAGGAATTAGTGCAAACATGAGCAGTTAAGAATTCATATTTATGGCTAATTCTGAAGAAAACATAGTTAATAGCAGAGATTGAACACAGGCTGCATTTAAACAAATCCTGGGCTATTCTTCTTCTCTGTTACTAAGATTATGGAATACATATGAAATTTTCCAACACAGAAAACATAAGACACAGTTTAGAATAACTTATTGTTCCATTGAATGACGCAGGAATTCTGTAGCAAGTCCCAAACATCATTTGCACATTCAAATGGTGCAGAACCATGAACTTCAACAGCCATTTGTATTAGAAGGTCTCAAAAATTACAGCGCAGTCTAGAAAGAAAATCACCAACCCCAAATACATATTATGGGGGGGTATTTATACAAAAAATTAGATAGAAAATATCATGAAGATAAGTCTTGAACTCATAACTTCCTTTACCAACTCTTGAGAAGTAGTAAATGAGGGAATAAATGCCATAGTAAATATGAATGTGCTAGCTATCCAATTTGTCAGAGGTATTTTGACTATCTGGGCTGAGTGAGTCGGCTGGTCACTACGCATTGATTTCTGCGTTTTTCTGCCTTGATGCTGCTATGTTGTTTGTCGTTGTCTTGGCCTTTATCATCGGTGCTTGATTTCTTTGCATTAACGAGTTGTAGTCACCATTCAATTTTTGCTTTTTTGTTGTTCTCTTCCCTTTGACAAGTGGATCGTGCCTCTGTATTGGCTGACCTGTAGCTGATTAAAAGAATTAATAAACAAAATTACCTGAGCAATGTCTCTATCATTCCTTTCCACCAATCCTCCGTAGGCAACTAATGTCTTTGTATCTTTATCAGTGTTTCATCAGCTTCAGTGTATCTATAAAAGTTTGGCTGGACTTCGAAGAGATGGTTTATCTCATGTTTAATATAAAATAGATTTTCCAACTTGTCATAGAGACTCTCTCCAGATGGAGGTCTTGTTTCTTCGGATGTGCTCAAGGACGCTGTGATTTGATTGGAGGCATAGTTGTTTACTCTGTTGGCATAATGCTCATGTGATAGCAGTCTTCCAGCGCTGGTTAATAAACTGGGTAGCCCTCTGCTCTATAATGTTGCAAACTTTATTTTGAACTCATTTACCTCTGCTTGCATTTCTTGGCATTTTCTTTCCAGTGTTTGCACAAAATTCCTTAGGGTCAGCACCCTTTTCACTAGTAAAATGGTATCAGTCCTGTTCCTGATTCCTATTGCTGCCAACTGCTCTTTGGTATGAGTGTTCAGGAATTGAACCATTCTATTGGCTTGCTCAGGCATATTTCCTAAAGATGCTCTAGCCTTTTGATTTTCAAACTGAGCCAAGCCTATCAATTCCATCTACTCATGTATAGTTTCAATGGATTGCCATTGGTCTGTAATGGATTGGCCAATCTTGGCCCACAAAATTCTCTTGACTTCCGCCAGAGTCCTATCAAGAGTAATCTCCTTTTCTAGCTTCTTTATCCTTTTCTCCAGGGTTTTCACTTCCCTTGTTTTTTAGCTACATCCATCTTTGATTTGTCATATCTTTCCTCAATTTTGGCCAGCTTTTCTTTGGCCTCTTTCAATTCTGCCATCTGTACTTCTAGGGCCTTTATTTCCTTCATCATATCTTCCATACTCAAACTGGCCTCTTGCTCTGTTGGTGCAATTGCTGTCGCTGAAACTACTGCTGAAGTTGAGGTTGGAGTTGAGGTACTTGGTATTGATGTCGGGTCAGCAGGGGGGACTGTTGTGGTAGCCGTAGGAGGAGCAGTTGTAAGAATGTGAGTTGTATGAATTGGCTGAGAGGCCAACTCTCCCTGTCTTCCTTGCAATGATGCCTCCAAGGCATTCTTTGTTTCTATCAATCTTTTATGCATCTTCATGAGCAAGGTGACCACATCCTCCTCTTCATTTTGTTGTGCCACCACTGTAGTTTGAGGATGTAGTGTAACTGGCAGCCTGATTTGTCTTCTGATGGCTGCTATGTCTTCCTCCTTCTTTTTGATCAAGGTCTGAATGCCCTTAGGATCTTTGGGATCATGTCCCAACTCTATAATAATCTCCTCCAAGGATTTGATTCTGTTATCCTTAGCCATTGAGGAGGCTTTCTCTAATTCCAGCTGGGCAGAAGTATTGTGCAATGAGTTTTGCAATCTATGGGCCAACAATGTTTTGTCTGCTAAGGTAGAATATAACATTTCGTCGGTCTGCTTGTGTAACTCAATCTGGTCTATTGGATGGATATCCTTGGAGAGAACTTCCAAATTGGTTCTGATATAGTCAGCAACTGATTGTGGTTGCTGCATTGTAGGTCTGAAATGACTGAGGGTCATTTTCCCTTCTTGGATGTCATAGGCTGCCATTAGCCTTTGCTGATTAGTGGGAGCCATTCTTAGCAGTTGGTTAAGCTGGAACCTCACTGACTCATTTCTAGCTTTGATATCAGTGAATTCCATATTGATATCAGAGCCCTGTCTACCCTATTGCCTGGTAGATGTAACCTCCACACCTTGTTGTCTTTCTTGCTCAGGCTGGAAGGAGCTGGCTGATGTCTCCATACTTGGGGAACTTGTTGTTCAGTTGGCCCCTCTGGCAATTCTTCTTCTGAATAAGGATTTAATCTCTGTCTCTTTTCTCCTTGCTGATCTATAAATGTCCCTGTGGGTGTTTCTTCCTGTCTATCCCTTTTCTTGGCCCTTTCCTCATTAAGAGGAGTCTGTAATACAGGAATTTCCATCACCTTTGCTTGAGTTGAAGGGTCTTGCCCTTGACCTTTGTCATCTGTAGAAACCGGTCGGTCTGCCATTGTCTCTTGCTGCTCAGAATGGTGCACTTGTTGTTCTGAATGCTGCACCTCTTTTCCCTTAGATGTTCCTGCTAGTGGAGCACTTTCTTGGGCAGGATGTTGTGAAGCCGTGGCGGATGAGGTGCCTTCTCCAAGGTGCCAAGGGGATGTGAAAAACACCTATCCAAAAGATTCCAAGTCAACTGATTTTTCAAGGTTATTGATTGCTTTTTCTGTTATTTCTTCTTCAGTAAGCTCTTCCACTAGTGTGCCCTCTACCCATTCTTGTTGATTGGCATATTGTTCAATTTCAGGGATTCTATGGTGGGGATACCCTGTGAGCTTGTTTTTTACTCTTCTAAAGCTTATGAAATGTTCAAGGTCATATGGTGACCAATAGAAACTCAGTTTGAGCTTAAGTTTCTCCCTCAGAATCTCGTCGGCATCCTTCCATGCTTCTTCCCTTTTATTAAAGATAAAGGGGCCCAATTGATGTCTTATTTTAAGCTGTGCCTTTTTCCTAGCACCATAGAAGTGCTTTAATTATGCACTGTTGAATTTACGATAGTACTCCAAGGCAAAGAGTCTCATGGGGACATATTTTGGTAGTCTGCATGGGGTTAATTCACAGCCATAGATCCTTATTACAGTGTGGTTTTGGTAGTAGTACCAGTCACCAATGTTGTATCCCTTTGAGAGGTGTAGGATTCTCTGCATTTCAGCAGTGAGCCTGGGAGGAGGATCTGCTGAAAATAAGCAAGTGGCTGGGTAGACAAAAAGGTCGATGAACTCACAGTATGTGTATGGGGAGAGATTAACATGATGTAACACTAATGACCAAAATATTACAGACCTTCGCTCCCCCCTAGCATCCAATTTCTTACGGAAAACCGAGAAACTATCTGATTGATAGTACAGCAGCAAATGATATATATATGAAGTATATTTGAATACCCTTTCCCTCTCTAAGTTCATGAACTGCTCATGAATCTTGTTGGCTATGAAGGTGGCATAGTCATACTTGACAGCATGGGGCTATCCTAGAGTAAATATGGACATCAAAGCAAAGACAGTCTCATCCACAATTTCACTGGTTCTGAATCCTAGGATGTAAGAGATCATGTCTATGAGCATTTTTCCCTCCTCAGTAAACCAAGCATGGTGATAGGGGATTATGAATCTGGAGTAACACTCTGGTGGCGTAAAAATCTTGGCAACTCGGTCAACTTCTGCAGAGGACAACTTTGAGGCTTGATCCAGTAATTGTTTCATGGAAAGGGAGACCAGAGGCTGAGTTGGCTTGAATTGCAGCATCTCATTTATGGACTGAGAGGTAATATAAAAGAGGACATTTCCAGCAGGGTCCATCACTGCCCTTTGAGAAGGCTCATAGTTAGCACAACATTGATGGATGAGGTCAGGGAAGACATTCACTGAAGGCAGGTAATATATAGGCATGTTGGATTCCCATATTCCTAATAGGTCAGCTTTGTTTCTAAATTTATTCCTTATTTCACAGAAAGCCTGAAGGTGAGGCTTGTCTCCCTCCATATCAACAATTTGATAGTCTCTGTCAGCAAGGGGTATCCACTCTAACTCTCTATGAGGTGCATTTAATGGTGCAATATTAAGGGAAACTGGAGCCTCCATGATTTACTGGGGTTATAGCTAGATTTTGCCTATACTTCAACAGGAAAACAGAGTCCTGACAATGGACTTTTCTTGACAGGGAATTTGCAATTCGAGATCTGTGTGAAGGTGGCTCTACTGAGTAGAACTTAATGGGAACAGAGAGTATGCAGGGTTCTGCAACAAGAAAGCTTGAAAACAGTGTAGAGAGCAGGGATCTTATAGGTTTTTGGTGGTTCTGCAGGCGGAAATGAGCTCAATTTCGAGTTTCAGGGGCAATTTTGCAGAGGGCTATAGAGTAAACAGGTTTTCTTTGGAAGCAATGGTGAGTCGTAAGTTGAAATGTGGAGGTTTAGGGGTTCTAGTACATTTCAAACACATTTAATTCTTTCGGAGGTCGTTTTAACAGAGAAACTTGATAAAACAGGGTTTACAGGTGACAGTGGAATAAATACCTGTTTATTCGTGACTTTGCGGTGAAATGGAGTTGTAGGTAGAGCCGAGGAGGTCAGGGTAGCAGGTTGAACACGCCTGGGCAGCAGACTGGGACGTGAATGGCGGATTGAATGTAAAACTCATGCATAAACTTTTACCATTGGTCGCGTAAAAACAAATAAAAACATCACTTTCGTTGATTTTTAACGAAAATTTGTGTTTTTCGGACTTTTTGGCGCTTTTTGAGCTAACGTTGGCATGACGTCACATGGTCCTGTAGCAAGGTACGGTGGGTAACGTGGCGCCCGACGTGGATTGGTGACGGGGCGGCCACGGCAAATTATATAGTAGCGGGGGTGCTGATGCAAAAGCCAACGTGGGGGTGACGTGAGCGGCGGGGAGGACAAGTGGTAAGTGGTTTGCTATCAGACCGCCTTTGGTACGGGAGTGGTTTGTGTCAGCGCGGGCCCGATGCAATCAAAATGGGCCACGCGTCCCTGCGTACGGCGGAAAAACCGCTTTCTATCAGGAGCTAACCCTCGTACAGCGGGGTCGCTCCGATATTAGCGTGAGCCGTCGGATCTGCAAAGCCGGATCGGAGGGTTGACGGGATGCATAGGTGTTGGCGCGATACGGTTTGGCGACCCGCCCGTATATTAAATATTATTATAAAAATATGGCGGGGGAAAACTTTGGGTTAATGGGTTTATATGGTTTATATGGTGCGGACATGGTTATTAATTTGACCAAACATCAAACTAATCCCAAAGGTTTATATGCGCACCATGGTTTGAACGTGGGGAAAAGTGGGAGGGTTAATGCGGTTATGTATTTAACCTGAGGTTAAATAAATCCCGAGGGTTTAGATGCGGAAGTGTTAATATGAAGTCCCGGGTGGATTTAATATTTCCCAAAAACTATATTATATGGCTATAGTGCCAAGGGGTAGGGATATTTAATATTTTTGGGGTTTTCATATAGTTTTTTGTAGAATAGGGATAGGAAAATGTTTTAGGGGGCTAAATAATAGAATTAGAGGTTAGTATGACTTTGTGGAAAGAAATTGCATGCACGGATGCTGAGTTTATAAGGTGAAAACTTAGGCATAAGAAAATGTAAGGAGTATGGAATGATGATTTTTACACAAGAAATGTGGCTTCTTTTCACTAAGTAAACTCAGAGTTTGGCTTAGCATTTCTCATAGAATGAAGTGAAAATAGGACTATTGGGCAGATCCCAAGGTCCTTGAGGGGATGTTAGCAAATGATTTCTGGGGAAATGATAGGGGAATTAGTCATGCTTCCACTGTTCTGCAACCAAATAACTGCCTTGGTACTTGTATCATTGATGAGATGAGTCCTTCCTGACAAGGCAAAAGATCACAACCTTGTTTCTGCAACCTCAAGCTACCTACCCAGCCTAATGCACCTAGCATTTTTTCTTCATTTTGATTGGGTGCATTTGAACTTGCAAACCCTGATTTTTCTCTATCCTTTTGACTGCCCTCCTATCTAAGTCTACCCTTATCTCTTCCAAGGGCCCAGATTAAGCAGTTGGGCTCCTTATCTTCTCTATCTATCTATCCATCTGCCAAGCTTGAACTGTTTGGACAGGTATTCTTTCTCTATTCTACAACAAGCAATTTAAACATGGAATGGTCTAGATTGAATTGTTGGGCCATCCATCAAGTGTGTTAAACAACAGTATTTGCACATTGTGAACTTGAAAATTAAATAGCAGTTGCATTTTGATTGGCCACTTTCCTAGCCTTTTGGTTTGGGGTTCATTTTCTTTACTTTTGTTGACCAATTTGCTCTTTTTTCCCTTTGATTTTTCTTTTAGGGCATACCCTCTTTACATTTTTTAATTTTCCTCATTTGTTTATAGAATATGGAACCTTTGCAGCATGAAAATATGAACATATTTGGCACTTCCATAGTCAATCATGAAAAATGAAACCTATTGGTATAGGAACCTAACACTATTACAGGCTTCTGAGGGGCACACTTCCTTTTCCCCTTCTTGTGTTAGAACCTTAATGCATCTCACTTAACTCTCCGCAGGGTCACACACTTTCTCTCACTCAAAGTTATCATACTTACCTCTGAGCACTACCGCCATCAAGGCATTACACTACCACCCACTGCTGGGACTCCTACTCCAAACAATTTGAGGTCTAGTTGGGACATCATATCAAGGAGATCCCCTAAATATTTGTAGGTCCAACACCGTCAACATTTCTGGCCCTAGAAGGAGGTCCAGATGACAAGCTAAGCCCTTGAATTCTGTTTTGAATTTCTTCACATATTTCTTGACTTCTGTCCAAATCATAATCCCGACATCTTTTTCCCACGTTGTTGATTTTGAAGTGTTGGCGAGCATTGTAGATGACTTTTCCAAATATAATTTCAATGGCGAGGATGGAACAACCTTGTTCAGGCACGAAGTTGCTTTTGCTAGCTTTAGTGATAGGCATGATGTACCGTCTTATGATATTGCTTATGCGTTGTTCGCTTTCACGCTCGAATGGCGCATAAAGCAATGGTGTCACACATGGAGTGCAACCTCTGTACACTCTTTTGATCACTTGTTTAGAGAATTATTACGTGCTTTCATTCTTTATGACCATAAAGCCCTTAATAAAAAAAATTTAAAATTGCGAAAATCACCTGATGAATCTCTTCAAGATTTTCATGATCGTTTTCTTCACTATTGTTATGAATTTCCTGAAGATGAAGTTGACTGGGAATTTTTGGAGGAAAGATTTCAATATCTTGTTCACGTTTCTGAGAAACCACATGTTAGAATATTTTGAACCTCTCCCAACATACCTCGGTGTTAGAGCTTCTAAATCTGACATCAACAAGGTTATTGTCCCAAGTGACCCTTCATCCCCTTCTCATCAAACAGCTCTAGCTCCGTAGGTCGAGATGGGAAAAGTTCAAAATCAACGTTTTGATCTATCACCATCTCCTCCTACCCCAATTGCTCAGGGTTCTATGCAGATTGGATTGTAACCCGATGGTTTTCATGTGGTATTATGTCCTCATCCTCCGCCCTTTGGTACCTTTGATCCTCCTGTTTTTGGTGTGTTGTGTTCATCCGTCTCAGATCTCACATGTGATTCCACTGAATTGTTTATGGATGGCAAAAAATTGCCAATGAATCACCCAACTTGAAGGCCAACTTGTGTCCATTTCTGGTCATCTTAATCTTGAAGTCATCAATTTGATCTACAAGTACATGACATAGCGTTCTTGGAAATGATAGATAAAACTAAACACATGGCCAACAATTTTTAAAATGACATATGAGAAGGAATATCGTGCTGAGTGCAATTAGGTTTTTATAAACAAAGTTCAAATGAAATTCATCCTCTTGAAAGAATGCTTTTGATATAATTAAGAAATGAAATGAAAATCTTTATCATGAAAAGTTAGAATTTTATGAAAAAATAAAAAAATAATATATTTTAAAATAAAATTATATTTTCAAAATTTAAATTATTGTTTAAAAAAATTAAATTATATATATAAAAAATAAATAAATAAAATTCTGAAAAAAATAAATAACATGGAAAAGATGGCATTTGTACTTTCAGAGTTTAAATAGGATCAAAAAACTAGCTTGTATATTTTTTTGGCTATATAGGAAAACTTTGACACATAATTGTGGAAGGCTTCCTATTTCAATTTAAGGTGGATGAGGATCTGTTGACTTTTTTTTATTTTTTTAAATTGAGAGCCTAGATTGACTCTCAATAGAATATGTTTAGCATATTCTTAGTCTTAATTCTTATCAACTGTTGTATTGTATTACAAAATTTGTTAGCATTAACTTTTAATAAATTTAAAATTATATTCGTGCCACGTGGCTTCTTGCTCACCAATTTCCTAGTGATTTGAGATTATTCCAATTCTAATAGGTTCCTGCATGATAAGTTCTTCATTAATATTCATAACATTTATTTATATATAAGCAAATTTTATTGGTGTCGTAGGAATTTCCAAGTGGCAGGATCCGGGCAAAAACATTTCAAGAAATCTTGTAGTAACAGTGTTTGAATCATTTTTTTTTATGATGGAAATGGATTCAACACCATCAAAAACCTCTGGGCAACCCAAAATCTTGAAGTTAGACTACAGAAATTTTATTTAGAAAAATGGTCCATTACTCTTAATAAATTTTAAAAAATAGATTGACATGTGGCTCCCCACCCACCAATTTCCTAGGGATTTGAGATTATTCCAATTCTAATAAGTTCCTCCATGATAAGTTTCTCATTATTATTTATAACATTCATTTATATATAAGCAAATTTTATTTAGCAAAATGGCTCATTTTACAATAAGATGTGTAGCACCTTTTTTTTTAAGTTAAAGTTGACCCATAACCTTTTTATTATATATTTAAAATAAAAATAAAAATAAATTATTCAACATCCTTGAATATAACCCAACAAAATAATTTACTTTAATTGTATTTTATCAATTTTTTCATATAATATTTTAAGATATAAGATTCCTTTACCATAAATTGAATATGACAAAAATTTTAATTTTATGAAACTTGTGTATAATATTTTAGGAGTTTGATTCAAAAATTTATGGTGATTAAATATTAGATGTTTTTAGAGTTGTTTATATGTGGTTAGTGTGACACCCTTAGGTGTTGAAATGATTTCATAATTACTATCATTTACTTTTCATTTGTTGGTTTTAACCAAACAGTTTGTAAATAAAAACTTTAATGATAAGCATTGTTAATTGTTAAGATTAAGTAAAGGTTGTGGAGAAGAAAGAAATATGGAAGAGAGCTTGTAACTAACTTCACAACTTCCAGTAGTTGGAAAAGGCAGTTAGCTCTTTCGCTGCCCTTGGGAATAAGTGGCCCGGAAAGGGACAAGGCTAGGTTAGCCACCAAGGAAGAAGAAGCAACCGCCTTGAGAAAGAGACTGAAGGAATTCAAAACACTGCCAGGAGGGTATTGTGAGCTGGCTAGAGTTAGTGGAACCTCTCCGAACAGACAGAGGTATGTTGTTCCAGCCTGGGCCGAAGAGGTCTAGAGGTCTGTGAAAATTAACTGTGAAGGTTGTGAAACCTGACTGTGTTGGAAGCTAAAGCTAGGGGGGGAATCTGGATGTGATTTCCAATTCCATTGGAAGGGAGGAAGAAGGTCTCATCCTAGTTCTTTCTTCTAGTTGACATAAATATTTACATATAAGTACCCAATTAATTTAATTAATTAGTTGCATAATGGTATTGTTGTAGAGTTAAGTAGAACTTGCTTGGTTAAAAGTTCTGTTATGCAAGAGACAATGAGAAAGTTATGTTATGAAATATTAAAAGATAAGTTTGTTCACTAAGATAGACTATGGAAAACTATTCATGCTAGAGAACTGGGAAAACTCCTATTTTGAAAACAAGAATTTTGTAAGTAGACATTAATATGTTAATGCATGAAAGTTATGGGTATATAGTTACATTTCAAAATTTACCATGCATCTAAAGAATTGATGTTAATGTGTAATGAATGAAAATTTTGGATATATAGTTATATTTCAGAATTTACTGTGCATATGAAGAATTGTTGTTAAAGTGTTAATGAATAAATTCTTGGGCATACAGTTATGTCCTAGTAAATATTGTGCATCAAAGGATTCATTATGAAAAATAATGGTTTGGTTCTTGAGGGTTTTACCCATCAAAATACAGAAACGCATAGGTGCATTGAAACAAAAACTCGAACAAGGTGGTCTAAGAGGACACATCAAGTCGTTCACCAGCAACATAGATGAAAATGTAAATGGTTCTGGCGAAATGGACACCATACCAACTAGATGTTAACTGTTGAGAGGGAGTTAGTCTTTACATTCCTTTTATATAAAAGACAAAAACTACCATAATCAAGAGCAACGACACCATGGAAACCTACAGGATTTCTCATAACTATTTGCTTGGAATCATCCATGTCAAACATAATCTTAATTTGTAGCTTCGGAAACTTAAAACAAAGAGACAACCAATTGAGGGTCAATTGTGGCTGACCCATGCTGAAAGATAACTGAAGCTATGTATTGAATAAAACATGACTAAGTATTCTTTGCAGTAAAAACACAAGTTCGGTGTGGTGATAACACTGGAAAAGAAACCACACAGTAATTTGTACTGAATATAAATAGCAGAGTTACCATAAAACTAAACAGAGGGAAAAAGTATTTGAACCAATGGAATGGTATACTGATTCAATTCAAACAAATAGAGTAATTAAGGCATGATAGCCATGCATGCACAGTCTGTTCCTGATACCCTAGCTCCAGTTAACAAACCAGTCTTATCAGCTATAGCCTCAACAGCCAGCTTAGCCATAGTCTATTCTAATCAACTTTGAACAAAATAAAGTAGTCATAACCCTAGGATACAGTCTCCAATAAAAACCCAGAAACAGTAAGTTTCCTCAACATCAATTGAACAAAAACTAGATTGGAATGCCAACCTGGAAGTGCTGATAGCAGAAGCATCATTTCATCCCTCGAACTGACTCTTGATGAGTATGGTCATAGCCTATGCATGAACCCCTGTGGAGACAGAGTAGCAATAAGTTATGGTTTTTAAACCATTAAGTGAGAAATAAAGAAAATTGAATAGTTGCAAATAGATTTAAGTAACCCTAGTTGTACCTGAGTCGGCAGAAGGGAAAAATGTTGCTTCTAGAGTGTTCATTCTTCCAGAAGTGAGGTGACAACCCCGCCAAGTGGAGCTGGGTTTCTATCATCATCAAGCCAAAAACGTTGTGGAACTTGAGTAAACTCGCAGCCCAGATGGTGAGGTCCTAAAAGAGTAGTAGACTTTCTTGCCAATTACCACAATGGAACCCTACCAAAGATTAGTGGAGGAAAACAGGGGTAGGAGTAATGAAAACTCAACTAAATCATGAAGGGCGTCAATTTGTAAAACCTATCCAACTCATAACCTGCAAGTATTCCTCCAGGAACCTGCAAATGTGTGTTAAACCGAAAACCAGTGGTAGAGTGACCTCCACAGTGGGAAAAGGGGCAAATGTTTTTTCTTTTGGGCTACCCCCGAGGAAGTTACCTTAACCTTAAACCAACAATATTGACTCATAGGATGAGGCCTGTGTAGATTGACCGTTGTGGTAGATCCATGTGTCAAGCTGTGTACAAGTGCACCTGGAGGGCAAAGCCAGAAGTTTCGAGACTTACCAAATGCGTCAGTGGGAGGTAATGTGATATTAACTGTAATGAATACCATGAGGCATTAACCCAACTCGAAACATGGTGATAGGCCTAGGTGTGTGTCTATTAAAAATTGTATTAAGTCACATGTTTGAATTGTAAACGTACCTTTGATATTTTCCAGATTATAAAGATTTACACATGTTTGGAAATGCAATCAATTTTTTTTTCATAATTTAATTGGTTGAACGATGAGTTGACACGTTAAAAGTGGTATCAGAGTACGTTGCAACATTGTGGCCTGAATTGGGCACCTGTGAATAACAAAAAAAATTGTAAATGTTGCACACAGATAGTTAAGACATCATGAGGAGAGGAATTGGAGTTTCTCCACTTGTAAGACCCTCAATGGAGACAGGGTTTGTACCTTTTTCAATAGCTAACCTAGAGATGTAGGTGAAACTGGGAACGGAAACAAACAACAACAATACTATGATGCTAGAGACAGTACAACAATTGCTGACAGAAATGGAAAATCTATGTGCGGATAATGAACAACTACAATTGGAACAAGAAAGAATCCTGAAGAGCCTTTCGAACAGGAAAAACCATAGGAATCCCACTCTTAGTCCTGAGGATGGGAACCGAACTGAAGTGCATGCTTAGCAAGAAGATCTTTGAGAGATGGAGGGATACCAAGTAGATCATGAAGAAGGATCAGAAAAACTTTCTGGTGTGAAGGGGGTCAAAAGATGATCCAGGTGGATATTGGTGGCCACCTGCCAAGTCCACCTGGACCCCCACCATTGTTCTTCTTAGCATTTTCAGTTTCCTTAATTGTAGCACAATCGAGAAAACTTCTCGCAGATGCAGAGTAGGGAGATCTCGTCTCGTCTAAAACTCAAAGAACTCAAACTTCACAATACAGACTATTGAGTTAAACTCCGTGATGCAAGCAGATCGAGAAAACTTCTCGCAGATGCAGAGCAGGGAGACTTCACTCAGACTACAACACTACTCAGACTCTCTCAAAACTCTCAAGACTCTAATGCCCCCAATGAGCTTACAATGCTAGTATTTATAATATCCTAGCAGGTCATCCGGTGAAAGGTTTTACCGGGAACTTGAAACTTTAAAAGATTCGTTAGATCATCATGCAAGATGTCTATCACGAATCACTAAAGATCTTTGTACAAAAGTAATGAATAGTCCTAAAGATTCGGGCAAGTGGGGACAACCACTTGTTATCTCATCCCTTGGAGGCTAAGCCATATGGGGACCGAATCATGACATCTCTGAAGTGAAAAGATGGCCGGAATCTAGGACGTCGGCTCTTATACAAAAGTAATTACACAGTGGAGATTTTATTCGGAGTAAATCCCACGCAAACCAAAGAACAACAAGATAAAGTAATTACACAGTGGAGATTTTATTCGGAGTAAATCCCACGGAAACCGAAGAGCAGTATATGTACAAATAAAGCAGGATATGAAAGGATTTCATTTGATTGATCCCTTTAATCAGTCACTGTTAGCCCTGTCGTCATAATCATGTGCATGAGTATCTGGAACAGCTGGATTATTATGGCCAAGCCTGATTTGGTCTTGTTCTATTAATTCTTCAATTAGCTCTTCATTGTTTGGAGCCAGCACTTCGTATGGGACAGATTCATCTAGCCAATATGGTGCTACATCTCTGGTACAACAAAAGAATGGAAATGTGAACATGAATGTTGGCCTGTCATGTGGGTCCACTGATATCAATCCTCTGAATCTGACAGAAAGCTTAAAGGATTCATCTTCTTCATTAGGAATGACAATTGTGTGTTTGTGGATGAATTCAAACTCTAAGACGAAATCATTTTGGACAGCTACATGCATTTCCCAATGAAAGATTCTGACAAACTCAGCAAAAGTCCTATCGAAAATGCTTTTAGCTCTAGGAAAATATCTAAACATGAATAGCTTAAACCATGGACTCCACCAATTGTTTGAGGGATCTATAGCGTTAGCATAAAATATGACCTTAACCGAACCATGTATCCTAGCTCTTTGGTGAATGGAAAAGTAATCTGCCCATGTCCAGTCAGTATTTTGAATACACCCAAAATAAACAGGATCTGGTTCCCTAGACAATGCATAATAAACACGCCATGGCCTAATCCTATATGGTAACTCTTTTGTATATGACCATCTAGACTCCTCGGAGTCAAACCATTTTTGCAGAATGATTTGTCTTAAGCATAATGGCAAGACTCGGACCTGTTTTGATAGACATTCTAGACAAAACTCATAATGACAGTTACTACAGACTGTAACATACTTAACTCTTTTAGACTCGACATGACTGGACTGACTTGTGGAAGCTTCGTGCTGGTTAAGTGGTCTGAACATCTTGATCTCCTTGGTTTCTTGAGCACCTTCTCTGGTAAGCATGTCAGCAAGATAATTTTCTGCACCAGATTTGTAAACAATATCAAAATCAAAACCTTCTAGCCATAGTGCCCATCTTAGTACTCTGGTACTGCCTTCTTCTAACAACCTTTTGTTTGCCAACATCTGTTTCATATGCTTTAGGTCTGTTCTGACAATAAATTTAACACTTTTCAAGAACAAGCGAAATCTTTTTATTCCTCTCTTTACTGCAAGTATTTCTTTATGAGAAGAAGGATACTTTTTCTCTGTGTCATTAAAAGATCCTGAGGAATAGGCACAAACCAATTCTTTTCTTCCATGCTTTTGTAGCAAAACTGCAGCCCAAGTGTGATAAGAAGCATCTGTTTCAAGTATAAAAGGAAGATTAGTATCAGGAAGCTTGAGTTTTGGCAAATCATTAAGCTTACTCTTAATACTAATTACTGCTGCTGTCATTTCATCTGTCCATCTGACACCTTTCTTCTTTAGTCTGTCCTACAGTATATTTGTATCCTCTGATTGGTTAGCATAAAATTTTCTTATATAATTCAGGCATCCAAGAAATCTCTGCAGGGTCTTTACATTGGCAATTATATCAGGAAACTTTAATAGATGGATTAGCACATGTGGCTGAAGTTCTACATGTCCTTTTTCTATGTGTAAACCCAAGTAATCAATCTTGACTTTTCCAATCTGAAACTTCTCTTCTGAATCTGAAAGTACTAATCCATGCTTATATACAAGTTGGTAGAATTGTTCTAAATGGATCTTGTGCATATTTACATCTCTGCTAAATACAAGCAAATCATCAATATATACAATAATGTACTCTACCCCACCAAAAATGTCTTCCATCCTTTTTTGGAATTCAGATGGAGCATTTTTCAAACCAAAGGGCATCACAGTCCATTGATATTGGCCATGAGGAATAGTGAAGGTTGTTTTATACCTGTCATCAGGAATAATACCAATCTGCCAAAATCCACTTTTAAGATCAAACTTGCTGAACACATTAGCATTAGCAATTTTGGCAAGTAATAATTCTTTGTTAGGCAGAGGATATCGAATAGGAAGAAGAGCATCATTCAAAGCCTTATAATTAATCACAAGCCTTTTCTTGCCTCTTTTCTGCTCACTATGCTTATTGACATAAAAAGCCGGGCAAGCCCAAGGGCTCTTGCAGGATTCAATAAGCTTTTGTTCTAACAATTGTTCAATTTCTGCTTTGCATAATTCTTGCTCTTTTGGACTCATATGATTTGCACTGGCTTTTGTGGCTTAGGAATATATCCTTCTCGGTAAGATAGTGCAACAAAATACTTTTCTCTTGCCCAAAAAGCATCTGGCCTACTTGAAGTACAATCTGCACGAAGTTTATCAGAAATTTGTTGCAAAGTTTTGGGACCATGTAACTCTGCATTTTTTACGATCTTATTAATCTTGGTCAGATCTTGCAGACTATACTGGAGAGGATCCTTTTCTTCAGGTTGCACATTAATTTTATAGTCACTAGAAGCAGGGACTGTGATAGGACCAGCAGTGGTGGAGAATGTAACATAATCTTGTCCGAAAGTGACTGGCAAATATTTCTTCAGAAAATCTTGTCCTAACAGAACATCAGCACCAGTATCAAAACTATACAAAGTGACAAAAACCTGGACATCGTTCAAGAAAATAGGAAATTCAGGAGCTATGTGACTTATTTCCATTAAATCACCAGTGATAGCCCTGAATTGGAGTTTAGTAGGCTGCCAATAATAATGAGGAATAGCTTTATATTTGCAGCAACTACTCATAGCACCAGAATCTATTTGAGCATCCAAGGTATATTGTTTAATGCTAGGGACTTTAATTCTTATTGGAATAACTACTCTATCTCCGATGCCCAGAACATTAAAAAGCTCAACATTTTTCTTTGGGGATATTTCTTCCATGACTGGCACATTTTCCATCAGTAGGCTGGTTAATTTGGAATTACAATCATCATAATCAGAAATAAGCATTTGAAGTTTGGAAGACAACTGTAACATTTCTGACCTTGTATGGTGAATTGAAGATTCCAAATCTGTGATCTTCTTTTTAAGAGCAGCAATTTGATTCATACCTGGAGATACTGAAATCTGCAAAGGTCTGAACATTGAATCGAACTCTTTTTGATGAAGTCATCATCATCTATTTCTTCCTCTGAAAATTTTTCTTTCCTTTTGGATGGCAGTTGTTTCTCAAGATTTTCAAGTTTTTCAGTCAATCTTCTTCTTGCCGTAAACTGAACTGGATCTAACTGTGCTAGATCAGCTTTGACTGCTGCAATCTTTGCTTGTATCTCTCCTGAGGAATTCAAACTAAACATTTTAATATCAGGAATGAAGGTTTCATCAAAATCAGATGATTCTGAATCAATTGTTAATTTCCTGATTTCAGGAATTTCACTATCCGAAGATTCTGAAGAAGAACTTGAAACTTCAAAATATTCTCCATCAGAGTGGGATATGAGATCCCAATCTTGTGGATCATGTATTGTAGAAAAGATATTCATTATCTTCATCTATTTTTTATCCTTTCTTTCTCTGCAAGTGTTAGCATAATGACCTTCTTTACCACAAATAAAACACACACCTTTTTTGGAAGGTTTTGATTTTTTCCTAAATACTACCCTTCGTCCTTTAAATGATCTTTTGGAAGGAAAGTATTTTTTCTTTTTAGGAAAGTATTTATCAACCTTGCAGGAGCAAGAGTTATCAAACTTTGTCTTTTTAGAAACCTTTCTTTCACTTTTCTTGTGACAACCAAAATTATAGGTTTCTTTGAAATTATTGCAAAGCTTTGTGCTAAAGTGCATCTGTTTTGAAAAGTTCTTCTTGGCTTTGCTCTCTGCACATTCTTTCTGCAATATTGTGACAATCAATTGGTGAATAGCTGCAAATGATTGTCCTTCCAAATTTACTTTATGATCTGCTATGTACTGGTTAATTAGATCAGGAATTTTTCCAGGCATAGACTGGATGTAATATCTCAGATAGGCAACATTATGTGGATCACTAGCCTGATACAGAAGTTTTTGCATAACAAAAAAATACTCTTGCAAGTAATCAATGTCGCATAACTTCTGGGAGAGAAATAACTGTGAATGATGGGCTGAATCTTCAGGGACTAATCCAACAAATTCATGTTTTAAAGCTTCAAACAGTGCTCTTAATGGATCAGTACTATGTTCAACTATTTGATCTTTCTCTTCCTCTGCAAGCCTTTCCCACCATTGCTTTAGTATGCCAGTAAAAGACCATACAATCTGAGTAACTACATCAGACCATGACACTTTGGCTTCGGCTTTCCTCTGTAATGCCCAAGCATGGACATTATGCAAAACAGCAATTACTTCATTATAATCAAGGCAATCAATATTTACTAACAATGAATTTCCATATCCTCTGGAAGCAGGATTGTCTAGCCTTATAGGTACAGATTGCAGATTTTCAGTATATTTGCTGAACGGGCTGGATGTTGATGCTTCATGTGCATTGGTATCACCGACACCTCTTTTCCCTTTGTTGGAATGGAAAAATGAATCACTTCTGTCTCTTTTAGAATTTGATTCACCATGTGTTTGCTCACCAGTTACTCCTGACATGGCCATTATTGAAGGAGCGGATGGTTGGCCATTTTGTTTCATCAAAGAACTAAGGCTAACATAGTTCTTTGGTAGTCTTAGTCTTTCAACAGAAGGAATATCAGCTAGTCTATTCTTCATCAACTCTGTCTTTTCTCTAGCTAGATTGATTCCTTTCTTGATCTTCTCAAGTCTGGCTTTATCTATATTCTCTATCCCTTTAAAAAGAATTTGCTTTGATTCATCAGGTTTGGAGGAGAATTTCAGCTTTGAACTTAAGACATCTACTTCTCTATAATGAGGTGGAGAAGTAGGAGTGGGGAGTGCATTTGTAAGATGTTCTAAAGACTTGGAGATAATACCCATGTTTGACTGAATATTATTCAACTTTTGTGTGTGTTCATCTTGGATTCCCAATGTCTCAACATAACCAGTATGCATCTTTTTGATGTGCTCTTTGATTTCTAAAACATCTCGGGCTATATCATCAATATTCTGAAGCATACAAACTATTTGGTAGTTTGTATAATTATGCAGCTTTTCATTTTCATTCTGATCTGGATCAGAAGTTGCTTTCATAGATAACCATTGGAAATCTGCTTTCTTCGTTCCATTGCTAAATGTCCTTCTAGAATTTCCAGATTCTAAATATCTTTCTGGTATTTTTGCAGTAACTTCTGACTGAGCTCTAGGAAGTGAGAAACTTTTGATATCAGGTATAAAGACTTCAGAGCTAGGAGATTCATCAGTCTGGAATGTAGAAGATGAAGATGGAACACAGAACTGGCAATCATCAGGTAGCTGAGAGGTGGATTTTCTATGATCCTCTCTTGGAGCAGAATGTCTTGATGATAAATTTCTAGGAACAGGGGGTATCTGTGGATTCCTACCACCCAAGATTGTAGATCTAGGGAAGGATGACATAGATCTAGTAAGTGAAGGAGTGGTAAATTTAAGACCAGTGGATCCGTCAGGATGATGGATGAGAGACAATTTCGGAGGAACTTTAGAGGTTTGCAGTTGAGGATATTTCTGTGAAAGTGGAATATAAGTACTATTCCATTCATCTGGTAAAGTACATTCTGCAAAACCAATCTGTAGGGGAGCAGTGTTACCAGGGCCAACAATAACACCTTCTTTTAAAGCTCTACCAGTTAATTTTGGATTCAGAGGAGGCATGGAAGTGGAGACAAATCTCAGGCATGTAGAAGCATGGAGCTGAGCGATCTGTGACTGTGGGGCAACATTAAAACCATAAAACTGAATATAAGCATTCAAGAATTCATTGATATAAGGGTCTGTCAATGAAACTTGGTACCTAGGGATAACTGATGACCAAACAGGGCCATTATTTAGGGGACTTTGGAATCCTCCCAATAAAGCGTCATCGAAGTTATTCATTCTTGTATCAAGGACACATGTCAAGCATGAAGTACTTAGACCAGGACGGACTAGAGGATTAATTCCAAATTGTACGATACCGATATGGATATATCTATAACCATTTTCTAAACCCCATTTGATATCTTCTGGCTGTATTAGTGGGATTTGATATACAGACTGGCCAGTGGAAATAGGAATATTCACAGATGTAAATCTAAATAACTGAGCAGCTCGAAACTGGAAAACAGGCATTTTATAGAGTTTATCAATATCAATCTCTGGCAATGTCCAGTTAGGCTGTGGTTCAAATTCTTGTACTAATACTTTTTCATCATAGAGAACATCTTCATTTCTGGTTTTATTTAAAAACTTATTCATAAAAGACCATCGATTCTTATGAGCTATCTTTCTGTCTTCGGGCTTCTGAAGAGAAAACTCATTCATATAACCAGCCATTGAAAGAAAGTATGAGTAAGCACCTGAACAGAGGAGAATCAAAGCTTTTGTGCACCAGGAAAGCAAACACGGTAGTCCTTCACCTTCACAGCTCTCTACCAGCGCCTTATCGCAAACTTTAGACTCGTGGACAATAGCTCGGACAAATACTACTCAATGGAAGAACCAGACAATTTAAAACAGCTCTTGGACAAAGAACCAGATGGCTCTGATACCATAAACGCAAAGAACCAGATATGCAGCAAAGATGTGCCAAGATATAAATAAACGCAAAGAACCAGATATGCAGCAAAGATGTGCCAAGATATATTTGCTTTTCAGATAATTACAGAATCCAGATATGAGACTAGTGCTCCGTGATGCAAGCAGATCGAGAAAACTTCTCGCAGATGCAGAGCAGGGAGATCTCGTCTCGTCTAAAACTCAAAGAACTCAAACTTCACAATACAGACTATAGAGTTAAACTCCGTGATGCAAGCAGATCGAGAAAACTTCTCGCAGATGCAGAGCAGGGAGACTTCACTCAGACTACAACACTACTCAGACTCTCTCAAAACTCTCAAGACTCCAATGCCCCCAATGAGCTTACAATGCTAGTATTTATAATATCCTAGCAGGTCATCCGGTGAAAGGTTTTACCGGGAACTTGAAACTTTAAAAGATTCGTTAGATCATCATGCAAGATGTCTATCACGAATCACTAAAGATCTTTGTACAAAAGTAATGAATAATCCTAAAGATTCGGGCAAGTGGGGACAACCACTTGTTATCTCATCCCTTGGAGGCTAAGCCATATGGGGACCGAATCATGACATCTCTGAAGTGAAAAGATGGCCGGAATCTAGGACGTCGGCTCTTATACAAAAGTAATTACACAGTGGAGATTTTATTCGGAGTAAATCCCACGCAAACCAAAGAACAACAAGATAAAGTAATTACACAGTGGAGATTTTATTCGGAGTAAATCCCACGGAAACCGAAGAGCAGTATATGTACAAATAAAGCAGGATATGAAAGGATTTCATTTGATTGATCCCTTCAATCAGTCACTGTTAGCCCTGTCGTCATAATCATGTGCATGAGTATCTGGAACAGCTGGATTATTATGGCCAAGCCTGATTTGGTCTTGTTCTATTAATTCTTCAATTAGCTCTTCATTGTTTGGAGCCAGCACTTCGTATGGGACAGATTCATCTAGCCAATATGGTGCTACATCTCTGGTACAACAAAAGAATGGAAATGTGAACATGAATGTTGGCCTGTCATGTGGGTCCACTGATATCAATCCTCTGAATCTGACAGAAACCTTAAAGGATTCATCTTCTTCATTAGGAATGACAATTGTGTGTTTGTGGATGAATTCAAACTCTAAGACGAAATCATTTTGGACAGCTACATGCATTTCCCAATGAAAGATTCTAACAAACTCAGCAAAAGTCCTATCGAAAATGCTTTTAGCTCTAGGCAAATATCTAAACATGAATAGCTTAAACCATGGACTCCACCAATTGTTTGAGGGATCTATAGCGTTAGCATAAAATATGACCTTAACCGAACCATGTATCCTAGCTCTTTGGTGAATGGAAAAGTAATCTGCCCATGTCCAATCAGTATTTTGAATACACCCAAAATAAACAGGATCTGGTTCCCTAGACAATGCATAATAAACACGCCATGGCCTAATCCTATATGGTAACTCTTTTGTATATGACCATCTAGACTCCTCGGAGTCAAACCATTTTTGCAGAATGATTTGTCTTAAGCATAATGGCAAGACTCGGACCTGTTTTGATAGACATTCTAGACAAAACTCATAATGACAGTTACTACAGACTGTAACATACTTAACTCTTTTAGACTCGACATGACTGGACTGACTTGTGGAAGCTTCGTGCTGGTTAAGTGGTCTGAACATCTTGATCTCCTTGGTTTCTTGAGCACCTTCTCTGGTAAGCATGTCAGCAAGATAATTTTCTGCACCAGATTTGTAAACAATATCAAAATAAAAACCTTCTAGCCATAGTGCCCATCTTAGTACTCTGGTACTGCCTTCTTCTAACAACCTTTTGTTTGCCAACATCTGTTTCATATGCTTTAGGTCTGTTCTGACAATAAATTTAACACTTTTCAAGAACAAGCGAAATCTTTTTATTCCTCTCTTTACTGCAAGTATTTCTTTATGAGAAGAAGGATACTTTTTCTCTGTGTCATTACAAGATCCTGAGGAATAGGCACAAACCAATTCTTTTCTTCCATGCTTTTGTAAAACTGCAGCCCAAGTGTGATAAGAAGCATCTGTTTCAAGTATAAAAGGAAGATTAGTATCAGGAAGCTTGAGTTTTGGCAAATCATTAAGCTTACTCTTAATACTAATTACTGCTGCTGTCATTTCATCTGTCCATCTGACACCTTTCTTCTTTAGTCTGTCCTGCAGTATATTTGTATCCTCTGATTGGTTAGCATAAAATTTTCTTATATAATTCAGGCATCCAAGAAATCTCTGCAGGGTCTTTACATTGGCAATTATATCAGGAAACTTTAATAGATGGATTAGCACATGTGGCTGAAGTTCTACATGTCCTTTTTCTATGTGTAAACCCAAGTAATCAATCTTGACTTTTCCAATCTGAAACTTCTCTTCTGAATCTGAAAGTACTAATCCATGCTTATATACAAGTTGGTAGAATTGTTCTAAATGGATCTTGTGCATATTTACATCTCTGCTAGATACAAGCAAATCATCAATATATACAATAATGTACTCTACCCCACCAAAAATGTCTTCCATCCTTTTTTGGAATTCAGATGGAGCATTTTTCAAACCAAAGGGCATCACAGTCCATTGATATTGGCCATGAGGAACAGTGAAGGCTGTTTTATACCTGTCATCAAGAATAATACCAATCTGCCAAAATCCACTTTTAAGATCAAACTTGCTGAACACATTAGCATTAGCAATTTTGGCAAGTAATAATTCTTTGTTAGGCAGAGGATATCGAATAGGAAGAAGAGCATCATTCAAAGCCTTATAATTAATCACAAGCCTTTTCTTGCCTCTTTTCTGCTCACTATGCTTATTGACATAAAAAGTCGGGCAAGCCCAAGGGCTCTTGCAGGATTCAATAAGCTTTTGTTCTAACAATTGTTCAATTTCTGCTTTGCATAATTCTTGCTCTTTTGGACTCATATGATTTGCACTGGCTTTTTGTGGCTTAGGAATATATCCTTCTCGGTAAGGTAGTGCAACAAAATACTTTTCTCTTGCCCAAAAAGCATCTGGCCTACTTGAAGTACAATCTGCACGAAGTTTATCAGAAATTTGTTGCAAAGTTTTGGGACCATGTAACTCTGCATTTTTTACGATCTTATTAATCTTGGTCAGATCTTGCAGACTATACTGGAGAGGATCCTTTTCTTCAGGTTGCACATTAATTTTATAGTCACTAGAAGCAGGGACTGTGATAGGACCAGCAGTGGTGGAGAATGTAACATAATCTTGTCCGAAAGTGACTGGCAAATATTTCTTCAGAAAATCTTGTCCTAACAACATCAGCACCAGTATCAAAACTATACAAAGTGACAAAAACCTGGACATCGTTCAAGAAAATAGGAAATTCAGGAGCTATGTGACTTATTTCCATTAAATCACCAGTGATAGCCCTGAATTGGAGTTTAGTAGGCTGCCAATAATAATGAGGAATAGCTTTATATTTGCAGCAACTACTCATAGCACCAGAATCTATTTGAGCATCCAAGGTATATTGTTTAATGCTAGGGACTTTAATTCTTATTGGAATAACTACTCTATCTCCGATGCCCATAACATTAAAAAGCTCAACATTTTTCTTTGGGGATATTTCTTCCATGACTGGCACATTTTCCATCAGTAGGCTGGTTAATTTGGAATTACAATCATCATAATCAGAAATAAGCATTTGAAGTTTGGAAGACAACTGTAACATTTCTGACCTTGTATGGTGAATTGAAGATTCCAAATCTGTGATCTTCTTTTTAAGAGCAGCAATTTGATTCATACCTGGAGATACTGAAATCTGCAAAGGTCTGAACATTGAATCGAACTCTTTTTCGATGAAGTCATCATCATCTATTTCTTCCTCTGAAAATTTTTCTTTCCTTTTGGATGGCAGTTGTTTCTCAAGATTTTCAAGTTTTTCAGTCAATCTTCTTCTTGCCGTAAACTGAACTGGATCTAACTGTGCTAGATCAGCTTTGACTGCTGCAATCTTTGCTTGTATCTCTCCTGAGGAATTCAAACTAAACATTTTAATATCAGGAATGAAGGTTTCATCAGAATCAGATGATTCTGAATCAATTGTTAATTTCCTGATTTCAGGAATTTCACTATCCGAAGATTCTGAAGAAGAACTTGAAACTTCAAAATATTCTCCAATTCAGGGCTATCACTGGTGATTTAATGGAAATAAGTCACATAGCTCCTGAATTTCCTATTTTCTTGAACGATGTCCAGGTTTTTGTCACTTTGTATAGTTTTGATACTGGTGCTGATGTTCTGTTAGGACAAGATTTTCTGAAGAAATATTTGCCAGTCACTTTCGGACAAGATTATGTTACATTCTCCACCACTGCTGGTCCTATCACAGTCCCTGCTTCTAGTGACTATAAAATTAATGTGCAACCTGAAGAAAAGGATCCTCTCCAGTATAGTCTGCAAGATCTGACCAAGATTAATAAGATCGTAAAAAATGCAGAGTTACATGGTCCCAAAACTTTGCAACAAATTTCTGATAAACTTCGTGCAGATTGTACTTCAAGTAGGCCAGATGCTTTTTGGGCAAGAGAAATGTATTTTGTTGCACTACCTTACCGAGAAGGATATATTCCTAAGCCACAAAAAGCCAGTGCAAATCATATGAGTCCAAAAGAGCAAGAATTATGCAAAGCAAAAATTGAACAATTGTTAGAACAAAAGCTTATTGAATCCTGCAAGAGCCCTTGGGCTTGCCCGGCTTTTTATGTCAATAAGCATAGTGAGCAGAAAAGAGGCAAGAAAAGGCTTGTGATTAATTATAAGGCTTTGAATGATGCTCTTCTTCCTATTCGATATCCTCTGCCTAACAAAGAATTATTACTTGCCAAAATTGCTAATGCTAATGTGTTCAGCAAGTTTGATCTTAAAAGTGGATTTTGGCAGATTGGTATTATTCCTGATGACAGGTATAAAACAGCCTTCACTGTTCCTCATGGCCAATATCAATGGACTGTGATGCCCTTTGGTTTGAAAAATGCTCCATCTGAATTCCAAAAAAGGATGGAAGACATTTTTGGTGGGGTAGAGTACATTATTGTATATATTGATGATTTGCTTGTATTTAGCAGAGATGTAAATATGCACAAGATCCATTTAGAACAATTCTACCAACTTGTATATAAGCATGGATTAGTACTTTCAGATTCAGAAGAGAAGTTTCAGATTGGAAAAGTCAAGATTGATTACTTGGGTTTACACATAGAAAAAGGACATGTAGAACTTCAGCCACATGTGCTAATCCATCTATTAAAGTTTCCTGATATAATTTCCAATGTAAAGACCCTGCAGAGATTTCTTGGATGCCTGAATTATATAAGAAAATTTTATGCTAACCAATGAGAGGATACAAATATACTGCAGGACAGACTAAAGAAGAAAGGTGTCAGATGGACAGATGAAATGACAGCAGCAGTAATTAGTATTAAGAGTAAGCTTAATGATTTGCCAAAACTCAAGCTTCCTGATACTAATCTTCCTTTTATACTTGAAACAGATGCTTCTTATCACACTTGGGCTGCAGTTTTGCTACAAAAGCATGGAAGAAAAGAATTAGTTTGTGCCTATTCCTCAGGATCTTTTAATGACACAGAGAAAAAGTATCCTTCTTCTCATAAAGAAATACTTGCAGTAAAGAGAGGAATAAAAAGATTTCGCTTGTTCTTGAAAAGTGTTAAATTTATTGTCAGAACAGACCTAAAGCATATGAAACAGATGTTGGCAAACAAAAGGTTGTTAGAAGAAGGTAGTACCAGAGTACTAAGATGGGCACTATGGCTAGAAGGTTTTGATTTTGATATTGTTTACAAATCTGGTGCAGAAAATTATCTTGCTGACATGCTTACCAGAGAAGGTGCTCAAGAAACCAAGGAGATCAAGATGTTCAGACCACTTAACCAGCACGAAGCTTCCACAAGTCAGTCCAGTCATGTCGAGTCTAAAAGAGTTAAGTATGTTACAGTCTGTAGTAACTGTCATTATGAGTTTTGTCTAGAATGTCTATCAAAACAGGTCCGAGTCTTGCCATTATGCTTAAGACAAATCATTCTGCAAAAATGGTTTGACTCCGAGGAGTCTAGATGGTCATATACAAAAGAGTTACCATATAGGATTAGGCCATGGCGTGTTTATTATGCATTGTCTAGGGAACCAGATCCTGTTTATTTTGGGTGTATTCAAAATACTGACTGGACATGGGCAGATTACTTTTCCATTCACCAAAGAGCTAGGATACATGGTTCGGTTAAGGTCATATTTTATGCTAACGCTATAGATCCCTCAAACAATTGGTGGAGTCCATGGTTTAAGCTATTCATGTTTAGATATTTGCCTAGAGCTAAAAGCATTTTCGATAGGAATTTTGCTGAGTTTGTCAGAATCTTTCATTGGGAAATGCATGTAGCTGTCCAAAATGATTTCGTCTTAGAGTTTGAATTCATCCACAAACACACAATTGTCATTCCTAATGAAGAAGATGAATCCTTTAAGGTTTCTGTCAGATTCAGAGGATTGATATCAGTGGACCCACATGACAGGCCAACATTCATGTTCACATTTCCATTCTTTTGTTGTACCAGAGATGTAGCACCATATTGGCTAGATGAATCTGTCCCATACGAAGTGCTGGCTCCAAACAATGAAGAGCTAATTGAAGAATTAATAGAACAAGACCAAATCAGGCTTGGCCATAATAATCCAGCTGTTCCAGATACTCATGCACATGATTATGACGACAGGGCTAACAGTGACTGATTGAAGGGATCAATCAAATGAAATCCTTTCATATCCTGCTTTATTTGTACATATACTGCTCTTCGGTTTCCGTGGGATTTACTCCGAATAAAATCTCCACTGTGTAATTACTTTATCTTGTTGTTCTTTGGTTTGCGTGGGATTTACTCCGAATAAAATCTCCACTGTGTAATTACTTTTGTATAAGAGCCGACGTCCTAGATTCCGGCCATCTTTTCACTTCAGAGATGTCATGATTCGGTCCCCATATGGCTTAGCCTCCAAGGGATGAGATAACAAGTGGTTGTCCCCACTTGCCCGAATCTTTAGGACTATTCATTACTTTTGTACAAAGATCTTTAGTGATTCGTGATAGACATCTTGCATGATGATCTAAAGAATCTTTTAAAGTTTCAAGTTCCCGGTAAAACCTTTCACCGGATGACCTGCTAGGATATTATAAATACTAGCATTGTAAGCTCATTGGGGGCATTAGAGTCTTGAGAGTTTTGAGAGAGTCTGAGTAGTGTTGTAGTCTGAGTGAAGTCTCCCTGCTCTGCATCTGCGAGAAGTTTTCTCGATCTGCTTGCATCACGGAGTTTAACTCAATAGTCTGTATTGTGAAGTTTGAGTTCTTTGAGTTTTAGACGAGACGAGATCTCCCTGCTCTGCATCTGCGAGAAGTTTTCTCGATCTGCTTGCATCACGGAGCACTAGTCTCATATCTGGATTCTGTAATTATCTGAAAAGAAAATATATCTTGGCACATCTTTGCTGCATATCTAGTTCTTTGCGTTTATATATCTTGGCACATCTTTGCTGCATAGCTGGTTCTAGTTCTTTGCGTTTATGGCGTTTATGGTATCAGAGCCATCTGGTTCTTTGTCCAAGAGCTGTTTTAAATTGTCTGGTTCTTCCATTGAGTAGTATTTGTCCGAGCTATTGTCCACGAGTCTAAAGTTTGCGATAAGGCGCTGGTAGAGAGCTGTGAAGGTGAAGGACTACCGTGCTTGCTTTCCTGGTGCACAAAAGCTTTGATTCTCCTCTGTTCAGGTGCTTACTCATACTTTCTTTCAATGGCTGGTTATATGAATGAGTTTTCTCTTCAGAAGCCCGAAGACAGAAAGATAGCTCATAAGAATCGATGGTCTTTTATGAATAAGTTTTTAAATAAAACCAGAAATGAAGATGTTCTCTATGATGAAAAAGTATTAGTACAAGAATTTGAACCACAGCCTAACTGGACATTGCCAGAGATTGATATTGATAAACTCTATAAAATGCCTGTTTTCCAGTTTCGAGCTGCTCAGTTATTTAGATTTACATCTGTGAATATTCCTATTTCCACTGGCCAGTCTGTATATCAAATCCCACTAATACAGCCAGAAGATATCAAATGGGGTTTAGAAAATGGTTATAGATATATCCATATCGGTATCGTACAATTTGGAATTAATCCTCTAGTCCATCCTGGTCTAAGTACTTCATGCTTGACATGTGTCCTTGATACAAGAATGAATAACTTCGATGACGCTTTATTGGGAGGATTCCAAAGTCCCCTAAATAATGGCCCTGTTTGGTCATCAGTTATCCCTAAGTACCAAGTTTCATTGACAGACCCTTATATCAATGAATTCTTGAATGCTTATATTCAGTTTTATGGTTTTAATGTACCCCAAACGGGGCCCATAGTTTGGCGTTTCATCTTCTAGGGTTAGGTTTTGGATTGTGAAGGGTTTTTCCACTGTTTCTCAACAATAAATAGGCCTTCGAGCCTCATTGTAAGAAAGTTCAGAAGCATGTAGCCATCACATCTCTTCTCAGAGATAAGCTACCATCGTCCTAGCTGGTTTATTTCCATTTCTGGTTGTAAGCATATTTCAGTATTTTCCATTAATGAAATGAAGTATTATTTCCGCTGCATCTTTGTGTATATGGTTATCTCTGTAATTTGTTGCGTTCCTGTTTAAATCCGGATCAGTTGTATCAGAGCGGTCTGCTCTTTCTCTGTTTTTCTTTGCATGTCCCCAACAAGGTCGGGATATAAGGAGTTAGGGCTTGAACTGGTTGAACCTTTGCAAGACCAGCCTCGCAAATCCCGATGGCCTCCCATGGCGGATGAGAAGAAAGACGAGGGGGTAGGAGATCCCATCAAAATCTTGCTCGAAGAAGCCCTCGAGCGACAACGGAACGCGATGATGGACAGCTTTGCCCAGATCCTTCAGCGGCTACCCAGAAGCAACGCATCGGCTTCCAGCAGCTACTCTGGAAACGCCACACCCTTTAAGGTACAAGTTAATTCTGAAATCCCCATATTCGAGGGTCAGATAGACGCAGATGCTGTAGATAAATGGTTAAATCTGCTAGAGGGTTATTTTTCTGTTCATGAATTTTCGAGTCGGGAAAAGATTGTTTTTGCTCTTCTCAAAGCAGCCCCCCACGTCAAGGACTGGTGGGAAACCTACTGCGAGCAGAAGGATGAAAGTACTGGCTCACTATTTTTAGCCGCACCCACCTGGGATTCGTTCCGGGATGCCATCAAGGAGCAGTACTACCCTGTTGGAAGCTATGAGGATGAATACATAAAGTGGACCACGCTGCGGCAGGGAAGGGACCAAGACGTGCCGGAGTTCACCAATCTTTTCCATACCCTTCGCACAAAGTTGGGTATCAAGGATTCGGAGCAACATTTGATACTCAAATACCGTGGCTGCCTGCACAAGTACATCCAGGAAGAAATACAATTCCTAAACATCTCCTCGCTCGGCGCAGCATACCGATATGCCGTCAAGGTCGAGCAGAAGTTTAAACAAAAGAAGCGAGACTTTGGAACTGCGAATCCAAAGTAGGGGAAAGGTGCCCCTAAACCACAAAACAAAGGACAAAGCCAAGGCGGGACAGCCCAAGACAACCAGCCGAAGCTGCAAGCAAAGAATAGCGCCGCGAAGCCGAGAAAGGACACTAGAAAATGGTGCGAGTTCCATAAGAGCTCCACACACAACACAAGTGAGTGTCGGGCCAAGCAGTCACTGGTGGCTGAGATAAAGGTTTCAGAATCAGATGCATGTTCCGACTCTGAGTCAGAACCCGATAAGGGGAATGAAAAAGGGAAGCAGATCATTGATGCAGATCCCAGCGCCACTGTTGCTACCGCAAAGATCCAGAAAAATGAACCCGAAGATCCAGAGGAGGAGGAGCGTCTCTTCCACTCCCAAATGTGGGTAAAGGGCTCCCCGATACAGTTCATTGTTGATAGCGGGAGTCAAAAGAACCTCATTTCGGCAGAGGTCGTGAAGCGGTTGGGCTTACCGACCATAGCACATCCACAACCATACACCATTGGGTGGCTTCACCAAGGACGAGATCTTCGCGTGAGCCAGCAGTGTCGCCTTCCATACAACATCAAGCCCTTCACGGATGAGGTATTGTGTGACATTGCTCCCCTTGAAGTTTGTGATGTATTACTAGGACAACCATACTTGTGGAAGCGACATGCTGTGTATGAATCAAGGCCCCGTGCTGTTATTATTACATTGGGAAATAAGTTGTACAGGATACCAGAGGTAGCACCACCTACCGCCATCTCTTTGATTACTGCAAAATAATGCAGTAAGATCATTTCCAAAACCAGGAAATTTGTCTTCCTGATGATACGCCCTCAAGGAAAGAAGAATATGGTGGCCACGGCCTCCAAATGGGGTCCCTCTGCACGACAACTACAGATGGACAAGGTTGTTGAGGAGTACGAGGACATCTTCACCTCCCCGGCAGGGGTTCCTCTGCACTGTCAAGTCAAGCACTCCATCGATCTGACCCCAAGTGTGCCGCTACCCAATGGACCAATTTATCGGCGCTCCGTTCTGGAAAACGATGAAATCAAGAGGCAGATTCAGGAGCTCCTGCAGAAAGGTCACATCTGGCCGAGTTCATCGCCCTGTGGTAGCCCGATCGTGTTGGTACAGAAGAAGGATGGGACGTGGAGACTCTGTATTGACTATCGGGCGCTGAACAAGATCACTGTCTGTAATAGGTACCCGATCCCACGGATTGATGACCTCCTAGACCAACTAAAGGGGGCGAAATATTTCAGCAAGATCGATCTGAAGTCAGGATATCACCAGGTACCAATCGAACCCTCTGATGTGTGGAAGACTGCCTTCAAATCCAAGGAGGGCCTCTTCGAATGGTTGGTTATGCCTTTCGGATTGACGAATTCTCCTGCAACATTCATGAGGCTAATGGATGACATCTTGCGGCCATTCACCAACTCCTTTGTAGTAGTATACTTGGATGACATTTTGATCTTCAGCCAGAGTTGGGAAGAGCACCTCCACCACATCCGACAGGTTCTCCAAACACTGCGGCAACACAAGCTATGTGCCAATTTGGAGAAATGCACTTTTGGCATGACCCAGGTTCAGTATCTGGGATACATCATTGATGAACAGGGGGTGCATGTCGATCCAGCCAAGATCCAAGTCATTCGGGATTGGCCCTCTTCAACCACTCTAACAAAGCTCTGCAGCTTTCTAGGTCTTGCCAACTTCTACCGCAGATTTGTGTTGGGGTTCTCTCATATTTCTTGGCCCTTGAGTCAAGTCACCAAGGGAGGGGCGAAAGCAAAATTCTTTTGGTCTGAATCTCAACAGAAGGCATTCATGGAGTTGAAGTATCGCCTCTGCACGGCACCAGTGCTCGTGTTACCAGATTTACAACAACCATTTGAGGTCGAGACTGATGCCTCTAACTCTGCTATTGGGGCAGTCCTTACTCAGCATGGACATCCAGTGGCATATCATAGTGAAACACTTTCAGACACAGTCCGGAAGTACCCCACTTATGATAAAGAGATGTATTCCATTGTACAGGCCTGCCGACAATGGAAGAATTACATTTTGGGGAAGGAAACGGTCATCCACACAGATCACCGACCCCTGCAGTTCATACAGACCCAAGGGAAATTGCAGAATGATCGCCATCATAAGTGGTCTACATACCTGCAACAGTTCCACTTGAATATCAAGTATAAGAAGGGCAACACCAATAATGTTGCAGATTGCCTCAGTCGACCGCCGATCATGGCGTTAACCACCGTGCTCAACTCTTGTGGGCACGAGACTTCTGATTGGCCAATTCTCTACAAAAGCGACCTAGAATTCGGCCACACATACCAGACACTCTTGGAGGGTCTGCATGTTCCAGACTTTCACCTCCAGGATGCCCTATTATGCCACCTCGGTCACCTTTGTGTTCCTTCAAGCGAGCGTGCCAAGATGATTTGGGAAGCCCACTACAGTCGGGCTGCGGGGCATTTCGGGGTCGAGAAAACAGTGGCAGTTCTGCAAAATTATTTCTATTGGCCGAATCTTCGACAGGATGTTGGGAAGTACATCAGATCATGTACTGCCTGTGCCATTGCCAAACCGACCATTAAGAAGCACGGCCTCTATACCCCGTTGCCTACCCCTATTCGACCTTGGGAATCCATCTCCATGGATTACATGTCAGGCCTTCCTTCTACTAAGCATGGAAATGACTGTGTTTTTGTGGTCGTCGACAGGTTCTCGAAGATGGCCATTATGGTGGCCTGCAAGAAGAATATCACAGCAGAAGCCACTGCTAAACTCTTCTTTGAACGAGTGTGGGTGCACTTTGGGATCCCACAGTCTATCATCTCAGATCGGGACAGTCAGTTTCTCAGCACATTTTGGTCCAGTCTCTGGTCAATGCTGGACACCAAACTCACGAAGTCCACAGCCTTCCATCCTCAAACTGATGGCCAGACAGAGGTTGTCAATAGGATGATTGTGCACATTCTGCGCATGTATAACTCAAAGCATCCATGCACATGGGACGAGAGCCTCCCCTATGTTCAGCACAGCTACAACCGAGCTCTTCACAGCTCCACTGGCCATAGCCCTTTTCAAGTGGGTTTGGGATTCCAGCCACTATGCCCCATTGATGTGGCCATGCCACTTGCAGCTAATCACATAAATTCAGCTCATGTCCAGTCCGAAACAGATAAGGCCACCAGCTTCATTGAGCGCATCCAACACATTCGTCAGCAAGTCCATGACATTCTTGAGAAATCAAATGCCAAGTACAAGCAACGACATGATCAACATCGGGTGCCACACAAGTTTCAGGTGGGCGACAAAGTCTGGTTGCATTTGCAAAAGGAACGCCTTACTGGAGCCTATCGGAAATTGAGACCACTCCGATATGGTCCTTACACCATTACTAAGGCTATGGGAGACAATGCATTTGAGCTCAGCATTCCCCCATTCCTTGGCCTGCACCCAGTGTTCAATGTGGACCGCCTTCGGCCATACTTTCCACCATTGCTAGACACATCCGACATTGCAGAACAGCTCAAACCCACAGAATTAAATCCAGATTGCATGGAACAAGCTGCAACTGATTGGATCATGGACACACAGATCAAGAACACTCGCCAACAGAATATCCAACTGTATCGAGTTTTCAAAGCAAGCCAACTCCTTCAGCAGGGCAAGTGGCTCACCAGGGAACAAGTTTAGCAAAATTTTCCTCATCTCATGGAGGAGCTCAACGCAATGGGGACCATTGCTTTCTAAGGGGGGAGGAATGATCCAGGTGGATATTGGTGGCCACCTGCCAAGTCCACCTGGACCCCCACCATTGTTCTTCTCAGCATTTTCAGTTTCCTTAATTGTAGCACAACTTACTATTTTTAGCAGTTTTTCGGGTCCTGAACTTCCGGAGCCGTTTTGAGGCCCTAAACGACGTTTTTTGGCGAATCCGGGGCAACATGGGTCCATTCCAATGGACCCATGTTGCTCGTTCCAACAATGATAGTGCTCGGATAGATCTTTCTAACGAGCTATTGTATGCGTCAAACGGAGATCGTATGCCAAAGTTACGACCCCGGGAAGTTGATGTACCAACTTACCCCAAACGAGGCCCATAGTTTGGCGTTTCATCTTCTAGGGTTAGGTTTTGGATTGTGAAGGGTTTTTCCACTGTTTCTCAACAATAAATAGGCCTTCGAGCCTCATTGTAAGACAGTTCAGAGGCATGTAGCCATCACATCTCTTCTCAGAGATAAGCTACCATCGCCCTAGCTAGTTTATTTCCATTTCTGGTTGTAAGCATATTTCAGTATTTTCCATTAATGAAATGAAGTATTATTTCCGCTGCATCTTTGTGTATATGGTTATCTCTGTAATTTGTTGCGTTCCTGTTTAAATCCGGATCAGTGGTATCAGAGCGGTCTGCTTTTTCTCTGTTTTTCTTTGCATGTCCCCAACAAGGTCGGGATATAAGGAGTTAGGGCTTGAACTGGTTGAACCTTTGCAAGACCAGCCTCGCAAATCCCGACGGCCTCCCATGGCGGATGAGAAGAAAGATGAGGGGGCAGGAGATCCCATCAAAATCTTGCTCGAAGAAGCCCTCGAGCGACAACGGAACGCGATGATGGACAGCTTTGCCCAGATCCTTCAGCGGCTACCCAGAAGCAACGCATCGGCTTCCAGCAGCTACTCTGGAAACGCCACACCCTTTAAGGTACAAGTTAATTTTGAAATCCCCATATTCGAGGGTCAGATAGACGTAGATGCCGTAGATAAATGGTTAAATCTGCTAGAGGGTTATTTTTCTGTTCATGAATTTTCGAGTCGGGAAAAGATTGTTTTTGCTCTTCTCAAAGCAGCCCCCCACGTCAAGGACTGGTGGGAAACCTACTGCGAGCAGAAGGATGAAAGTACTGGCTCACTATTTTCAGCCGCACCCACCTGGGATTCGTTTCGGGATGCCATCAAGGAGCAGTACTACCCTGTCGGAAGCTATGAGGATGAATACATAAAGTGGACCACGCTGCGGCAGGGAAGGGACCAAGACGTGCCGGAGTTCACCAATCTTTTCCATACCCTTCGCACAAAGTTGGGTATCAAGGATTCGAAGCAACATTTGATACTCAAATACCGTGGCTGCCTGCACAAGTACATCCAGGAAGAAATACAATTCCTAAACATCTCCTCGCTCGGCGCAGCATACCGATATGCCGTCAAGGTCGAGCAGAAGTTTAAACAAAAGAAGCGAGACTTTGGATCTGCGAATCCAAAGCAGGGGAAAGGTGCCCCTAAACCACAGAACAAAGGACAAAGCCAAGGCGGGACAGCCCAAGACAACCAGCCGAAGCTGCAAGCAAAGCACAGCGCCGCGAAGCCGAGAAAGGACACTGGAAAATGGTGCGAGTTCCATAAGAGCTCCACTCACAACACAAGTGAGTGTCGGGCCAAGCAGTCACTGGTGGCTGAGCTAAAGGTTTCAGAATCAGATGCATGTTCCGACTCTGAGTCAGAACCCGATAAGGGGTATGAAAAAGGGAAGCAGATCATTGATGCGGATCCCAGCGCCACTGTTGCTACCGCAAAGATCCAGAAAAATGAACCCGAAGATCCAGAGGAGGAGGAGCGTCTCTTCCACTCCCAGATGTGGGTAAAGGGCTCCCCGATACAGTTCATTGTTGATAGCGGGAGTCAAAAGAACCTCATTTCGGCAGAGGTCGTGAAGCGGTTGGGCTTACCGACCACAACACATCCACAACCATACACCATTGGGTGGCTTCACCAAGGACGAGATCTTCGCGTGAGCCAGCAGTGTCGCCTTCCATACAACATCAAGCCCTTCACGGATGAGGTATTGTGTGACATTGCTCCCCTTGAAGTTTGTGATGTATTACTAGGACAACCATACTTGTGGAAGCGACATGCTGTGTATGAATCAAGGCCCCGTGTTGTTATTATTACATTGGGAAATAAGTTGTTCAGGATACCAGAGGTAGCACCACCTACCGCCATCTCTTTGATTACTGCAAAACAATGCAGTAAGATCATTTCCAAAACCAGGAAATTTGTTTTCCTGATGATACGCCCTCAAGGAAAGAAGAAGACAGTGGCGCGGCCTCCAACGGGGTCCCTCTGCACGACAACTACAGATGGACAAGATTGTGGAGGAGTACGAGGACATCTTCACCTCCCCGGCAGGGGTTCCTCTGCACTGTCAAGTCAAGCACTCCATCGATCTGACCCCAGGTGCGCCGCTACCCAATGGACCAATTTATCGGCGCTCCGTTCTGGAGAACAATGAAATCAAGAGGCAGATTCAGGAGCTCCTGCAGAAAGGTCACATCCGTCCGAGTTCATCGCCCTGTGGGAGCCCGATCGTGTTGGTACAGAAGAAGGATGGGACGTGGAGACTCTGTATTGACTATCGGGCGCTGAACAAGATCACTGTCCGTAATAGGTACCCGATCCCGCGGATTGATGACCTCCTAGACCAACTAAAGGGGGCGAAATATTTCAGCAAGATCGATCTGAAGTCAGGATATCACCAGGTACCAATCGAACCCTCTGATGTGTGGAAGACTGCCTTCAAATCCAAGGAGGGCCTCTTCGAATGGTTGGTCATGCCTTTCGGATTGACGAATGCTCCTGCAACCTTTATGAGGCTAATGGATGACATCTTGCGGCCATTCACCAACTCCTTTGTAGTAGTATACTTGGATGACATTCTGATCTTCAGCCAGAGTTGGGAAGAGCACCTCCACCACATCCGACAGGTTCTCCAAACACTGCGGCAACACAAGCTATGTGCCAATTTGGAGAAATGCACTTTTGGCATGACCCAGGTTCAGTATCTGGGATACATCATTGATGAACAGGGGGTGCATGTCGATCCAGCCAAGATCCAAGTCATTCGGGATTGGCCCTCTCCAACCACTCTAACAGAGCTCCGCAGCTTTCTAGGTCTTGCCAACTTCTACCGCAGGTTTGTGTTGGGGTTTTCTCATATTTCTTGGCCCTTGAGTCAAGTCACCAAGGGAGGGGCGAAAGCAAAATTCTTTTGGTCTGAATCTCAACAGAAGGCATTCATGGAGTTGAAGGATCGCCTCTGCACGGCACCAGTGCTCGCGTTACCAGATTTACAACAACCATTTGAGGTCGAGACAGATGCCTCTGACTATGCTATTGGGGCAGTCCTTACTCAACATGGACATCCAGTGGCATATCACAGTGAAACACTTTCAGACACAGTCCGGAAGTACCCCACTTATGATAAAGAGATGTATTCCATTGTACAGGCCTGCCGACAATGGAAGCATTACATTTTGGGGAAGGAAACGGTCATCCACACAGACCACCGACCCCTGCAGTTCATACAGACCCAAGGGAAATTGCAGAATGATCGCCATCAGAAGTGGTCTACATACCTGCAACAGTTCCACTTGAATATCAAGTATAAGAAGGGCAACACCAATAATGTTGCAGATTGCCTCAGTCGACCACCGATCATGGCGTTAACCACCGTGCTCAACTCTTGTGGGCACGAGACTTCTGATTGGCCACTTCTCTACAAAAGCGACCCAGAATTCGGCCACACATACCAGACACTCTTGGAGGGTCGGCATGTTCCAGATTTTCACCTCCAGGATGCCCTATTATGCCACCTCGGTCACCTTTGTGTTCCTTCAAGCGAGCGTGCCAAGATGATTTGGGAAGCACACTACAGTCGGGCTGCTGGGCATTTCGGGGTCGAGAAAACAGTGGCAGTACTGCAAAATTATTTCTATTGGCCGAATCTTCGACAGGATGTTGGGAAGTACATCAGATCATGTACTGCCTGTGCCATTGCCAAACCGACCATTAAGAAGCACGGCCTCTATACCCCGTTGCCTACCCCTAGTCGACCTTGGGAATCCATCTCCATGGATTACATGTCAGGCCTTCCTTCCACTAAGCATGGAAATGACTGTGTTTTTGTGGTCGTCGACAGGTTCTCGAAGATGGCCATTATGGTGGCCTGCAAGAAGAATATCACAGCAGAAGCCACTGCTAAACTCTTCTTTGAACGAGTGTGGGTGCACTTTGGGATCCCACAGTCTATCATCTCAGATCGGGACAGTCGGTTTCTCAGCACATTTTGGTCCAGTCTCTGGTCAATGCTGGACACCAAACTCACGAAGTCCACAGCCTTCCATCCTCAAACTGATGGCCAGACAGAGGTTGTCAATAGGATGATTGTGCACATTCTGCGCATGTATAACTCAAAGCATCCACGCACATGGGACGAGAGCCTCCCCTATGTTCAGCACAGCTACAACCGAGCTCTTCACAGCTCCACTGGCCATAGCCCTTTTCAGGTGGTTTGGGATTCCAGCCACTATGCCCCATTGATGTGGCCATGCCACTTGCAGCTACTCACATAAATTCAGCTCATGTCCAGTCCGAAACAGATAAGGCCACCAGCTTCATTGAGCGCATCCAACATATTCGCCAGCAGGTCCATGACATTCTTGAGAAATCAAATGCCAAGTACAAGCAGCGACATGATCAACATCGGGTGCCACACAAGTTTCAGGTGGGCGACAAAGTCTGGTTGCATTTGCAAAAGGAACGCCTTACTGGAGCCTATCGGAAATTGAGACCACTCCGATATGGTCCTTACACCATTACTAAGGCTATGGGAGACAATGCATTTGAGCTCAGCATTCCCCCATTCCTTGGCCTGCACCCAGTGTTCAATGTGGACCGCCTTCGGCCATACTTTCCACCATTGCTAGACACATTCGACATTGCAGAACAGCTCAAACCCACAGAATTAAATCCAGATTGCATGGAACAAGCTGCAACAGATCGGATCATGGACACACAGATCAAGAACACTCGCCAACAGAATATCCAACTGTATCGAGTTGTCAAAGCAGGCCAACTCCTTCAGCAGGGCAAGTGGCTCACCAGGGAACAAGTTCAGCAAAAGTTTCCTCATCTCATGGAGGAGCTCAACGCAATGGGGACCATTGCTTTCTAAGGGGGGAGGAATGATCCAGGTGGATATTGGTGGCCACCTGCCAAGTCCACCTGGACCCCCACCATTGTTCTTCTCAGCATTTTCAGTTTCCTTAATTGTAGCACAACTTACTATTTTTAGCAGTTTTTCGGGTCCTGAACTTCCGGAGCCGTTTTGAGGCCCTAAACGACGTTTTTTGGGGAATTCGGGGGCAACATGGGGCCATTCCCGTTCCAACAATGATAGTGCTTGGATAGATATTTCTAACGAGCTATTGTATGCGTCAAACGGAGATCGTATGCCAAAGTTACGACCCCGGGAAGTTGATGTACCAACTTACCCCAAACGGGGCCCATAGTTTGTCGTTTCATCTTCTAGGGTTAGGTTTTGGAATGTGAAGGGTTTTTCCACTGTTTCTCAACAATAAATAGGCCTTCGAGCCGCATTGTAAAACAGTTCAGAGGCATGTTGCCATCACATCTCTTCTCAGAGATAAGCTACCATCGCCCTAGCTGGTTTATTTCCATTTCTGGTTGTAAGCATATTTCAGTATTTTCCATTAATGAAATGAAGTATTATTTCCGCTGCATCTTTGTGTATATGGTTATCTCTGTAATTTGTTGCGTTCCTGTTTAAATCTGGATCAGTGGTATCAGAGCGGTCTGCTCTTTCTCTGTTTTTCTTTGCATGTCCCCAACAAGGTCGGGATATAAGGAGTTAGGGCTTGAACTAGTTGAACCTTTGCAAGACCAGCCTCGCAAATCCCGACGGCCTCCCATGGCGGATGAGAAGAAAGACGAGGGGCCAGGAGATCCCATCAAAATCTTGCTCGAAGAAGCCCTCGAGCGACAACTGAACGCGATGATGGACAACTTTGCCCAGATCCTTCAGCGGCTACCCAGAAGCAACGCATCGGCTTCCAACAGCTACTCTGGAAACGCCACACCCTTTAAGGTACAAGTTAATTTTGAAATCCCCATATTCGAGGGTCAGATAGACGTAGATGCCGTAGATAAATGGTTAAATCTGCTAGAGGGTTATTTTTCTGTTCATGAATTTTCGAGTCGGGAAAAGATTGTTTTTGCTCTTCTCAAAGCAGCCCCCCACGTCAAGGACTGGTGGGAAACCTACTGCGAGCAGAAGGATGAAAGTACTGGCTCACTATTTTCAGCCGCACCCACCTGGGATTCGTTCCGGGATGCCATCAAGGAGCAGTACTACCCTGTTGGAAGCTATGAGGATGAATACATAAAGTGGACCACGCTGCGGCATGGAAGGGACCAAGACGTGCCGGAGTTCACCAATCTTTTCCATACCCTTCACACAAAGTTGGGTATCAAGGATTCAGAGCAACATTTTATACTCAAATACCGTGGTTGCCTGCACAAGTACATCCAGGAAGAAATACAATTCCTAAACATCTCCTCGCTCGGCGCAGCATACCGATATGCCGTCAAGGTCGAGCAGAAGTTTAAACAAAAGAAGCGAGACTTTGGATCTGCGAATCCAAAGCAGGGGAAAGGTGCCCCTAAACCACAGAACAAAGGACAAAGCCAAGGCGGGACAGCCCAAGACAACCAGCCGAAGCTGCAAGCAAAGAACAGCGCCGCGAAGCCGAGAAAGGACACTGGAAAATGGTGTGAGTTCCATAAGAGCTCCACTCACAACACAAGTGAGTGTCGGGCCAAGCAGTCACTGGTGGCTGAGCTAAAGGTTTCAGAATCAGATGCATGTTCCGACTCTGAGTCAGAACCCGATAAGGGGAATGAAAAAGGGAAGCAGATCATTGATGCGGATCCCAGCGCCACTGTTGCTACCGCAAAGATCCAGAAAAATGAACCCGAAGATCCAAAGGAGGAGGAGCGTCTCTTCCACTCCCAGATTTGGGTAAAGGGCTCCCCGATACATTTCATTGTTGATAGCGGGAGTCAAAAGAACCTCATTTCGGCAGAGGTCGTGAAGCGGTTGGGCTTACCGACCACAGCACATCCACAACCATACACCATTGGGTGGCTTCACCAAGGACGAGATCTTCGCGTGAGCCAGCAGTGTCGCCTTCCATACAACATCAAGCCCTTCACGGATGAGGTATTGTGTGACATTGCTCCCCTTGAAGTTTGTGATGTATTACTAGGACAACCATACTTGTGGAAGCGACATGCTGTGTATGAATCAAGGCCCCGTGCTGCTATTATTACATTGGGAAATAAGTTGTACAGGATACCAGAGGTAGCACCACCTACCGCCATCTCTTTGATTACTGCAAAACAATGCAGTAAGATCATTTCCAAAACTAGGAAATTTGTCTTCCTGATGATACGCCCTCAAGGAAAGAAGAAGACAGTGGCCGCGGCCTCCAAACGGGGTCCCTCTGCACGACAACTACAGATGGACAAGGTTGTGGAGGAGTACGAGGACATCTTCACCTCCCCGGCAGGGGTTCCTCTGCACTGTCAAGTCAAGCACTCCATCGATCTGACCCCAGGTGCGCCGCTACCCAATGGACCAATTTATCGGCGCTCCGTTCTGGAAAACGATGAAATCAAGAGGCAGATTCAGGAGCTCCTGCAGAAAGGTCACATCCGGCCGAGTTCATCGCCCTGTGGGAGCCTGATCATGTTGGTACAGAAGAAGGATGGGACGTGGAGACTCTGTATTGACTATCGGGCGCTGAACAAGATCACTGTCCGTAATAGGTACCCGATCCCGCGGATTGATGACCTCCTAGACCAACTAAAGGGGGAAATATTTCAGCAAGATCGATCTGAAGTCAGGATATCACCAGGTACCAATCGAACCCTCTGATGTGTGGAAGACTGCCTTCAAATCCAAGGAGGGCCTCTTCGAATGGTTGGTTATGCCTTTCGGATTGACGAATGCTCCTGCAACCTTCATGAGGCTAATGGATGACATCTTGCGGCCATTCACCAACTCCTTTGTAGTAGTATACTTGGATGACATTCTGATCTTCAGCCAGAGTTGGGAAGAGCACCTCCACCACATCCGACAGGTTCTCCAAAAACTGCGGCAACACAAGCTATGTGCCAATTTGGAGAAATGCACTTTTGGCATGACCCAGGTTCAGTATCTGGGATACATCATTGATGAACAGGGGGTGCATGTCGATCCAGCCAAGATCCAAGTCATTCGGGATTGGCCCTCTCCAACCACTCTAACAGAGGTCCGCAGCTTTCTAGGTCTTGCCAACTTCTACCGCAGATTTGTGTTGGGGTTCTCTCATATTTCTTGGCCCTTGAGTCAAGTCACCAAGGGAGGGGCGAAAGCAAAATTCTTTTGGTCTGAATCTCAACAGAAGGTATTCATGGAGTTGAAGGATCGCCTCTGCACGGCACCAGTGCTCGTGTTACCAGATTTACAACAACCATTTGAGGTCGAGACTGATGCCTCTAACTCTGCTATTGGGGCAGTCCTTACTCAGCATGGACATCCAGTGGCATATCACAGTGAAACACTTTCAGACACAGTCCGAAAGTACCCTACTTATGATAAAGAGATGTATTCCATTGTACAGGCCTGCCGACAATGGAAGCATTACATTTTGGGGAAGGAAACGGTCATCCACACAGATCACACCCCTGCAGTTCATACAGACCCAAGGGAAATTGCAGAATGGTCGCCATCAGAAGTGGTCTACATACCTGCAACAGTTCCACTTGAATATCAAGTATAAGAAGGGCAACACCAATAATGTTGCAGATTGCCTCAGTCGACCACCGATCATGGCATTAACCACCGTGCTCAACTCTTGTGGGCACGAGACTTCTGATTGGCCACTTCTCTACAAAAGCGACCCAGAATTCGGCCACACATACCAGACACTCTTGGAGGGTCGGCATGTTCCAAACTTTCACCTCCAGGATGCCCTATTATGCCACCTCGGTCACCTTTGTGTTCCTTCAAGCGAGCATGCCAAGATGATTTGGGAAGCCCACTACAGTCGGGTTGCGGGGCATTTCGGGGTCGAGAAAACAGTGGCAGTTCTGCAAAATTATTTCTATTGGCCGAATCTTCGACAGGATGTTGGGAAGTACATCAGATCATGTACTGCCTGTGCCATTGCCAAACCGACCATTAAGAAGCACGACCTCTATACCCCGTTGCCTACCCCTAGTCGACCTTGGGAATCCATCTCCATGGATTACATGTCAGGCCTTCCTTGTACTAAGCATGGAAATGACTGTGTTTTTGTGGTCGTCGACAGGTTCTCGAAGATGGCCATTATGGTGGCCTGCAAGAAGAATATCACAGTAGAAGCCACTGCTAAACTCTTCTTTGAACGAGTGTGGGTGCACTTTGGGATCCCACAGTCTATCATCTCAGATCGGGACAGTCGGTTTCTCAAAACATTTTGGTCTAGTCTCTGGTCAATGCTGGACACCAAACTCACGAAGTCCACAGCCTTCCATCCTCAAACTGATGGCCAGACAGAGGTTGTCAATAGGATGATTGTGCACATTCTGCGCATGTATAACTCAAAGCATCCACGCACATGGGACGAGAGCCTCCCCTATGTTCAGCACAGCTACAACCGAGCTCTTCACAGCTCCACTGGCCATAGCCCTTTTCAAGTGGGTTTGGGATTCCAGCCACTATGCCCCATTGATGTGGCCATGCCACTTGCAGCTAATCACATAAATTCAGCTCATGTCCAGTCCGAAACAGATAAGGCCACCAGCTTCATTGAGCGCATCCAACACATTCGCCAACAGGTCCATGACATTCTTGAGAAATCAAATGCCAAGTACAAGCAGCGACATGATCAACATCGGGTGCCACACAAGTTTCAGGTGGGCGACAAAGTCTGGTTGCATTTGCAAAAGGAACGCCTTACTGGAGCCTATCGGAAATTGAGACCACTCCGATATGGTCCTTACACCATTACTAAGGCTATGGGAGACAATGCATTTGAGCTCAGCATTCCCCCATTCCTTGGCCTGCACCCAGTGTTCAATGTGGACCGCCTTCGGCCATACTTTCCACCATTGCTAGACACATCCAACATTGCAGAACAGCTCAAACCCACAGAACTAAATCCAGATTGCATGGAACAAGCTGCAACTAATCGGATCATGGACACACAGATCAAGAAAACTCGCCAACAGAATATCCAACTGTATCGAGTTGTCAAAGCAATCCAACTCCTTCAGCAGGGCAAGTGGCTCACTAGGGAACAAGTTCAGCAAAAGTTTCCTCATCTCATGGAGGAGCTCAACGCAATGGGGACCATTGCTTTCTAGGGGGAGGAATGATCCAGGTGGATATTGGTGGCCACCTGCCAAGTCCACCTGGACCCCCACCATTGTTCTTCTCAGCATTTTCAGTTTCCTTAATTGTAGCACAACTTACTATTTTTAGCAGTTTTTCGGGTCCTGAACTTCCGGAGCCGTTTTGAGGCCCTAAACGACGTTTTTTGGGGAATATGGGGGCAACATGGGACCGATGTTGCCCGTTCCAACAATGATAGTGCTCGGATAGATCTTTCTAACGAGCTATTGTATGCGTCAAACGGAGATCGTATGCCAAGGTTACGACCCCGGGAAGTTGATGTACCAACTTACCCCAAACGGGGCCCATAGTTTGGCGTTTCATCTTCTAGGGTTAGGTTTTGGAATGTGAAGGGTTTTTTCACTGTTTCTCAACAATAAATAGGCCTTCGAGCCTCATTGTAAGACAGTTCAGAGGCATGTAGCCATCACATCTCTTCTCAGAGATAAGCTACCATCGCCCTAGCTGGTTTATTTCCATTTCTGGTTGTAAGCATATTTCAGTATTTTCCATTAATGAAATGAAGTATTATTTCCGCTGCATCTTTGTGTATATGGTTGTCTCTGTAATTTGTTGCGTTCCTGTTTAAATCCGGATCAAAAGACCAAGAATCTAACTGCAAGGAGAATTCAAAAAAATTAAACCACCTTTGTTTGATGGGGAAATGGAAGAGGTTGCGGAAGCTTGATTGATGAATATGAATAAGTATTTTCAAATTTATGAGTACGATGATAATTTGAAAGCCAGATTGGCTATTTACCAACTGCAAAGGAAAGCCACCTTATGGTGGGAAGAAGTAAAAAACATTGAAAGTCATTGATGAACAAGATGTAACATGGGATAGTTTTCAGAAGAACTTTAAAGATAAGTATCTAACAAAACAATTTTATGATGAAAAGGCCAAATAATTCCATGATTTGAAGCTTGGGCAGCAATCCATAGATGAATTTGTAACTAAGTTTACATCCCTGCTAAGGTGCATGACATACCTTCGTGAGGAGAAGGCTAAAGTGCAGCAATTTGTTAGCAGCCTCCCAACATTCATGAAAGAAAAGCTAGAGTTTGAAAATCCAAGGACTATGGACGAAGCTATTCGAAAATCTAGACTTTGTTATCAACAAATGAGGTTAAAAGGAGAAAGTGGTAATAATTGGTTGAATAAGAAGGAACATAAAGGCTTTCTGAATAGAAATATGAAGCTAACTAGGTGGTAAAAACACTTTTCGGAAACACCAAGATGAGCATTCAGGGAGGAATCATAAAAATTCTACACTACTATGTGAAAGTATACAGGGAGAAGTAGCAAACAAGCCTGAAGCTATTCAGGTATAGAAACCACCCTTGCAATGTTGGGGTTTGTAGGAATTTACAGGGTAAGTTCCTCAGACAGAACACCAAAGGACACCGCTCACACACAGATCACAGATCAATACACCAGTATTTTGACGTGGTTAAAACCCTCAAAGAGGGAAACAGTCCACGGCCTGAGCCAACGTGGCCACTTCATGCAATTTATTAATAAAAGAATGAAATTTTACATAAGCTTCTCTCATGAACAGTTAACCTACAAATGACCCTCCATGCTCTTTAAATAGAGATCATGGACCAATCGGGTGTTAAGCCGCGGATCAAGTGTTGGTAATACCGAGGAGAGAATGAACCGTCGGATCACTACATATCGTGACCATTGGATTGTAAGTTACAAAATGTACATATTAAAGAAACACACTTTACCTAACTCTATACTAGACCAAGTTATACTTAACTATTTCCTATGTGTCGGAATATCCTAACATCCCCCCTTAAGAACAACTTGGGATAGGATTGAAGGATTTACAAATATGACACAATAGGAGAAGGAAGGAGGCACTAGAGCCTATCCCCCCTTAGTGACAACTTCCTGAACTCCAACCATAAATCAAATTTTAGTGAACTTCGCCTCTGTGAGAGCCTTTGTAAAGATGTCTGCAACTTGATCATCTGTTGAACAATATTGCACTTCAAGAACATGGTCGTGAATGAGCTTTCTGATGAAGTGCATGTGCAGTTCAATGTGTTTGCTGCGCTGATGTTGGACTGGATCTTCGCATAGTTGAATGGAACTTTGATTATCACACCAAAGTGTAGTCGGATGTTGCTGCTGAAAGCCAAACTCTGACAGGATCTGACGAAGCCATAAGGCTTCCTTACTAGCTTCTACGGCACCACGATACTCTGCTTCTATTGAAGAAAGAGAAATGGCACCTTGTTTCTTGCAATCCCATGTAATAGGTCCTGAACCAAGAGTGAACACATAACCTGCAGTAGACTTCCGATCATCAGGGTCACCAGCCCAATCGGAATTAGTGAAACCAACCAATAGAGGAGCTGCTTTGGCACTGTAATGAATCCCAAACTGAACTGTACCTCGAACATAAAGAAGTATTCTTTTAGCTGCTTTCCAATGACTTTCACGTGGGTTTTGCATAAACCGAGCAACAAGGCCAACAACAAAGGAACGGTCAGGACGAGTATGGGTTAGATACAAAAGTTTTCCTACAAGTTGACGGTATAAGGTAGCATCAACTTCAGGAGAAGTACAAGTGACTGAAAGTTTGACTCCAGACTGAAAGGGAGAAGGGGCTGGCTTACAATCTTCCATGTGAAAATGGCGTAGAATATCACAAGCATACTTGGACAGGGAAAGGGAAATACCTTCCTTGGATTGCAAGACTTGAAGACCAAGAAAATAATGTAAGTGTCCTAAGTTTGTCATTTCAAACTTCCTTTTAAGGCTAGACTTCACATGGTTTATAAGGTTGGGATCACTACAAGTCAGGATAAAATCATCAACATAAAGAACAAGAATGATAAGAGACTTGCCTACTTTCTTGGTGTAGACAGTATTGTCAGAATGACACCTAGAAAAGCCATTTTCTAAAAGAAAGTTATCCATTTTGGCATACCAAGCTCGAGGAGCTTGCTTGAGACCATAAAGGGATTTCTTAAGCCGACACACAAGGCTGGAGTCTGTTTGTATAAAGCCAATAGGTTGTTCCATATAGATTTCTTCATGCAAGTCCCCATGCAAGAATGCAGATTTAACATCCATCTGATGGACTTCCCATTTGAAAGAGGCAGCAAGGGAAAGAACAAGGCGGATAGAGTTCATTTTGGCAACAGGGGAGAAGGTTTCAGTGTAGTCAATGTCTTCAACTTGTGAAAAACCCTTGGCAACAAGACGAGCTTTATGTTTATCAACTTTCCCATCTAGTCCATACTTGGTTCTGTAAACCCATTTGCATCTAACAAGTTTTCGTCCCTTTGGTAGAGGAACAAGATCCCATGTATCGTTTGCCAATAAAGAACAATATTCTTCATTCATAGCTGCTTCCCAATCTGGATGGCCTGAAGCTTCTGCAAAGGTGTCAGGATCATAATTCACTGAAGCTTGAGCCAGTAAAGAAGAGGCTCTATCAAACTGAGAATGTGTATGTCGTTGATCTGTAGGATCACCGGCAAGATCACCTGCTGCATCCCGAGTGGCATGGACCCATTTTGGAAGCTGAGGAGCTGAAGGAGGATCCTGAGAAGGTGGGGGAGGATTTTCATCCTCGCTTTCATCATCTGAAGAAGAAATATTTTCAAAAGTAGAAGAGATAGGGACAGGTGGCACATCCGCCGAACTAGGCTCATAGGCCGATATATTTTCAGTAAACTTTACATCTCTTCTAATGATAACATTTTTGGACTTAAGTGGAATAAGTCTATATCCTTTGACATCTTCAGAATATCCAACAAAAATACATTTTTCACTCTTAGGTTCTAAAGCTTTATGTTTCTCATCTGGAATATGGGCCCATGCTTCACTTCCAAAAACACGAAAGTGACTTACATCTGGTTTAATTGAGCTCCATGCTTCTTCTGGAGTGATATTCTTTAAAACCTTAGTAGGAGTGCGATTTATCATGTAATTTTCACAATTAATTGCTTCTGCCCAATAATTAAGACTAAGTCCTTTAGATTGAAGCATACAATTAGCCATTTCCTTTAAGGTGCGATTCTTCCTTTCAACTACACCATTTTGTTGTGGAGTATATGGAACAGTATGTTTCATTTGAATTCCATTCTCAGTGCAAAAGTTGATGAATTTGTTGTTAACATATTCTCTGCCATTATCAGATCTTAGCTTAAGAATTTGATGTCCAGATTGTTTTTCAACAAAGGCCAAGAACATGTTAAATACTTCACTCTTGAGTTTTAAGAAGTATACCCAAGTGCGTTTGGAGAAATCATCAATGAAAGTTAAGAAATATTTGTATCCATAGAATGAAACAACTGGAAGTGGACTACATAAATCAGTATGCACAAGCTGTAAAGGGGCTAAGGCGTGCCAAGAGGCACATTTTTCAAAACTGTCCCGATGATGTTTTCCGAGTACACATCCGGAACAAACACCATCTCTGCAAGATACCATTGGAAGACCTGTCACCATATTTTCTTTACATAGATTCTGAAGAGAGCGATAGTTTAAGTGACCAAATCGCTCATGCCAAAGTTTGCTCACTTCATCATTATGAGCAACAAATACCGAGGGAAGATTTGATGACCCAAAGTTGTGAAACTTATACAACCTTGTAGAATCATCAGCAATACCAGTAGCTAAAATCTGTCTAGGATATCTTAGGTCCTTAATTACAACATCGTGAAGTGAAAATTCAACGATTTTACCTTCACCTGAATGAGTTATCTGATATACAGATAGAAGGTTGCAGGATAAGGTTGGAACACATAATACATCATTAAACTGACCATTGTCTATATGAACAGTTCCAGTCCCTACAACACTAAGAGATCTATCATCACCAACATATATTTTTGGTGTTACAATCATTTAAAGAAGAAAACATGGCTTTGTTTTTGGCCATGTGATAAGAAGCTCCAAAATCAATGAGCCACTCATGAGAATGAGAGGAAGAAGATACATTTAGTGCATAGCCAGACCGAGATGCTTGACAACCACATGAAGAAAGTGCCATTCCTGAAGATGAAGTTGAAGTTGAAGAGTGCTCCAAATGGATGTTATGCTTCTTCATTGCTGCTTCCAAGGCTTCCATCTTCTTAAAGCATTTTGATTCTAAGTGGCCATATCGATTACAAAAGTGGCAATGTCTATCAGTCTTCTTCCCTTTGTTTTTATTTGCCTTATCATTTTGTTGAAATGATTTTTCATTTTGAGGCTGAAATTGCTTAGGACCCTTGTTTGGTTTAGGACCATTCCTTTTAGGATACAACTTCTTAGGATTCTTTGAATTTGGTTGTTGCTGGGCGGCTAACGCTTTCTTAGAAGAGTTTCCAAGATTAAGAAGACCAAGGTGTAAGAGTTTTTCTTGTTCTCTTATTAAATAATCACAAAAAGAATCAAAGGAAGGGGACTTGTAGTCTTGTCCTTGAGAAATGAAGGCTTCTCTTGTAGAATGGAAGGTGGAAAAAAACACAAAGTATGCTGGTCCGAACTTAGTAAGAATGGAATAGATAAGGTTACTATCTTCTTTCTTAACCTTAACACCTTCCAAGAGAAGTCAAGGGTCTTGAACTTGGACAAAAAATCTTCAATGCAAGAAAAATTATTGGGGTCCAATGTAAGCAACTCATTTTGAATTTGATGGGCTCTAAGTTCATTTTTTATTCCAAAAAATTTAGTAATCTGTTTCAATGCTTCATCAGGAGTATCAAGTTCTGCAATATGGAATCTAAGATCTGGAGAAATAGACATCCCTATCAACCCACGTGCTTGATCTTGCCTATTTTCCCATTTAGCTGCCTTATCTTCATCTTTCGGTTTGGTTTCTTGGCTTGAGGCTATTCTATAGAGACCTTTACTTCTAAGTAAATCCACAATGTAGGACCACCATTGGAAGTAGTTGGTGCTGTCAAGAATAACTTGGCATGGACTTTCCATTTTAACATAAACTGAAGCTATAGATGCTGAAACTAAGTGTTCCAATGGAAAGATCTTGAAAAATTAGGCTGGTTCAAAAAAGACGGCTCTGAAAACGGCTTCCGGATGAAGAAGTTATGGCTTTTTAAAGAAAAGTTTATGAAGATGCCGACGAAGTGCGGGAATGTGCGGAAATGAAAAATCCGCCCCCACAAAAAGGAGACTTGAACTCAAGACCTCTACTCTCATAAATTAGCTTTGGACCAAGTGAGATAGACTAAAAGTTTGAGAGAGATAGAGATAGAGAGAGAGAGAGGAACGGGGGGGGGTATTTTTTTTTAGTCACTGAAACTTTGGGTTGCTTGCTTGCTTGAGAAAGCTCTTTTTCCCTACAAAACAAAAAAAACATAAAACCCATACACGGACATACAAATACAAACAAGCCTTACGGCTTGAGGTTAGCTTTACCCAGAAACTAAATATTTTCCTCAATGTTTCTAATTTTCCGAGATCACACTAAGGCATAGCGGAAAAGAGCATACGCATGAGAAAAATCTTTCCTCTCTGTTTCTGATTTGCCCAGGTCGCACAGAGTCGCAGGGCAAAGAGCATACACAGAAATGAAAGGTATAGATCCGGTAATTAAAAAAAGCTAAATAAACCGAAATAATAAATAGAGAGAAAATAACTAGAAACTGCAAATAAACACTATATACCTCCAGATCTTAAAAATGACGTAGCTAGGGCTACCAGAAACCTTTTCGCGTGAAACGAAAGGGGTTCCTCACTGAAACAGATGCTCCTAACACAACAGATCAGTCCTCTCGGCCCGAAAGCAGTCAGAAACAATAGATCTAGAAAACGGTAGTCGGTTGCAGTTCTACCGACTTCAGATTTGGATCACCAATGGACGCGGCCCTCAAATAGCTCTGATACCATGTAGGAATTTACAGGGTAAGTTCCTCAAACAGAACACCAAAGGAAACCACTCACACACACTTCATAGATCAATACACCAGTATTTTGACGTGGTTAAAACCCTCAAAGAGGGAAACAGTCCACGGCCTGAGCCAACACGGCCACTTCAAGCAATTTATTAATAAAAGAATGAAATTTTACATAAGCTTCTCTCATGAACAGTTAACCTACAAATGACCCTCCATGCTCTTTAAATAGAGATCATGGACCAATGGGTGTTAAGCCACGGATCAAGTGTCAGTAATACAGAGGAGAGAATGAACCATCGGATCACTACATATCGTGACCGTCGGATTGTAAGTTACAAAATGTACATAGTAAAGAAACACACTTTACCTAACTCTATACTAGACCAAGTTATACTTAACTATTTCCTATGTGTCGGAATATCCTAACAGGGTTGCGGGGAACCCCATTATTACAAAAATTGCCCCACCATGTTCGTATAGAGACCACAACGCACATTCAAGAAGCTTCTACGGTAGGCAATGTGGCAAGGAGCATACCGAAAATTAATTCAGTGTTGGATGATCACCAGGTCGAGTATCAACCTCCAATGGTGGAATTTGAAGGTAAGTTTGTTGGCCATTCTGTTTATGTTTTAATAGATCCAGGAGCAAGCTTGAGTTACATCAGTTCTAAAATAGTAGATTTGATTCATTGCTCTTAAATCCAGAGGCCAATGGCTAGTTCAATTAGCCACGGGAATGAAAAGGAGAATCATTGATAAAGTAGAAGACTGCCCTATTGAAATAGCAAGAAAGCAAGTCAAAATGACTTTAAATATTTTTCCTTTAGGATTTTATGATGTACTCATTCGAATGGACTGGTTGGAAGGCCATTTGTCTCTAGTGAACTGCAGAGACAAAACCATTAGTTTTCTCACTAAGGAAGGTACTAGGAAAGAGAGTCAAGGTGTTAAAAGAAACATTAAACTGTGACCCATTACAGCTAACCAATTGGGCAAGTGTATCTGAAAGGGATGTCAAATCTACACGGTACAAATAGGTTATAGCAATTCCAAAGATAAATTGAGTACACTGGAAAACATACCAGTAATTCGAGAATTTGTTGATGTCTTCCCGGAAGAAATTCCAAGTTTATCACCAAAAAGAGATATTGATTTTACAATAGAATTAGTGTCATAAGCTACTCCAGTCTCCAGAACTCCTTATCGGATGAGCATATTGGAATTAATTGAACTTAAAGTTACATGTGTGACTGGAGAAAGGTTAAATACGCCCAAGTGTGTCACCTTAGAGAACTCTAGTGTTGTTTGTAAGGAAAAAAGATGGCACCTTGAGGCTGTTTATCGATTACAGATGGTTGAATAAATTAACTATTAATATTATATACCCATTTCCCATAATTGATGATTTGTTTGATCAAGTTAAGGGAGTGACCATGTTCTCTAAAATTGATCTACGTTCAGAATATCATCAAATAATAATTAAAGATGAGGATATTTGTAAAACAACTTTCAAGACCCGTTATAGTCACTATGAATTTGTTGTCCTACTGTTCCGCCTCACTAATGGCCTTACAACTTTTATGAGTTTAATGCATGGAATTTTTCACCCCTACCTTGATAAATTTTCATTCATCTTTATCAATGACATATAGATTTACTCAAAAAATGAAGAGGAACACAAAAAGCATTTATGATTACTGTTGCAGATATTAAGGGAGAATAAACTCTATACTAAGTACAATAAATGCGAGTTTTATAAAGAATAGATCCAATACTTGGGACATGTCATTTCAGCGAACGGTATAGTTGTGGATCCTGAGAAAATTAACACTATTATGCAATGGTATGTTCCCAAGAACGTTGCAGATATCCAGTCATTCATGGGGTTGGCAAGTTACTACTGATGCTTCATTGAAGGTTTTTCCCAAATTTCCTATCCCATAACTTCTTTACAAAAGAAAGGCAAGGTATTCAAGTGGACAGCAGATTACCAGGCCAGCTTTCACTAGTGAAAACATCTACGAACAATAGCCCTAGTACTTAAGTTTGTTGACCCGAAGAAGGAATTCACAGTGTGCAAGGATGCGTGTAAATAAGGAATTAGAGGAGTGTTAATGCAGGACGGAAAGGTTGTGGCCTATGAATCTCGTAAGTTGAAGGAATATGAGAAAAGATATTCTTCATATGATTTGGAGCTAACTGCAGTGATCCATGCTCTTATGGTTTGGCGACATTATCTATTAGGGAATAAATTTATGTTGCTAACTGATCATAATAGTTTAACAAGTTTCTTCAAACAACCCAGTTTGAACGCACATCAAGCCTAGTGTATGGCCTTTTTAAGTGAGTTTGACTTTGATATCCAACATCTAAAAGGCAAGGAAAGTCATGTTGACGACGCGTTAAGCGTAAAACTCCACTGTTTATATGAAATGATGTACAATCAAGTACAAAGTAATTTTTTTGAGATGATAAACGAAGCTGCCAGAAAAGATCCAGAGTATAAATTTTTGTGGCAGGAAGCTAAAAAAATGCAAGGGGCTAGAAAAACAAGTGATTACAGCATAGATGGCAATAACTTATTGAATTACAAAGGAAGAATTTGCGTGCCCAACCAAATGACAGTCAAGCAAGTAATACTAGATGAATTTCATTGTAGTCCTTACGTGGCCCATCCTGGTTACCACAAGTTATTTTCTGTGTTAAAAAAAGAATACTTTTGGCCTGGTATGAGAAGGGATGTCGCTCAATAATTATCCAAGTGCTTGGAATGTCAGCAAGTTAAAGCTGAACATCAACACCCGGATGGTCTACTTCACCCATTACCCATTCCAAAGTGGAAATAGGATACGGTTACAATCGATTTTATAGTTGGCTTACCTAAGTCCAAGAAACAAAATGACTCCATTATGGTCGTAGTGGAAAAACTAAATAAGACAGCTCAATTTTTTCCTATAAAGTCTACCTATCAAATTGTTCAAATTGAGGACATTTTCATGAAATAAATATTCTGGATGCATGGTATGCCAAGGGTAATAATCTCAAATCAAGACATGAAGTTTACCTCTACTTTCTGGAAGGCCCTTTTTACTAGTTTGGGCACTCAGATCGAGTTTAGTACGGCATACTATCAACAAACTGATGGACAGACGGAATGTGTGAATCAATTACTTGAAGACATGTTACGAATGTATGTGATGCAGCAACCAATCAAGTGGGAGGAATACCTGCACTTGGTTCAATTGCCTACAACAATAGCTATCATGAATCCTTAAAAATGAGTCCCTTTGATGTGTTGTATGAGAAAATGTGTAGAACACTTTCCAACTAGAGCAGTCCTCAGGATAAATTGATGTTGGGGCCTAACATGTTGGTGGAAATGGAGCAAATTGTACGAAAGGTTCGCCAAAGTTTGAAAGTTGCTCAAGACCTACAAAAAACATATGCTGGTAAAAAGAGGACCTTTCGAGAATTTCAGGTCAGGGAACATGTATACATGCAAATCAAACCTAAGAAAAGCAATTTGAGATGGGGTAGTTACGCTAAATTAGCACCACAGTTCTGTGGACCGTTCCAAATTTTGGAAAGAGTGGGGCTGATTGCATACCAATTAGCCCTACCTAGTCACATGAGGGTCCACAATGTGTTTCACGTGTCCTTACTAAAAAAATACATATATGACCCCAAGCATTTATAGATTGGAAGGACATAAAGGTAACATAAAAGTTGTTTACCTATGCTTATGTGGTTTTTAATTGAATTAGAAAGATTAAATTAATATTAGATTGTGTGATGTGCAAGTCGAACCGAATGGAGAAGTTCTGGTAGAGTCGTTGCGTATTCTCAGGCAAAGAGAAACAACGTTGCGGAAGCGAGTCATTACCAAGGTTAAAGTGCAATGGAAACACTTTAGCTCGAAGGACGCAACCTGGGAAGACGAGGATTTCATGCGACAAACATATATGGGTCTGTTTCAAGGACAGAAATGAACACTGAGGATGGTGTTCCGCACAAGGAAGGGAATATGTGACACCCTCAGGTGTTGAAGTGATTTCATAATTACTGTCATTTAATTTTCATTTGCTTGTTTTAACCAAACAAATTGTAAATAAAAACTTTAATTATAAGTAATGTTAATTGTTAAGATTAAGTAAAGGTTGTGGAGAAGAAAGAAATATGAATGAGAGCTTGTAACTAACTTAACAACTTCCAGTAGTTGGAAAAGGTGGTTAGCTATTTCGTTGCCCTAGGGAATAAGAGGCCTGGAAAGGGACAAGGCTAGGTTAGCCACCAGGGAAGGAGGAGCACCCACATATAGAAAGAGAATGAAGGAATTCAGAACATTGCTAGGAGGGTATCTTGAGATGGATGAAGCCAGTGGAACCTCTCCGAACAGACAAAGGTCTGTTGTTCCAGACTAGGCTGAAGAGGTCTAGAGGTCTGTGAAAATTAACTGTGAAGGTTGTGAAACCTGACTGTGCTGGAAGATAAAGCTAGGGGGGAATCTGGACGTGATTGCCAGTTCCGTTGGAAGGGAAGAAGAAGGTCTCATCCTAGTTATTTCTTCTGGTTGATAGAAATATTTATAGATAAGTACCTGTTGAGGGCCCCGAAATCGGGTCAACAACAAGGGGGATACCCACCCGGTTGGGAACCTGGTTGGCGGCTCCGTGCCCATTTGGTGTAGCGGGTCCGACTGGGGGTAATGGGACCAGTTTCCCAATGTGAGGGGTGTATGTGTGTGTAGGGTTTGATGGTATTGATCTAGGGGTATTTTAAGCTAATTTAATTCTAACTTCTAAACTAACTCTATGCTATTGTAATCTAATGAAAAACAATACATCTAATCTACGCTAACCCGGGGTATTTTTCTTCTATTATGCGATCTAAAAAGATTTCGAACAATAGCTGGTAATAAAGATCATTCAGCTATCATAAGAATAGAAATCCATTAAGATAAACCATTCTGCATAAAAAGTTAGGCAAAACAGTTGTGAACAGCATATCGCATAATTAGTTATTCATATGTCAAGCACAAATAAATGACTCCACCGTACAGAAGTGCCAAATGGTAATACACACATTCATACATTAACATATAAAGAACTCAGCTGCATATCACTTTAGGAATATAAGCAGAAATTAATCAAGAGATAAAAGTACCATTTATGACTGATTTCACTAATAAACTTCAAGCAATAACGATTTATTTCTACTTGTTCTAATATCTGCTAAGAGTACAGAAGTGCAACATCAGTAACAGACATTAAAATGCAAACATAAATAAATCTCGATCCATCCATTCATCAAAAACCCCCTCCGAGGGTGCAAAAGTGCATGTTCTGAGGACAAGTTTTTTGACAGATTTCCGGACCCTTCTCCAAATGCCATGAGAAGGGTTAAATACTACTAACTAATTAATCTTAATTCACAAATTTAGGGAACGGCTTCAAATGACCGCCCTTTTATTAAAAGCAAATTTATTTCTAAAAATCAAATCTAATTTCTAACCGTTTCTGTATCTGCTCCTTAGTGCTGTAAGCAATGCGCTGTTCACCTTGAAAGAGTCGGTTGGTTGTCCTTTCCTTTTGTTCGAGCTTGAAAATTAGAAATGACAAGAGCTGGCGCCTCTTTCTGACAGACTAGAAGATATTTTCGAAAACCTTTCTCTAGCTGGGTGTATTCGCTGTGCGTACACTTAGTACAACCCAGGTTCCTTTCGAACTGATTTTGCTGTTGCTATTTCGGTTTCCGGTCGTGCGAATGACTCAATGAGTTAGGAGTCGCGTTGTATGGACAATCCCCTGTATCGAGAATTGCTTTCGTTCTTTGTTCCAGGCTTTTCTGGAGCGTCCTCCTTCTTTTGCGTTTCTCTTTTTGCTTTACCCAGTCTGAGCTTCAAGATCTTTTTCAAACACGCTGCTTTTGTGTGCCTTTGACTCTGAGTCTTAGATAGTCTATTTTCATCAGCGCCTGTTGGGTGATACTTTGGAATCCGCGGTCCTGCTGCATGCGGCATCCATTTGCGGAGGCATCTTCTCTCTGTTACCCCATTGGCGCTTTCCTCTTTTCCTTAGATGTTTCCTGCATATAGATTTATATCAGTTACATGTCTTGCAGTTTACGCAAAGAAGAAGAGAAATGACGAAAAGATTGACATGAAAGCATTAAGTTCTAATGAATGCGTAATTCTGACACTCATCATGATTTGACTCTTCGAAAAATGCGATACAATCATTCTTGGATACTGAAGCATGCGATCATTAATTTCCCTTAAGGTGTGCGCTCAATTTTGGGTTTACCGTTTATGTCGGAGAATTCTTGCGATGAGTCCTTTTTGCGATTGGAATCGCGTTTTGAGGACTGCGACGTCATTAAGTGTTATCGCAAATTGCCAATATCGCAGATCGCAGTTTTGTATGATCGCAGATCGCAAGATCGCAAGATTTTCGCTTTATCACTCTGTGCTGCTTATGCGACATTGCGACGTGCGACGTCGCATATCGACCGTTGGCGATTCCTTAGGTTTTCCCTTTTTGAGCACTTTTAATTCACGCGATGCGATGGGTTCTCGCGTCGCTCTTTTTCAGTGTATTTATGCGCTTTGGGAAAACGCTTCTGTCTACCTTTGCGACGCGATATAGCTCTTAGGGAGTTAATACAAAAGATTTTTTAAACAAAATATTTTTTTGGATTTTTGGTTAAGGGTCCCCCTTTGCTTGGTGTTATTACTAATATCAAACAAAGAGGGGGGTTGTTGGTGACCACAACAATGGCGATTCACTGTGAATAACCAGTTATCTCTGCTTTTCTATTGACCGTTCACTTCCGAAACAGCAAAATTTTTATATGTCTAAATTTTGTTATGGACAGATAGAGTAGATTACCCCTCACCTCGTCAACGATACTTTGTCTCAACCTTTTTATATCCCAATTGCTTGCTTCCTCAGGCTTTTTCTTGCATTCGCACCAGACATTACTTGGTCTTGATTAAAGATAAAATAAGGTCTTCTCTGCGTACTGGCTTAAAAGTATGCTCATGTGTCGTAGGTAGAGCCTCTGCTGCCCGCAAGCGTCCATAGCCTCGAAAGGGTTACCATGTTATCCAGCAATGATCCTTTTTCCTGCTTGAGGTTACTCGCAACATTCCAGAGAAAAATCCTTTTTTGACACACTTTTCCTTTTTTAATTCTCTAAAGAACAATGTCTTGGTTTGGTGGCCAAATTATGACACAGTCATTCACTTGATTTACACTTTTGCTGAACAAGCCGGCTCGTGATGAGACCTCTTGTCTTTTGATTGCAACAATCTTAAGTCGTTGCCCCGTTTTGATAGACAGTATTGGAAAAGTCAGCAAGTTATAATATCTGTGATCATGATAAGTCGGCTCGTGATGAGACCTCTTATTCTTTGAGATATAGTGTTTTCCTTGGATTGTTTCTCTGAATGCTACAATTTCCTTTTAGCAGGGAGGAAGTCATTTTTTTTCCTTAAGAAAGCTCTGGACGACAATAATAGAGTTTTTGAAAACAACAGTTTTGCAGAGAATACTTATTTTATTATTGATGATACCTTTCATTGTGCTGATACAAAACAATTCTTTACCAAAGGTTGCTTTTGTCAAAGTTTTTTAGAGGTTGAAACTAGCATCGTAATCAAGGTGAAGTTAACTCTATTTGTCAATAATAAAATTCAGATTTTCAAAAAAAATTTGCTATTTGTACAAGCGAAATCAAAATCTGATAGAGAATTGGCGTGCTCTTTCATGAATCCTTTTTAAATGATCATTTACAACCGGTTTTATTCATAAAAAGAGAAAAACTAAACAAAATAAAAACTAAAAATTAAATCTATCCTACAAAAATTAGAAGACTTCTCTTCTATGGAAAATACATTTTGAGAATTTGTCCATTCACAGGCAGAGAATCTCTCCTGCCTGTTAAATCCTGCAACACAAAAGTCAATGGGCCTATGACCTCTACAATCTGAAAAGGACCAAGCCACAGCTTCTGGAATTTCGTATGTTTGCCCTTTTCTTCATGAGCCTTATCCCATTTTAAAACTAAATCACCCATCTGAAAGTTTTTTCTGGTCATGATGCTTGAGTCAAAAGAAGATTTTATTAGCGCTTGGTGATGAGCATGGGTTTTCCTAGCTTGTTCTCGTCATTCTTCTAGTTTGGTTATTTCCATTTGTCTTAATTGTAAGGAAGAAGTAGGTACTTCATCGATGTATTGAACTAAGGACAAAGAGGGGATGACTAAGTGAGTAGGAAGAACTGCTTCTCTCCCATAAACTAAATTAAAGGGAGAAGTGTCGATAGAAGCTTTCTTTGTAATTCTATCTGCCCATAAGGCATTTACCAGCGCTTTGTGCCAATTCTTTTGGTTTTGGTCGACGGTCTTTTTAATAATCCTGATTAGGTTCTTGTTTGTTGATTCGGCCAACCCGTTACCTTGCGGATAGTAGTTGGCAGAATACTTCAGTTTGAACCCTCTTTTGAGCGCAAACTCAGTCATTGCATTTCCAGAAAAATATGATGCATTATCAAACATTAAGGCCGTTGGCAATCCAAACCTAGTGATGATAAACTGATCTATGAATTCAATAATGTTTTCAGAATTAGCTGTCTTGAGAGGAACTGCTTCTACCCATTTGGTAAAATAGTCAGTTGCCGTGAGGATATACCTATGCTGTTTAGAAGAGTGAGGAACGATCTCACCTATTATGTCCAGGCCCCATTGACTGAACGGTTGCTCAATGTTAACCGGCTACAGTGGCATGGATGACTTCTTTTTTTTCCCTGCAGCAGTCTGGCAGACTTGGCATTTCCTTACGTAATTGTATGAGTCTTTGAACAGCGTGGGCCAGTAATATCCTGCACGCAAGATTTTATGTGCGGTGGCTTCTCCAACATAGTGTCCACCTGCTGGTCCATCGTGAAGTTCCTGCAAAACCTTTTCGGCTTCAGTTTTCTCAAGACATCTAAGAAGCACAGAATCATAATTTCTTTTAAACAGAACATCATTTATGAGCTGGTATTGTTTAGCTTTCAATCTCAGGGCTCTCTTCTTGGTGTGATCCAGGTGAAATGGAGCATACCCGTTCTTAAGAAAATAAATGGTGTCAGCATATAATGATTCTGCGTCGTTTAGGCTTACCTCATACGTGTGTACCTCTTCAGACGAGTTCTCAGGAATTTGCGATGCTCCACCTAACATCTTGCAGAAGCCTTGACCTCTCACGATGTGTGCTGGCTTGATCTCAAGATCGTACTCTTGTAAGGCGGTGATCCAATTCACTCTCTTTTTGCCCACGTCCTTCTGTATCAGGAGGTTTCTTACCGCTGGGAACGGTACTATGACTTTGGTATGGGCTTTTAGCAAGAAAGGTCTGAAATATTTGATCGCTTTGAAAACGGCATATGCATGTTTCTCTATGTCTGAGTAATTAAGTTCAGCACCTTGTAAGTTCGAGCTAAAGAATGCGATTGGAGCTTCTGCCTTTTCTTGATTAGCTTGAGTTAAAATCGCAGCATAAGATTTCTCTGAGGCAAACGTGTATAAGATAAAAGGTTCTGAAAATTTTGGGGTTGCTAAAGATGGAGCGTTGATGATGGCTTGTTTGATCAAGTTGAATGCTTCATGCTCGTCTAGACCCCATTTGAAATTTGAATTCTTTTTTATCATATTTTGTAAGGGAGAAATAATACGTGAAAAATCTGGGACAAATCTTTTGACAAAATTGATCTGTCCAAGGAAGGATTGCATGGTCTTTTTGTTATGGGGCATGGATATCTCGGAAATTTCTTTGATTCTGTCAGGTTCAATGTGAATACCAGATTTTGACACTATGAATCCTAGCAATTTCCCTTCACTTAATGCGAAAAAAGATTTCTTCGGGTTAAGTGAGATCCCATACCTCAAACATCTTTGAAAGATTTGCTTCAAATCTTTGAGGTGGTCGTTTCGATTCTTGGAGTACACTGTTATATCATCCAGGTAAATCACTACTGATTTATTGACTAACCCTTTAAACGCGATGTCCATGGCTCTCTGAAAGGTAGCTTCGGCATTGATCAGACCAAATGGCATCTTCCGATATGCATAAGTGCCCCATTTGGTTCGGAACGTAGTCTTTAACTGATCATCGGGATGCACCAGTACTTGATTGTATCCTGAAAATCCATCCAGGAAAGACATTAATTCTGAGCCTGCTGCTGCCTGTAATATTTGCTCCATAGGTGGGAGGGGAAAATTGTCTTTCTGGCAGGCTTTGTTGAGATTTCGGATATCGATACAGATTCTAATGTCTCCGTTTTTCTTCCTAACGGGTACCATATTGGATACCCATTTGGAATGCCTGACGGGGAAAATTATTCTGGCTCTCAACAACTTATTAAGCTCAGTTTTTATCTGATTTTCTAAGTTAGGGTGTATTTTTCTGAGCTTCTGCTGGACAGGTTTTTCATTGTCAATCATAGGGATAGTGTGTTGAATGATAGAAGTGTTGTAAGTCTTCAGCTCATCGTAATTCCAGGCAAAAACGTTTTTGCACTGTCTCAGAAGACGGATATATGCTGATTTCTCCTCAGGGGCTAAGCCGTGGCCTAGGTTAATGTTTTGCGGCTTTTGATCGGTCCCTAGGTTTACTAATTCATAGTTTAGGGTAGAACTGTAAAGTTTAGCATTGGCGGACCTTTTAAATCGACTTTTCAAATCATATAAATCTTCTAACTTGACCACTGATTTCGGTATAGCATTGTCAGTGCTACTTTGTTGTATTTGGTGATCATGACAGTCTTCGTCGATTATCTGGTTTGAGTAGGATCCTTCAGAAGTAAGGAAATTTACGATGTCAGGATCGTCGTTGAATACTCTCCAATTGGTGATGTTGTCAGGGATGGATGGTCTAAAGATTAATTCTATTGAAAACCTATCAGGACTAAAATCTTCGGAAGGAATAAGTCTAGAGGCTACGTTAGCTAACAGGTCTGCGCTCGCGTTTTGAATTCTTGGAATTGACGAGATGTTGAATGCTATGAAATGTGCAGTGAGATCTTGAACTAACGATTGATAGTGCTTTAAATGACTTGACAGGGAATGTATGGTGTTACGTACCTGTTTTACGACAATCTCAGAATCTCCAAAGACTTGAAGATACTTAACGTTCAATCCGATTGCTTTGTATAGGCCTTGAACCAAGGCTTCGTACTCCGCTGTGTTGTTCGTGCAATCGAACTCAAGTCTGCATGTGAGCATAATCTTGTTCCCGTCCGGGCTAATCAGAACGCATCCTGCTCCTGCTCCCTCATTGGACTTAGACCCGTCAAAATATAATTTCCAAAATAAAGATGTATTTACAGAATTATCTAAAAAACTAAAACATTTCGAGTCATCAGTTTGGGAGAAATTTTCAACTTGGGATAAAACTGAATTCTCTAAGTAAGGTGAAATATGAGCATTGAAATTGCCGAGGAAAGAGTCTACTGCGTAATTTCCTACAATGCTGCTATTGTATGTTATGGCTTCATTTTCTCCTTCCAGTTCTGTCACTATGTATTTTTGGTGCGACTCTCGTTCAACCTTTATCTGATTTGGTTTACCATTGTATGGTAACCACATGTGCGACCAGTCGGTTGAGAAATATCCATGGAGTTTCTCCGACCAATCCCTGCTAAGAATCAAACCATAGAACTCAGGGATATCAGCTACTAGAATGTCGATAACCTGACACACTTTTGGGTTAGACGACAATCTTATGGTCACCTGATTAAGTTCACCAATCACTTCGACTTGGGATCGATCAAGTTGAACTATACGTACTGCGGATTTTTGAGGTTGCACATTCAATTTGGCACATATTGACCTGGGTAAAATATTCGTTGAAGCACCAGAATCGACCAAGCAATTGTGCACGTTTTTATTGAAGATTTCATATGTGAGAAGAAAAGGAGGAGTACGGGATCTTGATCTTCCTCCAATCAAGGCGATGTCATTTGGATCAATCTTATTGATCGCGTTGGTTGGAGGCCTTCCCAGATTGTGGGAAGCTACAGCTGTAGGTAAAGATGTAGTAGGCACAGCATGTAATTCTTTCATCATTATTTTCTGCTGGTGTTTCAATTTACTCAATTCATAAAGAGTGATGTTAGCCCTAGTCTTCTTCATGTCATCAATGATGTTATACTCCATTTCATCCGACACTATCAGTGTTCTTGATGGAGGTGCTTGATCAGATTGGACTGGGCTAAACTAGGTCGCTTTAGCAGTTGTCTTCTTTGTTGCGACCTTATCTTTTGTTGCAGGGCTTGCGCCCTTTTGTTTTGGGGTAGTTTGGGGAGGATCAAGTTGATTTTTGCTTCTCGTGCTAACCGGAAATGCTTCTTGATCCTCTTCTTGTGGGAGGATGAAATCCCACATTCCTTGTAGTTCCACCACTTCTTCATCGTCGGTCTGTGCTTCGATGGTATTCTCTTCTTCTTCTTCAGATTCAACGTTTGAGACAGCGTTGGGTGGCTTCGTCTCCATGGGAGGGTTTCTTTTAAAAGTCCTGAAAGGCTTTCTTGAAGACGTTTCTGCTACTTGTTTTCTTATATCAATCATCTCATTGGACATGGCCTTTAATACTTTTTTTAATCCTTCCATATCGAAAGGATCTTTCGTTTGCTTCTTCTTGGTGTCTTCTTTGAAAGAGATCTTCTTAGATTTACGTTCTTCAATTGCAGATCTCTTTTCAAGGGCTACTACGCGTTTTTCAACTGCTAACGCCTCTGTTAAGTTTTCAACTAAGGTTGTCTTGCTTGCCCTATCTACGAAGATAGCCATGTTAGATGGTAAGGCCGTGATGTACCATTCACATCTTACTTCCTCGCTGGGTTGTGAAGCAGCGGGGATTTTGTTGAGGATCTTATTGAACCGTAAGTTAAAATCTTTAATGGGTTCTCTAGCCTCAGCCTTAAGATTAGATAGGTCATTGATCAATGTCGCCGTGGATCTGTCATCACCAAAATTGGTGAGGAACTGACTTTGAAAAATGTCCCAGCTTGTGATGGATCCGGAAGGTAACGAAAAGTACCACGACCCGGCTGTTCCTTGCATTGTATAAGGGAAAAGCCGGACAACAGCGTCTTCGTTAGTAACTCCGTTGAGATTAATAGAAAGCATGAAATTATTGATATGTTCTTCGGCTAGCATGCCCGCTTCTGGATTGAATTTAGGCAACCATTTCTCAGGATGGGCCGGTATAGGGCTCAGGGGTGGAGGCATTAAAACCGCCCCAGGGTTGTTCCATGGAGACTGGGCCATCGTTGAGCTGCTAGTCAATGGAAGTGCAGAAGATGATCTCTGATGCTGAGAAGATGGAGATATTATGATCTTCGATGATCGCGGAGGAAGGGTTGCGGAAGATGGATGAGTGATCTGGGGTGAAGATGTGGGTGGCTGACTTCGCGGTGAGGGAGTTGAAATGGACGAGGTAGATGAAAGAGTCTCTCTGTCAGACTCTGGAAGTGCTTTCCTTGCTCTTTTCCTAGTGGGGAGAGGGATTTCAGTTGGCTGGATGCCAAACTTTTCACTCTTCAATCTGGTCAGGGGATGAGCAGGATTGTACTGCGAAGTCACGCTGCCTTTAGATTTATCAGACCTCTGAGTAAAAATAGAGAATCCCTGGAGTTTACGAATTAAAGTTTGAAGTTCAGGGGGATCAATGATAAGTTGGTCTGATATATTAGGGTGTGTAGCAGCGGTGGATGCCCGAGCGACTTCTAGCTCCGAGTTTAATCATACCGGAGAAGTTGGGGGAGTTGGTGAGGGTGATTTGCTCTCAGAATGGTATTTAGATTTTGATTTATGTGCCATTCATAGCTCGTGCCCTCCTTCTAGCGCCAAATATGTTGAGGGCCCCGAAATCGGGTCAACAACAAGGGGGATACCCACCCGGTCGGGAACCTGGTTGGCGGCTCCGTGCCCGTTTGGTGTAGCGGGTCCGACTGGGGGTAATGGGACCAGTTTCCCAATGTGAGGGGTGTATGTGTGTGTAGGGTTTGATGGTATTGATCTAGGGGTATTTTAAGCTAATTTAATTCTAACTTCTAAACTAACTCTATGCTATTGTAATCTAATGAAAAACAATACATCTAATCTACGCTAACTCGGGGTATTTTTCTTCTATTATGCGATCTAAAAAGATTTCGAACAATATCTGGTAATAAAGATCATTCAGCTATCATAAGAATAGAAATCCATTAAGATAAACCATTCTGCATAAAAAGTTAGGCAAAACAGTTGTGAACAGCATATCGCATAATTAGTTATTCATATGTCAAGCACAAATAAATGACTCCACCGTACAGAAGTGCCAAATGGTAATACACACATTCATACATTAACATATAAAGAACTCAGCTGCATATCACTTTAGGAATATAAGCAGAAATTAGTCAAGAGATAAAAGTACCATTTATGACTGATTTCACTAATAAACTTCAAGCAATAACGATTTATTTCTACTTGTTCTAATATCTGCTAAGAGTACAGAAGTGCAACATCAGTAACAGACATTAAAATGCAAACATAAATAAATCTCGATCCATCCATTCATCAAAAACCCCCTCCGAGGGTGCAAAAGTGCATGTTCTGAGGACAAGTTTTTTGACAGATTTCCGGACCCTTCTCCAAATGCCATGAGAAGGGTTAAATACTACTAACTAATTAATCTTAATTACACAAATTTAGGGAATGGCTTCAAATGACCGCCCTTTTACTAAAAGCAAATTTATTTCTAAAAATCAAATCTAATTTCTAACCGTTTCTGTATCTGATCCTTAGTGTTGTAAGCAATGCGTTGTTCGCCTTGAAAGAGTCGGCTGGTTGTCCTTTCCTTTTGTTCGAGCTTGAAAATTAGAAATGACAAGAGCTGGCACCTCTTTCTGACAGACTAGAAGATATTTTCGAAAACCTTCCCATTTGGGATTTGAAACGTTGGTGTAAAAATACGCTTACTGTGGATTCTCCGGTTGAAGATTCAAAAAGTACAAACCACAGATCTCTTAAATCCAAAACCTTTCTCTAGCTGGGTGTATTCGCTGTGCGTACACTTAGTACAACCCAGGTTCCTTTCGAACTGATTTTGCTGTTGCTATTTCGGTTTTCGGTCGTGCGAATGACTCAATGAGTTAGGAGTCGCGTTGTATGGACAATCCCCTGTATCGAGAATTGCTTCCGTTCTTTGTTCCAGGCTTTTCTAGAGCATCCTCCTTCGTTTGCGTTTCTCTTTTTGCTTTACCCAGTCTGAGCTTCAAGATCTTTTGCAAACACGCTGCTTTTGTGTGCCTTTGACTCTGAGTCTTAGATAGTCTATTTTCATCAGCGCCTGTTGGGTGATACTCTGGAATCTGTAGTCCTGCTGCATGCGGCATCCATTTGTGGAGGCATCTTCTCTCTGTTACCCCATTGGCACTTTCCTCTTTTCCTTAGATGTTTCCTGCATATAGATTTATATCAGTTACATGTCTTGCAGTTTACGCACAGAAGAAGAGAAATGACGAAAAGATTGACATGAAAGCATTAAGTTCTAATGAATGCGTAATTCTGACACTCATCATGATTTGACTCTTCGAAAAACGCGATACAATCATTCTTGGATACTGAAGCATGCGATCATTAATTTCCCTTAAGGTGTGCGCTCAATTTTGGGTTTACCGTTTATGTCGGAGAATTCTTGCGATGAGTCCTTTCTGCGATTGGAATCACGTTTTGAGGACTGCGACGTCATTAAGTGTTATCGCAAATTGCCAATATCGCAGATCGCAGTTTTGTATGATCTCAGATCGCAAGATCGCAAGATCGCAAGATCGCAAGATTTTCGCTTTATCACTCTGTGCTGCTTATGCGACATTGCGACGTGCGACGTCGCATATCGGCTGTCGGCGATTCCTTAGGTTTTCCCTTTTTGAGCACTTTTAATGCACGCGATGCGATGGGTTCTCGCGTCGCTCTTTTTCAGTGTATTTATGCGCTTTGGGAAAACGCTTCTCTCTACCTTTGCGACGCGATATAGCTCTTAGGGAGTTAATACAAAAAATTTTTTAAACAAAATATTTTTTTGGATTTTTGGTTAAGGGTCCCCCTTTGCTTGGTGTTATTACTAATATCAAACAAAAAGGGGGGTTGTTGGTGACCACAACAGTACCTAGTTAGTTTATTTAACTAGTTGCAGAATGGTAGTGTTGTACAGATAAGTGGAACTTGTTTGGTAAAAAGTTTTGTTATGCAAGAGACGATGAGAAAGTTTTGTTATGAAATATTAAAAGATAAGTCTGTTCATGAAGCTAGACTATGGAAAACTATTCATGCTAGAGAACTGGGAAAACTCCTATTTTGAGAATGGGAATTTGTAAATAGACATTAATATCTTAATGAATGAAAGTTCTGGGCATATGGTTACATTTCAGAATTTACCATGCATCTGAAGAATTGATGTTAATGTGTAATGAATGAAAGTTCTGGATATATAGTTATATTTCAGAATTTACTATGCATCTGAAGAATTGTTGTTAAAGTGTTAATGAATAAATTCTTGGGCATACAGTTATGTCCTAGTAAATATTGTGCACTGAAGGATTCATTATGAAAAATAGTGGTTGGATTCTTGAGGGTTTTACCCATCAAAATATAGGAACACATAGGTGTATTGAAACAAAAATTGGAAAAGGGTGGTCTAAGAGGACACATCAAGTCGTTCACCAGCAATATAGATGCAAATGTAAAGGGTTCTGGTGGAATAGACACCATGCCAACCTAACTGTTAACTGTTGAGAGAGAATTAGTCTTACATTCCTTTTATATAAAAGACAAAAACTACCCTAATCAAGAGCAACGACACCATGACAACCTACAGGATTTCTCATAACTATTTGCTTGGAATCAGCCATGTCAAACATAAGCTTAACATGTAGCATCAGAAACTTAAAACAAAGAGACAATCGACTGAGGGTCAATTGTGGTAGACCCATGCCAAAAGATAACTGAAGCTATGCATTGAATAAAATGTGACTAAGTATTCTTTGCAATAAAAACGAAAGTTTGGTGCGGTGATAACACTGGAAAAGAAACCACGTAGTAATCTGTACTGAATATAAATAACATAATTACCATAAAACTGAATAGAGGGAAAAATTATTCGAACCAGTGGAATGGTATATGGATTAAGTGGCAAGTTCGCCTTGTACTGTTTTTAAACACATAACTAATATTCAGTTCAAACAAACAAAGTAATTAAGGCATGAGAGCCATGCAGGCATAGTTCGTACCCGATACCCTAGTTATAGTTAACAAACTAGTCTTATCAGTTATAGCCTCAACAACCAGCTTAGCCATAGTCTATTCTAATCAACTTTGAACAAAATAAATTAGGCATAACCCTAGGCTACCGTCCCCTTTAAAAACCTAGAAACAGTGAGCTACCTCAACAACAATTGAACAAAAACTAGATTTGAATCCCAACCTGGAAGTGCTGACAGCAGAAGCATCGTTTCATCCCTCGAACCAACCCTTGATCAGTATGGTCGGAGCCTCTGCATGAACCCCTGCGAAGACAAAGCAACAATAAGTTAGGGTTTTTAATCTATTAAGCGAGAAATATAGAAAATTGAATAGCTGCAAGTAGATTTAAGCAACCCTAGTTGTACCTGAGTCGGCAAAAGGGAGAAATGTTGCTTCTGGAGTGTTCGTTCTTCCAGGAATGAGGTGACAACCCTGCCAGGTAGAGCTGGGGTATCTGTCATCATCAAGCCGAAAACGTTGTGGAACTTGAGTAAACTTGCAGCCCGGATGGTGAGGTCCTGAAAGAGTAGCAGACTTTCCTGTCGATTATCACAATGGAACCCTAGCAAAGATTAGTGGAGGAAAACAGGGGTAGGAGTAATGAAAACTCAACTAAATCATGAAGGGTGTAAATTTGTAAAACTTACCCAACTCATAACCTGCAAGTATTCCTCCGGGAACCTGCAAATGTGTGCTAAACCAAAAACTAGTGGCAGAGCTACCTCCACAGTGGGAAAATGGGGCAAATGGTTTTGCTTTCGGGCTACCCCCAAGGTAGTTATCCTAACCTTAGACCAGCAATCCTGAGTCGTAGGATGAGGCCTGTGTAGATCGACCGCTGTGGGAGATCCATGTGTCGGGCTGCGTACAAGTGCACCTGGAGGGCAGAGCCAAAAGTTTCAAGACTTATCAAATGTGTCGACGGGAGGTAATGTGATATTAACTGCGGTGAAGACCATGAGGTGTTAACCCAACTGGAACCATGGTGATAGGCATAGGTGTGTGTCTATTAAAAATTGTATTAATTCACATGTCCAAATTGTCAGTGTACCTTTGATATTTTCCAAATTATAAAGATCTACACATTTTTGGCAATGCAATCAATTTTTTTTATTTCATAATTTGTTTTTTAAAATAGATATTTATTAACATATAATCATTCTTGTTTGCTTTCTATTAATTGTTGTATTCTTTCTTTTTTTCTAATAACAATGTTTTTCCAATTTATTTGTTAATATATTTTATTAATTATAATATTTTTTGTTGCTATTTAATTATTTAATTATTGCTAACTTTTTTCATAAAATTATATCCCTCCACCAAAGTCATGAACTTAAACTATGCACTTAGTATAACTAAATTATATGATCACATTTACCTTAAAAAAACTGTTATTTTTACATTAAAAAATATTTCTATTTTAACTCTCCAAAATTCAACCACATCCTCCACTATATACATATATATAATTATATCATTTAAAAATCTTTATACTTCCCAAAAAAAATATGAAATAATCGTTTATTTCTTTATTTTTTAATAAAGAGGGAGTTCCATTTTGACCATCCGGGCAAGGCAACCACACCTTCAATGTGAAGTTGCAGTTATCGAATTTAAATATGAATTCGGTCAGCGAACTGATGGCGTTTTATTTGGGGAAGATGCATGTTTTTTTGAAAAATATCAGAAATTGCACAGGTAAGTCTGCCCTGTCGTCCACCCACTTTAATTTTCAGTTGCACAAATAAATTTGCCATGACTCCTAATAATTATTTTAGTGTGAGAAGTTATGAGTTTCATTTGTTGAATTGAGGCTTCTGTGATCCATATTAGGATATTTTTCGGCGTACATCACAAGATCTATCATTTGTCTACACATTTCAACCAACTAGTATGGTTCATTCTCAGTACAAGTTGAAGACCCAGATCCAGCTTTGCATGTTAAATAGCTTTGAAGAGAGGCTCCAATGGCTAACTAGGATTAACAATTTTCAAAACACAAATATATATATATAAAATAATAATAATAATAATAAATAAATAAATAAAATAATACTGAAAATAAAATAAATCAATCAACAAATAAATAAAATAAATACATGAAAAAAAAATAATAATAAATAAATAAAATAAAATTTGTAAAAACTAATTTATAAAAAGATGAGACAAGAAACGAGGGGAGGGGAGAGGAGCGGCGGATCGGAAGAAAACGACTAGGAAGATAACGCTGAGACCCAACATCTATTAATCTTCCAGTGATCTTTTCTATTGAGATTGCACCGCATCTTTTCAATCTCCATCTCCAAAACTTCCCTGAATTTTCGAAATTACTTTGTTTTAAAATAAAAATAAAAAACTAATAATTTCATAAATTATTTTTAGTTTCATAAATTTTAAAATATCATTTCATTTTATTTATCTTTAAAAAAACCTCAATGCACCATGATCCAGCGTTATCGAAAATAACATGTTAAAAAGAAACGTGATCGACTGTAATTTTCAGAAATTACACATGGCCTTACGATTGAATTTCGACAAACGAAATTCGGCGGGGTTGTAATTATTACCGAGGCAAGGCGCCTAACTTCTAGAACAATGAATTAACGGAGGGACAAATTTCTGATGCGACAGAGAGGATTAAGATACCCGATGTCACCATCTCTGTCCGGAACATATACTCTGTCTTAATCGCTGATTTCCCTCCTATCCCCTTTGTCTTTCCTGTCAAATTCTGGAAAGTCCCGTGCCCCCTTCAAATCCATCCTTTTTTCATGGCTTCTCTTCTCCAATAAGAATCTCTCCTGGGATGTTCTGCAAAGAAAAGGATGGCACGGTTCAGGCAGATGTCAACTCTGCCTTGAGGAGTTTGAAACAAACTATCACATGTTCTTTCACTGTTCCGCCTCCTCTGCAATCTGGTATGAACTCTCATTGCTATATGGTTTTCCTCACTGTTTGTTTTCCTCTGTTCAGGAAGCTTTTACATGGTGGGGCGTTCAATGCCCCATTTGGCAGGCTCTTTTCTGCCTCACATGCTGGAACATTTGGAAGTGGAGGAACAGGCGCATCTTCCAGGCCTCCTGCCTGCCGCTTGTCTCCATTCTTCCTTCTATTTTGGGGTCTATGCCCACTCCGATTTAATTGGCTCCTTTCGCCATTCTCTTTCTGTCATATGGTCAACAGCGCTCCTGTATTTTTGGATCTATCTTTTTCTCTTCTGGCTTTTTTACCTGCCCTCTCCTTATGGGGCTCGTTTTCCTTTTGGCGCGGATCTTAAACATTTCGACATTGTGGCTGTGGTTATAGCTTCATATGCTTTTACATTTTCTGCTCTCCATGCACAGCTATACAGGACGAGGCTTCGGGCCTTCTTTGTGCTAAAACTTTCCGACAATGCGGCTGTGGTATAGTTTCTTACGCTCATATGGTTTTACATTTTCTGCACCACGTTCAGATTGGCTGTGGCATAGCTTCTTATGCTCATATGGTCTTTCATTTTCTGCTCTCCATGATCAGATATACAGGTTGAGGCATTCGGCCTTCTTTGTACCCAAGAACTTTATATTTTCTCAATATAATCTATCCTGATTTTTCTTTCTGAAAAAAGGAGCAGGTTAGAATTAATTTTTTTTGAGGGTGATTTAATTTTTTTATTTTACAATTGGATAATAATAATAATAATATATTATTTTATATTATAATAAAAATAGTCAGAATGTCAGTAAAAATTTCAAAAAAATTTGTAAAGGCAGTGTTTGAATGGCGTTTTTGATGGTGGAAATAGATTCAGCGCCATTAAAACAATCTAAAATTTTGAAGTTTAACAGCGATAATTTAGATTTAAAAAAATCTTATTAAATTTTCTCTAAATATAACCAAAATTTCCATAATTTTCTGGACAATTCCTCCCACTTGTTAGACTACGACATTTATTAATCCTCTTTTGCTAAGACAATCTCACTTAGCGTCTGGGATTTGGTATCAGATTTTAAGAAAGATTAGGTCGTGGCTTTGGATCCGTATCTGCCCAGGGTGCTGCCTTCGCTACAATTGGAAGTAGAGGTTGACTAACACAGTCCCCATTTCCCTTTTCAACAAACCTCTGAATTTAGCAGTACCGAGGTTTCCCTTCCCAATTATATATTTAACAGTACCGATGCAAGGCGGTTGACTCCCAGATATCCAATGCAATGGAACAATGAACAGAGGGACAAGATTTGTGATGCGACAGAGGGTGGCGGTGGCTTGGTAATCACAACAACAGATCGTGCGGTCTCCAAAATCGGTGATGCACAGATGTATGTAAATGGTTTTTTCGTTATGCATTTTTTTAATGGTTTTTGATAGATTAATTTTAAAAATGGACAAAGAAACAAATATCAAGTTGTTTGTTGTTTTTTTGTTTTTTTTTGGGTTATTTATCTCTGAGAATGGTTCAATAAAATATATAGATTGTAATCAAATAATTGTAATAAAATGTATAAATTTACAATCTGTGTAATTAGATAATTTTAAGAATATTAAGATATAGAAATTATGAAAAAAAAATTATCTTAGTATATAATTTTGTATAATTTAATATAATCGTTTTTTCAAATTAAGAATAAGTTATTTACAAGTAATAGGTTTTTGACCTATGTATTCATGGAATGTGGCCTAACATAATTATATATTGTATTATTAACTAGTGAAAATAGTGATTATGATTTAACTTTCTAGTTAAATAATGTATTTTATCCATTATCAATTTTTAATATTAATACCTAAGCTTAACCAATTCGATACATATTGGTGTTTTTGTCACTTTTAAAAAATGATTACAATAAGCACGGGTTCACTGTTGTACACTTTTAAGTTAAACAAGACAACATGCTCTTGTCTTTAATACTAAATGAATTTAAGACCCGAGTGAAATTTAGGAGAATACTAAGATTCTTAATTGGAATATAGTTATTACATTGAGATTATATACTTTATTTTAAGCGTCAATAAAACTAATATCTATATAAAAGTAACAATAAAAATAAAATATATTTTTTACTAAAATGAGTGTTACTAAGTGTTAAAATGAGATGCTTGTATTGATAAATAAAACACCCATTGGTTAGTTCTTCAAAAGAGAGTCTGAACCAAGAGAGTCTGGCTCTGCAGAACGCTCTACATTCTCAATGTACATCACACATTATATAGCATACATAGTTTTAGGGTTGTTAGAACCATACCCTTAGAAATAGAAACTAATTCCTATCCTAAGGTCTCGTGAACCAACTCACACTATTCTAGGATTCTCCATTATCTTCAACACTCCCCCTTAATGGAGAAGGGGTTCACAAATATGCCTAACATCTCCCTAAACATTTCAAACTTAATTTTGCCAAGAGGCTTAGTGAAAATGTCTGCAACATTATCACATGTTTTACAATATACAAGATGGATTTCTTTTGATTGTACTTTCTCCCTGACAAAGTGGAATTGTGTATCAATGTGTTTAGTGTTCTTGTGAAACACCGGATTATTAGCAAGTTTGATTGAACTCTGGTTGTCGCATCTAATTGTTGTTGCATCTTTCTGTTCTTCCCCGACATCCTGGAGAAGTCTCTGCAACCAAACTGCCTCACATGTTGCAACACACATGGCTTGATACTCTACTTCCGCTGAAGACAAGGGAACTATGTTTTATTTCTTGTTGCTCCATGTAATCACCCCAGATCCAATGTTGAATGCATACCCTATTATGGATCTACGATTGTCTATATTTCCAACCGAGTCGGAATCTGTAAATCTTGTCAATCTAACATCAGAGGAATCAGTATAAATAATACCATAGTCTATAGTTCCTTGTAGATACCTTAAAACACATTTTGCTACATTCCAATGACTCTCAAGTGGTTTGGACATGTATTGACTTAGCACACTCACTGCATAAGCCAAATCTGGTCTAGTAGTGGTCAGGTAGATTAAGCTCCCAACCAGTTATCTATAAAGTGTCGCATCTGCCTCTTTGGAGCCATCCTCACTCTGAAGTTTAATGTTCTGCTATAGTGGTACTACTGCAGCCTTACATTGATCCATCCTGAATCTTTCCAATAGACCTTTGACATACTTACCCTGGGACAGAAAAGTTTGTCTTGAATCTCTCCAGATCTCAAGACCCAAACAGTATCTTAATTCACCAAGGTCTTTCATTTCGAACATCTGTGACATTTGTTGCTTGATTTCTTTGATTAGAGCAATAGCATCACCTGTAATAATTAAATCGTCTACTTACAAAGAAATCAACACTATGTGCCCCTTTTCATCTTTCATGGTATATAGATTAGGGTCGTTTTTACTTCTGTTGTAGCCAAGTTGCAAAAAAAATGAATCAATCTTTTCATACCATGACCTGGGTGCTTGCTTTAGCCTATATAGCTTTCTTTAATCTACAGACTAAATGTTCTTTCCTTTTCTGGACAAACCCCTGAGGTTTCTCTAAATAAACTTCCTCTTTCAATTCCCCATTTAAAAATGCAGATTTTACATCTAGTTGGTGAATCATCCAATGTTTCTTAGTAGTTACATTCTCATAGTATCTGGTTTAGCTATGGGAGCAAAGGTTTCTTCATAGTCAATGCATTCTTTTTGTGAATACCCCTTTTCTACCAATCTAGCTTTTAATTTATCTATGGTTCCATCTGCATTAATCTTGGGTTTATACAACCATTTACAACCTATGGTTTCTGCATTAATCCAACCATTTAGGTTTGTTTCCCTTTAGGAAGTTCAACCAGCTCCCAAGTGTTGTTCCTGATTATAGATTCATATTCTTGTTCCATAGTTGTTTTCCATTCACTACATTCATTTGCTTCCTTATAACTAGAAGGTTCAACAACATTCATCATACTAGTTATAAAAGCATTTTCCCTGTATCTAGCAGGAAATTGAGTCTGCCTACCTGATCTTCTGAGTGTTGGTGTAGCTTCTAACCCATTCTAAGTTTCCTTTGTTGGACTCGGCTTGATTGTTGCATTTGAATTCTCTTCTTCTGCCTTTGTCTGTTGATCCTAGTTGTTTCTTGTTTCTTCACTTTCTTCCACCAAGAACGGAATATCCCATTCCTCATTGCGCTTATCAGATTCTTCATGAACCTGCTCATGGAATATGACATCTCTACTAACAAAAATCTTGTGAGTAGAGGGATTAAATAATCTATAAGCTTTATATTGTGAACAATACCCTACAAAGGTACATCTGATGGCTTTTGAATCTAGTTTTCTTTTGTCTTCCTTTGGAATTTGGGAAAATGCTTTAGACCCAAACACTCTTAAATGTTTTAGTGCAGGCTTAATCATATAATGCTTCATAGGGAGTTTTAAACTTGAGACTCTTTGTAGGACTCCTATTTTTCAAATAAACTGCAGTATTCAATGCTTCAGCCCAAAAACCATTCGAAAGATCCTTACCTTTCAACATGCTCCTAGCACATTCCACCAATGTTCTATTCTTTCTTTCCGTTACTCCATTCTGATGAGGAGTATGGGGTATTGTGAATTGTTGTAATATCCCATGGTCTTTATAATACTTGATAAGTTCATCCTTCCTGTATTCTCCCCCTTGATTCGAGCGGAGAATTTTTATGTGCTTCCTTGTTTGCTTTTCAATCATGTTTCTGAACTGCTTAAAGTATTCAAATGTGTGACTTTTCTTACTCAAAAAATATACCCAAGAAAACTTTGTGCAGTCATCAACAAACAGTAAAAAATACAGTTCACCTCCTAATGACTTTGTTTTCTTGGGTCCACAAAGATCTGTGTGCATTAATTCAAGTACGTATCTCTGTTTCCTTTCTACTCAAACAGGGAATTCTTCTCTATACATCTTTCCTAATGTACAAGCATCACAATCATTATGCACTTGTTTTAATATAGGAAGATCTCTTACCATTTCCTTTTTCTGAAGTAACAACAAATCATTGTAGTTGATATGACCAAATCTCTAATGCCACAGCTCTACTATAGTCAAACTCGTTGTTATCAAAGCTCGAACTAGTGTTGGTCTCACATCCAATTTGTACAAACCTCCTATTCGAATTCCTGAAGCAATAGTCTTCATGCCATCCAACAGATCTTTAATATAACAGTTAGATTTAAAAAATTCAACTTTGAGATCTTGATCTATAATCATGGATACAGAAATCAAATTCTTTGTCACACCGGGCACATATGTGACATTATGAATATGTCTTACAGTACCATCAGGTAAAATAATAGAAATTTTTCCACACCCTTTGATCTGATGACTTCTATCATCACCAAGGTAGATTTGTGCTCCATCATTGATTTCTTTAAAATCTTCGAACCATTGTCTGTTTCCCGTCATATGTGTGGATGCTCCTGAATCTACATACCATATGTTTGCATCAACATTCTCATCAAAGTCTGCCATGAACAATCTGAAGTTCTACACATGATTATTATTTGCGAGATGACCTACATGTCTTTTCTGCCTCTGTTATTGTTCATGATATTTCTTCTTCCTGCACTCCTTAGCCATATGACCAATTTTTCTGCAATAAAAACATTTAATTTCATATTTGTTTCTATTCAGATGCATACCTTGAGTTTGATTTGGTCTTTTCTGTGGGTTTCCTCCGTTTTGCTGTTGTGGATTTCCTTTTCCTTTAAATAAGTTCTTCTTTGCCATTAACGCAAGATCTGCACTCTGGGGCTTTAAAGTCGATCTTCTTTCTTCTTCTTGCATTAATATTCCTATCAGCTCTTCAAACTTTGGGATTTTCTCTCTCGCATTTATCCCAGTGATAAACATTTGGTAGTCATCGGTCACACCATTCATGGTAATTGTTACTAAATCTGTATCTGCAACTATATCACCAATGTCTGCCAATTTGTTCTTCAGATCTTTGATCCCTACTATGAAGGAAACAATTGTTTCATTTTCCTCCATCTTCAGGGATAAAATCTTGCTCTTCAGGAACAGGAAATGATTTATATTCTTGATCTCATACAAATCCTTCAATATTTCCCAAATTTCGCTTGTTGATTTACATTCTTTGATATGTGGTATGATGCAGTCTTTCACTGACATCTTCAGCAGCGTCCTTGCTTTACCTTCTCTCTTCTCCCAATCTGGGATCGATGTTGATCCAGCTACTAGCTTCGGCTCATCCCCATTTGCAATCATGCAAGCACTTTGCACTTCTAGCAAGAGTTTACATCTTGAATTTCCAATTCGCATAATTGGAGCCATCAAGTTGTTATGCTCATTCAAGTATGCTTCAATTATTTTATTATTCATCTTGACGATTCAAAAAATAAGATAAAAAATCTTGACAGGGAAAAAAATGTTAGATCTACCCCAGATCTTTATGAAAGACAGTGTCCCAAATCCTTGATCATGGATTCAGATTCAATCGCTCCATAGCGGTGTTAAAGGAGCAGCTATCTAGATCTCTACCATGCAGCTTTCTCCACGGCCTTTGGGCAAGTCTTCAGCCTCCACCACACGGCCTTCGAGCAAGTCTTTGGCTTCCATCACAGGCTGATCTGCAGTAGATGTTAATCGAATGGAGGTATATTTTGGATTCAACGCAACATTCAAATAGTGACACACCACTGACGGCAATTCTCCCACAGTGGCAATTCACCCATATGACTTCGCTGTCAAAAAAATACCAGGGATTCGCAGAGCGAATACCCACCTATTTTCTCCACGATGTCATTGTGTTTCTCTCAGCCTACCACGCAGGCACAGTTGGCGTGATTTTCCACCGAACCGTTGCTTCATGCTACCAATCAGTCGCGCCGCCCCAACAACAGGAAAACGCATAAGGCCACTACTGAGATCGGCACGATTTTCTTGCTGATACACGCACTTCGGCGCGATTTTTTCGCCAAACTACGCGTTGTTTTCGACTCAGGCGCGTCGGCCTCTCTCCACTCAGCGAACAGGTTTCTCAGCCCTGTCGCTCTGATACCATGTTAAAATGAGATGCTTGTATTGATAAATAAAACACCCACTGGTCAGCTCTACAAAAGAGAGTCTGAACCAGGAGAGTCTGGCTCTGCAGAACGCTCTACATTCTCAATGTACATCACACATTATATAGCATACATAGTTTTAGGGTTGTTAGAACCATACCCTTAGAAATAGAAACTAATTCCTATCCTGAGGTCTCGTGAACCAACTCACACTATTCTAGGATTCTCCATTATCTTCAACACTAAGTAATGATAAAAATATGAAAATAAATAATGAAGAAATTAAGAACGGTAGGTTGGAGACTTATTACACACTTAAGTTGAAACGAATCTAAAGTATTTAAAATCTGGAAGAATTTTTATTTTTATTTTTTAATAGTGAATGATATATTTCATAGGGTTTCAAAAAATAGGACATTCAGAACACTTATGATAAGCATGTCGTGTAAGACGCTAATTAATTGGCTTTTTGCAAGCATGCCCTGCAAGAGGCTAATTAATCGGTTTTTTGCAAGCATGCCTTGCAAAAAGCTAATTAATTGGCTTTTTGCGGACAAGATGAAGTCACTTTTGGAGCAAATGGAATCGAAGTTCCACTTCAACCAACTAGAAATTTTCCAAATTGTTCTAACTTATCCTTAATGAATCAAACAATGTAGCCTCCACAAAGTATGAATCGCCCTAGTAATTCCTTTCCCTCCCTAAAGTATCAAGATAGGCATAATGTGTTAAAGATGAGTGACATTTTTTTGTGTAAAATATTTTATTTCTGTAATTTTTTGGTAAGATTTCTATTGGTTTTATACTTTTTATATTGGGTATGATATTTTTATTTTATGTTATGATGGGTAAAATAATTTTTATATCCAAGTTTTTGGAATGAGATATTTTTCTTCATGCTTAATGAAATATTTTTATATAAAAAAGTAAAATATTTTTCTTTTGAAAGATTTATAGTGTGAAATGTGATTTTTTTCTTAAACTCTTGGAGAAAAGATATATCTTTTACGGAAAAAGATATACATGAAAACAACGTGACTACACTTTTAACACTTTTTCATATTCGTTATAGAAACTCACAAAATACACACAAATCCAAGTATACTTTTAACTATTTTTCAAGCTTGTTAAAACTAAATGAAAAATGCATCGTCAATCTCACTTGTATTCTCTTTCATGCTCATTAAACTATGAAGGGGATCATCTATATAAAAAGTGGAAGGTGAGGAAAGTCTAATTTTCTTTATTTTATTATGGTAGTCATTAGTTTCCCTTGAACATGACACTTGTTTAAGTCATCCTCTTACAATTGGTATTTTCCTGGGTTTAGAGCCACCATCGACATGAGTTAAGTCATTGTGTCATCTAGTCGGTCTCTCAACCCACTGGTTACCCTTTAGCCCTTGGGTTGTGGTGATGCCTCTTATGTTACCACTATGTTTGAATGGTATTCTTTCATCCAAGTTGCCAAGTTCACATTTGTGTTTTGTCATTATATGTTCAAGGAAAGTCCTAGTCAAAGTCCCCATCTATAGTCTCATTCTACCTTTTTTGTCAGACGTACCTATGTTATTTGTGCATCAATTCTTCATCTGTTATCATCAGTGACCTCATCTTAGTGTCAATTTCGTGTCACATGATGGGGGATACATTAAGGCCCTCCTCCAATGAACCTCTTCCCATTGACGTCAACACCTTATATGGGATATAGAGCTAGAAATAGTTTAATACCTTAGAGCTTGTAATCCTCAATGGTAGGCTTCCTTGTGGTTGATAGTGGGTTTTCTTCACTTACCCATGTTGACTGATTCTATGAGTTCTCAACATTATCTCATTCATTCACACTCACTAGATTGTGCTAGGTACCTTAGGAACTATTTGCATCAATAGTAGTCTCCCTCGCATATGTTAACGGGATCCCTCAATGCATGGTACTCAAATGGTCTCTTTGCAAGCTCAACATCAACTCATTCATTTGTATGTGGTAGATTCACAACATCAAGATGAGTCGAAGACCTGGGGGCTTGGGGCTACCTCAATCAAGCACATTTCTCCCTCCTTGTAATCTAGTGAATAGTGTGCATTGTTACCAGTAGACAAACACAATTAAACATCCAGAAAGCAAGTAAAGAGACAACACGCAATAATGGTAAGATAACCCAGTCGCATATACATATTATGTATTATATCAGGAATATTTGTTACATTCATACCAACAAGTATATATAGACTGATGAGACATTTACAGGAGTCTAACTCTTGGATTAACCACAATGTCTAATCTATCATTTGTTATATGTCTATCATATTACAATTATGTTTTACATTGAGTCTAGTCAGCTAGGTCGACTAGCCTTTTCCATATTTAACTAGTCAATCAACCTAACTAGCTCCTTCAACATCTCCCCCACCTTCAATGCCTTCTTTGTCCCGAAGAAAGAGGAGAGTTGGAAAAAACAAAAAAAAACAAGACAAGAAGATAGAAGAGACTTTTCCATTAACATTTGTGAATTACAAGTAAAATATGGATAAAGTTCAGGCATTTGGCGTATCAGAGCCTAGTGCTTTTGTTGTTGCGTTCGACATCTCTGAAGTTGGTTGGTGCATTGTTTGATCAACCTCTTCTGCATGACATTGTTGTTTTGAGAAGATAGCAAATGTAGAAACATTAGGTGCATAAAGCTAATGCATATGCCATGGTGGGAGTGGAGAAGTGGAACGAACTCACAGAATTGGAGTCATACCAGGAAACACGGTATGATAGATCACTAGAGTTAGCATCTGCAAATGTTCGTCAAAGATCGACCATTCTTGGACTATTACTTGGGCTTTTACACTCGACTCTATAAGATCTGAAAAGTATTATACATTGTCTTCGACTGTTGCAAGGTCCCCTATCTTTTGATTGAATGGTATGTTCTTCTCAATGTTATCCACATATTGAAGGATTTACTAAAGGAACTAAGAGGTATTTGAAGCTTCATGTTGAAATTTGTTTCCTTCACGCAACCACTATCGATATTGTCACAGGAGTTGTGCATAAGTTTCCCTTTCTTGCTCCAGTTGAGTATTTATTGTCTGTTGAGCTCTGGAGTTTGAGGTTTTCTTGGCTAAGAGATCATTAACAAGTGTTCCTGGACCCTTATGTTCGAATGCACAATAGCCATATAGGAAGGCCAATTATCCAGAGTGGTTACTATAACAACTCCTTTGTCAAGTGTAGCTTTCAATGTTTGTTTTCCTGCTAGAAAGTCATCATGGGCCTTATGAAAAGCTTGAGTAAAACTAGGATTAGTCATGAGTGTAGGATGGGATTGAAACTCTGACACATTTGTAGTGAGTTGGAAATTCTTATCAATTAACTTCTCTACCAACTATTGAACAGCAATGAGATGATTATCAATCTTGGCTAGAGTGGGAATTGTTAGTTTTTATGTTGCCCAGTTTTAGCACTGCAGCCAAGTCACCCTTTCTCATTCCTGGAGGCATTGAAGTTTATTGGTATCTTCCTTTCTTTATTGTAGTCATTTCTTAGCAACTTTGACGGATCACTCCATAAGCTAAAAGAGTTGTTTTTCACTAGAAATCATGATGTCAGCATACTTAGTAGTGACAGGTTTCTTCATGTCATTAGTTGCTTAAGTGGTTGTTATGGTTGAATCTGGATTTCTTTGTGTAGTTAGGGTAGTGGTAGTACCTAAATTGATTACATGTGTTGTATTGAAAAATGGTACTCTACCTGCTTCTTACTGTTGTGACTCAGTCGGACCATGGTTTTTCTGCTGATTAATCTCTCTGATGGTTTCATCTGACTAAGTCTATTCCGACAAGTTATCTTTAGAAGTGGAGTCCGAGTTATTTTTGACGTCTGAGTGGTTATCCTTCAACTAGTTTGCTTTGTATTGGGACTTGTCTGTTTGACTGTGATTTGGCTGACCCTGATCTACATTTTGTTCTCTGTATATGGTCCTCATCGAACTACTCTTTGTCTGAGTGTTCTACATCTGATTTCTCTTTGATAGATTCTTCTTTATCGAAATTATGTATTTTTTACTCCACTTTATTGGACTACTCTCCACCTAACTGCTCCTGGCCTATGTGGTTGATCTCTTCGTGAACTCGAGTCAGAGAGTTAACAAGGGAATATTCGGTTAATTCAATGTTTTTAATGGTGGCGGAGTTACTTTTCTTCTTTTGAGGCTGAGAAGATGACTGAGTATCCTAGTTGCCTTTCTAAAAGACTTCATCCATTTTGTTCTCAATATTCTCAGCAAGCAAGCCTTTCACACTTTCTACTGCATTGTAAATATACGTCCTAATAGACAGGGCTCTAGACTTAGTATGCTTCTTGACAATAGCTTTCTCAGGCTCCAAATCCTTAAGAACTACATCTAGTTTCTCTTGCTTGACTGGATCAGTCAATTTAATATTGTTTAAGTATTCTATGCCACTAAGAGGACTTAAATTTAGAAGGGGAAGACATGAGATTGGAAAATTCTTTTTGATCATACTTGTGCAAGGCTTCAGGAAGGGTTATAGATAAGTCGACTTTGAAGGGCTGCAAATAAAGGCTAGCTTGCAATTCTTCCTTGACTTTGGCATCTTGTAGGGGTGTGACAATGTCATGGGTTGGTTCGAATACACCGAGTGGAATGGCATATTTGGTATTACACTGACGACTTAACTCATCAAATATTTTTTCTATTGTGGGTTGGTAGGGGAGTTCCTATGGGTCGACCTATGGGGAGATATTGTACCAAACTTTAGTATAATCTAGACATAATTGAATATGAGAAAAGGGAGGTAGGGCATGATGAACATGTTGAGGCACTCACCATTTATTAGAAATATTCTTGATGTTCAACAACCAATTCCTAAAACTTTCATTGGGCCCTAATGACTGAGGTTCCCCTGACCAAGTACTAGATTTTTTTTTTTTAATTGTTCATCATAAGTAGCTCTTTCTTTGTAAAGTCAGCTTCCCCCACTGGTGGGTGCGACTTCATAGCGATCCATATCAAAAAAGAAAAGAAACAAATAGCCTTACTGGATTTCTGGAAATCATGACTATTAACTTTGATTAGGTCGGCCACATGGTCTGCCCAGTTATATTAGACTCTAGATTTTTCTATTTCATCTATAGCTTCCGACATGGTGAGCTTAACATATGAGGCTCGACCTACGGAAGTCAGACACGGAGAAACGATTATACATATCCATCTTTCCAAAGGGTCCTACACTTGGTTGATTATAAGACCTCCTGAATTTTTCCCATGAGTCCCTCCGGCAAGTTCTGTAAGCCATCAGTCGTAGTTGGCACCTTCGGTACCTTATATGGGATCTCAGTAATTAAGTGGATGGTCATGTTGGAGATGGAATGTTGTTGATCCAGCCACAATTTTCCATTGTGGTATCTACTTACTAAATACTTGGTGGATTCTTCCTTAATACCTTGAAGGTCTGTGACCAATGGAGCTCCCATAATTTCTCTTATTCTGGATTTTTCCAGGTAATATGTCTGAGGGTTCCATTGATTCTCATCCTTATCCCACTTGAGATAGGCATCGAAATTCTTTTCCCAGGAGTGTTCTTCGATCTTCAATTGGCGTATATTATGAATACGGACTTCAAGCTCAGTTTTACCAATAGGATCGAACCGAGCTTTGGTTCTGGGTTCAAATGTTACTTCTTCCTCCTCTAATCTGACCTTACGCTTTGCCATGGTGAAATCCTCATGAAATTATTTTGTTCGCGGACAATTAAGGAGCTATGAATCAGATATTACAGGACTTTGAATGTCTAGGATGTCCTCCAAATCACAGGGAAAGTTTCTTGGAACTTCTTGCAATATTTTAATTAATCCAGGGCATTCTTTGATTTTTATAGAGGTGATGTTTAATGTGTTGTCATTGTCTTTTGATTTCATTACCGCGGGACATCTCTTCAATTTTCATGTAATATGCCAATTATCATCCTGCGCATGCATGGCATCAGCTTTCCATCTTTCTCATGGAGTGGGTAGTAAATGTTGGGAATCTTGAAATGACCCTTGCAAAATATTTGACAGTTGTGATGTGTCTGAAGCATGGGATGTGTCAGAAGATGAAAGTCGTACATGATTGTCTTGATTTGTAAGCATGTGTTTTTGTCTTTTGTATGTTTCGTGGTCATCTTTAGGCATGTTGTATTTGTGTGATATTGAATTTCAGGAACTGTTCTCTGGTAGGTTGTCATATTTTCCTTCTATGCTTGGCGATCTGCGGAATTGTACTATGTGATTCTGGTTGGTCGATTGATATATTTGATGCACAGATCAACGCCTTTGTCTATGCTTTTTGTTTTGATGATCTTGGTGTTGGTGTGGCTCTGAACCCTATTTAGCTCTTAGAAGGTTACGTAGGTTGGCATCACGCTCCATTGATATTGCTTAGTCTAATTTTATAACTATCCCTACAATGGTTTTTTTGTGTCACCAAATGTTACATCGATTACGTTTATAACTACTTTCTGTTATTTAGAGATTTATACTAAAATAAATAAAATCCAAAAAAAACACAACGAATGTAGTAGTTAATAATTAATTTTATTTATTTATTAAGTAATTACTTTATTTACATTTTGGTCGGTTAGCTATTAATGGTTTACATCTAATCTATGGTAGCTATTTGTTTATGTAATATATTTTTTAAGTCAGACACCATTAACAAATGATTTGAAAAGGTGACCCTGCAAAGTTCTTAGTTATACTGCTCCCGATGGTCGAATGTCTTCGATAACAAATGGGTCGAGCAATGCAACTTATTTTTTTTTGTTTTCCTTTTACTCGGTCCTCGTATAGCAGTGCTAAATTTCCAACTTGGAATTTCTTATGTTGTAGGTTCTAGTCATGTCATGCTTTTTGTTGGTCCTTACTAATATGTTGGTGGTATAGTGCATATAGTCGGTCTTCCTCCAATTTATGTAGTTGTTGGAGTCACTGTGCTTATTGTTTGGTATTAAATTTAAGTATGGTTGACACAACTTGTTCATTTGTTGAAGAATGAAATGGTACAACTACTTCCTGTCTAAAAACAAGTTTGAATGGTCTTGACCTCGTCGACTGCTTATAAGTCGTGTGATAAGCCCATAAGACTGTTGGAACTTTGTCATCCCAGTCGCCTTGTCTATGTTGCATATTTTCAATAATCCTTTATGCAAAGTTTTATTGAAAGATTCGACTGCCCCATTTTCCTGGGGATGGTATGCGATAGTTTTTCTATGTTCGGTCATGAAATTTTTCGTGACTACTACAATTGTGCTATTAACAAAGCGTGTTCCTTTGTCGCTAATGAGGACTAGAAGATAACAAAAATGTGTCACTATATTTTCATTTATAAATTTGGCTGCAACTTCTTTGGTGCATGATATTACCAGTTCTGCTTCTACCCATTTCATTACATACTCAACCATAGTGATAATGTACTTCACACCTGTTCACTTTTCTCTCTTGGGGAATGGGCCAACAAAGTCAATCCCTCATATTTCAAATAGTAGGGATGGAATTATAGAACGCAACGACATTTGATGTTTGGGAAGGGGTCAGCCCGTCTTCTGCCATATGTCACATTTTTGCACTTGTTGGCGACAATCGTGAAATATGGGCAGCCACCACAATCCAACTTGCATTATCCTATGGGCAATTGTGTCTCCTTGGAAGTGTCCTCTAGAACCTCCTTTGTGGGCTTCATCAATGATAACTTCTCTTTCCTGTTCAAGAACACACCTCCAGAGTACTTCATCAATTCCTAACTTATAGATTTGGCCATGTATTAATGTGTATGACGCTACTTTAATTGCTAAAATCATTTTTTTTGGTTATTCCTTCCAGTGGTTTACCTGTGTGGAGAAATTATGTTATTTCAACGAGTTTGGTAGGAATTTCTTCACTTTTGAATCAGTGTGCATTAGGAAGGTCATCATCGATCCCTGTCGGCTCACCCTATGATTCTAGTTGTGATAAATGATCAGGGTCGACGTTTCATTTTCCCGGTCAAATGATAACTTCAAATTCTTGAAATACTAGTAGCCATTGGCAAATACACCCTTGATGCACAAGTTTTTTGACAAGGTATTTTAGGGCTTGATGATTTGTGTAGAATATGAAGGGATTTTCCAAAAGGTAATGCCTAAATTTCTGTAAAGTGAATATCATTGCTAAGGCTTCATGTTCTGTCATCGAATAATTTATTTATGCTTTATTAAATTTACAAATGGCATAAGAATTCGAGTGATCTATTGGTTCTTCGTCAGGTTGTGCTAAGACTTTCCCCACTGCCACATTCAATGCATTGGCATGAACGTGAAACTGCTTAGACCAGTTTGGGAATTTAAGGATCAGAGCTTTGACCAATTTCTTCTCTAATAACTAAAATGATTCATCACATTCGTCAGACCAAATAAAGGGGATATTTTTTTCAGGAGTTCATCAATTAGGAACCTTATGTCAGAGTAGTGTCTAATAAATCTTATCTAATACCCTTTATGTCCCATAAAATATTTAATCTTCTTGTGGTTAACTAGGACCTTCAAATATAAAATTACCTTTATTTTTGCCATGTCCACTTTAATTTCGTCTTTAGAGACCACGTGACCCTGTAGTGTTCTGATGGGAGTTGCAAAAATACATTTCTTTATGTTAAGGGATAGTTGTATCTATCTACACCTTTCGAGCATTAACCTTAACCACTGGATATGATCCTTTAGTAGTGTGTAGACAACTATGTCGTCAAAATAAAAAACCATAGTTTTATAAATGTATTCCTGGAATGCTTTAATGACAATACTTGAGAATATAGTTGGTGCATTTTTTAATATAAACGACATTACTCTATACGTGAAGGAGTCGATTTATCTAACAAATGTTGTTTTCTCTCGGTCTTACTCTACTATGGGTACTTGATTGTACCCTGCAAAGTCATTCCTAAAGGAATAACATTCATTTCCTGCTACTTCGTTGATGATTTCATCGGCAAAAGGGGTTGGAAATGGGCCAATGACTATTAGTTTATTTAATTTGCAATAATCAACACATTCGAAGTCTTGTCGGGTCATGATTTTTTGGTTGAACGACCATAGGGCTTGCCCATTCTGATGTTTCTATCAGGTATATAATGTTGGCAACAAGCATTCCTTCAATTTCTTTTTGTATAATAGGCTTATATTTATGATATAGTTTATACAGTCTCTTCTTTGTTGGATTGGCTTCTGGGATTAGATTAATATTCATTTATCCCATTTCTTTAACTAATCCTTTTAAATATTTTTAATCTCGAGCAAATACATCTTGATATTCTTTGAGCAGGTCAACGAACTCTATTATTTGTTTCTCTGACCAATAGCCCCCTTGTCGAGCAATTTTTGGTCAGTCATCATTTGATATATCTACTTCTTTTATCTTAATTTATGCATCCATCTAGTCGGGTGCCTTAGATTTGTCGAGTCGTTGTTACCTAAATTTTTCTTCCTGGTATGTCGGTGGAAAATCTAGCCTGTCTGGTTTGTCTACATCATCTTTGTCAACTTTGCATATAGAATAAATTTTCTTATAGCTATCAGGATGATTTTTATTCAAGGTAAAACTCTAGCCAACAATTGGTGATTCTTCCATTTCTAACCGGCTGGCCATCCTATGTTTTGTAGTAGAATTTGAAGTTTGTAAATTGACTGGATTTTCTAGTACGAACTCTTTGATTTTCCACTGCTTAAACCCTAGAATTTTCTCATAAATATGTTCTGATGGACAGTGGATGATATCCATAAAGTGCCATAAACGGGGTCATTTTTGCTGCAGTATGGAAAGAAGTGTTATGCCACCATTCAACCAGAGGCAACCACTTGACCCTTTGTGTTTGTTTATCAGATACAAAGAAACGAAGATATCCTTCCAAACTTTTGTTCACTATCTCAGTTTATGCATGAGATTGAGGATGATAAGATGAACTACGAACTAACTGAGTACCCAGACAAGAAAATAATTCAGTCTAAAAAATTCCAGTGAAAATGGGATCTTTGTCGCTTACAATAATCTTTGAGTTTCCATGTAGCTTTTGGATTGTTTCCATAAATGTAGTGTAGGTTTTAACCCTGTACAGAAATTACCTGCATACGAATTCTTAAACAAAGAAAATAAACAATGCGAGAGCATAACCCATAAAACACATATGCACAGAGATTTTTCCCTGGATCCCAAAACCAGGACTACCAGCTTGATTTTTTCATTATGTTCCTTTCAATGTTACAATACATATTTATACATGCCAAAGCATCCAATACCATGGACCGAAAACCATCGCGTCCACTACCATGGACCGAAAACCATCGCGTCCAAAAAACATGTGCAAAAAACATGCACAAAACCATAGGTGGGTCCGCCCAACCTAACATATGGTCCAAAACCAAAATTTTCCAGGGCGTTGCCCCGGACCCCATAAAGTGGGGTTACAGGTGCCCTTCAAACCCCCTATTAACTACATGGAAAGAATATAACACAACCCAACAATCTCCCACTTGTTGTTTTCTTTCCACAGGGGGCCACAGGAGAGCTTAGTCATTTTTTCAGCCCTGAGATTCCCATTGCTTCTCTACACCAAGAGAACTTCTCAGAGCTCACAGATTTTGTCAATGCATCTGCAGTATTCTTCAAAGTGTCCACCTTTACCAGCAACACCTTTCTGTCTTCTATCATATCCCTCACAAAGTGATACTGAACATCAATGTGCTTTGTCTTTGAATGATAAGCAGGGTTCTTTGCCAAGAAAATTGCACTTTGGCTGTCACAGTCTATTCTTATAGCTCCCTATACTAACCCCACACTTGAACACAATCTCTGCAACCAAACTGCTTCCTTGCTTGCATGAGTGGCTGCCATGTATTCTGCCTCTGTAGTTGATAGTGCCACTACAGATTGTTTCTTACTCATCCAACTGACTGCACCTCCAAATAGGTTAAACACATACCCACTTGTAGATCTTCTCTGATCCAGATCTCCAGCCCAGTCTGCATCAACAAAGCCATGAATATCCAACACTCTGTCCAATCCTGGTCTTCCTTGGTAGCACAAACCATAATCACTAGTGCCACGCAAATACCTGAAAACCCGCCCGCTTCACTGCTGTCCAGTGCTCCTTCCCAGGTTTTGACATAAACCTACTCAATACTCCCACTGCATGTGCAATGTCCGGTCTAGTATAGACCATTGCATACATCAGGCTACCCACTGCACTTGCATATGGAACACGGGACATGTCCTCTTCCTCTTCTTGTGTCTTGGGACACTGTTCAGCAAATAACCTCACACCTACAGGAATAGGAACCTTCACCGGTTTACTATCCTGCATATTAAACCTCTGGAGTATTGTCTCGACATACTTCCTCTGGTTTAACCAGAGCTTCCTCTTTGACCGATCTCTTTTAATTTCCATGCCCAAAATATAGTTTGCAGCACCAAGATCTTTCATGTCGAATTTGGAGGACAATTGGGTCTTCAAATCCTGGATAATTTCTTTGTCAATTCCAACCAGCAACATATCATCCACATACAAGACCAGATAAATAATACGGTCACCAATTAATTTAAAATACACACAATGATCTGCTTTGCTTCTGGTGAAGCCAAGTCCCCGTATAAATGTATCAAATTTCTGATACCACATCCTTGGTGACTGTTTTAACCCATACAGAGACTTCTTTAACTTGCATACCAGTTCTTTCTTACCCTTGCCTTCAGGTTGCTTCATGTAGATTTCCTCTTCCAAATCCCCGTGAAGAAATGTTGTCTTCACATCCATCTGTTCTACCTCAAAATCAAAAGCAGCAGCAACAGATAAAAGTAATCTAATAGAAGTTACCTTGGCAACAGGAGAAAAAATATCACCAAAATCAATTCCCGGCACCTGGGAATAACCTTTTGCTACCAACCGAGCTTTGTATTTCTCCACCTTTCCTTCTGCATTTGTCTTCTTCTTGAACACCCATTTGCTGCCAATGGGTTTCCTTCCAACCGGCAACTCCACCAGATCCCAAGCCTCATTTTTGTGCAAAGATGCCATTTCATCGACCATGGCCTCTTTCCAGAGTGTTCCATCCTCTGACTCCACTGCTTCCTTCACAGTTCTGGGATCATTATTAGTAACAGACAAAGAAAAATTTGAACTGAAAGCAGATGGACTATACCTTTCTGGCTGCCTTCTTTCTCGAACTGATCTTCTCACAGCCGGAGTTTGTGGCTCTTCATCTTCTGATTCCTCCTCTGCTGCAGAGTCTGATTCTTCCTCCTTTGGCTCAAACTCTATCTTCTCAGGTTCCTTTGGTTGGACTTCATGTTGAATAACATCTTTTACCTCTCTGAACAACACATCTCGGCTGTACACAACCTTCCGTGTGACTGGGTTCCAAAGCTTATAACCCTTTAAACCATCCTTATACCCAATAAAGATGCACTTTTCAGATTTACTATCCAACTTGGTTCGTTTCTCCTTTGGAACATGTACATATGCATCACATCCAAATACCCTTAGATGTGAAAGAGAGGGTTTTTTACCAGTCCATACTTCTTGTGGAGTCTTATCCTCCAACATTGATGAAGGTGATCTGTTGATCAGGTAACATGCAGTATCCACCGCCTCTGCCCAGAATTCCTGTCCTAACCCGGCACCACTGAGCATGCTTCTTGCCCTTTCCATCAACGTCTTGTTCATTCTTTCTGCGACTCCATTTTGCTGAGGTGTATATGGAGTAGTCTTCTGCCGTGCTATACCACACTTCTTACAAAATTCTTCAAATTCCTTGCTGCAAAATTCTCCACCATTATCTGTCCTCAGCACCTTTATCTTCTTCTCTGTCTGATTTTCCACCAGAGCCTTAAATTCTTTAAACCTGTCAAAGACTTCATATTTCTTCTTAAGAAAATATATCCATGTATTCCTTGAGAATTCATCTATGAATGATACATAGTACACAGAATTACCCAGTGATGGAACCTTCACAAGTCCAAACACATCACTGTGCACAAGCTCTAATATCTGTTTTGTCCTCTTACCACCAGAGGGGAAACTCACCCGATTCTGCTTCCCATATACACAATTTTCACAGAAATCAAAATCCAGAGAGCTATTATTCATACCTTCTACCATACCTTTACCATGAAGTATTCGAAGGCCCTTCTCTCCAATATGTCCAAGCCTTTGATGCCACAACATGGTATTCTCTCCAGAGACCACTAGATTCTCTACTCCATTTTCAGGAACCATAGAACTATTGCACCCATCAACAACAGTGCTACCTTGCAGCTTGTACAGAGTTCCAATCCGAACTCCCCGCATTAATACCAGTGCTCCTCAAACCATATTGCAGGTATCTTTCTCGAACACCGTCTTTACACCTGCATCATCCAACTTGCTTACAGAAATCAGATTTCTGGCCAATGCAGGAATATGTAGAACACCCGGAAGTGTTCTAACCCTTCCACCTTGCAACTTCAACTTTACTTTTCCCCGACCAATGATTCTAGCCTTCCTATCATCTCCTAAGAAGACATCACCACCATCGTATTTCTCATACTCGCAGAACCACTCTCTATGGGGAGTGAAGTGAAAGGATGCACCTGAGTCAATCAACCATGCCTCATGATCTACATGTGTACTTGAAGAAGCCAAGTACACATCCCCACCTTCATCTGAGGTGGTTTTCGCCTCTGCAGAAGGAGCATCATCAGATCCCTTTCCTTTATCAGGAGCTTTAGATTTACAATCCCTTCTGAAGTGCCCTTCCTTTCCGCATTTCCAGCACACCACCTTTGTAGGTTTTCCTGGAGATTTAGATCTCCCTCTAGATTTAGATCTACCACTCGATGACTTATTTTTGTTTCTGTTCTGGGACCGTCCTCGTACAGACAAGGCATCACCATTCTGGTTGTCCATATTTTTTCATCTCATCTCCTCCGTCAGCAAGGCTGACTATTTCATCAAACTGCAAAGCAGTTGCATTGCTACCTATTGCAATAACCAGACTATCCCACGAATCTGGTAGAGAACACAACAGACTGATGCACTTATCTTCATTTGAAATTTTAATATCAACAAATAATAACTGACTTACCACAGTATTAAACGCATTCAGATGCTCTATCACCGAGTCTCCATCTTTCATCCTCAGGTTATACAGCTTTTTCCGCAGGAACAGTTTATTCACCAGAGACTTAGATTGGTACAAAGTCCCTAACTTGACCCACAAAGCCTTTGCCGTAGCTTCCCCTGATACATTCAGCAATACTGAATCAGAGACACACAATCGTATTGTGCTCTTTGCCTTCCGATCCAACTTCTTCCATTCTTCATCGGTCACTCCCGATGGTTTAGTACCCGGATCTACCACGATCCACTGATCTTTATCCACCAACAGATCCTCCATCTTGAGTTTCCACAACTCAAAATTCTGACCAATTAACTTCTCAATCTCTATCTTTCCATTGCTCGCCATCTTCTTTCACCACCAGAATCGATCTCGCAGATCTCCCACTGAACAGGGTCTACCACAGGCCCGAGCGAAACCCCTCAGCAACAAAGGCGACCCCTTGAAGCCAAAACAGCTCTGATACCAAATGTAGGTTTTAACCCTGTACAGAAATTACCTGCATACGAATTCTTAAACAAAGAAAATAAACAATGCGAGAGCATAACCCATAAAACACATATGCACAGAGATTTTTCCCTCGATCCCAAAACCGGGACTACCAGCTTGATTTTTTCATTATGTTCCTTTCAATGTTACAATACATATTTATACATGCCGAAGCATCTAATACCATGGACCGAAAACCATCGCGTCCAATACCATGGACCGAAAACCATCGCGTCCAAAAAACATGTGCGAAAAACATGCACAAAACCATAGGTGGGTCCGCCCAAACTAACATATGGTCCAAAACCAAAATTTTCCGGGGCGCTGCCCCGGACCCCATAAAGTGGGGTTACGGGTGCCCTTCAAACCCCCTATTAACTACGTGGAAAGAATATAACACAACCCAACATGTAGTAGCAATTGTATGGGCTTTAAATGGATGAAATAATGCACAAAAGTGTGAATACTTGGTAAGTATATCATCTACCACCATGATGACACTCTTTCCTTCATACTTGGGTAAACCTGTGATAAAATCCATTGAAACCTCCTCCCAACATTGACTTGGAATGGATAAAGGTTGTAACAGACACGGGGTCTTAATTGTCTCAACTTTATTTTGTTGGTGAACCAAACATTCCGCCACAAACCTTTGAATATCAGATTTAAGGCCATCCCAAAAAAATCCTTCTTAACCATATGCTAAGTTTTTAAAAAATTTGAGTGCCCTCCTAAGGGAGAGGTGTGAAATTCCAGAAGAATCTTTTGTTTGAGTTGGGAATTCTTACATAGGTATAAGCAATCTTTGTACCATAAAGAATCATATTTCCAACTAAATGTATCAAATGTACTGGGATTTTGCTTAAACTTTTGAATGAGTGCCCATACTTCATCATCATTCTTCCATTCATCCCTTGCTTTGTTTATCCAATCTAGTTGGATGATAGAGATGGCACAAAGCAATGATTTCACATCCTCACCCTTTCTTGAGAGTGCATCTACAACAACATTTTTCTTCCCTTTTTTGTAGATGATTTCAAATTCATAGCCCAACATCTTTGTGACCCATTTTTGCTGATATTCTAAAGATAATCTTTGTTCTAAAAAGTATTTAATACTATCATGATCTGTTTTTACCTAGAAGTGTCTTCCCATTAGGTAAGGTCGCCATTTCTTAAGTGCATGTTGTATTGCCAGCATTTCCTTCTCATAAATAGCTTTGTGTAAATACTTTCCTTTGATTGGAAGACTTTCAAAAGCAATGGGTCTTTCTTCTTGCATTAAAACAATGCCAATTCCATTTCCTGAGGCATCACATTCCACAATAAAGGTTTTTGTGAAGTTTGGCATAGCTAAGACCAGTGATTGGCACATCGCCTCTTTAAGATATTCAAAGGCCTTTGTTTCTTCTGGAGTCCAAGAAAATGCAATTCTTCGAAAGAAAATTGATTTTAACAAGATTCTTAGTTCTTAAAAACTTGTGATAATACCCTGTCAACCCGAGAAATCCTCACGAATGCTTTATGGAGGTGGGGATTTTCCATTCCTTAATGGCTTTAATTTTACTAGGGTCTACCTTAACACCTTAATGAGATACAAAATGACCTAGATATTCCACCTCCTATACTCCAAAGAAACATTTGGAGGTTTTTTCATATAATTGTTTCTCCTCCAATAGTTTGAGCACCCTCTCAACATGTTGAACATGATCATTCCAAGACTTGTTGTAGATTAGTATATCATCAAAAAATACTAACACAAATTTTCCAAGGAAGGGTTTGAAAATGGAATTCATCAAACCTTGAAATGTAGAAGGTGCATTGATAAGGCCAAAAGGCATGACCAAAAATTCATAATGACCCTCATGAGTTCTAAACGTTGTTTTAGGAATGTTTTCAGTCTTCATTCTAATTTGATGATATCATGAATGAAGATCCAACTTGGTGAAGTAAATTGCTCAACGTAATTCATCCAATAATTCATCGATGACAGGAATGGGAGATTTATCTTTAATAATGGGCTTGTTGAGCCATGATCCATCCTTCTTATGCACCAATACTACTGGAGCAGAGAAAGAACTTTGACTAGGTTGAATTATACCAGCCTCTAGAATTTCAGCAACCATATGTTTAATTTCACTCTTTTGGGCATAGGGATATCTGTCAGGACTGATGTTTGGAGGAACACTTCCTAGAATCAAATGAATAGCATGATCATGATCACGAATAGGTGGGAGGCCTTTGGGAGTCTCAAACACCTTGGAATGATCGTCCAAGACTTTTTGGAGATCCGGAGAAATAGATGATTTCAATGTCGGAACCTCTAGTGAACATAATTGTGGAATTATGCCCCGTTGTTCTTTCTTTAGAAGATTTTTCATGCCTTTAGAGTTGATTATATTTTTTGGTTTCCCTGCGATACCCCTTAATTCAACTTCATTTCCTTTGCAAAAAAAATTCATGAAAAGTTCTTGAAAATTAAAAGCTATCGTACCCAAAGATTGTATCCATTGGACTCCTAGTACAACATCAGGGCCATCGATTGGAACAGAAAGCATAGGACTATTCAATACATATTCTCCCATGGATAGCTTGATATTATGGCACTTTCTAAAGAAATTTATGGTTCCTCCATTTGCATCCATCTATTGACACTCTGGTGCTGGATATAGGAAGCAATTCAATTCCTTTGGTATCCTACAATGAATAAAATTATGGGTACTACCCAAATCAATCCACACTATTACCTTTTTCTTCTTGATATGTCCTTCTATCTTGAGAGTTTGAGGAGTATTAATTCCTGCCAATGCATTACAAGATATGGTTGGATTCATTTCTTCTTTCTCCAAGGTTGATTCCTGATGTACATCATCTTCTTTTGATGTTTCTTGTTCCTTTTCTTCCTCCTCTTCACAATCTATGTAAAATAATTTCTTCTCAGCACACTTATGACCTTTAGTGTATTTTCTATCACAACTGTAACAAAGCCACCTTGCTCTTTTTTCTTCTAATTTTTGTGATGTCAACCTTGTAGGTTGTGGAAGGCTAGGGGCATAAACGCTTCCATCTTTATAGTTGTGAGTGGTAGGCTTCCTTGTTGCCATAATTTTTTTTCAATTTTTCTTGCCAACCTGAATGCCTTCTCCAATGAATCAAGTTCCCAAAGGTGAACCTCATGTTGGATGTTCTCCTTTAAAGTCCCTATGAACACATCAATTCTATGCTCCTCTGGAATATCATTTACCCTTATATTCAATTTTTGGAAGTCCTCAATGTGCTCCACCATTGAACCATTTTGTTTGAGATTTATCAATTGGATAAAGAAGGTGTTGCTCTTTGTATCCTCATAATGTGCTATCATTTCGTCCGTAAAAATTGACCAAGTGACAATTTGTTTATGAGAGCAAAGCCATCGATACTATACAAACTGATTAGGTTCCAAATATAAAGTTGCAATGTGTACCTTTTGTGTGTTTTACACATTATGGAGATCGAAATATCGTTCCATTTGTAGTATCCATGTTACAGTATCCTTGCCATCAAACTTCCTCATATTGATCTTTGGAATGTGGTGGGTCTTTATTCTAACGTTAGAGTCTATGAAATCATGATTAGCATTTCTTTTTTTCTCATCATGAATTTCCTCTACTGCCTTTTTGCATTAAGAAGCCTTTCTTGTAGCAACTTTGTCAAACCTTCCACGTCTTTCTTCAAATCTTCAATGTTGTCATTCTTCGAATCATGATTAACATTTCTTTTGTTCTCATTATGAGTTTGCTCTATTACATTTTCTCCATTAGGAAGCCTTTCTTGTAGCAAATTTGTCAAACCTTCCTTCCAACCTTCCATGTATTTCTTCCAATCTTCAATGTTGTATTTCATACCATTGATTCCATTCTTCAAACCACCCATCTTAGCTTCTGTTACTTTTTGTGAGAGAAAAATGTGTTGCACTTTGTCTCATAATTTTGATACATCATGTTGCATTTCTTCCTCTTCTTCATGTGTCACAGTAGATATTTCGGGTTTCTTACTAGGTGTTGCCATTTTCTTTCTTTGGGGAATCAACTAATGATAATTTTCTTCACTATTCCCTTTTAATCACTTCAAACTAATTTTTTAAACAAAACTTACGCAAATGTTTAAAAAGGCTACACACCTTTTTTTTATTTGTAGGAGTTTGATATTGAATCTAATGTATCTCTGAAATTTCAGATCTCCAAGGTCGGAAATTGCGAATTGTGGTATCCCTTTGAGTCCTCTTTCCAATTCCACCAATCTGATTGAAATTGGATTCTCCAAGAAGGAGCTATGCTCAATCTCCCAATATGACTTGATTATACACTTTTTCAATAGATAGAAATCGTATGAAGTACCATGTGTCACTATTTCAACCTTCAAACTTGAAAATGATGTACAGAAAACTACAGTCTGTCCTCTTTCTATAACTTCTTACGAAATTTCAATCTGATACTCAGTGAAAAAGTTATGACTTTTCTCAAGGTCACCTATTTGGGATGTAATTTTGGATCCTGTAAAAACCCTAAATTCCTTGGCTCATATCTCTGAAAATATAGTGCGAGAAGCTCTGAAATTTGGACTCGACGGTCATAAAGATTTCAGATCAAATGGGTTTTTTTTTAGCTTCTGAAACGTCGTATAAAATAATTTATAGCAAAATTCCACGATGACCTGTTTGGAGCAGCGAAACCCTAGAATCCAAAGCTCTGATACCAAATGTTATGCAACCAACTCACAAAATAGAAGAAAAGATAGATCAACGACTTCAAAATAAACCTCTTTGAGGGGGAAACCTCCTTTATATTACACAAATGAGAAAAATTTGGATGATTCAAATGAAAAAACCTCCTTTCTATATATAAGAGTCTAAGGGGTCACAATATAATAAAAGCTGACATAACAATAATAATATAAGGGCACAAAAATAGCAATAGTGGGCTTATATGGGGCACAATAATAACAATGTGGGGACAATTGGGGCAAAACAATAACAATAAGGGGCTACAATGACAATAGTAATGGGGGAATCACTAGTATTATAGGGACCTAATATTAATCGATTCCCTCACCGAGGCTACACCCAAGAACCAATTCTAGCTAGAGATTAATGGGTACATGGAGCAGCTAAGGAAAGAGGCCACCAGGAATGACATTGAGTTGAGTGCACATAACATGAAGAAGTACATTGGTGGTCCTATCATGGTCAAGACCATGCTGCACATGCTTCAGGACGAGTTGGATACAAGTTCCAAGACCATATACCCACATGTTATCTAGGTAAGAGTCCAGTATTAGAAAGACACCATCAAGCAGTTTGGGTTATCATCACACGGTACCAAGCTTGGCATCAATATGTGACCAAGAAGCACCAAGTGGAGGTTGCCGAGTTGGTCTTTCCCCAAACTTCAAAGTCATAGTGTTTTGTCTTGTTAGGTTGTCTCTAGCATATTTTGTCTCACATGGGTACATCTGGAAAATGTAATATACTTTGTAAATATGTGCAAGTGAAAGTCCAAATGTCATTAGTAGAATGTGAAAGGTCATCATGTTATGTAATGAGTTATTTGTAAAGAAGTTTAAGAGTCATGAGGGTATTCGAAGAGTCACAAAGGGGATTGTCAAGGGTCACCCCACTCTTTGTTATAAATAGAACCTCATAACTCATAGAAGGGGCTTTTGGGAGCCAACCTTTTGGCTTGGCTTAGGCTTAGAAAAGGCTTAGAGTATTTTGAAGAGCCTTGGCTTCTCCATAGCGTAGAGTGAGTATAATTCTTTGGAGGAGCAGGTGTTCTTGACTGTAATGGTCCACTATTGGGGCTAGTGGTTGTCAATGGTGTATGTATGGATGGAACTTTCACTTATTATAATAATAACAGAGCCATCACGCTTTCATGCATATATCGTTATTGTTATTGGACTATTCTAGTTTCTTTATCAATGTATGTTGTTTAACTTACGTATGTTCTTATGAACTACTTTGTATGCAATTGTAGGAATCTTGTTGGATGTGTGTTGTTGGATTAACCTATCACTTTAATTTGTGGACTACTCTGCATTTTAGCTTCTGATGTCATTCTACTCGTGTGTTCCTGTCAAGTTGTGTACTATTACAGGCTTCTAAAGGGCACACTTCCTTTTACCCTTCATGTGTTATAACCTTCATGCATCGCACTTGACTCTCTGCGGGGCCACACACTTTCTCTCACCCAAAGTTATCTTAGTTACCTCTACGCGCTACCGCAGTCAAGGCATTACACTACCACCCATTGTTGGGTCTCCTACTCCAAACGGTTTGAGGTCTAGTTGGGACTTCGTATCGAGGAAATCCCCTGAATGTTGGCGGGTCCAGCACCATAAACATTTATGGTTCTAGAAGGAGGGTCAGATAAAAAGCTAATCCCTTGAAGTCTGTTTTGAATTTATGCACATCTCTAATGACTTCTATCCTAATCACAACCCCAAATTTTTTTTATCATGTTGTTGATTTTGAAGCGTCGGCAAGCGCTATAGATTACTTGTCCAAATATAATTTCAACGACAATAATGGAACACCCTTGTTCAGGCACAAAATTGCCTTTTCTAGTTTCTTTGATAGGTGTGATGTCCCCTCGGACGACATTACCTATGGGTTGTTCAATTTCACGTTCAAAGGGTGTGCAAAGCAATGGTGTCTCACATTTCCCACAATCTCGATACACTCTTTCGATCACATTTTCAGAGAATTATGTCGTGCTTTCGTTCTCTATGACTGTAAAGCACTTAATAAAATAAAATAAAAATGTGAAAATCACTTGACGAATCTCTAGAGCACTTTCACGATTGTTTTCTTCATTACTGTTATGAATTTCCTGAAGATGAAGTTGACAGGAAATTTTTGGAGGGAATATTTCAATATCTTGTTCACATCTCTGAGAAATTGCATGAGTTAGAATCTTTCGAGTCTCTCCAAACATACCTCGGCATTAGAGCTTAAAAATCTGAAACGGACAAGGTTGTTGTCCCAAGTGACCCTCCATCCCCTTCCCATCAAACAACTCTAGCTCCACAAGACGAGGTGGGAGAATTTGTAAATCCACCTTTTGATATGTCACCGTCTCCTCCTACCCCATCTACTCAGGATTTTGGTGCGGATTTGGATTGCAAGCTTGATGGTTGTGACGTGGTCTTATCTTCTCAGTCTTTTTCCTTTGCTTCCTTTGGTCCTCCCAATTTTGGTATGTTTTGTACATTCTTTATGGATTTCACATGTGATGTTCACAAGGATCAAGTTCTAGACGGATTTGGTGTTGAACATCCAACCTGCACTATTATTTTTTACGAGTATGTTTTGGAGTCTGAACAAGAATCTGCAGTGAAGAATGACATGCTTCTTTCCACACCTCATCCGATCTATCCTGACATCTTCCACAATTCTACCATTTCTCTTCCATCTTGTGAATATTCATTTCCGAATGCTGCCACTTTCGACCATTCACAGAACACGTGGGATGTCAGTCTTTCATTTAATTGTGGAGAGGACAAATCATTCTTCCCAGATCCACCCAATCTCTCATCTTATATTTCTAGAAACATAGAGGGTGAAAATTATTGTTTTCCATTACCTCCTCTTGATGATTCGGAAGATCCTAAGGATGTCATTGTCAATATTGATTTTTCTGATCGTGGTTGTCGTGATCTTTTCATTCATTCATTCGATCATGATTCTAATTTTTTTATTGTTGATCTTTCTAAGCCACCATTCATTGATGATCCATCTCCTGATGAATTGGAAAGTCCTTTAGTTGTCGAGGCACTTCAGTCCAAGCTGATGGTTATATATGTTCTCATAACCTTGAGTTTAGTTCCACTTCTGATCAAAAATTTGTTGAATCTTCCTGGGCTCCTCATCACTCTATTGTTCACATTGAAGATCAATCTATTTCACAGTTTTCACATCCTCCATCAGAATCACGCGATCTTATTGCTCATGCATTGGAGGAGTCATATGTAGCAAGCACTACTACAAAATGAAATTTTTATTCTTTCTTTATGTTTGCTTGTATTTCAAGTTCGAATGTGTGTACATGCTTGTCTTTCACGCACAATGTAACACGACACCATCATACGTCCACAAAGTGTCTTTCATGTGCTTTCCGTCTTTACTTTTTTATGGATGCATTCAAGCTTCGAACGTATTGGTTTGCATTGTTTTATTTTTCCTGTTTGTTGGTATGCTTGAATATCTTTTTGGTCAATCATGTTGTCGCCTACATGAGCCAACCAATGTGTCAGTGGCTACATTGGAAGTATCACTTCACGTGAGTTGGCCTATCGAACGTGTGTACATGCTTGTCTTTCATGCACAATGTAACACGACACCATCATCCGTCCACAAAGTGTCTTTCATGTCCTTTTCGTCTTTACTTTTTTATGGATGCATTCAAGCTTCGAACGTATTAGTTTGCATTGTTTTAATTTTTCTTGTTTGTTGGTATGCTTGAATATCTTTTTGGTCAATCATGTTGTCGCCTACATGGGCTAGCCAATGCGTTAGCGGCTACATTGGAAGTATCACTTCACGTGAGTTTGCCTATGCTCTTCTTAGGTTAGGAGTAGGATTATTTTTTTCTTTCTTGTTTTCTTTCTTGTTTTCTTTCTTGATTTGCTTACTTTGTTTTTCTTTGTCTTGCTTCTTTCCTTTGTTTGTTTACTTTTGCACCGGTAGGTTAGTTCCGCATGAAACTATGTTTGGCTTCTTAGATAAGCAGGTGAAATCCAAGAGTAACTTGTATAGCTATCAACACTTGGTTATCTATCTATTCCCTCTCTTTATGAGAATCTTTCATTTCTTCTAGTCGATGATACCCCGATGGAAAATACGTTCCTTTCACAGAGAGTCATGGTGGAATCATGATGCTTGCACTCTTAACTAGTACCACCTACTCTAATCGGTTTTTCTATATTTGGTTAACCCTTGTCAACTCAGTCAAGTAGAGTAAGGAGAGGGGGGGAAACATAAAAAGTATGTCAGAGGTATATATAAATATCCTTATCTGAAGGGACAACCTCTTATGTTCTAAATAAGTTGGGATCCCTCTTCCACCTCATGAAATAAAAAGTGCTTATGCATAGTTCTTTCAAAAGTGAAAAATGAAAAAATAAAATACAGGTGAAAGAAGAGAAAGGCTTCCTACACAGCGAGGTGAAGCAATTAACTCTACTAGGGGATTGTCCAGGCTCGCTCGCAGCGAAGCAATGCTTGTGTTCTTGAAGTGACTCTGTCGAGGTACTGTCCAGGCCTGCTGGAAATGAAGCAACACGAGAGATGAAACTAAAACTCTAACAGTCTATATTACTTGTGCATTTATATACCCCTCATCCCCAATCGAAACAACTCAGTTCGACTTGGCTTGGTATGTGTGTTGTCGATAAAGAGAACGGTAGGGACTACATCTTTAACCCAAGCTAGTAAAGAAGATATGATACTTAAAGAACTGAAAAATACTTCCGGAAGAGTTAGACTCGCTTTACACAAGACAAGGTCCATACAAAGAGCTGGAGTTCTACCAGTTTGTTGCCAATGTTGTAGGGGCTACAACCACCCTCCAAAATTTTGCCTATGCTTCGTTTTGGAGCCTCCCTTCTAAATCGCAGCATCTCATTTCGCATTGATCCGGGGACTTGGGTTTTGATTGAGCCTCATCCTTTGCATCATGACTTGTGTTTGCTTACTTGACTTACTTTCTAACCGACAAACCGATCCCTTGACTTTGTTTCCACCCAGTTCTAGGCTTGCCTTAGAGAACTACATAATCCTTGAGGGCAACCAACCTTGTAGTTGGGAATTGTGCAGTCCAAGTTGAAAGTGAGCCTTGAGCTCAAGAATTACACATTGCCAATTGACAGTCAGTCTTTAGCTAGGAAATGGCATAGAGCATGAGAGGTAGCCCAGAGCCAATCAGCCCAGAAATTGCGTAGAAGCCTCTTGCTGAGAAGTTGCGCAGTGCATGAGCCAATGACTTGCCCAGTCCTTCCCAGAATTGCACAATCTCTCCGGGAAATGCATGGCAACTTTTGGCCTTTGCATCATAAACCTTAAATTGACCAAATTTATTTAAGTGACACTATGAGAGCTCATTTTCACATTCAATCTTGGAGCTCTTTCATTTGCGAGTAGATCAAGGAACCCTCGGTGTGATCGTCGTCACTTTTCAAGGTAAGTTTTGCTTTTCCAGTAATTTGTTGATATTTCTATCGCTTTTTCTTGTTTAGCTTGTGAGAGTGTTGTTTCACTTGTTTTGTTGAACAACTGTTGGCATTTTAACTCGTTTTAGCTTGTAGAAGTGTTGTTTCAATTTTTTCATTGTCTTTCCCAAGTGTCTCATGCATTACCCCATTTTTTCACTAACACTCCTCATTGCGGCGATTCTCTTCACATGCTTCACCAAATAAAATTGTTGGAGGAATCCCTTCCATATGAAGTGGCGGGTTTGCTGAAGCTTGGTCTATGACTGAAGGTATCGCAAGCGTTGATGATCTGTATGGATGATGGTCTCCTTGTCACTCAGATAGTGTTTCCACTTCTTTACACTCTGGACCAAGGCATACAACTCCCTGTCATCAGTGGGATAATTCAAAATAGCCTGGAAGAAATTATTTGAATGGTAACATACAGGCTTTTTTTTTTGCATCAATACAGCGCCCATGGGATATCCGCTGGCATCTGTTTCAATTTCAAAAGGTTGTTAAAGGTCTGGTAAGGCTATCACTAGTGTTGTGTTGATCTTGTCTTTTAGTGTGTCGAAGGATTTCTGTTATTTTCCTCCCCACTGAAAGGCCTGCTTCTCTCTAGTCCAGGCATGCAAGGGGGTTGTGATAATGGAGAAGTTCATAATGAACCTTCTCCAATACTATATCGTGCCCAAAAAACTTCGAACCTCTGTAACATCCGTGGGCTCAAGCCAATCCATAATCGCCTCCACTTTAGAGCGATCTATCTTCAATTGTCCATTGACGACAATGTGGACTAAATAAATTAGATAAGTCTTCCCAAACTCACACTTCGACAGTTTCAAATACAAATATTCACTTTTCGTAACATCAAGCACTTTCTTTATATGACACACATGTTCATCGCATGTCCTACTGTACACAAGAATATCGTCCAGATATACAAGAAAAAAATGATCAAGAAAAGACCTAAATAAATATTTCATTACCGTCATAAACGTGGCTAGAGCGTTGCACAGTCTGAATGGCATCACCATCCATTCGAACAGCCCCTATTTGGTTTTGAACGCAGTCTTCCAAACATCTTGCTCTACAATTCTAACCTGGTGATAACCACTATAAAAATCGAGCTTTGTAAAATAAACAGCATTTTTCAATTGATCTAATAATTCATCAGTGCGAGGGAGAGGGTATCAATTCTTCATCGTGATCTTGTTCAACACCCTGTAATCTATGCACATTCTCCATGTGTCATCTTTCTTGGGCACCAACACGATCGATGAGCCACAAGGAGAAGAACTTGGTCTGATGACTCCCTGATTTAACAGTTCCTGCGCTTGTTTCTTGATCTCCTCCATCTCAATAGAAGCCATCCTATACATGCCAAAATTCGATAAAGGCGCATCATGTTGTTAATGGATCTCATGTTGGACTTCCCGTTTAGGGGCCAATCCTCTCGGTTCTTGAAACAATCCATCATAATTAGAAACAATTTCAAATAATTATTTCTTATGATCATGACTACATCCTTTGAAAGTGTCAGCCATCTCGGCCTCTTTCACTCTCACTATCGTGAGCACGCACCCTTTGCTAGAATTAACCAATCGTTTAATATGTCCTGCACTTACAAGGCTAGAATTAACTTTTGTATGATGAGCTCTGACTATATACTTTACCCCATCCTTTGTGAGGTGGTATTTGTTTTCATGCCGAAAGAAAATGGCCTTTCTGTCTTATAGATATGGGCTTCCCAAGATGATTCCATAGATGTCAAAAGGCTCTACATCTAACTCTACCTCATCAACTAATTTAGAAGCAATAACAAATCTGGCCCTACAATGCTTAGTGACCTGCAATTTGGCTTTATCGCTTACCCAACCAAGCGAGTATGGACTCAGATGAGGCTTAGTTTCAAGGCCTGACTTTTTTCACTAAGGACTCTGAGATTAAGTTTGCTTTGGGAACCTGAATCAAACAAAGTTTCTACCTTTGTATGTTTTATGATAGCTCTAATGTGGAATAACTCAATTATCTTCCGCTCATTACTTATAGGCTCATTCAAATAACTATTACTTGCAACCGAATCAGAACTATCATGAATAGAAAGAGTACCTCTTTTTCCCACAGCTGTAATCAATGTCTCATTGCCAGAATCTGATCCAAGGTCCTGCGTTGTTGCCATTATCTTCTGCTTCCCCTTTCCATCGAATCTCTTGAGTCTCAACCTCAGATGCAGCTTCCAGCAATGGTCCTCATCATGACCATCTTGCTTGCAATGAGTGCAAGACGGTGTTTCTCCGTCCCCTTTCTTGGCTTCAACAGTCTTCTTATCCTTCCCTTTCCTTTCTTCTAGAATTTTCGTGCTAAGGTTTGAATGGTGACTTTTTGGCTTGATCGTCTTGATCATTCTTATCTTAGCTTCCAAAAGAATAGCCAATAGCCTTTACATTGTCTACATCAATTGTAGTAGGCTCAAACAGTAATAATGAGTGTTTGATGTAACTATGTAGCACACCTATATAATTAGTTAGAGTCTCAAGCGCATCTAATGAGATGCCCAGATTCAGTGCTTGTTTCTAAAATTATTCAGTGAAGCTTTGCACATTCTGGCCCTTACCTTCCCTTAGATATTGCCAATCCATAAGTTCCCTTTTCTTATAACCCAGGGTAGAATTTGTCTTTCAATGTAGAAATAAAACTAGACCAAGAGGATAGAAGGTTACCTAAGTTTGTGCTGCCTTTCTACAACTTTCTCTCCCACCAAAAAAAAGCAGTGCCACTCAGCCAAAGAGATGCTAACTATACTTTCACCTCATCTTCTTCGATCTGCTAGATTCTATAGTAAACCTCTATTTGTCTCATCCAATTATTGAGTTTTTCTACACTACACTCTCCATCGTACATGGGCGGGTCAAACTTTGCGTCTAACTTTAACAACGGTTTCTGAGAGGTACGCTTGGAATTTCGCTGAGAGTGATGGGAAATATCACTGGAAGAAGGAGAGGGAGGAGGACTTCCCAACCCCTTCCTGATTTTCTGATCCATGATCATCGACGTCCTTCTTCTCATGCCCAAGTGCCTTCTCATACTCTACGAACAATGTGTCCACTTTTCCTGCCATATTATAGAATACCTTTCAAAAATTATGTTCCTCTTCCCAACGAGCTTCTTCATTGGCCATGTTTCTTCTTCATTGTGCACGTCCTACTTCAGGATCAAAGGACTTAAGCATTCCTTCTCCTTTTCGCAGCTTGTTCCGGGTTAGCATAAACTCATGCAATTCACATCGACAATGGCCTACTCTAATACCAAACTTGATTCAAGATCATTTACTTACAGATGCATTAGAATTACATATAATATAGTTAATTAACCATGGAACCTAAAAGCACGTAAACAATGCAGAAATAATCAGAAGAACATAAAAAACATGACACAATGATTTGATTACGGAGTTCGTCCAATTTGGACTACGTCTCCAGGCCTTGCTCAATAGTGGGGAGGCCTTCATTCAATTAGTGGCATAAAAGAGATAAAAGTACAAGAAATAAGAAATTACAACCCTTATACCTCCAAGCTTAAAGATTGGCAGAGAATGGAGATCTCAGTTTCATAAATAGACAGTACCACTAAAATCCTAACAAAAAACAATGAAAAATGCCTATCCAAACTCCCAATTTGGATAATCGGGCCTTCTGCTACCTCTCAGGACCTCCCTGCTTCTCAAGGTGAGGTCTGGTCTGCTGCCAGGGTCAGCATCTGTTGCGTGCGTGTGCTTTTGAACTATTCTGTTGACTCCCCCTGCCTTTTCCGACACAACAACCATATATATATAAGCATGGCGGCATCCCTCAAAACCCAGGCAGTTTTAACATAATAACCAAGTTAGGCAGGCAGGATCGGGTTAGAAGGATATATGGCAACAACCTTATAATAATGGTGAAATCTCGTTCAAACATAGAAAAACCCATTTAACTTCACATGACGTTACGCGTCATGTTTATCAGCGCTTTTAACCATCGGTGAATAGTCCAAATCCATTACAACAGGCTCTTTTGCGATACATGGACACGCCGATTTATAGAAAACAATATATAATATATCACATCAAATGGTCCCCATCGCACAGCGCAATCAGTGCTTTGAACCATCGGCGCATTTACCCATACATTGTGGTAATCGCTACCCATACATTGTGGTAATCGTGGACCCGACAGGAATATACAATGTAACATATAGAAATATCGCATTTAGTGCTTGATCACAAATTGCAATCGCCACTTACAGCCGGAACTGTATCGCAAACACCTTTCCGTTTCTGCGATTGCAATGGCATCGCAATCTATCTGCGTCGGGGCCGATTCTTCAACACTCGTCCACCCCCAATTTGCGATATGCGATATCGCAAATCGCAAATAGGCACTGTTGGGGGCCAATTCTTGACCTGTGACCTTTGTTTTTCCTAATATGCGATATGTGGGACCCAATGGCAGCCTGCCACTTGGCGCCTCCCCATTCGCTAGAACTTTTTCCATGTCATCTTCTCTTGCCGCCTAGACAAGTCAAACTCAAACTTTGACTTGCTCTAACTTGTCCGTCTAGACTCTTATTTGAGTGTCGTTCACACTGTTAGAATCAAGATGACGAGCACTTTGATTCGATGCTAAGTTTATCCGGATTTTGTCACTTTGAATTTTGACCCTTTTACCATGCCACTTGTACTTTTCTGAATATCCACCTGGATCAATCCTCCAGGATCCTCCTGGATTATCAAAGCTACAAGATGAGAGAAGATCCAATCACTAAGAAAGCAGATTTGGCAACAGAGGCAAAGAGGGAAAAGTGGATAAAGAGAGCAGAGAAAAGAAAGAAAGAAAAGTAGAGACTGCAGGAAGCAGAACTAAAGTTGCACGAGACAAAGATGAAGTTGAAGATAGAGCATGATTTGAGGAGGAGAGAAACAGAAGAGAAGTAGAAATATGAGGAAGAAGAAATATAAGGTGCGACGCCAAAAAAAATAGTGCCCATACAAGTCAAGGAATTGAAACAACCGGCAGCTGAAGAAGAGGGTGAATAAATGTAGGCTCGGGAGCTTGCTTAGCATATTGAGAAACTGATTGAAGTGATAAACATCGAGTTGGGGAAGGAGCCACTGAATGAATACATTGACCTTATGCCACGAGCACCAGAGGTCACCTCTTAGTCTCCACCACCTGTAGTGTCAAAACTAGTCCTGAGCGAGCAAGGAGAAGTTGTTGTCCTTAATGATGATCTAGTTATGGATGTGTACAATATATCATTTGACGAGTTGCAAGAAAAGATTATACAGGCATGGAGGAACCACTTTTCGGATGATCACGCGTCACCTGCATCCATGAAGGAAAGGGTGATATGTTAGATATCATAATGCATTCAGTTGCCCTTGCTGATGTCTCCTATGCGTATGCAGGACTAAGGAGCTCAAATGTCAAGTTCATGTTGGCAGAGAATGAACAAATGGAAAAGAACTAGCAGGTTGTCAAGCAAGAGGCAGAACAACTTAGAGCGTAGAGCATAGTTTCCATAATGACAGAGATGAGGAAAGTGATACTAGTTGAAGTATCAACACTTGAGAGTACCATGCAGAAGCTCTATGATGATTTTTCACCGTGCATAAAGCAGTTTTCTATATGTATGGCTTAAAGCAGCAGATCAAAGAGTTTCTTCAAACTCTCAGGAACATACATGTTTTCATCACCCAAGTGTAATATAGGACAATGCGGTACAAAGGGGCCCCATTTCACTTGCCAAAGAAGATGAAGCCATACGCAGCGCAGGAGAAAGCAAAGGTCTAGACATTGATCCAAAACTATAAGTAGCTCGCCCCGTTCGTTAGCAACATATAGGCCTCATATACACATTTGTACAAGAGTTTGGATGTTATGTCGAGAACTCACAGGACCCCATCAATCAGTTCCCTCACTGAGGCTAGACCCAAGAGCCAAGTCTGGATAGAGATCGATGTTACATGGAGAAGATAATGATCTAGGTGGATCTCCAAATACCAATGGCATGGTAAAAAGCTCAAAATTCAAAGTGGCCGAAATTTGATGAACTCGACAACAAATCGAAGTGCTCGTCGTCCTGATCCCAATGGCATGAATGACACTCTAATCCGAGTTCGTATGAGGAAGATAGAAGCAGTCAAAGTTTAAGGTTGACTTGCACATGTGGCAGGCTTAAGGAGGGCGCAATTTGACAGAAACCCGGCATCGGTATCCAGCCAGTTTTCCAAAAAACTTGCAGGACAATTAATTCATCCAATAACCCTAATGTTCGAGAAATTTTTCTAAAATGGCCTTATAAGTTTTAAAAAAGGGCGACAGGCCATGACCCCCGGTGGAGCCCACAACAATTTAACATTAAAAAAAGGGGCGGGAGGCCATGACCTCGCTGCCCCCGGGAACCGCCACAACAGTTTTTAGTATTAAAAAAGGGGCGGGAAGCCATGACCCCGCAGCCCCCGGAACCATTGCAACTACAATGTATTTATATATAAAAGTGTTGGGGGCGAGTTGTTAATCTAGCCGCCCCTCCACTCCACTTCACTTATTAAATGTAAACAGTGGCGAAAATGAGGGGATGGGCCACTGTACCGATGGACCCACCACCTAGAATATCAGTCAACAACTATTATGTGTTAAAATGGGGAGGGGAAGGATTTGATCCCCCGAGCCCTCCTCAACCACTATATCATCTTTACCATTGTGCCAACAGACTCTGTTGGGAATTTCGCCAACCAACTAATATTTAAACCTTTTTTAATAGTGTGACCGAGGGGGGAGAGGGCACGAATTCTGGGAACTATTATTTTATTGCAGGAAGGCAGAACCTTGAGTGGCCTGTGGCAGGGGGCGAAACCTTTCTTAAGCACATTTTTTAGGAGGTCAATTTGGTCCAGTGTCAAAATTGCACAAGTTTTATATCGATTTTGCACCTCTCAGCGACAGGAACTCAATGGTGATGTCAGTTTCTGCAATAGAGATCTCCATTTTTTGGCAATTTTCCAGATTGGAGGTATAAGACTCCTTATATAATTGTTGATTGTACTTTTTTCCCTTTTATGCCACTTAATGAATGAAGGCCTCCCCATTGATTGAGCAAGGCCCGGAAACGTAGTCCAAATAAGATGAACTTAGTTATCAAGTCTCTTGTCTTTGTTTCAAGCCTTTATGTGTTTCCTTTCTTATTTCATGTGAAAATTAAGTTTCTATGGTTAAGTTGCAAGTTTTCATGTAATTCTTTAATACATTTGTAAGAAAAAGATCTTGGATCAAGTGGTGTCAGAGCAGGTCTTTGTAGATGTGAATTGCATGTTTGTATGCTAACAAGAAATAGGTTCCAAATAGGTGAAGAGAAACTAAATTCTTTCGATCCCGAAGCGAGGTGTGCACATCGAAGGAGGTACATGGTCGATGACGAGGCTCACTATGAGGAGGAGTGCCATTACGACAAAACCTTCTATACAATGGTGGAAAGGGTCGAAAAGTTGTTCTCAAGGCTTGAGAACACAGTAAAAGCAGAGGAGAATGGGCCAAAAGAACAAGGTTTGGCGCATGGAAATGGTGGAGAGGAACCCCCTCCTTCTGCGTCCACGAGTGAAAGTTACTCTTCTTCTTCTCACCATCATCATAGGAATTCAAGAAATGCATCTAAGAAACCTTTATTTAAATTAGATGTCAAAATTTATCTTCCCATCTATAAGGATGAAAGTAATGCAGAATAGCTTAACAATTGGATTAGGCAAATTGAAGTCTACTGCAGAATTCAACAAATCGAAGAGGACGAGGCAAAGATCCAGTTGGCATCCCTTCGACTGAGTGGCACCGCTCTCATTTGGTGGGAGAGAAAATTGCAGGGCAACAAGAATCTGGGTAACCTTCTCTCCTCATGGTCAAATTTTGTGTCTGCATTGAAAAAACAATTTTACCCCTTGGGCTATAGGTAGAAGGCATTAATGGAATGGCAACACCTAAGGCAAAGAAAAGGTCAAAATGCAAAGCTTCACTAAAGAATTTAGAAGACAAGCATTGAATTTGAGCATTTCTTTAGATTCACCAGAGATTGTAAGTAAGTATATCGGTTCTTTACATAGTTACATAAGGCATTCATTATTATTGTTTGAGCCTACTATTGTCGATGAGGCCAATGTGAAAGCCATGCATCTTGAAAGAAGTGGGATGCATGCGCAAAATGACCACCAAAAAAGAGTCACAACAACCAAGAGAAAAGGGAAATGCCCTCTTGTACACATTGTGAGAAAGAAGGACACGACAAAGAGAATTGTTGGAAACTTCACCCTGAGTTCAGACCTAAGAGAAATGACAGAAAGGAGAAGCAGAAGACAACTGCCAACATGCAACAATATCAAACATCAAAAGAATATGAGAAGGTCAAGACTGTGGGTTTTGCACGAGGTAGACCCATTGACTTGGGATCAGATTCCGGTGACGAAAGGGGGATTACAGCTCTTGGAATAGCAGCAGACGGACCCATCAATTTGGATTCTGATTTAGGTGATGAAGCAAAAATTTCAATAGATGTTGTACCAAAGATGGAAAGGACACCCAATGTGGTAGGGCTCCAGGAACTTGAGAAGACCAACCAAAATCTTCAAGCATAAAATGTTAAGCTAAGGAGGCTGCTACGGGAAGCAAAGGAGGAGAAACAGAGGTTGCTACGCCAGTTGCAAGTTAAGAACGAGGCCTTAGGAAGGTTGCAGCCTAACCCCCTTGAGGAAAAAAAAGTTCTTCAATTCCATGTACTTTTCCTTATGATGATTCCGCTGCTTTTGAAAAGTATACTATAGGTATCGGGTCTAATTTTTTGAAAAAGATGGGATATTAGGGGAAGGGCCTCAGCATTAATGGCTAAGGCATCATGAACCCCATCAAAGTAGAGGAAATGCCTCGTCATGCAAGACTCGGTTATGTCAGGAAGGACATTGGGGAAAGCTCCAAAGAAGCTAGTGACCAATCAATGATAGATGATGAGATTTCTTCCTCCTATTCCAGTGATAGTAAGGGCTCCATGAACCCTTATCAAAGGAACACCAAAGGGAAGCGCTTCAAGAAGACCCGGAAGGTTTGGAGAAATAAAAACCGTTGTAGTCACTGCAATGAGGAGGGACATCAGGAAAGCACATGCCAAATGCTCCACAGCTAGAAAGTAGTAATAGAGAAGCCAACCGGTGACAACACTCAAACACATTCATGGTGGTCCGCTTTATTAAGGAAAGGATGTTTTTTTAATATTATTTTGTAAGGCCTCGGTTTGTAAATCATGTGTTGCAAGTAAATGTAAAAGTGATGATGTGTTGCCATCACTTAAAAATACAACGATGATGTTTTTGGGCCTCCTTATGAGTAGTTGAAGTATTGGTTGTTATTGTGTAATCCTTGACCAAAGAGTGTGTGCTATAAACTCTTGGCGAGTGAGGGATTGTTCAGCCATGAGTGGTTGTATATGAGTGCAGAAATTGTATTAGTTTTAAGTGTAGATGTTTGAAAGTGTGGTTTGGAAAGGACACAGGTTGTATGTTGAATGGCATTAAAGCTTTTGGTGGTCCAAAATCTCTCAGTGGGGAGGATTGATCCAAGTGGATCTCCAAATACCAGTGGCATGGTAAAAGGATCAAAATTGAAAGTGGCAAAAATTTGATTAAATTGACACCAGATTGAAATGATCGTCACCCTAATTCCAACGGTGCAAACGACACTCCAATCCAAGTTCGTTTGAGGAAGATAGAAGCAGTGAAATTTTAAGGTTGACTTGCACATGTGGCAAGCTTAAGGAGGTCGCAATTTGGCAGAAACATGGCACCAAAATCCAGCCAGTTTTTTGGGCAAATTTATAGGACAATTAATTCATCCATTAACCCTAAGGTTCAAGAAATGTTTCTAAAATGGGTTTATAAGTTTTAAAAAAGGGCGGCAAGCCATGACCCCCGCCGCCCCGGTGGAGCCCACAACAATTTAACTTTAAAAAAAGGGGTGGGCAGCCATGACCCCGCCGCCCCCGGGAACCGTCACAATAGTTTTTAATATTAAAAAAGGGGCGGTTGGCCATGACCCCACTACCCCCAGGAACCGCCACAATAGTTTTTAATATTAAAAAAGGAGCAGGCGGCCATGACCTCGCCGCCCCCGGGAACCGCCACAACAGTTTTTAATATTAAAAAAGGGGCGGGCAGACATGACCCTGCCGCCCCCAGAACCACCGCAACTACAATGTATATATGTATAAAAGTGTTGGGGGCGGGTTGTCAACTCCACTGCCCCTCCACTCCACTTCACTTATTAAACATAAAAAGCGGTGGAAATGGGGGGATAGGCCACTGGACTGGTGGACCTGCCGCCCAGAATATAATTCAACAACTGTTATGTGTTAAAACAAGGAGGCGGGATTTTATCCCCCAACCCTTCCTCAACCACTATACCATCTTTACCATTGTGCCAATGGACTCCATTGGGAAGTTTGCCAACCAACTAATATTTAAACCTTTATGAACAGTGCGATCGGGGGGGAGGGCACGAATTCTGAGAAGTATTATTTTATTGTAGGAAGGTGGAACCTTGAGTGGCCTATGGCAGGGGGCGGAACCTTGCCTAAGCACATTTTTCAGAGGGTCAATTTGGTCCATTTTCAGAATTGGGCAAGTTTTATATCGATTTTTCACCTCTCGGCAACAAGAACTCAACGGTGATGTCAGTTTATGCAATAGAGCTCTCCATTTTTTGGCCATTTTCCATATTGGAGGTATAAGACTCCTTATGTAATTGTTGATTGTGCGTCTTTCCGTTTTATGCCACTTAATGAATGAAGGCATCCCCATTGATCGAGCAGGGCCCAGAGACATAGTCCAAATTGGACGAACATCATTATCGAGTCTCCTGTCTTCTTTTCAAGCCTTTATGTGTTTCCTCTCTTATTTCATCTACACATTATGGTTAAGCTACGATTTTTTCATGTAATTCTTTAATACATCTGTAAGAAAAAAATCTTGGATCACCTAAGGCAAGAGGCCACCAGGGATAACTTAGAGTTGACCGAACATAACATGTCGAAGTACATTGGTGGTCCTATCATGGTCAACACCATGTTGCACACGCTTTAGGACGAGTTGGATATAGGTTCCAAGACCATATACCCATATGCTATGGAGGCAAGATTTTGCTATCATAAAGACACCATCAAGAAGTTTGGGGGAATCATCACACAATACCAAGCTCAGCATCAATATGTGACCAAGAAGCACCAAGTTGAGGTTGTTGAGTTGGTCTTTCCCCAAACTTCAGAGTCATAGTGTTTTGTCTTGTTAGGTTATCTCTAGCTTATTTTGTCTCACATGGGTACATGTGGAAAATGTAATATTATTTGTAAATATGTGTAACTGAAAGTCCAAGTGTCATTAGTGGAATGTGAAAGGTGATCATATTATGTAATAAGTTATTTGTAAAGAAGTTGAAGAGTCATGAGGGTAGTCAAAGAGTCACAAAGGGGAATGTCAAGGGTTACCCCAACCTTTGTTATAAATAGAACCTCATAACTCATAGAAGGGGCTTTTGGGAGCCAAGATTTTGGCTAGGCTTAGGCTTAGAAAAGGCTTGGGATTATTGTGACGAGCCTTGGCTTCTCCATAGCGTAGAGTGAGTATACTTATTTTGAGGAGCAGGTGCTATTGATTGTAATGTTCCAATGTTGGGGCTAGTGGTCGTCAATAGTGTATGTATCGATGGAACTTTCACTTAAAATAATAACAGATCCATCACGCTTTCATGCATATGTTATCATTGTAGTTGGACTATTTTGGTTGTTTTAGCAATGTATGTTGTTTAAATTACACATTTTCTTATGAACTACGTTGTATGAAATTGTATGAATCTTGTTGGATGCGTGTTGTTGGATTAACCCGTCACTTTAATTTGTGGGATATTCCTCATTTTATCTTGTGATGTCATTTCTCTCGTGTGTTCCTTTCAAGTTGCTTACTATTACAGGCTTCTAAGGGGCACACTTCCTTTTCCCCTTCCTATGTCAAAACCTTCATGCATTGCACTTGACTCTCCATAGGGTCACACACTTACTCTCACCCAAAGTTATCTTACTTACCTCTGTGTGCTATCGCGTTCAAGGCGTTACACTACCACCCACTGTTGGGACTCCTACTCCAAACAGTTTGAGTTCTAGTTGGGACTTCTTATTTGGGAGATCCCCTGAATGTTGGCGAGTCCAACATCGTCAATAAATCCCCACGGTATTTGCAAGGACCATTGTGTGAGAATGTACTTTCCATGGATCCACGGGGCATGTCATTGGCCAAAGGAGGACCCTTGGAGGTACTATTACAATGCCTCCAATATCCATGAGTCGGTCAGTATAGTAACATCTTGGAAGGTTTCTCTGTAGACAATAGCAACTGTGGAAGCAACAATAACAACAACAATACGCAGCAATCCAGTGTAGGACAAGGGAAAGAGGAAGATTGTTGAGGACCCAGAGGGAGAGAAAAGTTGTAAGATGAAGGTTGGAGAAGGCAGCTTTGGCAGCGTAAGCAAAGAGGGCTCAGCGGATGAAGAGAGAAGAGTGAAGGAAGAGAGAAATTAGACATTGCAGGAAGAAAAATTGAAGTTGCAGGAGACGGAAAATAAGTTGAAGGAAGAACAAGAGCTGATGAGGAGAGAAAGAGAAGAGAAGAATAAATAGGAAGAAGAACAAAGGTAAGGCATGATGATGGAGAAAACAGTGCCCATACAGGTTAATGAACTGGAATAACCAACAGTTGAGGGAGAGGGTGAACAGATGTAGGATTGAGAGCTTGCTCAATAGATTGAGCAACCAATTGAAGTGACAGACATGGATTTGGAACAGGAGCCACATAATGAAGACATTGACCTTATGCCAAGAGAACCAAATGTCATCTCTCAGTCTCCACCACCTCCAATGTTAGAACATGTCTCAAGTGGGCAACATGATATTGTTCTCCTTGATGCTGATCTGATCATGGATGTGTACAATCTATTATTTGATGAGTTGCAGAAGAAGATTGTACAGGCACAAAGGAAGCACTTTCCGGGTGATCACGCATCACCTGCATTCATCGAGGAAAGGGTGATAGTATCAGACACTATGAAGCATCAAACTTCTCTTTCCAAAGCCATCTTGGCCTATGCAGGAGAAAAAATATCAAATGTTAAGTACCTGACATCCGAGAATGAACAACTGGTAAAGAACGTGTAGGATGCAAGGCAAGAAGTAGAACAACTTCGAGCATCAACACAGAATGCAGTTTCTGCATTGGGGGAAATGAGGAAAGTGATACTCATTGAAGTATCAACACTTGAGGGTAACATGTAGAACCTTTATGATGGAGTTGTCATCGTGCATAAAAAATTTATTTGTGTGCATGACCTACAGCAGTGGAGCAAAGAGTTTGTTCAAACTCTCAAGAACACACATGCCGCCATCGCCCATGCACATAAGTGGACAATGTGGTACAAAGGGGCCCCACTTTACTTAGTAAAGAATATGAAGCCACGGGCAGAGCTGGAGAAGGTAAAGGTCTAAATGTTGATCCAGAACTACGAGCATCTTGCCCCATTCATCAGCAGCACATAGACCTCATATGTGCGGTTGTACAATAGTTTGGATGTCATTGTGAGAAAGCACAGGATCTCATCAAACGTTTCCCTCACTGATGCTAAACCAAAGAACCAACCATGGCTAGAGATCGATGAGTACATGGAGCAGCTAAGCCGAGAGGCCACCAGGGAAGATTTGGAGTTGAATGCACAAAACATGCAGAAGTACATTGGTGGTCCTGTCAAGGTCAACACCATGTTGCACATGCTTCAGAAAAAATTGGATACAGGATCCAATACCATATACTCGAATACCGTGGAGGCAAGGACATAATTTTAGAAAGACACCATCAAAAATTTTGGGGACACCATCATATAGTACCAAGCTTGGCATCAATATGTGACCGAGAAGAATCAAGTGGAGGTTTTCGAGTTGGTCTTTCCCAAAACCTTAGAATCATAGTGTTTTGTCTTATTAGGTTGTCTCTAGACTATTTTGTCTTACATGAGTACATGTGGAAAAAGTAATATTATTTGTAAATATGTTGTAATTGAAACTCCAAGTGTCATTAGTGGAATGTGAAAGGTCACCATGTTATGTAACGAGTTACTTGTAAGGAAGTTGAAGAGTCATGAGGGTAGTCAAAGAGTCACAAAGGGGAATGTCAAGGGTCACCCCACCCTTTGTTATAAATAGAACCTCATAACTCATATAATAGGCTTTTGGGAGACAAGCTTTTGGCTAGGCTTAGGCTCAAAGAATGCTTGGGAGTATTGTGAAGAGTATTGGCTTCTCCAAAGCGTAGAGCGAGTATACTTCTTTGGAGGAGCAAGTGATCTTGATTGTAATTTTCCACTATTGGGGCTAGTGGTCATCAAAGGTGTATGTATGAATGGAAATTTCACTTATAATAATAAGATCAGAGCCAACATGCTTTCATGCATATTTTGTTAAGGTAGTTGGACTATTCTGGTCGCTTTAGAAATGTATGTTATTTAACTTATGCATATGCTTATGAACTACTTTTTATGAATTTGTACGAATCATGTTGAATGTGTGTGTTGTTGGATTAACTCATCACTTTAATTTGTGGACTATTCTACATTTTAGCTTGTGATGTCATTCGGCTCATGTGTTCCTTTCAAGTTGCGTACTATTACAGGCTTCTAAGGGGTGCACTTCCTTTTCCCCTCTGTCTATCAAAACCTTCATGCATCTCACTTGACTCTCCGCAGCGTCACACACTTGCTCTCATCCAAAGTTATCATACTTACCTCTGCGTGCTACCGTGGTCAAGGCATTACATTACCACCCAGAGATGGGACTCCTACTCCAAATGGTTTGAGGTCTAGTTGGGACTTCATATCGGGAGATCCCTCGAATGTTAGCGGGTTCAACAATGTCAAAACTTCTAGCCTTAGAAGGACATCCAGATGACAAGCTGAGCCCTTGAAGTCTGTTTTGAATTTCTCCACATATTTCATGACTTCTATCCAAATCATAATCTCGGCATTTTTTTCTCACATTGTTGATTTTGAAGTACTCGCAAACATTGTAGATGACTTGTCCAAATATAAGTTCAATGGAAAGGATGGAACAACACTGTTTAGGCACGGAGTTGCTTTTGCTATCTTCAGTGACAAGCATGATGTACTGTCTTATGATATTGCCTTTGGGTTTCTCGCTTTCACATTCGAAGAGCGCACAAAGCAATGGTGTCACACATTGCATGCAACCTCTATACACTATTTTGATCACTTGTTTAGATAATTATGTCATGCTTTCGTTCTTTATGACAATAAATACCTTAATCAAAAAAATTTAAAATTGCAAAAATTACTTGACGAATATCTTCAATATTTTCATGATCATTTTTTTCACTACTCTTGTGAATTTCCTGAAGATGAAGTTGACTGGGAATTTTTGGAGGAAAGATTTCAATATCTTGTTCAAGTTTCTGAGAATCGACATGAGTTAGAATATTTTGAACCTCTCCCAACATACCTCTGTGTTAGAGCTTCTAAATCTGAGATGGACAAGGCTGTTGTCCCAAGTGACCCTCTGTCCCCTTCTCATCCAAGAACTTTAACTCCACAGATTAAGGTGGGAAAAGTTGAGAATCCACGTGTTGATCTATCACCATCTCCTCCTACCCCACCTGCTAAGGATTATGCACATATTTGGATTGTAACCCCGATGGTTGTCATGTGGTCTTATCTCCTCATCCTCCGTACTTTGGTCCCTTTGATCCTCCTGATTTTTGGTGTGTTGTATTCATCTGTCTCGAATCTCACATGTGATGCCATTGAATTGTTTCTGGATGGCAAAAAATTTCCAATGAATCCCCCAACTTGAAGGCCAACTTGTGTCCATTGTTGGTCATCTTAATGTTGAAGTCATCGATTCGATCTACAAGTACATGACATAACGTTCTTAGAAATGATAGATAAAATTGAACACATAGCCTAAAATGACATATGAGAAGGAATAACATGCTGAGTGCAATTAGGTTTTGATTAAATAAAGTTCAAATGAAATTTATCCTCTTGAAAGAATGTTTTGGATATAATTAAGAAATCAAATGAAAATCTTTACCATGGAAAGTTATAATTTTATGAAAAAATAAAAAATAATATATTTAAAATAAAATTATATTTTCAAAATTTAAATTATGGTTTAAAAAAAAGTAAATGGAATAAAAGAATTTTCTTAGAAAAATAAATAACATGGAAAAGATGGAATTTGTACTTTCAGAGTTTAAATAGGATAAAAAAACTAGCTTGTATTTTTTTTGGCTATATAGGAAAACCTTGATACATAATTGTGGAAGGCTTCTTATTTCAATTTAAGGTGGATGCGGATCTCTTGACTTTTTTTCTTTTTTTTTTAATTGAGAGCCTAGATATATTCTCAATAGAATATGCTCAGTCTTAATGCTTATCAACGGCTGTATTGTATTACAAAATTTGTTAGCATTAACTTTTAATAAATTTAAAAATTATATCCGTGCCAGGTGGCTCCCTGCTCACCAATTTCCTAGGGATTTGAGATTATTCCAATTCTAATAAGTTCCTCCATGATAAGTTCCTCATTATTATGTATAACATTCATTTATATATAAGCAAATTTTATTAGTGTCATAGGAATTGCCCGGATAGTAAAAAGTGGTAGGAATCTAGCCCAAAAAGTTCAAGAAATCTTGCAGTAGAGTGTTTGTATCATTTTTTTGATGGTGGAAATGGATTCAGCACCATCAAAAACCTCTGGGGTACCCAAAATCTTGAAGTTTGACAATTGTAATCTGGATTTACAAAAATATATGTTGGCTTTTATCAAAATCTTGCCGGAATTTCCATGATTTTCAGGGCAAAAAAACAATGTGGTTAGACTACGGCAATTTTATTTAGCAAAATGGTACATTAAAAAAATAGATTTACATGTGGCTCCCCACCCACCAATTTCCTAGGGATTTGAGATTGTTCCAATTCTAATAAGTTCCTCCATGATAAGTTTCTCATTATTATTAATAACATTCATTTATATATAAGAAAATTATATTTAGCGAAATGGCCCATTTTACAATAAGATGTGTAGCTCCTTTTTTTAAAGTTAAAGTTAACCCATAACCTTTTTATACAAGCTTAATGAGAAATGTGTGTGTTAGTAATGCATTCTTCGTGTTGTAATAGTTTTTTTGGTTATATTTATGAAGCCTTCAGCGATATAAACCACATTAATATTTTTAATGTGGTTGTATTAGTTTTATATAGATTTTGACTCGTAAAAAAATTATAGTATATTTAAAATAAAAAAATTAAATTTTATTTACTATTTAAAAAAAAAAAAGTTAATCATAAAGGTATTTACAACATCCTTGAATATGCCCAAAAAAAAATTATTTAATTTTATTTTATCAATTTTTTTAGTATAATATTTTAAGATATAAGATTCCTTTACCAATTGAATATGACAAAAATTTTGATTTTATGAAACTTATGTATAATATTTCAAGGGTTTGATTCAATATTTTAAGGTGATTAAATATTAAATGTTTTGAGAGTTGTTAATATGTGGTTAGTGTGACACCCTTAGGTGTTGAAGTGATTTCATAATTATTATCATTTACTTTTCATTTCTTGGTTTTAACCAAATAGTTTGTAAATAAAATTTTTAATGATAAGTATTGTTAATTGTTAAGATTAATTAAAGGTTGTGGAGAAGAAAGAAATATGGATGACAGCTTGTAACTAACTTAACAACTTTTAGCAGTTGGAAAAGGCAGTTAACTCTTTCGTTTCCTTAGGGAATAAGAGGCCTAGAAAGGGACAAGGTTGGGCTAGCCACCAAGGAAGGAGGAGAACCCGCCTTGAGAAATAGACTGAAGGAATTCAAAACACTGCCAAAAGGGTATCTTGAACTGGCTGGAGGCAGTGGAACCTCTCCGAATAGACAGAAGTCTGTTGTTCCAGACTGGGCCGAAGAGGTCTAGAGGTCTGTGAAAATTAACTAGGAATCTAGACGTGATTGCCAATTCCATTGGAAGGAGGAAGAAGGTCTCATCCTATTTCTTTCTTCTGGTTGACAGAAATATTTACAGATAAGTTGTTGGGAATAAAACTGAGAGGGGGAGCGAATTAGTATTTACAGATCACTAACTTTTTCATTTCCATAATCAGATTTACATACACTACTTCAGTGAAGGGAACTCGCGTGTGCATGCAATTGTTCTTAAGGCAACCAATGTATATCTAGTGATCTTATGATTCAGTTAATTCATCATATGTCAATCTTTAATCAGTGCATCAATACTTTAATTAAACATTAAATAGTAACCATGTGCAGTAATAACATAGTAAACCATCACACATAAGCAACACACAAGAACACCAAGATTTAAGGTGGAAACCCAATGCGGGAGAAAAACCACCTGCTGTTATTGTCTTTGTCTTCTTTTAAAATAAAGAATAATATGTTTACAATCTTGTACTGGTGCAGGCTCATACCAGTACGCAGGCACCCACCTGCAAAAGGCTACAACCTTCTCTTGTTCTCCAGCTTCTATAGGAAGGGAGCTACAACCCCCTAGTTCTTGTATTAGCTGATATGTTTACTAGTACGTAGGCACCGACCTACAGAAGGCTACAACCTTCACTCATTCTCCAGCTGCTACTGGAAGGGAGCTCCAACCCCTTGACCAAATCACCAGCCACTACTAGCAGGAAGCTTCAACTTCCTCACTAAAGGCTCCAACCCTCAGTATCCTCCAAGGACCACATTTCATGACTTTTCATACTGGATACTCTAGGTACACAACACTACAATATGAAGGCCATGTTTCATCAAATTTTCACACTAGACCCATTAGTAATGTTGAAGCTCAAAATCAATCACCACTGCAATACAACCATCAAATACATTTGCATCAACCAATCACTAAAACCCAGTCATCAATCTCTGATATAACCGAAACCCAATCATCAATCTCTGAATCAACCATAATTGAATCAATCAATCACTGAAACCTCTGACATACTGAATCAAACAATCACTGAACCTCTGAAATATTGAATCAAACAATCACTGAACCTCTAACATACTGAATCAAACAATCACTGAACCTCTGACATACTGAATCAAACAATTATTCAAACTTAATCAAATTCAACAAATCAACTGGAACAGACAGATCACTATAACCAGTACACAAATCTAAACCCAGAATACTGCATCAACAACCAGAAACAACTGTAACCTCAAAGGTCATGTGTTAGAATGCATACGCTCCTTCAATGAAGCCAACCTGTGTGTATATGCTACTTCCTTTAGCTCAACTTGCGTATACCTCTAAATATATTGAATCATAAAACATATGAACCACAAATTGTACCAATCAGTGACATTCTAAAAATCTATTGTCAATTTACAGAGTTCTAAATAGATGGCAGCAAGGATCACCCTTCTTGCTCAATCAATCAATCAATCAGACACAAACTCTTTATGCATTCAGTTTTACTTTCAGATCTAAGAAGACTCCATTGACACTCAGCAGTAAAACAAGAACACTGATCCGATAGATTAGTCATCCCTTAACATCAAGATTTTCTTTTGCATGTACTACTTGGAAGAGCTGAACCAGTGTGTATATGCACCTTCACCAAAGCGAACCAACATATATATCTGCAAATACTTACTTATAACTTCGTTGCAATTCCAGACTTCAGACATACCCAGATCATCACATATAAAGGATAAAACATGTGTTAGCAATCAAATCTAGCCTATCCATTATCAGATCACATAATGATAAGTCATTATGATCATGATCCATCATTAGATATCATCCATCATCAAACACTCAGGTGCATACTTAGTTTAGATCAAGCAAAGCATCAGAAACCCATAACATGCATATTTGCTTTTGATCTAACACTTCATGAGATATTCATTACTTCTATTCATAGCCCTTTGATATTCTCCTCCTTATATAGTTTTAGCCTTTCTCAATACCTCGGACCAAAACAACACTTAGAGCCTGTGGTATTCTTAGACAGGATCAAATAACCGTTACTCCACTCAATATTGTGGGCTAATATCATGGTATTGACCCTTGGTATTCTTTCACCTTAATTTCCTTAATTTTCCATCCCATATACGCTTTTTCTTCTATGAAAGTGTGTGCATACGTATACGCTCTTTTTGTACAGTGAACCCGCATGTACACACTTTTTTTGTAAATTGAACCCGTGTGTACACGCTCTTTTTGTACAGTGAACCCGCATATACATCTTAAGATACCTGAAAATGTCCCTTTTCTTCAACTTCTTGATTCTGATCTGTAGTCCTTTGTTCCTTCATCCTATTCTTTTGTACCATTACTTTGTTCCCTCTGAATAGACCTGTTATAATGTGATTTACCAATGTACATTACTTCTGAATTGATTCCTTTGAACTGCCCTACATTTTTTCACATCTGTAAACACAACTTCCATGCATTATGTCACATCTGATATCTCTCCTGTAGATTCATCTAGTTACATAGATTCATCTAGTTACCATATACAATTGAGTTGTTCTACAATTGGGTTGCCATCAAGTACAACACATGCATCATAATGCCAACAATCTCCCCTTTAGACTTTATGGCAACCATATTTGTGTTGATTACTGCAAGTTGTAGAAACTATTAGAGATAACAATCAACCCAAAATACTCTCCCCCTTTGACACCAAGGGCAAAGGGCGGACCAAGATACTCTCCCGCTTTGTGATCAAGGGCAAAGGGCTGACCAAAATGAAGACTTCCATATCTGAATAGTTGAATATGAACATTGATCATGCTCCCCCTATGCACATTCTGAATTCCCTGATTAAACTCCCCCTTTGTACATGCTGACATGCACTAAGTCATCCATGCTCCCCCTGAGCACATGCAGAGTCTACAAAGATATTTTTCAAAAGAATAACATGACTCTATAAGTCAATTATGTGAGTACGACCTTCCTATCACCAATGACTCATACATACATCAATCTCCCAACCAAGTGGGGATATACCAAATTTGACTCATCTACCCAACCAAGTGGGGATATACCAAATGTTTATACATGACTAAAATATAGCAATTATTACATGTTAAAATTGGCAACCAGGGCAAAACTTCATGTGGGTCATCTTATTCATGGCTTATAATATTTTTATTAGATTCCTCTCATCGAGAGGTGTAGGATTGATATAAAGATCATCCGATTCCGATAAGTATTCATGGAGATATGAATTTATTTTGATTATGGAATTATTATCAAGCCGACCTACAACTCATGTAGGCTCAGAAGCCCAACAGTCACATCTATTCAAACACCAACATTGTGTATAAATACAAGAGGAATTTTCCTCATTTGGACTCACTCATCTCATCACATCTCTCTCTCTACTACGCAGAAAAGAGTCTCTTCTCTACTGCGCAGAAAAGGGTCTCTCCCTCACACGTGTGAAGCCGAAAGCTATTGAAACTGAAGTTGCAATTGCAGAAGTAAAGAATGACCTATGTGGACTAGAACATATCCTCATCTAAACTAAGTTGTAGGTTCATCTAAACCTCCTCTAAAAGCTGCAACTTTTGGTGGTGGAATCAAGTCAATCCGACGGACGGTTTGTAAGATATCGACTACCCTAGTTTGAAGGAAGCTGCTGAAACTAAAGCTGCAACTGCAGAAGTAAACATTGACATGCGTGGACTAGAAGATCTCCTCATCTGAAATGTGCTATAGGTTCATCTGAATCTCCTTTGGAAGCTACAACTTTTGGTGGTGGAATCAAGTCAATCCGACGAACGGTTTGCAAGATATCGACTGCCCTAGTTTGAAGCCGGAAGCTGCCAAAACTGAAGCTACAACTGCAGAAGTAAAGTTTAACCTGCGTGGACTATAAGATCTCCTCATTTGAACTGCACTGTAGATTCATTTGAACCTCATCTAGAAGCAGCAAATTTTGGTGGTGGAATCAAGCCGATCAACGGTCGGTTTGTGAGATATCGTCTGCCCTAGTTTGATGATGAAGCCGCTAATGCTGATGCTACTGATCTAGGGTTTGCTACTGCTGATATGAATCAGATTTATTGTACTATTTCTCTCTGTTGAATTATTGGAGATAAAAGAAGATTTGATCAAAGGGTTTCCTCACACATTGTGTGGTTTTTCCCTAGCTAGCCGCCACATCTTGTGTCTCTTGTCTTGGCTTGTTTTCTGTCGATCGTTTAATGTTCTATCTGCACTTTTCTTTATGTACATGTGATTGCTAATCTGTGGAATATAATAAGGAAAGAAGTAAATTGTTATAAGCATAGAACATACCATACATTAACATGGTATCAGAGCTGAGGTGAAGACAAAGCCTGAGCAAGAGCAATCACCGAAGAGAAGATTGGCAAGGCTATCCTAAAAGAACGATGGGGTCCTCAACACTCTTTCCTGCCAAAGACAAGCTCTGTGAGAAAGCTGACTATCATGGATGGAATATGTCTATCGATCTAAACCTTGAGGATCAACGAGTGTTGGATCATGTGAGAGGCAATATTGTTGAGCCTCCATCAAATGCACCTCCTGTTGCCTGGAACAAATGGAAGAACAAAGAAATTAAAGCGAAGAATATCATCCGGGACTCTATCACCAAGTGCTTGGTGGCCTACATCTCTGAACTAGACACCTCCAAGGAAATCTACGATAGACTGGTGAGTTTATTTAAAGTTAATGATGCAAACCAAGTTTTGTTTCTTAGAAATAAGCTGAGGGAAATCAAGAAGGGTAAAGATGAGAGCATGCAAGCATACTTCTTAAGAATCACCGAGATTAAGAACGATCTCCTATCTATTGAGGATACTATTACTGACAGAGAAATGGCACTCACAACTCTTGGAGGATTACCATCCGAATGGTACGTGTTCATGACTACTCTTCTAAACAATAATGTAATTCTTGGTTTCGAGGAATTAATGGCTAGATGCATTCAAGAAGAAACAAGGGTAGAAGAGCAAGAAATGCCCTTGCCTAAAGGTCCTCCTGCTGCTTTTTCTTCTCATGTGAAGAAAATAGATCATTCTGGATCAAAAACAAAAAGAAAGGTTGGACCTAAGGGTGGAAGAAAAGGACGATGTTACATTTGTAATAAAGCAGGTCACTATGCAAGGGAATGTCCTCATAGAAAGGACTCTCACCGTGACGATGATCAAAATCCCTCTCATGGTAATCCAAGGGATGGAAAATTCAATAGCAAAGTTAAAAGGAATGATGGAAATCAAGGAAGAGGACAACCATTCAAGAAGGCTAGAAATTCCAGGATGTATTAAATGCACCTGACCTCAAAAAGAACCTGGTGTCCATCTCGGCAATGGAAGACAAAGGCTACAAGGTAACCTTCAGTAATGGCAAGGTACGTATATGGAAAAATAATGTTAAAGATGCCTTTACTCTTGGGTTTCGTGTTGATTCATTATATCAGGTCGATGGAAGTCCGCTAGGTGTCATATATTATGACACATCTCTTCAGTCCGAACTTTGGCATCGGAGGTTTTCCCACCTTCATTATAAAGCTCTACCCGGTGTAAGACAAATGGTGACAGGGATGCCCAAATTCCGAGTAGAGAAAGAAGGTGTATGTCCAGGATGTGCCGAAGGAAAGCTCAAAAGGGGACCATTCCCCTCAAGCCAAAGCAAGACCTCTGATATATTACAGTTGGTTCACTCAAGCATATCTGAGGCTGGCATTAAGAGGGAGACTACTACACCACATACTCCTGAGCAGAATGGTGTGGCGGAAAGGAATAACCATACGATTGTGGAAGATGTCTCTATGGATAGATGATCCCTGTTGTGGAAGAACCCATGGATCCTATTTATCCACCTGAGCCTTCCTCTTCTAGGAAGAGGCCTTCATGGATTAGGGGGATACTTGATGATGCTAAAGGACATGTTGCACCCCGAGGAACCTTTCGTAAAAGTAAGAAACCTAATAGGTATTAGGGATACCTAACCATCATGAGCACGATCATACAAAATAAGCCTTCATCATTCTCAGATGTCGTCAAGCATCAAGTATGGAAGGATGCTATGACCGAAGAATATGAGTCTATTATGAAGAATGATGTCTGGGAAGTAGTTCCCAGACCCCAGGACAAGACATTTGTTACTTCCAAATGGCTTTACAAGATAAACATGCAACAGATGGAAGTACGGAAAAGTATAAGGCTTATTTTTTTGCTCGTGGTTTCTCCCAGAAAGAAGGTATAGACTATGATGAGATATTTGCACCTGTTGCTAGATATACGACCATCCACTCGATCATAGCCCTTACCACTTTACAAGGATGGAACCTACATCAGAAGGACGTCAAGATCGCGTTCTTGCACGGCTTGATCAAAGAAGAGGTCTACGTGGAGCAACCCGAAGGATTTGAGATTTATGATCGAAAATATCATGTATGTAGGTTGAAGAAGGCTCTCTATGGGCTGAAGCAAGCACCCCGAGCATGGTATGAGAGGATCGACAGCTACTTGATGAAGTTGGGATTCACTAGGAGTGAAGCTGATCCTAACATTTACTTTAAGGTTGAAGATGACAAGCCTCTCATACTAGGTGTTGTATGTGTATGACCTCTTTCTAACAGGTGCATACCCTCTCATTCACAAATGTAAGAGGGTGTTGGCTTCTGAATTTGAAATGAAGAACCAAGGACTTGAAGTGTGGCAGAAGCCAAGGGAAATTTTCCTATCTCAAGGAAAATATGTGGTGAAGATTCTGAAAAGATTTGGTATGGTGGACTACAACCCTGTGACTACCTCGAGGATCTTAACTTTTAGAAGTTATGTGGTAGTGATGTCGAACCAGATTTGGGAAATGCCTCTGAGTTTCAAAAACTCATTCGCGTTGATGTTCCTGGTGAACCTCCATCCGAACATATGTTTTGCAGTTAGCATTGTGAGCTCATATTTGGTTGAGCCTCACTAGATTGGTGCCAAGAATCTTCTGAGATGTCTTTAGGACACGATCTCTCATGGATTGAGATACACTATTGGAAATATGAAACTGCATGATTATTCGAATGCTAATGAGGCAAGTAGTGTGGAGGATCACTGGAGCACTTTTAGTGTTGTTTCTCTTTGGATTTTGCTTCGATATAATGGATGAGTAGGAAGCAGAAGTCGGTGGCCTTGAGCATCGCCAAAGCAGAGTATATTGTTGCCAGCATGGCCTCCTGTGAGGCAGTTTGGTTGGGAAAGCTCTTCAGTGAGTTGTTTGGATTTACATTGGATACCACCATGATCCATTGTGACAACCAAGTGGGATTCGTTTGTCAGAGAATCCCATATTTCATGATCGCTCCAGCAGATAGACGGTAGACATCATCTGGGATATGGTAAGTCGATGAGCAAGGAGGCTCCATCACATTAAGATGATGTACAAGTCGATACACCTTGTCAAAGCCCCAAGGAAAGATCTAATCTGTGATTTTCCCAAATGACTTGGAGTCATCAAGAAACCCTTGAACAAGGGTCCTGCATGTTGCATACATTGAGCTCTGGGAGCTCTGAGGGCTTGCGGTTCTTACAGGAGCAACATATGACCACAGGGTGACTCACCCTCCCCTAGTAGTGCGCACTAAAACAAGATGATTTGCTCTCTTATGGGACAAGATGATTCGCTCTCTTGTGGAATAAGATGATTCGCTCTCCTGTGTAGCAGGATGATTAGTTCTCCTGTGAGGCCTGGATTGATGTGTTCTCCATGGCAATTGTAGCAGGATTGATGTGTTCTCCATGGTGATTGTAGCAGGATTGATGTGTTCTCCTGTGAGGCCTGGATTGATATGTTCTCCATGGCAATTGTAGCAGGATTGATGTGTTCTCCTATGAGGCCTGGATTAATGTGTTCTCCATGGTGATTGTAGCAGGATTGATGTGTTCTCCTATGAGGACGGGATTGATTAAGTTCTTCTGTTGAGGCATCCTACCCATGCAGTCTGGGACTCATGGGAAGTACCTCTCATCTTATCAATGAGCAGGGAAATGAAGTTAGGGACCATAGTAGTACCGATGAACGCATCGTTGTATCTATCGTACTCCCTACGCTAGGATGACATCCATTGATCTGGGATCAATGATACTTGTCTGGGACCAGTGGTAGGAGTTGTACCATACTATGACACTGACTTCGGGTCGGTTGAGACTGGTCTGGAACCAGTGGTACATACTCTGAGACTGACTTCGTGTCAGTGCAGTACTGGTTTGGGACCATTGAAAGTGGTACATACTATGACGCTGACTTTGGGTCGGTTAAGACTAGTCTGGGACCAGTGGTACACTCTCTGAGACTACAATATTGGTCTAGGACCAGTGGTAGGAGTGGTACCTACTATGAAGCTGACTTCGGGTGGTTGAGAGTGGTTTGGGACCAGTGGTACGCACTTTGAGACTGACTATGAGTCAGTGGAGGATGATACTAGTCTGGGACCAGTGGATTTGTACTCACTATGGCGCTGACTTCGGGTTGGTTGAGACTAGTCTGGGACTAGTGGTACATACTCTGAGACTGACTTTGAGTCAATATGATGCATCCTTGATCATTCCTTCTTCTTCATAATTCAGACAAAAGCAAAGCAAAACAGAACAAAGCATAGCAGTGCATAACAGAGTAGAGCCGTACAGATCAGTACAGGGCAGATCAAGACAAAATATAATAGGAAGAATAGAACAGAGCAGGGCAAGGGTCAGGCTGTATAGGGCAGTGCATTTGATGGATGAATAGTAACGACCGATAGACAGATTGCAAATGAAGTTCTCCCTAGTTGAGAGGGAGTGTTAAAATTGGCAACCAGGGCAAAACTTCATGTGGGTCATCTTATTCATGGTTGATAATATTTTTATTATATTCCTCTCATTGAGAGGTGTAGTATTGATATAAAGATCATCCAATTTCGATAAGTATTCATGGAGATATGAATTTATTTTGATTATGGAATTATTATCAAGCCGACCTACAACTCATGTAGGCTCAGAAGCCCAACAGTCGCATCTATTCAAACACCAACGTTGTGTATAAATACAGGAGGAATTTTCCTCATTTGGACTCACTCATCTCATCACATCTCTCTCTCTCCACTACACAGAAAAGAGTCTCTTCTCTACTGCGCAGAAAAGGGTCTCTCCCTCACACATGTGAAGCCGAAAGCTGCTGACACTGAAGTTGCAACTGCAGAAGTAAATATTGACTTGCATGGACTAGAAGATATCCTCATCTGAACTGCATTGTAGGTTCATCTGAACCTCCTCTGAAAGTCGCAACTTTTGGTGGTGGAATCAAGTCAATCCGACGGATGGTTTGCAAGATATCGACTGCCCTAGTTTGAAGGAAGCTGCTGAAACTGAAGCTGCAACTGCAGAAGTAATGATTGACCTGCGTGGACTAGAATATCTCCTCATTTGAACTACGTTGTAGGTTCATTTGAACCTCCTCTGAAAGCTGCAACTTTTGGTGGTGGAATCAAGTCAATCCGACGGACGGTTTGCAAGATATCGACTGCCCTAGTTTGAAGCCAAAAGCTGCTGAAACTGAAGCTGCAACTGCAAAAGTAAAGGTTGACCTGCGTGGACTAGAAGATCTCCTCATCTGAACTACGTTGTAGATTCATTTGAACCTCCTCTGGAAGCCGCAACTTTTGGTGGTGGAATCAAGCCGATCCGACGGTCGGTTTGTGAGATATCGTCTGCCCTAATTTGATGATGAAGCTGCTGATGCTGATGCTACTGATCTAGGGTTTGCTACTGCTGATATGAATCAGATTTATTGTACTATTTCTCTCTGCTAAATTATTGAATATAAAAGAAGATTTGATCAAAGGGTTTCCCCACACATTGTGGGGTTTTTACTTGGCTAGCCGCCACATCTTTTGTCTCTTGTCTTGGTTTGTTTTCTGTTGATCGTTTATTGTTCTATCTGCACTTTACTTTATGTACATGTGATTTCTAATCTGTGGAATATAATAAGGAAAAGAAGTAAATTGTTATAAGCATAGAACATACCATACATTAACATTACATCATCCTTCCCATGCATAGTGAGGGTATAAATTACATCATATGACCAAAAAGTACTCATTAAAATACTATGACATATGGAGACATATGATTACATCATGGGTCTTTACATGACCTTTACAGCAATGATATACATGGCATTTGTAACAAAGACCAAAGATCTAAACAATACCATGATAGTCATCAGCAACTATCATACACCATATATGATATGCACCATAAGCATTTGTCAACAACATCCAGACCAACAACCTGTATATGTCCATCATCAGTTCCCAAGATATGACAATGTAAATATCATCAACCTGTGACAAAGTATGTCACATATAGATATCAACTCATCCTCTTGATCTCATCAAGATCAACTTGCTATGTTTCCTTAGTAGAAAGAGCCTTATCATAACCTTCCATGAATCAATTAGGCATATGTCATATCTCCAAGCAGTAAGACAAAATCATTCACATCATATCATATGTATGTGAAAACACCATAGTCATCATCTATGATCATAATATCATCATCAAGAACTGCATGATCTTTCCACAAGAGCCCTCAACCATGTATCATCACTAGGGAACATCCCACGTCTGATAAGCATTAATCATGATAATCAACATATGTGAGTATCAAACCTATCATCATAAAGTAAGAAGGCATCATGATTATGTGACTATGTAAGCCATGTCTCTGAATATATTCAAATAGCTATGTCTTCATGAGACCTGCAATAACACCATTCTCTTGGCCAACGAACAATATTTATCAATATGCAACTTAATTAATCATCCATGTATCCAACATAATGTGTATCCATCAAAGAGATAGCAATATGTATCTAGCAAACCATGAGCTCATAGTCATTTGTCAAGCTTTCTTGATACCGTCAACATCAGCAATCCTCAACCATGTGAGAGCCAAGAACTATAGGAATCCTGCATCATAACTGCCCCATATGAACTTTATGCATCTTTGAAGGCATGATGACAGTCACATAAGAGAAATGAGTGACTCATCATCAAATAATGAAATTGTGTACTCAATATTTGTACTTCTCCTTGTCCTTATGAAGATCATCATATAAGCAACATATATGTATTGTATGCATCATCAAAAATTCATCCACAATCATCCATAAATATGATCTAACTATCAACTATGTAACCCCAAGCAATACAAGTATCATCTAAGACTTCATCATAGGCAATCTCATAACCGCAACATAGTATGATGTATTATTTAAACATTTTAGCTATATAAGCATCATCACCATTGATAAGAATCATTAGGTACCAAATACTTCTAAAAATAATGCCAACAATGCATTATTAGAAGCGTAGCATATTCTCCCCCTAAACCTGTTCCAACTGTTCACTGTCAGATCTGATCATTGCATATATCAGTAAAGATCATCAAGGCATCATCATCAACTAGTTATACATCAAGTCATCAACAACTTATGAGGGTCAAAATCACTTCTACATATTTGTAATCATCATCAATTAGAACAGAAAAGATAATTGATAATTGACTAAACCATATCAGACCCCTTTTCTTGAGTCTGTCCCACAGCTTCTTCATCAAACCAAAATATATGCAATTGTGCAGCTTCTAACTCATGTATATACACGACTTGTCTTCATGATAACTGCGTATGAGAATTAGAGCACTGAAATTTCATACTTTTAGTTCCTCCTGAGTATGTTTTGTCTATATACTGAGTTATGCCACATATTTCTGACTGTACTTCCTTCTTCTTCCATACCTTGGAGTGTGATGAATTTTTCTCCTTTTGGTACGTTGGACAAAATTTGCTCATGCATTCTTTTGCTATATGCCCAAACTTGTTACAAGCATAAAATCTTATATGTTTCATATTCCCTCTATAGCAGTCAATGGCTTTGTGACCAAACATATTGTAAGAAAAAAATATCCCTTAAAGTACCTGGAAGTTGATGATATTTCTATGTGACGGTTATTAGCTTGAATCATTCTACTTTTGCATCTAGCTACAACATGTCCAAAATTATGGCATATAAAACATTCAACATTATTCATCAGAGGAAAGAACCAATTATCACTTCCATAGTTAGGAGTAAATGATTTTCTTTGAATACTTTCTTTCCTTGGTTGTTGATGGGGTTGACCTCTTAGCTCCTTGTTGAGCATTTTATATTTTGCATTAGAGTTCCTTGCTTCAGTTTGTGAGCTAGATTCACCTTTAACAGTTTCATGAAAACCAAGATCAGATTTGATGGAAGGAGACTTTTGACTACTAAGAAGATCATCCAAAATCTTAGTAATATCTTGAAATCATAAAATTTTATCCTTTTCTTCTAATTTACCTTTTAGGATATTTACCTCAACCTGATATTCCTCTTCATTTTCAAGATATTGCTTCTTCATGATTTCCTCAACTTTTCTTCCTTCTTCCACTTGTTGCCTTAATTTGAGAACTTCATTTTCTTGTTCTTCAAATGCTTGGAGTAGTTCTTCATTCTGCTTATTTGAATTTTTGAGATCTTCTTTTAGAGAAATGACCACAGCTTCAAGACCTTCACAGTAGTTGGTTCTTTCTATAAGTTCCTTGGTTGTTGTGTCCTTTCCATTCACTTCATTTCTCAATGATGTCACTTCATCCTGCAGCCTTTGACTTTGATCTTCCTTTTCCTCATACTGTTTCCTTACTTTGTTTCCTTCCTCTAACTGAGCTTTTAACCTTGTAATCTCTTCTTTGTAGGTACACTCCCTTTTGTCCAATAGATCTTGTTGATCTCTAATTGTGTCTGTGAGCTTTTTAAATTCTGCCTCTATTTGATTTCTTTCTCTTTCACCCATAAGAGAAAATTCAGTTGTTTCGTTGTCACATTCATTATCTTCAAATGAACAGAGAAATGTTTCACCAGAGGACAACAAATTCGTACTTGATAATTCTTTTTCTTGTTCATCTTCAATCTTAGGTGATTCTGAATCTAAAGAGTTTCTTCCACATAATGGCCAATCGTCTCTTCCGCTGTCACAGTTCCTTTGAGATGTCTTCTTCTTTTGAGGTGCTTTCTTATTTTTCTTCTTTCTCATTGTTACTACTGATCTCCTTCAAGCGATCAAGCTTCTGCCAAAGGACATGCTCTGATACCAATTGTTGGGAATAAGACTGAGAGGGGGGAGGGTGAATCAGTATTTACAAATCAATAACTTTTTCATTTCCATAATCATATTTACATACACTACTTTAATGAAGGGAACTCGCATGTGAACGCAATTGTTCTTAAGGCAACCAGCATACATCCAGTGATCTTATGATTCAGTTAATTCATCATATGTTGATCTTTAATCAGTGCATCAGTACTTTAATTATTAAACATTAAACATTAACCATGTGCAGTAATAACATAATAAACCATCACAGATAAGCAACACACATGAACACCAAGATTTAAGGTGGAAACCCAATGCAAGAGAAAAACCACCTATTTTTGTTGTCTTTGTCTTCTTTTAATATAAAGAATAATCTATTTACAATATATTAGTACAGGCTCATACTAGTATGCAAGCACCCACCTGCAGAAGGCTACAACCTTCTCTCGTTCTCCAGCTTCTACAGGAAGGGAGCCACAACCCCCTAGTTCTTGTACTAGCCAATGTGTTTACTAGTACGTAGGTTCTGACCTACAGAAGGCTACAACCTTCACTCGTTCTCCAACTACTACTAGAAGTGAGCTCCAACCCCCTGATAAAATCACCAGCCACTATTGGCAGGAAGCTTTGAATTCCTCACTGAAGGCTCCAACCCTCAGTATCCTCCAGGGACCACGTTTCATGAATTTTCAAACTGGATACTCCTGGTACACAACACTACAATATGAAGGCCACGTTTCATCAAATTTTCACATTGGACCCATTAGTAACATTGAAGCTCAAAATCAATCACCACTACAATACAACCATCAAATACATTTGCATCAAGCAATCACTGAAACCCAATCATCAAGCTCTGAATCAACCATAATTGAATCAATCAATCGTTGAAACCTCGAACATACTAAATCAAACAACCACTGAACCTATGACATACTGAAATCAAACAATCATTGAACCTCTGACATTCTAAATCAAACAATCATTCAAACTTAATCAAATTCAACCAATCAACTGGAACAGATAGATCATTGTAACCAGTGCACAAATCTAAACCCAGAATACAGCATCAACAACCAGAACCAACTGTAACCTCAAAGGTCATGTGTCAGAATGTATACACTCCTTCAATGAAGCCAACCTGCTTGTATATGCTACTTCCTTTAGCCCAGCCTGCGTATACCTCTAAAGATACTAAATCATAAAACCTCTAAACCACAAACTGTACTAATCAGTGACATTATGAAGATCTACAGTCAATTTACAGAGTTCTAAATAGATGGCAACAAGGATCACCCTTCTTACTCAATCAATCAATCAATCAAACACAAACTCTTTATGCATTCAGTTTTACTTTCAGATCTAAGAAGACTTCATTGACAGACAGCAGTATAACAGCAGCACTAATCTGATAGATCAGTTATCCCTGAACATCAAGCTTTTCTTTTGCATACGCTACTTGGAAGAGCCAAACCAGCGTGTATATGCATCTTCACCAAAGTGAACTAGCGTATAGATCTGCAAATACTTACTTATAAGTTCACTGCAATTCCAGACTTCATACATACCCAGATCATCACATATAAAGGATAAGTCATGCGTTATCAATCAGATCTAGCCTATCCATTATCAGATCACACAATGATAAGTCATTATGATCATGATCCATCATTAGATCTCATCCATCATCAAGCACTCAGGTGCATACGTAGTTCATATCAACTAAAGCATCAGAAACCCATAACATGCATATTTTCTTTTGATATAACATTTCATGAGATATTCATTACTTCTGCTCATAGCCCTTTGATCTTCTCCTCCTTATATAGTTTTATCCTTTCTCAATACCTCATACCAAAACAACACTTAGAGCTTGTGGTATTCTTATATGGGATCAAATAATCATTACTCTACTCAATATTGTGGGCTAATACCATGGTATTGACCCTTGGTATTATTTCACCTTAATTTCCTTAATTTTCCATCCCATACGCGCTTTTTCTTCTATGAAAATGCGTGCATACGTATACTCTCTTTTTGTAAGGTGAACCTGCGTATACAACTTAACATACCGGAAAATGTCTATTTTCTTCAACTTCTTGATTATGATCTGTAGTCCTTTGTTCCTTCATCCTATTCTTTTGTACCATTACTTTGTTCCCTCTAAATAGACCTGTTATAATGTGATTTGCCATTGTACATTACTTTTGAATTGATTTCTTTGAACTGCACTGCATTTTGTCACATCTGTAAACACCATTGTCGTGCATTCTGTCACATCTGATATCTCTCGTGTAGATTCATCTAGTTACGTAGATTCATTCAGTTACCATATACAATTGAGTTTTTCTACAAGTGGGTTTCCATCAAGTACAACGCATGCATCATAATGCCAACATAAGTACCCAGTTAATTTAATTAATTAGCTGCAGAATGGTAGAGTTGTACAATTAAGTAGAACTTGCTTGGTTAGAAGTTTTGTTATGAAAGAGACAATGAGAAAGTTCTATTATGAAATATTAAAAGATAATTATATTCATGAAGCTAGACTATGGAAAACTATTCATGCTAGAGAACTGGGAAAAATCCTATTTTGAGAACAAGAATTTTGTAAATAGGCATTAATATGTTAATGAATGAAAGTTTTGGGCATATAGTTACATTTCAAAATTTACCGTGCATCTGAAGAATTGATGTTAATGTGTAATGAATGAAAGTTCTAGATGTATAGTTATATTTCAAAATTTATTGTGCATGTGAAGAATTGTTGTTAAAGTGTTAATGAATAAATTCTTGGGCATACATTTATGTCCTAGAAAAAATTTTGCAACAAATGATTCATTATCAAAAATAGTGGTTGAGTTATTCAGGGTTTTACTCATCAAAATACAGGAACACATAGGTGCATTGAAACAAAAACTAGAACAGGGTGGTCTAAGAGGACACATCAATTCATTCACTAGCAACATAGATGCATCAAAACCAGCTTAGCCATATCATATTCTAATCAACCAGTCTTATCAACTATAGCATCAACAACCAACTTAGCCATATTCTATCCTAATCAACTTTGAAAAAAACAAAGTAGTCATAACCCTAGGCTACAGTCTCCATTAAAAACTCAGAAACAGTAAGTTGCCTCAACAGCAATTGAACAAAAACTAGATTCGAATGCCAACTTGGAAGTGTTGATAGCGAAAGCATTGTTTCATCCCTCGAACCAACTCTTGATGAGTATTTTCGGAGCCTCTACGTGAACCCCTGTAGAGACAAAGCGGCAATAAGTTAGTGTTTTTAAACCATTAAGTGAGAAATAAAGAAAATTGAATAGCGACAAGTAGATTTAAGAAACCCTAGTTGTACCTGAGTCGACAAAAGGGATAAATGTTGCTTCTGTTGTGTTCATTCTTCCAGGAGTGAGGTGAAAACCCCACCAGGTGGAGCTGGAGTATCCATCATCAGCAAGCCGAAAACGTTGTGCAACTTGAGTAAACTCGCAACCCAGATGGTGAGGTCCTAAAAGAGTAGAAGACTTTCCTGCCAAATACCACAATGGAACCCTGTTAAATATTAGTGGAGGAAAACAAAGGTAGGAGTAATGGAAACTCAGCTAAATCATGAAGGGCGTAAATTTGGAAAACTTACCCAGCTCATAACCTGCAAGTATTCCTCCAAGAACCTGCAAATGTGTGCTAAACCGAAAACCAGTCGTAGAGCTACCTCCATAGTGGGAAAATGGGGCAAATGGTTTTGCTTCCGGGCTACCCCCGAGGTAGTTACCCTAACCTTAGACCAGCAATCCTGAGTCGTAGGATGAGGCCTTTGTAGATCGACCGTTGTGGGAGATCCATGTGTCGAGCTGCGTACAGGTGCACCTGGAGCCTAGCAGAGCCATAGGTTTCAAGACTTACCAAATGTATTAACGGGAGGTAATGTGATATTAACTGCAGTGAAGACCATGAGGTGTTAATCCAACTCGAACCATGGCAATAGGCCTGGGTGTGTGTATATTAAAAACTGTATTAATTCACATGTCTGAATTGTAAACATACCTTTGATATTTTCTAGATTGTAAAGATTTACACATGTTTGGCAACGCAATCAATTTGTTTTTTATTTCATAATTTAATTGGTTGAATGATGAGTTAACATGTTACAAGTGTTATCAGAGTAGGTTGCAACACTACGGCATGAATTGGGCACCTGTGAATAACAAAAAAAATGTAAATGTTGCACACAAATAGTTAATACATCATGAGGAGAGGAACCGGAATTTCTCCACTTGGAAGACCCTCGGTGGAGATAATGTTTGTACCTTTTTCAATAGCTAATCTAGAGATGTGGGTGCAACTCGGAACAGAAACTAACAACACCAATATTGTGTTGTTGGAGACCGTACAACAATTGTGGATAGAAATGGAAAATCTACATGTGGATAACGAACGACTGTGATTGGAACAAGAAAGAATCTTGAAGAGCCTTTCATACAAGCAAAACCAAAGGAACCTCATTCCTAGTCTTGAGGATGGGAAGCAAACTGAAGTGCATGATCAGCAAGAATATCCTCGAGAGATGGACGGAGACCAAGTAGAGCATGAAGAAGGATCAGAAAATGTTTCTGGCGTCAAGGGGGTCAAGAGACCAAGGATCAAACTGCAGGGAGAATTCAAAAAAATTAAACCACCTCTGTTTGACAGGGAAATGGAAGAGGCTGCGAAAGCTTGGTTGATCAATATGAATAAATATTTTCAAATTTATGAGTACGATGATAATTTGAAAGCTATATTGGTTATTTACCAACTGCAAGGGAAAGCCACCTTATGGTGGGAAGAAGTAAAAACCGTCAAAAGCATTGGCGAACAAGATGTAACATGAGACAGTTTTCAGAAGAACTTGAAAGATAAGTATTTGACAGAACGGTTTTATGATGAAAAGGCCAAATAATTCCATGATTTGAAGTTTGGGTAGCAATCCATAGATGAATTTTTAACTAAGTTTACATCCCTACTAAGTTATGTGCCATACCTTCATGAGGAGAAGGCTAAAGTGCAGCGATTTGTTAGCAGTCTCCCAGCGTTCATGAAAGAAAAGTTGGAATTTGACAATCCAAGGACTATGGATGGAGCTATTTGAAAAGCTCGACTTTGTTATCAGCAAATGAGGTCAAAAGGAGAAAGTGGTAAGAGTTGGTTGAATAAGAAGGAATATAAAGGCTTTCCAAATAGAAATATGAAGTTGAATGGGGGTAAAAGCACTTTTCAGAAAAAACAAGGTGGGCATTCAAGGAGGAATTAGCAAAATCCTAGACTATTGGGTGAAAGCAGATAGGGAGAACCATCCAACAAGCCCGAAGCTATTTCAGGTACATAAACCACCCTTGCAATGTTGGGGTTGCAGGGAATCCCATTATTATAAAAACTTCCCCCACCATGTTCGTACAGAGACCATAGCGCGCATTCAAGAAGCTTCTACGGTAGGTGATGTGGCAAGGAGAATACCGAAAATTAATGCAACCTTGTATGATCACCAAGCCGAGTATCAACCCGTAATGGTGGAATTTTAAGGTAAGGTTATTGACCATTTTGTTTCTATTTTGATAGATACAGAAGCAAGGTTGAGTTACATCAGTCCTAAAATAGTAGAGTTGAGTCATTTACAAGCTCTTAAATTCAGAAGCCTATGACTAGTGCAATTAGCCACGGGAACAAAAAGGAGAGTCACTACTAAAGTATAAGACTTCCCTGTCAAAATAGCAGGACAACAAGTCAAAATGACTTTAATTCTTTTGCCTTTAGGATCTTACGATGTACTCGTTGGAATGGACTGGCTAGAATGCCATTGGTCTCTAGTGAAATGCAGAGACAAAACCATTAGTTTTCTCATTGAGGAAGCTACTAGAACAGAGATTCAAGGTGTTAAAAGAAACATTAAACTATGACCCATTACAGCTAACCAATTGGGTAAGTGTATCCGGAAGGGATGTCAAATATACACGGTACAAGTAGGTTACAACAATTCCAAAGATAAATTGAGTACACTAGAAAACACACCAGTAATTTGAGAATTTGTTGATGTCTTCCCAGAAGAAATTCCAGATTTATCACCAAAAAGAGATATTGATTTTACAATATAATTAGTGTTGGGAGCTACTCCAGTCTCTAGAACTCCTTAACGGATGAGCATACCGAAATTAACCGAACTTAAAATGCAGTTACAGGAGCTACTGGAGAAGGGTTAGATACGCCCAAGTGTGTCACCTTGGGGAGCTTCGGTGTTGTTTGTAAGGAAGAAAGATGGCATCCTGAGGTTGTTTATCAGTTACCAACAGCTGAATAAATTAAATATTAATAATAGATACCCGTTGCCTAGAATTGATGATTTATTTGATCAATTTAAGGGAGCAACGGTGTTCTCTAAAATTGATCTGTGTTCAAGATATCATGAAAAAATAATTAAAGATGAGGATATTTGTAAAACAACTTTCAGGACCCGTTATGGTCACTATGAATTTGTTGTCTTACCATTCAGCATCACTAATGCCCCTGCAAATTTTATGAGTTTAATGCATGGAATTTTTCACCCCTACCTTGTTAAATTTGTGTTGATATTTATCGATGACATATTGATCCACTAAAAAAATGAAGAGGAACACAAAGAGAATTTACGATTATTGTTGTGGATATTAAGGGAGAATAAAATTTATGCTAAGTACAGTAAATGCGAGTTTTATAAAGAATAGATCCAATACTTGGGACATGATATTTCAGCAGATAGTATAGTTGTGGATCGTGAGAAGATCAACACTATTATGCAGTGGCTTGTTCCCAAGAACGTTGCAAATATTTGGTCATTCATGGGGCTGGGAGGTTACTACTGACACTTCATTGAAGGTTTTTCCTGAATTTCCTATCCCATAACTTCTTTACAAAAGAAAGGTAAGGTATTCAGGTGGACAGCAAATTGTCAGGCCAACTTTGACCAATTAAAACATCTACTAACAATAGACCCAGTACTTAAGGTTGTTGACCCAAAGAAGGAATTCACGGTGTGCATGGATGCAAGTAAAGAAGGAATTGGAGGAGTGTTAATGCAAGACAAAAAGGTTGTGTGATCCAGGATTCTTTTTGCTATGGATGCATTATTAAATTAAATGTAACAGAGCACTTAAAAACCATGAAACATGAGCATATCAAACAAAGATAAAAGACATAGTCATGCATGAGATCAAGACACATAGATTTGATTGCAGAGTTCATCCAATTTGGACTACATATTCAGGCCTGCTCAATAGTGGGGAGGCCTTCATTCATTAAATGACATGAAAAGAGAATAAGTACAAGAAAATTTTACATAAACACCCTTATACCTCCAATCTGGAAGATATATGACAAATGGAGAGCCCAGCTCTAAAGACAAACAACACCACTGACTTCCTGGCAAAAAATCGTGCAGAATTGCCTATCCGAACACCCAATTTGGATAATCGGGCTTTTTTCACCTTCTCGGAACCTTTTGATTTCTGAGGCAAGGTTCCAGCCACCTGCCAGGAGTAGGTGTCATTTCTATGATTTATGTAATCTACTGCTCTCTTCCTCTCTCCCTCCGTCTTGTTGTGTGGATAGCGCAATTTATATGCTGGTGGACAGGATCCTTAACAATTCGGACAATTTAAACAAAATGACAAGTTTAGGCAGGCGAGTTGTTTCAAACAGAGATTCACGGGCTACAGGTAACAAACCTATCAAACATATAAAAAAACACCCTTGACATCGTTTTCACATGAATCGGAGTATACCCTGAACCCGACAGCTTTATCGATGCTAATAACCCCATCACAAATCACAATCAGTTGAAACCAAGGTGTTCCTCCATATTGGTCGCTGCAAGATGCGATGTGGGATGTGTGATTCAGCAGACCCGATGAGTTTCCAAAACCTCGCTCTATACCATATCGCATTTGGGATATCGGAAAATTCGAATCGGCGGAACCAGCGGGTCTTATTGTTTTAAGAATGTGTGTTGTGTGATATGCGATTAGGATATCACAATCGCAACCCTAACTGTCGGGGGTCGATTCTGTAATCACTTCCCTTTGCGATTATGATATGCAATTATCTCATCTCATCCTGACTCTATCGTCAACCAATTCATAAAGCACTTCCCTTTTCGATTGCGATATGTGATTATCGCATCACATCTTAACTCTATTGGGGTTGATTCTGTAAAACTGTTTCGCCTCCGATCTGCAATTGCAATATCATAATCGCAACCTGGTAGTGTTGGGGCCTATTCCTTAACCGCAGATCTCTACCTTTTTGCAATTAGCGAAATGTGAGGCTATTCGCGCCCTGCCACTTGGCACTTCCCCATTCACTGAAGAGTTCTACCACGTCATCTTCTCCTGCCACCTATCCAAGTCAAACCTGAACTTTGACTTGTTCTAACTTCTTCATATGAGCTGGGATTCGAGTTTCATTCACATCGTTGGAATTAGGATGATGAGCACTTCGATATGATGCTAAGTTTATTCAAATTTTGCCACTTTTAGTTTTGATCCTTCTTACCATGCCAATGGTACTTTTTAGAGATCCACTTGGATCAATCCTCCTGGATCCTCCTAGATCAATCCTCCTGGATCAATCCTCCCCCTAAGAGAATTTTTGGTCCTCCAAAATCATTAATTAATCTGCAATTGCTCTGTACATTGTATGCACCACAAGTGTCCTAAGAGGTCATCCTTCGTTCTCCTTCACCTTTTTCCTTCAAAGCCATAAGCGATGAGCCGACACCTTCATCCCCTGCAAACCTGTAGTACAAGATCTTGAAAATTACATGTTTCGTTATGTGACCAAAAAAAATGAGCCAAGCATCCCATATTGGCCACGAGTTTATAACACATACTCTATGGTCAAGTTTACATACTGTTAGCTACCTATACCAATAGGTTTCATATTTCATGATTGGCAAAGAAAGTTCCAAATATGCTCTGCTTTGGTGTTACAAAGATCCCATATTTCCAAAGGGAGACAATGTGTGTATATAGCTTCCTGTTGATTAAGTTTTGATGGGTGGTCCAATAGCCTAATCTGGATCATGCCATATTTCAATTTCTGTTGTAGAATAGAGAAAGAAGTCTGTCCAAACTGTTTAAATCTTGGCAGACCAGTAGCTTAGGTAGAGAATTGAGGTTCCCAACTGCTTAATCTGGGACCTTGGAAGCAATAAGGGTAGCCTTGGATAGAAAATCAAAAGGAAAAAGCCAAAGAAAAGAAAAGGCACATAAGGGTCTGCAAGTCTAAGTGCACCCTCCATGAAGAAACAAAAAATGCTAGGCAAGTAGATGGGTAGGTAGATGTGGTTGCAGAAATGTCATTCCTTTCAATTGAGTGTTTGATAACCTAGTCACAAAGGAATATCAGTGGATTGAGAAGGTTCTCTTCTCCATCATGTGCAGCAAAGCAAAGGAGCATCTCTAACTCCCCTTTTTCCCCTTTCACATTCATTACTAACATCCCTTCATCAGTTGTAATTCATGAAAGAATTTAAGGTGTTATGATGGTCCTTATTCCTGAAAAGAAGCCACATTTCCTGTGTAAAATTCTTTTCATTTTGATCTACTCCCTAAGCTAAGTGGTTTTCAAATAATCTTAGTGATATTATTCCCCATTCACCTTTTCCATCCATATTAACCCCTGACTTCTACTATCTAAATCCCCTATGTTACCCTTTCCCTACTATTATAACACTATGGTGTATAAACCCCAAGCATTGTATAAATATCCCTCCCCTTGGCATTATAGCCATATGTTCACTATCAGGGATTAAAATTGACATCTGGTCAGTTTAAGAGCCCTAAGCCTTACCCCTCTTTCCCCTTCAGAAGTCATTTAACCCATTAAACCCTTCATTTGCTAAGAAACCTTGCGATAAACCGCTTTTTTACCCCTAACCCGCTTCATTTGCAAAATACATATAAAAACCCACTTTTTTCCATTTACCCAAAGTCTTAGCGCTATCCGCATTTTTATAAAAAAACATTGAAAAAACCATGTAAACCGCCAAATTCCCAAGGTTCCCGCCGGGCGCAAATCTCAAAAGATATATTATTTTAATCCCGCCCCCCATCCGTATCGTCCGGCCACCTCAACGATCCGTCGACCGTCGGATCGGGCCCTTTTCATCTGACGGCCCTCGTGCATTTCGGACCGGCCCCGACGTCCGAAAGATATCGTCCGAAATTTGTCAGAGGGTGACGTCAGGCCTCCGCCACGCGTCACCCCCACATCGTATCGGAGGCCCCTCTGACAATTCCGCTTCCGTATGGAAGGCGGTGCGATATGAAACCGCTAACCACTTCCGGTTTCGGTGAACCCGCCTGCCAGCGTCCCTGCCAGCGTCATCGCCGCCGTCCGCCTTTGCTCCACCTGTCTGCCAATTCACCATCCCCGTGGACCTCTCTTATGCCGCCACGTCACCCAATGACGTCATGCTGACGTCATCCGACCTTGACCCCACCTGATGACGTCATGCTGACGTCACCAAAAAAGGCGCCAATGTTCCAAAAAATCCATATTTTGGCCAAAATTTCGCGTTTTTTGCACTTTTTGTGAAAATGACTGTTGTTTTCTCTGCATGTTTTTCACGTCCAAACTCACGCCAACCTGCTGAATTCGACCTGGAGACCGCTGGCGCGCCATTTCCACCTGCATTCGTGACCATTGCTAACAGTTGCCAGGTATTTATCCCTGTAAATCCCTCCTGCGCCTGGTTTTGTCTGTGAATCGCCAAAAATAGCTTAAAACAGTGAAAAACACATAATTCACCGGTGAATCCCCTGTGCCTAGTCCCCATTTGCACTGTAAGGTCGAAATTCACTAGCTGAGCTTTATATTACCAGAGTTTTCATAAAACTTACATTCTGTTCGTGCAATCGTGGACTGGTAGCCTAAACTGCACCAATTTGTTGTGAGAAAGAGTTTAAAGCCAGGCATTTGTCTTATCCATACTTTGAGCAGTATTTCAATTGCTGTAATTAACCATTTATCCTCTGTTCATCAGTAATTCACCTTTCTTTTTAAAGAAAAATTCTTTGGTGCTGCTCTGCACAGTAACACCAGTTTATAAACAACAGAAATCCTAAAAGTAACCATGGATCCACCAGTAGCTCCTATAGCATTGAACATTGCTCCTTTAAATGCCCCTTAGAGAGAATTGGAATGGCAACCTCTAGCAGACCTGGATTATCAAATATCAGAGGAAATGCTAATGAATACCAAGTTCCACATCCACCTGCTAAATGAAATGAAAGCTAAACATGAGAGTGGAACAGATGTATTGGGCATATGGGATTCTTTCCTCCCCATCTTCAAACTCCCTCAGGTCAGACAGTTCCCTGACCTCATTCACCTATGTGCCGAATGCTATGACCCTACTCAGAGGGCTGTGCTTGACCCATCAGGCTCGGTTGTTTTCTATATCACCCCTGAAGCTATCAAAGAGATGCTGCACTTCAATACTGAGAAGAAATTAGTTCCTTTATCACTAATAGATTTGATAAATCAAGCAGCTAGATTGACAGATGCTCAGGTCACCAAACTCAATCAGTTGTACATTGACTCTAACACTGTGAAGTATCCTCCTCTTAACCAAGTATACCTCAACCAATTGGGCAGAGATCTTGCAGACATGATTAGTCCCATTCTGGGCTATAATTCAATTGAATTTGTTGATGAAACTATGCTGGTGGTAATGCTCATGTTCTCTCCTCGCAAGTCTCCAATCTGCTATGACTATGCCACCTACATCTCTGATAAAATACATGAGCAGTTGATGAACTTGGCAAGAGAAAAGGTGTTCAGATACACCTCTTACATCTACCACTTAATCCTATATTATCAACATGAAAAGTTTTCTTTTGTTGTGAAAAGAGTGGATGCCCTAGGCAATCCAAGGTCAGTGGTTTATTGGTCCTCTGTTTTCCATCACAGATCTCACTCTCCATATACTTACTGTGAGTTCATAGATCTCTTCATCCACCCAGCCATGTCTCTGCTAATGAGCTCACCTCCTCCAAGACTAACGGATGAGATGCAAAGGGTACTTCAGTTGTCTAAATTATACAGCATTGGGGACTGGTACTTCTAACAGAACCACACAGTTATAAGGATATATGGGTGTGAGTTGCCCCCATATAGATTGCCCAAATATGTGCCCATGAGATTGTTTGCCCTGGAATACTTCAGGCAATTTGGGAATGCTGATGTGCTACACTTTTCAGGCAGAGGCAAGAAAGCACAGCTAAAGGTCAGGAACCAATTAGGCCACTTTATCTACAACAAAAGGGAGGAAGGTTGGCAAGAGGCGGATAGAATGTTAGAATCCCTTGGCTTGCAAACCAGTTTCTTTTGGAAACCATATGACCCCGGTCACTTCATAAGCCTAAGAAGGGTCAAATATAGGCTGGCCAGTTATGACCACGTAAGGATTCCTCATATAGAAAAGTATGCAAATCAAACAAAGTGGAGGAGAGGAACCTTAGAGGAACCTCTCACACAAGAAGAGTTAAATCAAAGAGCACTAAGAAATCTGAAAAAGATGGCTGACCTAGAGCTTTGTTCACAGGTGTTTACTCTTCCAAGCACTCAAGTGGGAGCAGTTGCCTCTTCCTCCACAGCAAATCAGCAAGAAGCCAAAGCTACTGAGCAAACCTCTACCAAAGGCAAGGAAAAGAAGATGGAACCAGAACAGCCACCTCATGAGGAGGTGCAGCAGCAACAGTAGCAGGTAGAGCAGCGACAACAACAGGTACAACAGCCACAAGAGGGGCAGCAAGAGAAAGAGCAGCCACTACAGCAAGAAAAGGTAGCTGAGGCCCCAATTTTCACTGAGCAGCAGCCACCACAAATTGTGCCTCCTAGGCAGGAAACAACAGCTGAAGCCTCAATCCTCCAAACCCCACAAAAGGAGGATATAAGTAGAAAGAGGGACAGAGAGACTCCCCTCACAACAACAACAATTCAAGGGGAGAAAAGACACAGAATGAATCCCCTTTCAGAAGAGGAAATGCCTATAGGGCAATCTTTGGGCATGGGCCCACCAAGTATGGAGGCCTCAGCAAGTTCCTTCCAGCAGGAACAAGAGAGGATAGTGGGAGGAGAAGTCAGCTCCTCAAGCCAACAGGGAGAAGGTGAACTGGGCATCAAACAGCAGTTCATTGACATAAAGAGGAGGAATGAGCCAATAAAAATACAGCTATATAATCATTTGTTGAAAATGGCTCCCACTAACCAGCAAAGACTAATGTCTGCATATGATGTCAATGAAGGCAAAATGATCATGAGTCACTTCATGCCAACTGCATTGCAACCTCAGTCCCCTGCAGACTACTTGAGGACCAATCTTGAGGTCTTTGCCAAGGACATCCACCCGATGGATCAGATTGAATTACACAAGCAAACGGGTGAGATGGTGTATGCCTCCTTGGCAGACAAGACTTTGGTGAACTACAGGCTAGAAAATAGCCTAAACAACACCACTGCCCAGCTGGAGTTGGAGAGAGCATCCTCTCAAGCAAAGGACAACAGGATCAGGGCCTTAGAAGATATAATCATAGAGATTGGGCATGATCCCAAAGACATCAAGGGCATACAAGCATTATTGAAATTGAGGGATGCAGACATGGCAGCATTGAGGAAAAGGATCAAAGTCCCAGCAACTATTCACCCTCAAACGGAAGAAGTGGCCCAGCTAAGACATGATCAAGATGCTGCAGCTTTGTTGGTGTCTTTATACAAACAGCTGATCCAGACACAAGAGAAGTTGGGAGAATCAGAGGCTGCACAGGCAGCATTACAGCAAAAGGAAGGAGGTCAAACATCTCAGCCTCCTCCAGAAATAATTAACCTTGAGGAAGCTCCTCCAACTACTGCTCCCCTTACTCAACAAACAGAACAGGCAGCACCTTCTACCTCAACACCAGCACCAACAATAGAGCAGGCCCCAAGCCTGGACATGCAAAAGCTGAGAAATGAAATTCAGGCCCTGGAAGCCCAAATGACAGAACTAAATGAGGCCAGGGAGAATTTAGCCAAGGTAAATGAAAAATATGATAAATCAAAACAAAATGTGGCTGAGAAAGGGAGAGAGATAAAGGCACTCAAGGAGAAGATAAAGGAGCTCACACTTGATAAAGTAGTGGCTGAGCTCAAGACAGTGCTATGGGCCAATATTGGCCAATCCATCACTGATCAATGGCAATATATTGAGACAATTCATGAGCAGATGGAGCTCATTGCAAAAGCACATAGGGAAATCCAAAGAGCTAGGGCATCTCTAGGCAATATGCCTGAGGTTGCCAATAGAATGATCAATGTGCTTAACAACAGAACAAGTGCTCAGTTGGCAACTATGGGAATCTCCAACAGGACTGAGACTATTTTGTTAATAAAAAGGGTCCTAACACTAAGAAGCCTGGTGCAGACACTAGATAGAAGGACCCAGGACATGCAGACAGAGGTCAATAGATTCATGGACAAATTTGTGGCGTTGCAAAACAGAGGTCTCCCTGGCTTGCTGAACAGCGCAGGAAGACTACTTTCACATGAAAACTATGCCAAGAAAGTGAACACCTTTGCCACAAATCAGATCACAGAAAAGGCCAGCACCTCAGAGGAAACAGGGCCAGCAACAGGACAAAGTCTCTACAACAGGGTAGAGAACTTATTTTTTATTATGGATGAGATCAAACATCTGTTTGAAGTGCCTCCCAATTTCTATAAATACAGAGAGGCAGATGAGACATTAGAGGCAATTCTGAGACACCAATTGCCCACACAGGAATACTGGACCAAAATGATACAGCTGATATTGTAAGCCAGAGCCTGTAAATCAAGTTTTTTATTCAAATTCATAAATGATCATGCACAGGAAAAATTGGTAAAATCAGCATGCATGAAAAAGTAAAGGCTGAGCCAACTCAGCAGAACTATTCGGCCAACAAAGCAAGATTGACAGCTACAGGTGACAGGGCCGAAAAACTACAGCACGACAGCCATAAAGGCACATTTTCCAGAATTAAAGCAGAACGTTCAGACCGACTCAGTGACCTCCAAAGGTCAAAATATCTTCTGACATACATAAAGAGCACTTATTTTGTATTCAATGATGTAATAACTTTCTTATCTACTATCTTGAAAAGTTGGTGAACGTATTCATTTCTAAGATGACTCAATGCTCCAGATATTTTGTATGACCGATTGTATATATTCCCCCCTCGCATAAGCTTGCGGGGGTGGTTGTTGTTGATTTCTCTTCAAGAGTTTCTTATGCTGTAAATTTCCAGACTATTAATACAAAAGCTGATGGAATTTCCAAAGCTCTGCGTTATCTGAGTCATTGTGGTGTTTTGCTGAATGTTACAGGATTCCTGCGTGTTTCATGGCACAATAAGTCCTCTTCAAACTCTTGTTATGTGTTTTTTGTTATCTTTTCATAGCTCAGTCATGCTTCCATGTTTCATAGTTAATAGCAAAGAAAAAGAATAGTTCCTGGATTTATTCACAGAATACCCTGAACTCAATCTATGCTATTATCAGTGTTTTCTTCAGTTATAGTCATAAAGTGTAATTCTCAATTGCTGCACTTTCAAACTATACGCTTTCACAGTGACTGTTGTTTCAGGAATTCAAGTTTGCTCCTGTGCAACATATCTATTTCTCACACCCAGCTTAGTGGAAAATTCTTAATTGCTTTTCACTGGTTGATCACATCTCATAATCACAATTTCAGATTTGTTCCATGAGATATTTAAATGGCCCTGCAGTTTCAGCAACTCAACTCAATATTTCAGACAACCTGTAGCCATAGACTCCATTGCCCAATGGAATAATACTGCCTGAAAACCTACACCTTAGATGCAGAAGACATCCCTCAACCAAAACATAAAACAAAACCCTGAAACCCTGAACATTATAGCTAGCCTAAAATACTATCAAAACAGAGACAAATCATAAAGAGAGAGCCCTCTCTGATTACAGTTTGGCTAGAAACTGTAATCCAAAGATTGGTTAGTGGTTACCCCGGCCGTATTCCCTTGGGAGTCAAAGGGAACAACCTGGGTGTTAACATAATTGGCGACTCCGCTGGGGACAAAGCATATTGTTTTTCAACTGTTGTCTGTCCATAGACAGTGGTTCTAAAAGCTTGAGCAGTCCCTTAAAACAGTCCTAAAAATATCCTAAAAATACCAAAAAGAAGTTCAGAAGCTGGCTCCTAAAAGGGAAATTAGGCACACTAGGTCAAATCCTGACCCTAATCCACCAGCTATTTTTGAAAACCCCAATACAATCCCCAAAATCATCAGGAAGCAGCAAAGGCAGGAAAATCCTACTGATTTGAGCCCTGAGACAGCTTACCCTGAACCAGTTCCAACTCCAATCAAGGTTCTATTTCGATCTACCCCCGTTTCCCCCAGTTCCCCCTCTACATCTCAAAGCCCTCCTTTCACACCTTCATCCACTGCACATATTTCCTTGACCAACACTCTAGTTTCTACCGTTCCCATCACCCCTGTTGTACCAGTCGTTCATGCTATCCCAGTTGTCCCAATCAACCCTATAAATCCTGTAAACATGGCTAATAGATATGCACCCCTGCAGTTGCCTGCTAATGCTGCGGCTCTACCTCATGAGTACCAATCCAAGATCTCATATTTTGACTCCACTGGCCCTTTCACAGCAATTCAGCATGCCAAGAGGATGCAAGACCATTTTGAGAACTATGAAATAGATGATGATAGTGTGAGAATGAGAATCTTTGTTCAGAGCTTGACAGGGGATGTAAGGACTTGGTTTAGATCACTGGCTGCAAATACCATCACAACTCCTGATGAGATTTATCAAGCCTTTACTAACAGATGGGAGAAAAAGAAAGATCCCCTACACATACTTGGTGAATATGATACAATCAAAAGAGGTCCCCAAGAGACTGTTTTGGAGTATTGTGCAAGATTCAACAATGTATATAATGCAATACCACAGAATTTAAGACCTCCTCCTGATTTAGCCTTATACAAATTTCCTGATGGTTTTGACCCTGATATGGCCTATCAATTGAAGGAAAGAGCCCCTGAAACCCTTGAGGATGCCCAAAAGGTTGTTGTTACAGTGGAGGCTAACCTAATTGCCAAAAGAAACAGGGCAAGATTGGAAAAGAGAACCACCTTCAAAGATGAACCCTCAGCCTTTGATCAAAAATTGGATGCAATACTCACTGGTATGAAGAGGTTGGGGGATAGAGTAGAATCAGTTGAGAGAAAATCATCATGGGAAGCACCACAAAACAACCCTAATAGGAATCCAAATTTTAGGAGAAATCAAAACCCAAACGTTGGCAAGCCCGTGTCTGATCCAGACATAAGACCTCCTTTCCAGGAAAACTATACTGAGGCATCCACTTCGAATGAGCAAATAGATGACACCCACATTAACCTGATGGGCCTAAATGATCAGCAGCAAGTTTTCCTGTGTCAAGAAGATCATGAGGATGATGACATTCAGCAATTCCAAACCAGGTCAGGTGAATCATTTGACTTTAAACAAGGCTATGACACAGTTGTTTATGAAGTTCATAAACAATATAAGCTAAGAAGCAGAACCATAAATGTGACACAGCCTGATAAGACAAAGGACACTACACAGCCTAAGAAAGCTATTATCACAGAACCAAGTGACAAAACTGGTCCAATTACAGATGAGGTAACAGTTGAGGAAATAGTTGAAACTTCTCCCTCAAAACAACAACTAGTAGATTCCTCACCCTTGCATCCCAATCCAAGCAACACTTCTCAGGAAATGAGTAAGAAGGACAAGCTTCCAGATCAAGAAAAGAAACAAGAGGAAGACTTAGTAAACAAGGAAAAGGCTGCCACCCACAACACCAAGATCCAACCTGAAAGACCCTTTGACTTAGAAGCTGAAATTGGCAAATTGAAGGTAGTTGTTCCTCTTTCAGAACTAGCCAAGCATGACATTTATAGACAACAGATCAAGAAGTCCCTTCAACTGACTCGTAATAAAGACAATGTCAATGTGTTGGATGACACCCCAGAATTGCTTTTCGGTCCAGAGGTGGATGGGAAGCCAGCAGTTACAGGGGTCTTACCTTTTTATGTCAGCCTGCATGTTCATGACAAGATACTACACAATGCAATGTTTGACTCAGGTGCCTCTCACAACTTGATGCCTAAATCAGTCATGGAAAGATTGAATCTAGATATTACAAGACCATATAAGGACCTATTCTCATTTGACTCCAGCCAAGTTAAGTGTTTAGGTCTCATAAAAGATCTTTGTGTCTCACTCGTCCAATATCCCAATAAGACAATCCTGATGGATGTTGTAGTTGCTGATATCCCACCCAAATATGGGATGCTCTTATCAAGGTCGTGGGGGGCTAAACTCCAAGGTTCCCTGCAACTAGACATGTCATATGCAACCATCTCAGTCTTTGGTCAACCCAAGAGGTTATATAGAGAGTCACTTATGAAATACATGGTCAGCAGTGAAGAAAAACCCCAAAACTTTCCCATATATGCTGTCCATTCTGATATAGATTCATATATTCTCTTTAATGATAATTCAGGTCTTATAAATGATGATGAGAGCAAAACACTCAAACAAGATCAGGACATTAATGAACAAGCTGCTGCTCTAGAAATAAAACAGATCCAATCAAGTGAGGAGACTATCCTAAAAGACACACTAAATGAAAAACCAGAACTTCAACTCACAATCCCAAATCACAGAGAAGTGATTAAGTCTCCCCTACAACAAGAGATCCTATGGTTCCTTGAATTTGATGGATCAGTCAACAAATTAGGGGCAGGAGCAGGGGTTTGGATACATAATAAACAAAACAGTCATGCGGAAGGCCGAGCCTATAGGTTAAACTTCAGATGCACCAACAATATGGCAGAATATGAAGCTCTCTTACTAGGCCTTAAGCTAGTAAAATCCTTACAAGCCATAAAGGTTTCAATTATGGGAGATTCAGACTTGATTATCCAACAAGTAAAGGGAAATTTTGTTGCTAATGATAAAAGACTGAGATCTTATAGATCTGCTGCTGCTGAACTACTACAGTCCTTCACTGAATTTCAGATTACCAAGATTCCCAGAACCCATAACCTGCATGCCCATAGCCTGGCCACATTTGCAAGTACTTGCAAGCTACCTTTTGAGCCCCACCATTGCTTTACAGCTGAGGTAAAACACAGACCTTCTGTCCCAAACAATGTCAAGGACTGGCAAGTATTTGAAGATGATGCACAAATAAATAATTTCTTGACCTTGCAACAAGAATTTGCAGGACTAAATATTGACACTGAGGGAGCAAGTCAATCACAAATACTTGAAAGAGCAAGTCAATCACAAATACCTGATCAACAGAACCACAAGCCAATATCACCTAAAACAGCTAACCAAATCCTACATCCAACAATTTTCAACAAAGACAACATACAAGAAATTCAACAAATCAGTTGTGAAGAAGTGGCTGATGCTGAGGCTGAAGTGATACAATTGAAAGACAATTTTCTTCCAACAGGCCTAACTCCACTAGAGGATATTTTTGATTCAAATGATGTCCCTAGAAAACCAAAAATGCAGCCCCTAAACTCTGCCATTGAAGAATGCAACATTGGAACCATTGAGAAACCCAAAATAATAAAATTGTCTGCATCCCTGCCTCCTGATCAGAAGCCCAAATACATTGACCTTTTCAAAGAGTTCCAGGATGTCTTTGCATGGAGTTATGAGGACTTAAAATCCTATGACACCTCTGTTATCCAACATACCATCCCTCTCAAGCCAAATCAAAAGCCATTTAAGCAAAAATTGAGAAGAATAAACCCTATGCTTCTCCCTGCAATTGAGAAAGAGGTACAAAAAATGTTTAAAGCTAGTATCATAGCACCAATCAGGTTTTCTGATTGGATCTCAAACTTGGTGCCCACAAGAAAGAAAACTGGTGAAATAAGACTATGTGTTGATCTTAGAAACCTAAATCAAGTATCCCTCAAAGATAACTATCCCTTACCTAAGATGGATCACATTCTCCAAAGAGTGGTTGGAGCATCAAGGATCTCACTACTTGATGGATTTTCAGGTTTTAATCAGATCCTAGTACACCCTGATGATCAAGACAAAACTACATTCACAACCCCATGGGGAACTTTCAAATATGTAAAAATGCCTTTTGGATTGAAAAATGCAGGGGCAACATTTCAAAGAGCAATGGATATTGCTTTTGCCAAAGAGATTCATGACTTCCTTGTCATTTATTTGGATGACCTCACACCTTTCTCAAAATCAGACCAAGAACATTTGAAACACTTGAGACAGATCTTCCTAACATGTAGGAAATATGGAATTTCCTTGAATCCAAAGAAGTCTCTATTTGGTTTGGAAGAAGGTAAGTTGTTAGGACATATCATTTCAAAGGATGGCATCAGAATTGACCCAGACAGAATACAAGCTATCTTACAAATGCCCCACCCAAGAAACATCAAAGAATTGCAAGCCTTCTTGGGTAAGATTAATTTCTTAAGAAGGTTTATTCCAAACTTAGCAGAACTGATTAGATTATTGAACAACATGCTAAAGAAGGATTCAAAAGTGAAGTGGACAGTAGAAGCAAATCAAGCCTTTGAAGGTATTAAATTGGCCCTTACCCAAACCCCAGTCTTAACAAATCCTCAATTTGATAGAGAATTTATCATTTTCTCTTTTGCCTCTCAGCATACTATTGTTGTTGTTCTATTACAGAAAGATGACCAAGGAAACGAGAAACCTATTGCTTTCTTTAGTAGAGCTCTTAGAGATGCACCTCTGAAATATCAGATCATGGAGAAACAAGCTTATGCTTTGGTCAAGGCCATTAAAGACTTTAGGATTTACATCCTTTATTCCCATGTTATAGCTTATGTGCCAAGTCCCATTGTAAAAGACATACTCACTCAAGAAAATTTAGAGGGCAGAAGAGGAAAATGGATTGCCAACATTTTGGAATTTGATATTGAGATAAAACCTACAAAACTAATAAAAGGGCAAGGTTTGGCCAAACTAATGATAGAAGCAAACTTCCAAGCCTTAGACATAAACCAGTTGGACAATGAACCGGAGCTGGCGACTCCAAAGATCAATGTAGCCTTTGAACAATCTCCTTGGTATTCTGATATATGTTATGTGTTACAAAACCTGTGTGCTCCACCAGGATTGTCCAGAACTAAGTGTAGGTTCCTAAAAATGAAAGCTTCAAAATTTTGTGTAATGGATGGCAATTTGCTTTGGAAAAACCATGAGGGTATACTGTTAAACTGCTTGATTGAGAATGAGACTAACAATGTCACCAAAGAATTTCATGCAGGTGACTGTGGTGGACACTTGTATTGGAAGTCCACTGTGGATAAAATACTGAGGGCTGGTTACTATTGGCCCACTATTTTCTCTGATGTCAAGAAATTCATCACCTCATGTCATAAATGTCAAGTGTTTGAAGGAAAGAGAAAGTTACTGCCACTTCCTTTAAGGCCTATTGCAACAGAGAGACCTTTTCAACAATGGGGCTTGGATTTCATTGGGGAAATTCATCCCTCATCTTCAGGCCAACATAGATGGATTCTAACAGCTACAGACTACTTTACTAAATGGATTGAAGCTGTTCCATGCAGACAAGCAAATGATTCCACTATCATTCAGTTCCTTGAGACCAATATTCTTTCTAGATTTGGCTGTCCTGATAAAATAATAACAGACAATGCTGCTGCCTTCAGATCAAAGAAGATGGTGAATTTCTGCCACAAATTTCACATTACCTTGGGCCATTCCACTGCATATTATCCCCAAGGAAATGGCCTTGCTCTGAATCATCAAATAAAAGCCTGGTAAACATCATAAAGAAGGTGTTAGAAGAAAATAAAAAGAACTGGCACAAGAAGCTTGTGAACGCCTTATGGGCAGATAGACTAACAACCAAGAGATCAATTGGGGTCAGCCCATATGAGTTAGTCGATGGACTAGAGGCAAAATTCCCTTCATCACTAGGGGTTCCTGTTATGAAACTACTGCAAGAAAGTCAAGCTGAACCAAATGATATGCAGAGAAGGATAAATCAAATAATATGTTTGCAGCAAACTAGAGATCAAGTTTACAGCAGAGTTCAAGTTTTACAAGAAAAGCTAAAGAAAGCTTTTGATAGGAGAACCAAGGCAGAAGATTTCAACGTTGGTGACAAAGTCCTCAAGTGGGATTCAAGAAGAGAAGATAAGGGAAAACATGGAAAATTTGATTCCCTTTGGAGAGGACCATTTGCTGTCCAAGCAGTACAAGGAAACAATACTTACTTCCTTAAAAGTCTTGATGAAATTGATTTGGATGAAGGTCCTGTGAATGGCAGTGTTATCTCAAAATTAGATCCTGATAGGCTGCTGGTCAGGTTGACTCTAAGTAACTATTTCAACCTACTTTAGCCTGAGGCTTAGCCTCCTCAACCTGAGAGGGCTCTCTCTTGATGGATTAATGATTTTGATTAAAGATAAGATGGCTAACTCTTATAGAACAACTGTGAAAAGTATGAATGGTGGAAACACATTAAACAAAACTATCCATTGGGCTTATGGAGTCAACAACACCTCAATATAACCATGAACTCAACCCTACATGGAAGTCAGGGCATTCAGCATTTAAACATTCAGAACATAAACTCATATGGGACAACACAGTTTATAAATGTATACAGGAAGTCAGAGCACATTCAGTGAATTCTGAGTGATTATACATCCATACCACTGTAAGAATTAAAAAAATGACAACATCACATATTCTGAACATAAAAAATCCTTCATGAATCCTGAGAAGTAAAGTCAAGCATGTATTACTGAAAATGAGTCTTACATAGGCCAAATACAAGCTTTTCCATAAAATTTCCAACCCTTTGTACATCAGCTCTTCTGCTATATATAGAGCTCTTTACACAACTTAGATTCCCCTTCTAGGATGAGGAAAATTCGAATTCTACCTGACCTGACACCTAATGACACTCAAAACTAACTATTAAATGCAAATGACACCTAACTAGCAGTCCTAGAGACCTAATACAACTAGGAGTGTATCTCCTTATCATGATTACAACAACCTTATCTAAGCGTTAAACACTCCTTTTGACACACAAAACTCCATGAAGTCGAATTTGATGAAGCCCATAACCTTCCAGCTGGCCCTTGATGACTCATCCTTTTGGTGTTCCTAGAAACTAGGAGACTGTCCCTTGCTCTGTTCTGGCTGAAAAATAGGTCTTGGGACAGAGCTCATAACTTCTCGTAGAAAATGTATTTGGAAAAACTGAAGGAGGCTTTTGTGAAAAAATCCATGCTGAACAAAAACCTCTTTTGGTTTTTTGAAATACTACTCCACCTGCCCAGAATCGATCCTTGAAGAAGATGTGTAAAACAGGAAATTTTGATTTTTTGAAAACTGCACCTACAGCAGTTTCGTAGCGCAAGTTTAGTCTTTCATTTCTCCAAGATCATAATTGATTTGAATAAAGTGGAAGAGGTTTTTGTACTTCAGTATCTTAGGAATGAAAACCTCTTTCACTTTTCAGAGATGGGTTTTCAACTGCTCAAAACTTCTTCTAGAAGTTGACTGGTAAAAACAAGAAGACAGTTTGACTGATAAGTTGACTGATAAAGTTTGAAGTTAGAAAATATCATTCTTCTACTTGTTTTGCTCTTTCTGAATGTTGACACTTTGTACATGATCCTTTGTAGAGATTCTCCTTCAAAAATATTTGCCTTTGTCTTTCAACATTGGTCCATGAAAGCATAATGTGCAGCTACAGCAGTTTCGTAGCGCGCTACGAAACTGCTGTGTTATTCCAAAAAAAAAATAGTTTCACCCAAAATTTTGCCATTTTGAGCCTTTTACTATTTAAGAATTCTTTCAACAGCTCCAAGACCTTTCAAAACTGAATGGGAATGTTTGATTCTTCAATAAAGATTATACCAATCAAAACCATCAAAACTTTGAAACATAACCTTACTTGAAGTGAGATTTCTTTATGGAGATTCTTTTTGTTGGCTCAACTGTATCTTGAAGTCTTCAATTTGTTTCTTCTTGCTTCTAATCCCAGCTCTCAGTTTCCTGTTAACCATTCTGATGTATCTCACCTCCTTTTTCTTGCATTGTCGATATAATGGTAAGTGAAGATGACATGAGATATAAGCTTCTGTTCTGGCTGAAAAATAGGGCTTGGGACAAAGCTCATAACTTCTCACAGAAAACGTATTTGGAAAAACTGAAGGAGGTTTTTGTGAACCAATCCATGCTGAACAAAAACCTCTCTTGTTTTTTTGAAACACCTTCCCTACCGCCCAGAATCTGTCTTTGAAAAACAGGTGTAAAACAGAGAAATATACTTGTGAAAAACTGCACCTACAGCAGTTTCGTAGCGCAACTTTGGTCATTAATTTCTCTCAGCTCATAATGAATTTGAGGAAAATGGAAGAGGTTTTTGTACTTCAGTATCTTAGGAATTAAAACCTCTTTCACTTTTCAGAAATGAGTTTTCAAATGTTCAGAAACTCTTCTAGAAGCTGACTAGTAAAAATAAGGAGACAAAGTTCCTCATTTTTAGAGTTTCATTCTTATGCTTGTCTTGAAATCCTTCTGTTGACCATGTTGTCTCTTTAACCACATGAAATGAATTAAATCAACCATATACCCTGCTCAAATACTTGTGCTAAGACAAAAATTCTTTAATGGCGCCCGGAGCATTATGAATCAATACTAACTATGAGATAATGACCATTTTCATAGCATAGAGTTTAGAGTTCATGAATGTCCTTCCTGTCCTTGTTTTTCCCTTGCTTGATGTTTATACCTTGTAAGTAATCCCTTTCCTTGAATTTGGTAATCTCAAGGTTGGTAGACATCAGTTTCTTTTTTGACTTCCTTAAAGCTACATTCTTCTTCTTGAGTGCTAACTGCCTTACTTGAGTTGAAATGGAAAACTTTGATGTATGCTGACCCTGAGCTTTGCCAAGTGCTTCTTATGCATGAAAGGAACACGAAAGTGACCAAGAGCAAATCTTCCTTACATTACCCATTTCTTTGAAAAATTTTTAGTGATAACAGTGGCTCCACTTGGGATAGTGTGCCCTTGTGGTACACTAAGAACCTGCAATTCCAGTGCCTTATCCTCTTATGATAAACAAAAATTTATTTGACAAGCATCTCCTTTAAGTTTCTTGGGCCTTCACCTCAGGCTTAAGCTTGATGATCACTGTATGAGAAAGAAGTCTATATCTACTGAAAAAAAAAAATGCTCAGTCAACCTTGAGCTTATTTGCATTTTCCTACCTACCTACCCTATCAATTCAAAATTCTTTCAGCTCAATCAATGTGAAATTTCCAATGTAGCCAATCATTTGTCTTATCTGATATTTGAGTTTTTTGACTGCATCGGAGTTCAGAGCCACAATTATATTGTGATGACCACTGCCACTGAAATTGCCTCTGATCTTCATAGAAAAACTGAAACACTGGAGAGTAAAACTCTTCCATGTATTTAGCTATAGGATCCCAGAATACATGATTAGCTTGATGATTCTTGTAACTTTCTGGTTGTGCAAACTGATCTTCAACAACAGTGTATAGTTCCTCAATCATGAAAGAGAAAGGAAGCAACACTCTCTCCTTGTGTTCTGCCATAGAAAGCTTCTGAAAATAATGATCATGATTATGAAAACTATATGCCTGAATTTGACCTTCTAAACCTTCAATGTCCTCAGCAACTTCATCCAAAAATTTCATCTTATCCTCTGCCTTACACTCAAATGATTTTAGATATGAGGACAAGGACAAAGAAAAATTTTCATTTGTTTCTCCATTACTATGATCATTATTCCATTGTTTGAAACCTTGAATTGAAGGAGAGTTTGCCACCACATCTGATCTATCTATCCATTCCTCCAAAAACATAAGCCAAAAGTCTTCAAATGACTTAATGGATTTGGTAGGAAAGCTTTCAATCCATTGTTTACATTTCCCTTGAAATGAATCATAGAACAACATAATGCAAACATCCTCATGCTTAACTCTAAGAAGCTCTGTAAAATCACAAAAATCTGATATATGCTTCAAAGTTAAACTCAAATCTTCTCCATTGAATTTTGGACCATTCCTTAGAAAATATGCATCCTTGGGAAAATGATTTGGGAAACCATGAATTCCTGAAAAATTTATGCATGCATACCTTGAAATAAGAATGGTAGCATCTGGGTCCTTCATAACTCCAGTGGAATCACCATGAATGTATGAATTTCGAATTCTTCAACAATGGAGTCGCCAAGGTAGATTTGCAGCCTCAAAAAGTCTTCTGAGCTCCTGCTACCTTCAAAAGTTCAGCCTCTTGATTTCGGGAATGATTAATCTCCAGGCTCCCGGCAGACGCACCAAAATGTTATCTCAAAATCAGATCCTGATAGGCTGCTAGTCAGGTTGACTCTAAGTAACTATTTCAACCTACTTTAGGCTGAGGCTTAGCCTCCTCAACCTGAGAGGGCTCTCTCTTGATGGATTAATGATTTTGATTAAAGATAAGATGGCTAACTCTTATAGAACAACTGTGAAAAGTATGAATGGTGGAAACACATTAAACAAAACTATCCATTGGGCTTATGGAGTCAACAACACCTCAATATAACCATGAACTCAACCCTACATGGAAGTCAGGGCATTCAGCATTTAAACATTCAGAACATAAACTCATATGGGACAACACAGTTTATAAATGTATACAAGAAGTCAGAGCACATTCAGTGAATTCTGAGTGATTATACATCCATACCACTGTAAGAATTAAGAAAATGACAACATCACATATTCTGAACATAAAAAATCATTCATGAATCCTGAGAAGTAAAGTCAAGCATGTATTACTGAAAATAAGTCTTACATAGGCCAAATACAAGCTTTTCCATAAAATTTCCAACCCTTTGTACATCAGCTCTTCTGCTATATATAGAGCTCTTTACACAACTTAGATTCCCCTTCTAGGATGAGGAAAATTCGAATTATACCTGACCTGACACCTAATGACACTCAAAACTAACTATTAAATGCAAATGACACCTAACTAGCAGTCCTAGAGACCTAATACAACTAGGAGTGTATCTCCTTATCATGATTACAACAACCTTATCTAAGCGTTAAACACTCCTTTTGACACACAAAACTCCATGAAGTCGAATTTGATGAAGCCCATAACCTTCCAGCTGGCCCTTGATGACTCATCCTTTTGGTGTTCCTAGAAACTAGGAGACTGTCCCTTGCTCTGTTCTGGCTGAAAAATAGGTCTTGGGACAGAGCTCATAACTTCTCGTAGAAAATGTATTTGGAAAAACTGAAGGAGGCTTTTGTGAAACAATCCATGTTGAACAAAAACCTCTTTTGTTTTTTGAAATACTACTCCACCTGCCCAGAATCGATCCTTGAAGAAGATGTGTAAAACAGGAAATTTTGATTTTTTGAAAACTGCACCTACAGCAGTTTCGTAGCGCAAGTTTAGTCTTTCATTTCTCCAAGATCATAATTGGTTTGAATAAAGTGGAAGAGGTTTTTGTACTTCAGTATCTTAGGAATGAAAACCTCTTTCACTTTTCAGAGATGGGTTTTCAACTGCTCAAAACTTCTTCTAGAAGTTGACTGGTAAAAACAAGAAGACAGTTTGACTGATAAGTTGACTGATAAAGTTTGAAGTTAGAAAATATCATTCTTCTACTTGTTTTGCTCTTTCTGAATGTTGACACTTTGTACATGATCCTTTGTATAGATTCTCCTTCAAAAAGATTTGCCTTTGTCTTTCAACATTGGTCCATGAAAGCATAATGTGCAGCTACAGTAGTTTCGTAGCGCGCTACGAAACTGCTGTGTTATTCCAAAAAAAAAAATAGTTTCACCCAAAATTTTGCCATTTTGAGCCTTTTACTATTTAAGAATTCTTTCAACAGCTCCAAGACCTTTCAAAACTGAATGGGAATGTTTGATTCTTCAATAAAGATTATACCAAGCAAAACCATCAAAACTTTGAAACATAACCTTACTTGAAGTGAGATTTCTTTATGGAGATTCTTTTTGTTGGCTCAACTGTATCTTTAAGTCTTCAATTTGTTTCTTCTTGCTTCTAATCCCAACTCTCAGTTGCCTGTTAACCATTCTAATGTATCTCACCTCCTTTTTCTTGCATTGCCGATATAATGGTAAGTGAAGATGACATGAGATATAAGCTTCTGTTCTGGCTGAAAAATAGGGCTTGGGATAGAGCTCATAACTTCTCACAGAAAACGTATTTGGAAAAACTGAAGGAGGCTTTTGTGAACCAATCCATTCTGAACAAAAACCTCTCTTTTTTTTTTGAAACACCTTCCCTACCTCCCAGAATCTGTCTTTGAAAAACAGATGTAAAACAGAGAAATATACTTGTGAAAAACTGCACCTACAGCAGTTTCGTAGCGCAACTTTGGTCATTAATTTCTCTCAGATCATAATGAATTTGAGGAAAATGGAAGAGGTTTTTGTACTTCAGTATCTTAGGAATTAAAACCTCTTTCACTTTTCAGAGATGAGTTTTCAAATGTTCAGAAACTCTTCTAGAAGCTGACTAGTAAAAATAAGGAGACAAAGTTCCTCACTTTTAGAGTTTCATTCTTATGCTTGTCTTGAAATCCTTCTGCTGACCATGTTGTCTCTTTAACCACATGAAATGAATTAAATCAACCATATACCCTGCTCAAATACTTGTGCTAAGACAAAAATTCTTTAATGGCGCCCGGAGCATTATGAATCAATACTAACTATGAGATAATGACCATTTTCATAACATAGAGTTTAGAGTTCATGAATGTCCTTCCTGTCCTTGTTTTTCCCTTGCTTGATGTTTATACCTTGTAAGTAATCCCTTTCCTTGAATTTGGTAATCTCAAGGTTGGTAGACATCAGTTTCTTTTTTGACTTCCTTAAAGCTACATTCTTCTTCTTGAGTGCTAACTGCCTTACTTGAGTTGAAATGGAAAACTTTGATGTATGCTGACCCTGAGCTTTGCCAAGTGCTTCTTATGCATGAAAGGAACACGAAAGTGACCAAGAGAAAATATTCCTTACATTACCCATTTCTTTGAAATTTGTTTAGTGATAACAGTGGCTCCACTTGGGATAGTGTGCCCTTGTGGTACACTAAGAACCTGCAATTCCAGTGCCTTATCCTCTTATGATAAACAAAAATTTATTTGACAAGCATCTCCTTTAAGTTTCTTGGGCCTTCACATCAGGCTTAAGCTTGATGATCACTGTATGAGAAAGAAGTCTATATCTACTGAAAAAAAAAAAAAAAAAAAAAAAAAAAAAAAAAAAAAAAAAAAAAAAAAAAAAATGCTCAGTCAACCTTGAGCTTATTTGCATTTTCCTACCTACCTACCCTATCAATTCAAACTTCTTTCAGCTCAATCAATGTGAAATTTCCAATGTAGCCAATCATTTGTCTTATCTGATATTTGAGTTTTTTGACTGCATCGGAGTTCAAAGCCACAATTATATTGTGATGACCACTGCCACTGAAATTGCCTCTGATCTTCATAGAAAAACTGAAACACTGGAGAGTAAAACTCTTCCATGTATTTAGCTATAGGATCCCAGAATACATGATTAGCTTGATGATTCTTGTAACTTTCTGGTTGTGCAAACTGATCTTCAACAACAGTGTATAGTTCCTCAATCGTGAAAGAGAAAGGAAGCAACACTCTCTCCTTGTGTTCTGCCATAGAAAGCTTCTGAAAATAATGATCATGATTATGAAAACTATATCCCTGAATTTGACCTTCTAAACCTTCAATGTCTTTCTCAATGTCCTCAGCAACTTCATCCAAAAATTTCATCTTATCCTCTGCCTTACACTCAAATGATTTTAGATATGAGGACAAGGACAAAGAAAAATTTTCATTTGTTTCTCCATTACTATGATCATTATTCCATTGTTTGAAACCTTGAATTGAAGGAGAGTTTGCCACCACATCTGATCTATCTATCCATTCCTCCAAAAACATAAGCCAAAAGTCTTCAAATGACTTAATGGATTTGGTAGGAAAGCTTTCAATCCATTGTTTACATTTCCCTTGAAATGAATCATAGAACAACATAATGCAAACATCCTCATGCTTAACTCTAAGAAGCTCTGTAAAATCACAAAAATCTGATATATGCTTCAAAGTTAAACTCAAATCTTCTCCATTGAATTTTGGACCATTCCTTAGAAAATATGCATCCTTGGGAAAATGATTTGGGAAACCATGAATTCCTGAAAAATTTATGCATGCATACCTTGAAATAAGAATGGTAGCATCTGGGTCCTTCATAACTCCAGTGGAATCACCATGAATGTATGAATTTCGAATTCTTCAACAATGGAGTCGCCAAGGTAGATTTGCAGCCTCAAAAAGTCTTCTGAGCTCCTGCTACCTTCAGAAGTTCAGCCTCTTGATTTCGGGAATGATTAATCTTCAGGCTCCCGGCAGACGCACCAAAATGTTATCTCAAAATCAGATCCTGATAGGCTGCTGGTCAGGTTGACTCTAAGTAACTATTTCAACCTACTTTAGGCTGAGGCTTAGCCTCCTCAACCTGAGAGGGCTCTCTCTTGATGGATTAATGATTTTGATTAAAGATAAGATGGCTAACTCTTATAGAACAACTGTGAAAAGTATGAATGGTGGAAACACATTAAACAAAACTATCCATTGGGCTTATGGAGTCAACAACACCTCAATATAACCATGAACTCAACCCTACATGGAAGTCAGGGCATTCAGCATTTAAACATTCAGAACATAAACTCATATGGGACAACACAGTTTATAAATGTATACAGGAAGTCAGAGCACATTCAGTGAATTCTGAGTGATTATACATCCATACCACTGTAAGAATTAAGAAAATGACAACATCACATATTCTGAATATAAAAAATCCTTCATGAATCCTGAGAAGTAAAGTCAAGCATGTATTACTGAAAATGAGTCTTACATAGGCCAAATACAAGCTTTTCCATAAAATTTCCAACCCTTTGTACATCAGCTCTTCTGCTATATATAGAGCTCTTTACACAACTTAGATTCCTCTTCTAGGATGAGGAAAATTCGAATTCTACCTGACCTGACACCTAATGACACTCAAAACTAACTATTAAATGCAAATGACACCTAACTAGCAGTCCTAGAGACCTAATACAAATAGGAGTGTATCTCCTTATCATGATTACAACAACCTTATCTAAGCGTTAAACACTCATTTTGACACACAAAACTCCATGAATTCGAATTTGATGAAGCCCATAACCTTCCAGCTGGCCCTTGATGACTCATCCTTTTGGTGTTCCTAGAAACTAGGAGACTGTCCCTTGCTCTGTTCTGGCTGAAAAATAGGTCTTGGGACAGAGCTCATAACTTCTCGTACAAAATGTATTTGGAAAAACTAAAGGAGGCTTTTGTGAAACTATCCATGCTGAACAAAAACCTCTTTTGGGTTTTTGAAATACTACTCCAGCTGCCCAGAATCGATCCTTGAAGAAGATGTGTAAAACAGGAAATTTTGATTTTTTGAAAACTGCACCTACAGCAATTTCGTAGCGCAAGTTTAGTCTTTCATTTCTCCAAGATCATAATTGATTTGAATAAAGTGGAAGAGGTTTTTGTACTTCATTATCTTAGGAATGAAAACCTCTTTCACTTTTCAGAGATGGGTTTTCAACTGCTCAAAACTTCTTCTAGAAGTTGACTGGTAAAAACAAGAAGACAGTTTGACTGATAAGTTGACTGATAAAGTTTGAAGTTAAAAAATATCATTCTTCTACTTGTTTTGCTCTTGCTGAATGTTGACACTTTGTACATGATCCTTTGTAGAGATTCTCCTTCAAAAAGATTTGCCTTTGTCTTTCAACATTGGTCCATGAAAGCATAATGTGCAGCTACAGTAGTTTCGTAGCGCGCTACGAAACTGCTGTGTTATTCAAAAAAAAAAATAGTTTCACCAAAAATTTTGCCATTTTGAGCCTTTTACTATTTAAGAATTCTTTCAACAGCTCCAAGACCTTTCAAAACTGAATGGGAATGTTTGATTCTTCAATAAAGATTATACCAAGCAAAACCATCAAAACTTTGAAACATAACCTTACTTGAAGTGAGATTTCTTTATGGAGATTCTTTTTGTTGGCTCAACTGTATCTTTAAGTCTTCAATTTGTTTCTTCTTGCTTCTAATCCTAGCTCTCAGTTTCCTGTTAACCATTCTGATGTATCTCACCTCCTTTTTCTTGCATTGCCGATATAATGGTAAGTGAAGATGACATGAGATATAAGCTTCTGTTCTGGCTGAAAAATAGGTCTTGGGACAGAGCTCATAACTTCTCACAGAAAACGTATTTGGAAAAACTGAAGGAGGCTTTTGTGAACCAATCCATGCTGAACAAAAACCTCTCTTGGTTTTTTGAAACACCTTCCCTACCGCCCAGAATATGTCTTTGAAAAACAGGTGTAAAACAGAGAAATATACTTGTGAAAAACTGCACCTACAGCAGTTTCGTAGCGTAACTTTGTTCATTAATTTCTCTCAGCTCATAATGAATTTGAGGAAAATGGAAGAGGTTTTTGTACTTCAGTATCTTAGGAATTAAAACCTCTTTCACTTTTCAGAGATGAGTTTTCAAATGTTTAGAAACTCTTCTAGAAGCTGACTAGTAAAAATAAGGAGACAAAGTTCCTCATTTTTAGAGTTTCATTCTTATGCTTGTCTTGAAATCCTTCTGTTGACCATGTTGTCTCTTTAACCACATGAAATGAATTAAATCAACCATATACCCTGCTCAAATACTTGTGCTAAGACAAAAATTCTTTAATGGCGCCCGGAGCATTATGAATCAATACTAACTATGAGATAATGACCATTTTCATAACATAGAGTTTAGAGTTCATGAATGTCCTTCCTGTCCTTGTTTTTCCCTTGCTTGATGTTTATACCTTGTAAGTAATCCCTTTCCTTGAATTTGGTAATCTCAAGGTTGGTAGACATCAGTTTCTTTTTTGACTTCCTTAAAGCTACATTCTTCTTCTTGAGTGCTAACTGCCTTACTTGAGTTGAAATGGAAAACTTTGATGTATGCTGACCCTGAGCTTTGCCAAGTGCTTCTTATGCATGAAAGGAACACGAAAGTGACCAAGAGAAAATCTTCCTTACATTACCCATTTCTTTGAAATTTGTTTAGTGATAACAGGCAGGATGTTGAAGCACTATTTTGACTACTATCCATAAGTGCAGCCTGAGTTTCCCTTGTACATATTCAGGTGTATATATTACTTTCTGTTAAAATGTAAAAATGCAGTTTCTCAAGTTTTATTAGTTATCAGCAAAAGGCAAATAAGTTCAGAGATTTATCAAGATGGGAAGAGTACAATTTGGCATTTCAAAGCAGCATACCTCAAGTTTTGGTAAAAGCAGTCAAGGGCCAAGGCATTCTGACCTGCTGTTCTTGGCCTTTCAAATGAAAAGCCATCCCCATGTGGAGCCACTGTTAGCTACCTATACCAATAGGTTTCATATTTCATGATTGGCAAAGAAAGTTCCAAATATGCTCTGCTTTGGTGTTACAAAGATCCCATATTTCCAAAGGGAGACAATGTGTGTATATAGCTTCCTGTTGATTAAGTTTTGATGGGTGGTCCAATAGCCTAATCTGGATCATGCCATATTTCAATTTCTGTTGTAGAATAGAGAAAGAAGTCTGTCCAAACTGTTTAATCTTGGCAGACCAGTAGCTTAGGTAGAGAATTGAGGTTCCCAACTGCTTAATCTGGGACCTTGGAAGCAATAAGGGTAGCCTTGGATAGAAAATCAAAAGGAAAAAGCCAAAGAAAAGAAAAGGCACATAAGGGTCTGCAAGTCTAAGTGCACCCTCCATGAAGAAACAAAAAATGCTAGGCAAGTAGATGGGTAGGTAGATGGGGTTGCAGAAATGTCATTCCTTTCAATTGAGTGTTTGATAACCTAGTCACAAAGGAATATAGTGGATTGAGAAGGTTCTCTTCTCCATCATGTGCAGCAAAGCAAAGGAGCATCTCTAACTCCCCTTTTTCCCCTTTCACATTCATTACTAACATCCCTTCATCAGTTGTAATTCATGAAAGAATTTAAGGTGTTATGATGGTCCTTATTCCTGAAAAGAAGCCACATTTCCTGTGTAAAATTCTTTTCATTTTGATCTACTCCCTAAGCTAAGTGGTTTTCAAATAATCTTAGTGATATTATTCCCCATTCACCTTTTCCATCCATATTAACCCCTGACTTCTACTATCTCAATCCCCTATGTTACCCTTTCCCTACTATTATAACACTATGGTGTATAAACCCCAAGCATTGTATAAATATCCCTCCCCTTGGCATTATAGCCATTTGTTCACTATTAGGGATTAAAATTGACATCTGGTCAGTTTAAGAGCCCTAAGCCTTACCCCTCTTTCCCCTTCAGAAGTCATTTAACCCATTAAACCCTTCATTTGCTAAGAAACCTTGCGATAAACCGTTTTTTTACCCCTAACCCGCTTCATTTGCAAAATACATATAAAAACCCACTTTTTTCCATTTACCCAAAGTCTTAGTGCTATCCGCATTTTTATAAAAAAAAACATTGAAAAAACCATGTAAACCGCCAAATTCCCAAGGTTCCCGCCGGGCGCAAATCTCAAAAGATATATTATTTTAATCCCGCCCCCCATCCGTATCGTCCGGCCACCTCAACGATCCGTCGACCGTCGGATCGGGCCCTTTTCATCCGACGGCCCTCATGCATTTCGGACCGGCCCCGACGTCCGAAAGATATCGTCCGAAATTTGTCAGACGGTGACGTCAGGCCTCCGCCACGCGTCACCCCCACATCGTATCGGAGGCCCCTCTGACAATTCCGCTTCCGTATGGAAGGCGGTGCGATATGAAACCGCTAACCACTTCCGGTTTCGGTGAACCCGCCTGCCAGCGTCCCTGCCAGCGTCACCGCCAGCGTCATCGCCGCCGTCCGCCTTTGCTCCACCTGTCTGCCACTTCACCATCCCCGTGGACCTCTCTTATGTCGCCACATCACTCGATGACGTCATGCTGACGTCATCCGACGTTGACCCCACCTGATGACGTCATGCTGACATCACCAAAAAAGGCGCCAATGTTCCAAAAAATCCATATTTTGGCCAAAATTTCGCGTTTTTTGCACTTTTTGCGAAAACGACTGTTGTTTTCTCTGCATGTTTTTCACGTCCAAACTCACGCCAACCTGCTGAATTCGACCTGGAGACCGCTGGCACGCCATTTCCACCTGCATTCGTGACCATTGCTAACAGTTACCAGGTATTTATCCCTGTAAATCCCTCCTGCGCCTGGTTTTGTCTGTGAATCGCCAAAAATAGCTTAAAACAGTGAAAAAACACATAATTCACCGGTGAATCCCCTGTGCCTAGTCCCCATTTGCACTGTAAGGTCGAAATTCACTAGCTGAGCTTTATATTACCAGAGTTTTCATAAAACTTACATTCTGTTCGCGCAATCGTGGACTGGTAGCCTAAACTGCACCAATTTGCTGTGAGAAAGAGTTTAAAGCCAGGCATTTGTCTTATCCATACTTTGAGTAGTATTTCAATTGCTGTAATTAACCATTTATCCTCTGTTCATCAGTAATTCACCTTTCTTTTTAAAGAAAAATTCTTTGGTGTTGCTCTGCACAGTAACACCAGTTTATAAACAACAGAAATCCTAAAAGTAACCATGGATCCACCAGTAGCTCCTGTAGCATTGAACATTGCTCCTTTAAATGCCCCTCAGAGAGAATTGGAATGGCAACCTCTAGCAGACCTGGATTATCAAATATCAGAGGAAATGCTGATGAATACCAAGTTCCACATCCACCTGCTAAATGAATTGAAAGCTAAACATGAGAGTGGAACAGATGTATTGGGCATATGGGATTCTTTCCTCCCCATCTTCAAACTCCCTCAGGTCAGACAGTTCCCTGACCTCATCCACCTATGTGCCGAATGCTATGACCCTACTCAGAGGGCTGTGCTTGACCCATCAGGCTCAGTTGTTTTCTATATCACCCCTGAAGCTATCAAAGAGATGTTGCACTTCAAGACTGAGAAGAAATTAGTTCCTTTATCACTAATAGATTTGATAAATCAAGGAGCTAGATTGACAGATGCTCAGGTCACCAAACTCAATCAGCTGTACATTGACTCTGACACTGTGAAGTATCCTCCTCTTAACCAAGTATACCTCAACCAATTGGGCAGAGATCTTGCAGACATGATTAGTCCCATTCTGGGCTATAATTCAATTGAATTTGTTGATGAAACTGTGCTGGTGGTCATGCTCATGTTCTCTCCTCGCAAGTCTCCAATCTGCTATGACTATGCCACCTACATCTCTGATAAAATACATGAGCAGTTGATGAACTTGGCAAGAGAAAAGGTGTTCAGATACACCTCTTACATCTACCACTTAATCCTATATTATCAACATGAAAAGTTTTCTTTTGTTGTGAAAAGAGTGGATGCCCAAGGCAATCCAAGGTCAGTGGTTTATTGGTCCTCTGTTTTCCATCACAGATCTCACTCTCCATATACTTACTGTGAGTTCATAGATCTCTTCATCCACCCAGCCATGTCTCTGCTGATGAGCTCACCTCCTCCAAGACTAACTGATGAGATGCAAAGGGTACTTCAGTTGTCTAAATTATACAGCATTGGGGACTGGTACTTCTACCAGAACCACATAGTTATAAGGATATATGGGTGTGAGTTGCCCCCATATAGATTGCCCAAATATGTGCCCATGAGATTGTTTGCCCTGGAATACTTCAGGCAATTTGGGAATGTTGATGTGCTACACTTTTCAGGCAGAGGCAAGAAAGCACAGCTCAAGGTCAGGAACCAATTAGGCCACTTTATCTACAACAAAAGGGAGGAAGGTTGGTAAGAGGCGGATAGAATGTTAGAATCCCTTGGCTTGCAAACCAGTTTCCTTTGGAAACCATATGACCCTGGTCACTTCATAAGCCTAAGAAGGGTCAAATATAGGCTGGCCAGTTATGACCACGTAAGGATTCCTCATATAGAAAAGTATGCAAATCAAACAAAGTGGAGGAGAGGAACCTTAGAGGAGCCTCTCACACAAGAAGAGTTAAATCAAAGAGCACTAAGAAATCTGAAAAAGATGGCTGACCTAGAGCTTTGTTCACAGGTGTTTACTCTTCCAAGCACTCAAGTGGGAGCAGCTGCCTCTTCCTCCACAGCAAATCAGCAAGCAGCCAAAGCTACTGAGCAAACCTCTACCAAAGGCAAGGAAAAGAAGATGGAACCAGAACAGCCACCTCATGAGGAGGTGCAGCAGGTAGAGCAGCAACAACAACAGGTACAACAGCCACAAGAGGGGCAGCAAGAGAAAGAGCAGCCACTACAGCAAGAAAAGGCAGCTGAGGCCCCAATTTTCACTGAGCAGCAGCCACCACAAATTGTGCCTCCTAGGCAGGAAACAACAGCTGAAGCCTCAATCCTCCAAACCCCACAAAAGGAGGATATAAGTAGAAAGAGGGACAGAGAGACTCCCCTCACAACAACAACAACTCAAGGGGAGAAAAGACACAGAATGAATCCCCTTTCAGAAGAGGAAATGCCTATAGGGCAATCTTTGGGCATGGGCCCACCAAGTATGGAGGCCTCAGCAAGTTCCTTCCAGCAGGAACAAGAGAGGATAGTGGGAGGAGAAGTCAGCTCCTCAAGCCAGCAGGGAGAAGGTGAACTGGGCATCAAACAGCAGTTCATTGACATAAAGAGGAGGAATGAGCCAATAAAAATACAGCTATATAATCATTTGTTGAAAATGGCTCCCACTAACCAGCAAAGACTAATGTCTGCATATGATGTCAATGAAGGCAAAATGATCATGAGTCACTTCATGCCAACTGCATTGCAACCTCAGTCCCCTGCAGACTACTTGAGGACCAATCTTGAGGTCTTTGCCAAGGACATCCACCCGATGGATCAGATTGAATAACACAAGCAAACGGGTGAGATGGTGTATGCCTCCTTGGAAGACAAGACTTTGGTGAACTACAGGCTAGAAAATAGCCTAAACAACACCACTGCCCAGCTGGAGTTGGAGAGAGCATCCTCTCAAGCAAAGGACAACAGGATTAGGGCCTTAGAAGATATAATCATAGAGATTGGGCATGATCCCAAAGACATCAAGGGCATACAAGCATTATTGAAATTGAGGGATGCAGACATGGCAGCATTGAGGAAAAGGATCAAAGTCCCAACAACTATTCACCCTCAAACGAAAGAAGTGGCCCAGCTAAGACATGATCAAGATGCTACAGCTTTGTTGGTGTCTTTATACAAACAGCTGATCCAGACACAAGAGAAGTTGGGAGAATCAGAGGCTGCACAGGCAGCATTGCAAGCAGCATTACAGCAAAAGGAAGGAGGTCAAACATCTCAGCCTCCTCCAGAAATAATTAACCTTGAGGAAGCTCCTCCAACTACTGCTCCCCTTACTCAACAAACAGAACAGGCAGCACCTTCTACCTCAGCACCAGCACCAACAACAGAGCAGGCCCCAAGCCTGGACATGCAAAAGCTGAGAAATGAAATTCAGGCCCTGGAAGCCCAAATGACAGAACTAAATGAGGCCAGGGAGAATTTAGCCAAGGTAAATGAAAAATATGATAAATCAAAACAAAATGTGGCTGAGAAAGGGAGAGAGATAAAGGCACTCAAGGAGAAGATAAAGGAGCTGGAGAAGGAGCTCACACTAGATAAAGTAGTGGCTGAGCTCAAGACAGTGCTATGGGCCAATATTGGCCAATCCATCACTGATCAATGGCAATATATTGAGACAATTCATGAGCAGATGGAGCTCATTGCAAAAGCACATAGGGAAATCCAAAGAGCTAGGGCATCTCTAGGCAATATGCCTGAGGTTGCCAATAGAATGATCAATGTGCTTAACAACAGAACAAGTGCTCAGTTGGCAACTATGGGAATCACCAACAGGACTGAGACTATTTTGTTAATAAAGAGGGTCCTAACACTAAGAAGCCTGGTGCAGACACTAGATAGAAGGACCCAGGACATGCAGACAGAGGTCAATAGATTCATGGACAAATTTGTGGCGTTGCAAAACAGAGGTCTCCCTGGCTTGCTGAACAGCGCAGGAAGACTACTTTCACATGAAAACTATGCCAAGAAAGTGAACACCTTTGCCACAAATCAGATCACAGAAAAGGCGAGCACCTCAGAGGAAACAGGGCCAGCAACAGGACAAAGTCTCTACAACAGGGTAGAGAACTTATTTTTTATTATGGATGAGATCAAACATCTGTTTGAAGTGCCTCCCAATTTCTATAAATACAGAGAGGCAGATGAGACATTAGAGGCAATTCTGAGACACCAATTGCCCACACAGGAATACTGGACCAAAATGATACAGCTGATATTGTAAGCCAGAGCCTGTAAATCAAGTTTTTTATTCAAATTCACAAATGATCATGCACAGGAAAAATTGGTAAAATCAGCATGCATGAAAAAGTAAAGGCTGAGCCAACTCAGCAGAACTATTCGGCCAACAAAGAAAGATTGACAGCTACAGGTGACAGGGCCGAAAAACTACAGCACGACATCCATAAAGGCACATTTTTCAGAATTAAAGCAGAATGTTCAGACCGACTCAGTGACCTCCAAGGTCAAAATATCTTCTGACATACATAAAGAGCACTTATTTTGTATTCAATGATGTAATAACTTTCTTATCTACTATCTTGAAAAGTTGGTGAACGTATTCATTTCTAAGATGACTCAACGCTCCAGATATTTTGTATGACCGATTGTATATATTCCCCCCTCGCATAAGCTTGCGGGGATGGTTGTTGTTGATTTCTCTTCAAGAGTTTCTTATGCTGTAAATTTCCAGACTATTAATACAAAAAGCTGGTGGAATTTCCAAAGCTCTGCGTTATTTGAGTCATTGTGGTGTTTTGTTGAATGTTACAGGATTCCTGCGTGTTTCATGGCACAATAAGTCCTCTTCAAACTCTCGTTATGTGTTTTTTTTTTTTTGTTATCTTTTCATAGCTCAGTCATGCTTCCATGTTTCATAGTTAATAGCAAAGAAAAAGAATAGTTCCTAGATTTATTCACAGAATACCCTGAACTCAATCTATGCTATTATCAGTGTTTTCTTCAATTATAGTCATAAAGTGTAATTCTCAATTGCTGCACTTTCAAACTATACGCTTTCACAGTGACTGTTGTTTCAGGAATTCAAGTTTGCTCCTGTGCAACATATCTATTTCTCACACCCAGCTTAGTGGAAAATTCTTAATTGCTTTTCACTGGTTGAACACATCTCATAATCACAATTTCAGATTTGTTCCATGAGATATTTAAATGGCCCTGCAGTTTCAGCAACTCAACTCAATATTTCAGACAACCTGTAGCCATAGACTCCATTGCCCAATGGATTAATACTGCCTGAAAACCTACACCTTAGATGCAGAAGACATCCCTCAACCAAAACATAAAACAAAACCCTGAAACCCTGAACATTATAGCTAGCCTAAAATACTATCAAAACAGAGACAAATCATAAAGAGAGAGCCCTCTCTGATTACAGTTTGGCTAGAAACTGTAATCCAAAGATTGGTTAGTGGTTACCCCGGCCGTATTCCCTTGGGAGTCAAAGGGAACAACCTGGGTGTTAACACATACAAATGGAAGTAATACTCCAGCTATCAATACAAATCCAAACATCATTGTTGCTTCAACAAGTGATGGAAAACACATCATCACTGCAACACATGATTTACAAAAATAAGGCCAAACACTATTGTTGCTTTAACAAGTGATGGAAACACATTATCACTTTCACAGTTTAAAATGCAACACAAAATAAGGCTTGACATCATTGTTGTTGCAACAAGTGATGGAAAACACATCATCACTTTTACAGTTTAAAATGCAACACATTATTGGAAAAAATAAGGCCATGACATTCTACCACACCTAGAAGAACCATCTCTCACTTATCAAAGTGACTGGGTCATCTCCTTGTGGCGCATTCGCTGGTCGAACAACTGTTTCACCTGGATCATGCATGGATACTTTTTCCTTGCGATGCTACTCTGGATGGAGCCTCCAACACGTGGCTCTTTGATGACCACCTCTGTCACAATGACTACAATAAGCATTCGTCCTCCAGAACTGCTTTACCTTCTTCTTTCATATTTTTTAGAGGGTCTTTCACACCTCATTCGTTTTCGTGCTGCTATTCTCCTCCAGCACTCAAAAAACACATGGTTATGCAATCCACAAAAACTGCGAGTTCTTCTATGCCATGATTTCAATTCATTATTAACAATACAGTTGTAATCAAAATGAACATTAGAATATCGAAACTTGTTATACCTTTCCTATTGGTCTCTGGTATGATCATGGAAACGAGAGCTTGCCTCAGCTCTTTCTTTGCAATGCATACTATCATAGGTTGATGGTGATGTGTTCCCATCATCCTCTTTCCTTGACGGTTTCAACAATGTCGTGGAAGCTTCTAACATCTTTGAGAAATGTCCTTCAGTGCACCCCAACCTTGTGAATCGAGGTCTTTTCTCAACCTCCAATGGCTGAGTTATACCTTGCTCATTAACATGAAATACTTCTTATTCCATGTACCTCATCTTGGTAAGGAGTCTTTGTTTGTCCTTATAATGGGTATCTCCACATTTCCAACAGAAATTATACTATGTGAAGATGAAACTGAAGAGAAATCAACATCTTTTACCTCCACTGTCGATTTGGAAAGAACTGATGAGGGCTTCTCATCATCTGTCGTTGATGGTTCGCTGGATATTTTGGCGCATTCCCCAACCTCCTTCCTGACATATCCAAGTCCTGTATGTCAAGGTAATTCCTCTACTTGGATGGGGTTTATGATGCCCTGGCCATTAATGCCAAGGCCCTTCCCCTGATACCCCATTCTCTTTAATAGTTTGGACCCGATTCTTGTAGTATGGTTTTCAAAAATGGTGAAATCATCATCAGGAAACATACATGGAGTCGAAGAATTGATTTTTACCTCACAGGGGTCACACTGCATCTTTTCCAAGGCCTCGTCCTTAGCTTGCAGCTGGTGTAGCAACCTCTCTTTCTCCTCTTTCTCTTCTCATAGTAGCCTTCTTAATTCAACAAGCTCTTCTTGAAGTCTCTGGTTAATCTCCTCATTCGAGGAAGGCGATGAATAAGATGCATAAGCACTAAAATATGTGGATGATGCATCGCTCTTCAATTTCTTTGTCTCCTCCTCTCTTCTCTTTTCATACGTGCCATACATGACATCCACCATTTTGGACATTCGCAGGAAGGTCTCATGCATTTCTTTATCATTATCCATGACTGCACACTTGGTCATTCGCACTCACAATTCTTAATAACAACAAGACCGCTTCTCTTCCCAACGAGCTTCAACAACTGCTATGTCTCCTATTCATGATGAACGTCCTTTGAGGCTTATTTTTATTTAGTGTACTCATGCAATTCGCATCAACTAAGCTCTGCTTAGATACCACTTGATCCAGGATCTTTTTTGCTATGGATGCGTTATTAAATTACATGTAACAGAGCACTTAAAAACCATGAAACATAAGAATATAAAACAAAGATAAAAGAGACATAATCACACATGAGATCAAGACATAGAGATTTGATTATGGAGTTCATCCAATTTGGAGTACATCTCTGGACCCTGCTCAATAGTGGGGAGGCCTTCATTCATTTAATGACATGAAAAGAGAAGAAGTACAAGCATATTTTACATAAACACCCTTGTGCCTCCAATCTAGAAGATAGATGACAAATGGAGAGCCCAGCTCTAGAGATAGACAGCACCATTGACTTCCTGGTGAAAAATCGTGCAGAATCGTCATTTTGAACACCCAATTCGGATAATCGGACTTTCTGCACCTTCTCAGAACCTTCTGATTTCTGAGGCAAGGTTCTGGCAACCTGCCAGGGGAAGGTGCCACTACTCTGATTTCTGTAATTTCCTGCTTTTTTCCGCTCTCCCTCCCTCTTGTTGTGCAGATAGCCCAATTTATATGCTGGTGGGCAAGATCCTTAACAATCCGAGCAGTTTAAACAAAATGACAAGTTTAGGTAGTTGGGCTATTTCAAACACAGATTCTTGGGCCACAAGTAACAAACCTGTCAAACATAGAAAAACTTCCCTTGGCACCATTATCACATGAATCTACGTATACCCTAAACCCAGTGGTTTTATCGGTGCTGATAACCCCATCGCAAATCTCAATTGGTTGGAACCAAGGTGTTCCTTCATAATGGGCGCTGCAAGATGCAATGTGCGATGTGTGATCCAGCGGACCCGATGAGTTTCAATGCCATATTGCATCTTCGAGTATCAGAAAATCACAATCGACGGAACTGGCGGGTGTTATTGTTTTAAGAACGTGCATTGTGCGATATGCGATTGTGATATCGCAATCGCAACCCTGACTGTCGGGGGTCGATTCTGTAACCACTTCCCTTTGCAATTGTGTATGCGATTATTGCATCGCATCTCAACTCTGCTAGGGGCGATTCATAAAGCACTTCCCTTTGTGATTGCAATATATGATTATCGCGTCGCATCATAACTCTATCGTGGCCGATTCTGTAAAACTGTTTCGCCTCCGATCTGTGATTGCGATATTGCAATTGCAACCTGGTAGTGTTAGGGTTGATTCCTTAACCACGACCTATGCCCTTTTGCAATCAGTGAAATGAGGGACCAATGGCGCCCTGCCACTTGGCACTTCCCCATTCGCAAAAGAGTTCTACCACGTCATCTTCTCCCGCCACCTTTCCAAGTCAAACCTGAACTTTGACTTGTTCTAACTTCTTCATATGAGCTCGGATTGGAGTGTCATTCACATCGTTGGAATCAGGATGACGATCACTTCGATCTAATGTTAAGTTTATCCAGATTCTGCCACTTTGAGTTTTGAGCCTTCTTACCATGCCACTGGTACTTCTTAGAGATCCACCTGGATCAATCCTTCTAGATCATTGTGGCATATGAATCTTGTAAGTTTAAGGAATATTAGAAAATATATTCCGCATATGATTTGGAGCGAACCATAGTGGTCCATGCTCTTAAGGTTTGACGAAATTATCTGTTAGGGAAGAATATTATGTTGCTAACTGATCATAATAGTTTAGCAAGTTTCTTCAAATAACCCAATTTGAATGCATGTCATGTTGGGTTGTGTTATATTCTTTCCACGACTAGCCCACGTAGTTAACAGGGAGGTTAGAGAGGGGGCAGAGCCCCCCCCCCCCTTCATTGCGTCGATTGCGTAGAGGGGGGATCACAAGGGCCCTCTATGGGGTCTAGAGCAGCGCCCCGGAAAATTTTGGTTTTGGACCCTATATTAGTTTGGGCGGACCTACCTATGGTTTTGTGCATGTTTTTTAGCACATGGTTTTGGATGCGATGGCTTTCGGTCCATGGTTTTGGATGCGATGGTTTTCGATCCATGGTATTGGATGCTTCGGCATGTATAAATATATATTGTAACATTGAAAGGAACATAATGAAAATTCAAGCTGGAAGTCCCGGTTTTGGGATCCAGGGGAAAATCTATGTGTATATGTGTTATGCTCTCGCATTGTTTATTTTTTGTGTTTAAGAATTCGTATGCAAGTAATTTTTGTATGGGGTTAAAACCTACATTTGGTATCAGAGCAATTTTGGCTTCAAGGGGACGCCTTTGTTGTTGAGGAGTTTCGCTCGGGCCTGTGGTAAACCCTGTTCAGTGGGAGATCTGTGGGATCGATTCTGGTGGTGAAAGAAGATGGCGAGCAGTGGAACGATAGAGATCGGGGAATTTAATGGTCATAGTTTTGAGTTGTGGAAACTCAAGATGGAGGATTTGTTGGTGGACAAAGATCAATGGATCACAGTAGATCCAGGTACTAAACCAACAGGAGTGTCCAATGAAGAATGGAAGAAGTTGGATCGGAAGGCAAAGAGAACAATACGATTGTGTGTCTCAGATTCAGTATTGCTGAATGTATCAGGGGAAGCTACGGCTAAGGCTTTGTGGGACAACTTAGGGACTTTGTACCAATCTAAGTCTCTAGTGAATAAACTATTCCTATGGAAAAAGTTGTATAATCTGAGGATGAAAGATGGAGACTTGGTGACAGAGCATTTGAACGCATTTAATACTGTGGTAAGTCAGTTATCATTTGTTGATATTAAAATTTCAGATGAAGATTAGTGCATCAGTTTGTTGTGTTCTCTACCACATTCATGGGATAGTTTGGTTATTGCAATTGGTAGCAATGCAACTGCCTTGTAGTTTGATGAAATAGTCACATCCTTGCTGACGGAGGAGATGAGACGAAAAAATATGGAAAGCCAAAATGGTGATGCCTTGTCTATACAAGGATAGTCCCAGAACAGGAACAAAAATAAGTCATCGAGTGGGAGGTCGAAATCTAGAGGGAGATCTAAATCTCCACGAAAACCTGTAAAGGTGGTGTGCTGGAAATGTGGAAAGGAAGGGCACTACAAAAGGGACTGTAAATATAAAGATCCTAATAAAGGAAAGGGATCTGATGATGCTCCTTCTGCAGAGGCGAAAACCACCTCAGATGAAGGTGGGGATGTGTACTTGGCTTCTTCAAGTACACATGTAGATCATGAGGCATGGTTGTGTTGGAAATAATACTGAGAGGGGGAGGGGGGGTGAATCAGTATTATCAAGTCACTTATTTTTTTTTCAAACCCAGATCATATACTCTACTTCAGTTAGGTAAAACCGCGTATATACGCAACTACAGAGAAGGAAACTCGCGTATGCAATGCAAACTTATAATTTAGTTTATCTTACTGATGTTGATCATTAATCTGTGTATTAGGATCAAATAAACAGTAATGAGAAACAATAAAACAGATCTGAAGACAATCACACACACAAGAACACAAGATATAAGGTGGAAACCCAATGTGGGTGAAAACCACCTGCTGCAATTCATCTCTATCTTCTTTTTAATTAGAAGCTTCTTTTTACAATGTACTGGGCAGTCCTTTACCAGTACGCAGGCTGCAACCTGCAAAGAGCTACAACCCTCTCTCGTTCTCCAGCTTCTCCTGGAAGGGAGCTACAACCCCCTTAGCTCTTGCACTAGCCAAGATACTAGTACATAAGTGTTGGCCTACAGAAGGATACAACCTTCTCTTTCTTCCAGAGACCACGTTTCATAAATTTTCAGACTGGATCCATGAAAATCAATCAAGAATTTATGCTTCAATCAATCACCTTTTCACCAATCAAAACTGAATCAAAAATAAACACTTCTCTGACAATTGTACCCAGAACACAGTAACTGTAATCATACACTAATTTTGAACCCATAATATTGCAGCAATAAACAGAAGCAACAAGAACATAAATCAAGAGATGTACGCTACTTCACTGATCAGAAACCTGCGTGTATACGCTTCTGTGTCAAAACCAACCTGCGTATACGCTTCTTTCCCTTACCAAAACCACGTGTATACGCGCCTTCGCTTCACTGAACCTGCGTACAGATCTATAAAGGATAATTCAATCTTTCAAATGTTCAGACAGTAATTAACCCATATTTATAGATCAAACATGCGCCACATATAACATATCAAAATCATACAAAGATACTATCATTCAAGCCTTAAGATTATGACCCATCAATAGAACTTATCCTTATTTGTGCGCTAACATTCAGATCCAGATCTACACCATAACCCCAATCACCAATATTTCAGATCTAGCACTTATTAGATATTCAATTAATTCAGACGATCATTTGCCAAATGATCTCCTTCCTCTTTTGCAGTCTTAGGCCTTTCACAATACCACAGTCCGAAACCATAATAAAACAATACCATGGACCCAATACTTGGGATCAACACTTCTGACGAGATACCATGGTCCAAAACCATAGGTTCAAATATCAAGGACTAAATACCACGGACCAAAAGTAAGTTCTCCAACATATACGCGCTTTTCTTTGCGTGAAAGTGCGTGTATACGCATACGCGCCTTTGTAACGTATAACCCGCGTGTATACGCGCCTTCGTCTAGGTGAACCTGTGTATATATCTTTTTCCTTCATTCTGAGAGCCTGTACTGGGATCTGTCACCAAAGTGAGTTGCCATCAAGGACAACACCTGTTCCATAGCTCTAAATCAGTGCCACAATGCCAACAGGTTGATTGACTCAAGCGCATCCTTTCACTTCACTCCCCATAGAGAGTGGTTCTACGAGTATGAGAAATATGATGGTGGTGATGTCTTCTTGGGGGATGACAAGAAGGCTAGAATCGTTGGTCACGGAAAAGTAAAGTTGAAGTTGCAAGGTGGAAGGGTTAGAACACTTCCAGGTGTTCTGTATATTCTTGCATTAGCCAGAAATCTAATTTCTGTAAGCAAGCTAGATGATGCAGGTGTAAAAGCAGTGTTCAAGAAGGATACCTACAAAATGGTTCAGGGAGCACTGGTATTGATGCGAGGAGTTCGGATTGGAACTTTGTACAAGCTGCAAGGTAGCATTATTATTGATGGGTGCAACAGTTCTGTGGTTCCTGAAAGTGGAGCAGACAATCTAGTGGTCTCTGGAGACAAGACCATGTTGTGGCATCAAAGGCTTGGACATATTGGAGAGAAGGGCCTTCGAATACTTCATGGTAAAGGTATGGTAGAAGGTATGAGTAATAGCTCTCTGGATTTTGATTTCTGTGAAAATTGTGTATATGGGAAGCAGAATCGGGTGAGTTTTCCCTCTAGTAGTAAGAGGGAGAAACATATATTAGAAATTGTGCACAGTGATGTGTTTGGACCTGCGAAGGTTTCATCACTAGGTAATTTTGTGTACTATGTATCATTTATAGATGACTTCTCAAGGAATACATGGACATATTTCCTTAAGAATAAATATGAAGTCTTTGACAGGTTTAAATAATTTAAGGCTCTAGTGGAAAACTAGATAGAGAAGAAGATAAAGGTGTTGAGGACAAATAACGGTGGAGAGTTTTGCAGCAAGGAATTCGAAGAATTCTGTAAGAAGTGTGGTATAGCACGGCAGAAGACTACTCCATACACACCTGAGAAAAATTGAGTTGCAGAAAGAATGAACAAGATGTTGATGGAAAGGGCAAGAAGCATGCTCAGTGGTGTCAGGTTAGGACAGGAATTTTGGGCAGAGGCGGTGGAGACAGCATGTTACCTGTTGAACAGATCACCTTCATCAGCGTTGGAGGATAAGACTCCACAAGAGGTATGGACTGGTAAGAAACCCTATCTTTCACATCTGAGAGTATTTGGATGTGATGCATATGTACATGTTCCAAAGGAGAAAAGAACCAAGTTGGATAGTAAATATGAAAAGTGCATCTTTATTGGGTATAAGGATGGTTTAAAGGGTTATAAGCTTTGGAACCCAGTAACAAGGAAGGTTGTGTACAACCGAGATGTGGTGTTCAGAGAGGTGAAAGATGTTATTAAACATGAAGTCCAACCAAAGGAACCTGAGAAGATAGAGTTTGAGCTTAAGGAGGAAGAATCATACTCTACAGCAAAGGAGGAATCAGAAGATGAAGAGCCACAGACTCCGAGTTTGAGAAGATCAGTTCGAGAAAGAAGGCAGCCGAAAAGGTATAGTCCATCTGCTTTCTGTTCAAATTTTGCTTTATCTGTTACTGATGATGATCCCAGAACTGTGAAGGAAGCAGTAGATCCGGAGGATGGAAAACTATAGAAAGAGGCCATCGTTGATGAAATGGCATCTTTGCACAAAAATGAGCCTTGGGATCTGGTGGAGTTGTCGACTGGAAGGAAACCCATTGGCAGCAAATGGGTGTTCAAAAAGAAGACAAATGCAAAAGGAAAGGTGGAGAAATACAAAGCTCAGTTGGTAGCAAAAGGTTATTCCCAAGTGTCGGGAATTGATTTTGGTGATATTTTTTCTCCTATTGCCAAGGTAGCTTCTATTTGATTACTTTTATTTCTTGTTGTTGGTTTTGATTTTAAGGTAGAACAGATGGATGTGAAGACATCATTTCTTCACGGGGATCTGGAAGAGGAGATCTACATGAATCAACCTGAAGGTTTTGCGGTGAAGGGTAAGAAAGAAATGGTATGCAAGTTAAAGAAATCTCTGTATGGGTTAAAGCAGTCATTAAGGATGTGGTATCAGAAATTTGATACATTTATACGGGGACTTGGCTTCACAAGAAGCAACGTAGATCATTGTGTGTATTTTAAATTAATTGGTGACCGTGTTATTTATCTGGTCTTGTATGTGGATGATATGTTGCTGGTTGGAAATGACAAAGAAATTATCCAAGATTTGAAGACCCAATTGTCCTCCAAATTCAACATGAAATATCTTGGTGCTGCAAACTATATTTTGGGCATGGAAATTAAAAGAGATCAGGCAAAGAGGAAGCTGTGGTTAAACCAAAGGAAGTATGTCGAGACAATACTGCAAGGGTTTAATATGCAAGATAGTAAACCGTTGAAGGTTCCTATTCCTGTAGGTGTGAGGTTATCTGCTGAACAGTGTCCCAAGACACAAGAAGAGGAAGAGGACATGTCCCGTGTTCCATATGCAAGTGCAGTCGGTAGCCTAATGTATGCAATGGTCTATACTAGACCAAACATTGCAAATGCAGTGGGAGTATTGAGAAGGTTTATGTCAAAACTAGGGAAGGAGCACTAGACAACAGTGAAGCAGGTTTTCAGGTATTTGCGTGGCACTAGTGATTATGGTTTGTGCTACCAAGGAAGACTAGGATTGGACAGAGTGTTGGATATTCATGGCTTTGTTGATGCAAATTGGGTTGGAGATCTGGATCAGAGAAGATCTACAAGTGGGTATGTGTTTAACCTATTTGGAGGTGCAGTCAGTTGGATGAGTAAGAAACAATCTGTAGTGTCACTATCAACCACAGAGGCAGAATACATGGCAGCCACTCATGCAAGCAAGGAAGCAGTTTGGTTGCAGAGATTGTGTTCAAGTATGGGGTTAGTACAAGGAGCTATAAGGATAGACTGTGACAGACAAAGTGCAATTTTCTTGGTAAAGAACCCTGCATATCATTCAAAGACAAAGCACATTGATGTTCAGTATCACTTTGTGAGGGATATGATAGAAGACAGAAAGGTGTTGCTAGTAAAGGTGGACCCTTTGAAGAATACTACAGATGCATTGACAAAATCTGTGAGCTTTGAGAAGTTCTCTTGGTGTAGAGAAACAATGGGCGTTGCAGGGCTAGATAAATGACTAAGCTCTCTTGTGGCCCCCTGTGGAAAGAAAACAACAAGTGGGAGAATGTTGGGTTGTGTTATATTCTTTCCGCGACTAGCCCACGTAGTTGACCGGGGGGTTAGAGGGGGGGTGGAGCCCCCCCCTTCATTATGCTGATTGCATAGTGGGGGGATCACAGGGGGTTTGAGGGGTGCAGGTAACCCCCCTCTATGGGGTCCGGGCATCGCCCCAAGAAAATTTTGGTTTTGGACCCTATATTAGGTTGGGCAGACCTACCTATGGTTTTGTGTATGTTTTTTAGCACATGGTTTTGGACGCGATGATTTTCAGTCCATGGTATTGGATGCTTCGGCATGTATAAATATGTATTGTAACATTGAAAGGAACATAATGAAAAATCAAGCTGGTAGTCCTGGTTTTGGGACCCAGGGGAAAATCTCTGTGTATATGTGTTTTATGTGTTATGCTCTCGCATTGTTTATTTTCTATGTTTAAGAATTCGTGTGTAGGTAATTTCTGTACGGGGTTAAAACCTACATGTCAGGTCCGGTGTACGGCCTTTTTAAGTGAGTTTGAATTTGATATCCAACATCTAAAAGGAAAGGAAAACCGTGTTGCTGACGCATTAAGCAAAAAACTCCACTATGTATATGAAATAATGTACAATCAATTACAAAGTAATTTTTCTGAGCAGATAAAAGAAGTTGCCAGAAAAGACCCGGAATATAAATTTTTGTGGTAGGAAGCTGAAAAAATGCAAAGGGATAGAAAAACAAGTGATTACAACATAGATGGAAATAACTTATTGAATTACAAAAGAAGAATTTTTGTGTTGAACCAAACGATAGTCAAGCAAGTAATACTAGATGAATTTCACCGTAGTCCTTACGCAGCCCATCCTGGTTACCAGAAGTAGTTTTATGTGTTAAAAAAAGAATACTTTTGGCCTAGTATGAGAAGGGATATCAATCAATACTTATTCAAATGCTTGGAATGTCAGCCAACTAAAGTTGAACATTAGTACTCGATTGGTCTACTTCACCCATTACCCATTCCAGAGTGGAAATGGGATATGGCTACAATGGATTTTATAGTTGGCTTACCTAAGTCCAAAAAACAAAATGACTCCATTATGGTCGTAGTGGACAAACTAAATAAGACAACTCATTTTTGTTCCTGTAAAGTCTACCTATTAAACTATTCATATTGTTGACAATTTCATGAAAGAAATATTTCAGTTGCATGGTATGCTAAGGGTAATAATCTCATATTGAGACATGAAGTTTACCTCTACTTTCTGGAAGGCCCTTTTTACTAGTTTGGGCACTCAGATCCAGTTTAGTACGGCATACCATCTGCAAAACAACGGGCATACGGAACATGTGAATCAAATACTTAAAGACATGTTACAGATGTATGTAATGTAGCAACCAACCAAATGGGAGGAATACCTACACTTGGTTGAGTTCGCCTACAACAATAGTTATCATGAATCCTTAAAAATGAATCCCTTTGATGTGTCATATGGGAAAAGGTGTAGGACCCCTGCCAACTGGAGCAGTCCTGAGGGTAAATTGATGTTGGGGCTTGACATGTTGGTGGAAATGGAGCAAATGGTATGGAAGGTTCACCAAAGTTTGAAAGTTGCTCAGGACCAACAAAAAATATATGCTGATAAAAAGAGGACCTTTCGAGAATTTCACGTCGGGGACCATGTATACGTGCAAATCAAACTTAAGAAAAGCACTTTGAGATGGGGTAGTTGTGTTAAATTAGCACCATAGTTTTGTGGACCCTTCCAAATTTTGGAAAAAATGGTGTTGATTGCATACCAATTAGCCCTACCTAGTCACATGAGGGTCCATAATGTGTTTCACATGTCCTTACTAAAAAAATACATATATGACCCCAGGCATATTATAGATTGGAAGGGCATAGAGCTAACATAAAATCTGTTTATCTATGCTTATGTGGTTTTTAATTAAATTAGAAAGGTTTAATTAATATTAGATCGTGCAATGTGCAGGTCGAACCAGACGAAAAAGTTATGGTAGAGACGTTGCGTATTCTTAAGAAGAGAGAAACAACATTGCGGAAGCAAGTCTTTACCCAGGTTAAAGTGCAATGGAAACACTTAGCTCAAAGGAGGAAACCTAGGAAGATGAGGATTTCATGCGACAAGCATATCTGGGTCTATTTCAAGGACAGAAATGAACATCGAAGACAGTGTTCCACATAAGGAGGGGAAGATGTGACACCATCAGGTGTTGAAGTGATTTCATAATTACTGTCATTTACTTTTCATTTGTTGGTTTTAACCAAACAGTTTGTAAATAAAAAACTTTAATGATAAGTATTGTTAATTGTTAAGATTAAGTAAAGGTTATGGAGAAGAAATAAATACGAATGAGAGCTTGTAACTAACTTAACAACTTCTAGCAGTTGGAAAAGGCGGTTAGCTCTTTCGTTGCCCTAGGGAATAAGAGGTTCGGAAAGGGACAAGGCTAGGTTAGCCAGTAGGGAAGGAGGAGCACCCCCCTAGACAAAGAGACTGAAGGAATTCAGAACACTGTTAGGAGGGTATTTTGAGTTGGTTGGAGCCAATGGAACCTCTCTGAACAGACAGAGGTCTATTATACCACACTGGGCCGAAGAGGTCTAGAGGTCTATGAAAATTAACTATGAAGGTTATGAAACCTGACTGTGCTGGAAGCTGAAGCTGGGGGGGGATATGGACGTGATTGCCAATTCCTTTGGAATAGAGGAAAAAGGTCTCATCCTAGCTGTTTCTTCTGGTTGACAAAAATCTTTACAGATAAGTACCCAGTTAATTTAATTAATTAGTCGCATAATGGTAGTGTTGTACAGTTAAGTAGAACTTGCTTGGTTAAAGTTTTTGTTATGCAAGAGACAATGAGAAAGTTCTGTTATGAAATATTAAAAGACAAGTATGCTCATGAATCTAGACTATGGAAAACTATTCATGCTAGAGAACTAGGAAAACTCCTATTTTGAGAATAAGAATTTTGTAAATAGACATTAATATGTTAATGAATGAAAGTTCTAGGCATATAGTTACATTTCATAATTTATTGTGCATCTGAAGAATTAATGTTAATGTGTAATGAATGAAAGTTCTGGATATATAGTTATATTTCAGAATTTACTATGCATCTGAAGAATTGTTGTTAAAGTGTTAATGAATACATTCTTGAGCATAAAGTTATGTCCTAGTAAACACTTTGCACCGAAGGATTCATTATGAAAAACAGTGGTTGGGTTCTTGAGGGTTTTACCCATTAAAATACAGGAATACATAGGTGCATTGAAACAAAAACTGGAACAGTGTGGTCTAAGGGACACATCAAATCATTCACCAACAACATAGATGCAAATGTAAAGGGTTCTGGCAGAATAGACACCATACCAACCTAATTGTTAGCTGTTGAGAGAGAGTTATTCTTTACATTCCTTTTATACAAAAGACAAAAACTACCCTAATCAAGAGCAACGACACCATGACAACCTACATGATTTCTCATAACTATTTGCTTGGAATCAGCCGTGTCAAACATAATCTTAATCTGTAGCATCAGAAACTTAAAACAAAGAGACAACCGACTCAGGGTCAGTTGTGGCAGACCCATGCTAAAAGATAATTGAAGCTATGCATTGAATAAAAAATGACTAAGTATTCTTTGCAGTAAAAACACAAGTTCGGTGTGGCGATAACACCAGAAAAGAAACCACGCAGTAATCTGTACTTAATATAAATAGCAGAGTTATCATAAAACTTAACAGAGGGAAAAATTATTCAAACCGGTGGAATGGTATACGGATTAAGGGGCGAGTTCACTTTGTATTGTTTTTAAACACAAAACTAATGTTCAATTTAAACAAACAGAGTAATTAAGGCATTAGAGACATGCAGGCACAGTTCGTGCCTGATACCCTAGCTCTAGTTAACAAACCAGTCTTATCAGCTATAGCATCAACAACCAGCTTAGCCATAGTCTATTCTAATCAACTTCAAACAAAATAAAGTATTCATAACCCTAGGCTACAGTCTCCATTAAAAACCCAAAAACGGTAAGTTTCCTCAACAAAAATTGAACAAAAACTAAATTTGAATGCTAACCTGAAAGTGCTAATGGTAGAAGCATTGTTTCATCCCTCAATCCGACTCTTGATGAGTATGGTCGGAGCCTCTGCATGAACCCTTCTAGATACAGAGCAGCAATAATTTGGGATTTTTAAACCATTATGCGAGAAATAAAGAAAATTGAACAACTGCAAGTAGATTTAAGCAACCCTAGTTGTACCTGATTTGATAGAAGGGAGAAATGTTGCTTCTGGAGTGTTCCTTCTTCCAGGAATGAGGTTAAACCCCATCAGATGGAGTTGGGTTATCTATCATCATCGAGCCGAAAAAGCTGTGGAACTTGAGTAAACTCGCAGCCTGGATGGTGAGGTCTTGAAAGAGTAGTAGACTTTCCTGTCGATTACCACAATGGAACCCTGCTAAAGATTAGTGGAGGAAAACAGGATTAGGAGTAATGAAAACTCAGCTAAATCATAAAGGGCGTAAATTTGTAAAGCTTACCCAGTTCATAACCTGCAAGTATTCCTCCAGGAACCTGCAACTGTGTGCTAAACCGAAAACGAGTCGCGGAGCTACCTCCACAGTGGGAAAACGGGGCAAATGGTTTTGCTTCTGGGCTACCCTCGAGGTAGTTACCCTAACCTTAGACCAGAAATCCTGAGTCGTAGGATGAGGCCTGTGTAGATCAACCGTTGTGAGAGATCCGTGTGTCGAGTTGCGTACAGGAGCACTTGGAGGGCAGAGCCAGAAGTTTCGAGACTTACCAAACGCGTCGGCAGGAGGTAATGTGATATTAACTGCGGTGAAGACCATGAGGCGTTAACCCAACTTGAACCATGGTGTTAGGCCTAGGTGTGTGTGTATTAAAAATTGTATTAATTCACATGTTTGAATTGTAAAAGTACCTTTGATATTTTCCAAATTATAAAGATTTACACATGTTTGGCTGTGCAATCAATTTTTTTTTTCATAATTATTTTTTTGAAATAGATATTTATTAACATATAATCATTCATTGTTTGCTTTCTATTAATTGTTGTATTCTTTCCTTTTTTTCTTTTTTTCTTTTTCCCGTGGAAAAAGTCGTAATTTTATTCATATGAAAAAATTACATTTTGTAGTTGCTTAAAGTATATGCAGATGGCTATCCCTGTAATGACAGGAAAAAAAGGTTACAATATAAAAGAAAAAATAAATTCCAACTGGCCTATACTTTTATGCCCTTCTTCTTCTCCACCCTTCGCCAACCTTCAGAGTTGGGAGTGGGTGCAATTATAGCTAGCTGGTTTTCCATTGTGTTCATTGGATGTTCTTTGTCAGATTCTGATCCTTCAGATCCATGAGTTCGTTTGATGCCGCTCACTTGCAGCTGAGGTTCTTGTTGTTGTTTCATATTGTTTAGCCCCAAATGAGTATCTGGGGTATTTTCTTCGTGTGTATATTTTTGTCCCATTGGTATGTCAGGTTCTAATTGGTTCCCTGTAGGTTCAGTCTGCATGTCCTCTTCTTCCAGCAGGTCGGTATGCTGCCACCCTTTGGTCTTTTTTTGTTGTTTCTTATTCCCTTTGGGGTCCTTCCTGGCCAGTGCGCAGGTGTATTGAAGATGCCCTATTTGCATGCATCTGCGGCATCTAAATGTTGTATTCTCATAGTTAAGCGGTTGAGTCCTCAGTGTATTATTGTAGTTCAATGTAATGTGATCAGGTAGCCCCTAACTCAAGTCCACTTCTACACATATTCTGGAAAATTTGAAAATTCCCCTGATAACTCTGTCTTCATCTAATTTTAGGAATTTCCCCAAGGAATTCCCAATGGCTATTAAAACTTTGTGATGCCAGAAGTGTAGAGGGAGGTTATGCAGCCTCACCCAAACAGGCATTGTTGATACTTCATAGTATTTGCATCAAAATCAGAAAACCAGGGGGTGGTGAAGAGGCCAGCATTGCCCCAAAACCAAGGCCCCTGATTGATAATATTGTCTCGTTCTTGTTCTGTGTTGAATCTAACTATGAAAAAACCTTTTGAGCATAGGTGGATTTCACAGTTAGGTGACCATGTGGAGAAGATCCATTGATGCAGTGCATCAGATTTTGGCCAGAACACATTAAATCTACAGATAACAACATTTTTGGATAGATCAATGTGTAGATTAGTTACCTCTAACAGAGTTACTTGGAGCATTGGAAATTCCAGTATTTGTTCCACAATATAGGGACCTGGTAGCTCTGGTGTTGGTGTTGGTGCTGGTTTGTGTTGCATTTTTTCCTTTCCTTTGACTGCGTCATGAAAGGAACCTGTATTTTTAGAACTGGCTCCATTGGATCCGCCACGCAGTCTCAGATTAAGAATGATAATTGAATCTTTGATGATACCATATTCCTGAAGTGTATGGGTATCCTATAGACTACGTCCTGTATATATCAGATTTTGGTATTTTGTGGGGGTTCCAAGTTGAATCTGGATTTCCTCCTTTAACTCTTGAATATTCAGCCCCTTTCTGAGTCGCATGCAGTGATGTTTGCCCCCTATCAATTTGATGAAGATTTGTATCAGATCTTCGCCCATGCAGTTTGAAACAACCTTTTTGGAGCCTCGATCTGTTGGATTGGGCGTTTTCTCTATAAACTCAAATGCAACACTAATTTTTGTATTCTATCCGCACCATGGTTCCTCCGGATCTAGTTTGTATGGGTCGTTTTTCAAGTACCCAGCCACTGCGTCAAGTTTTACTGGGTCCGCTGTAGTCGGCCTCCATACATTTGCGCAGGACCTCCCCTGTCTAGTTGAAAACCAGGACGCAGCAGGCCCCTCGGCCCCTATCCACTCTCGCACCATCTTGTGGGCGACGGATCTGTTGCCAGGGTATATCTCTGGCTGGTCTAGTTGATGCAGTGCGCCGGCGGCATCACCAAGGTATATCTCTGGCCTGAGGAAGAAACGATTCACGGCAGAGAAGACATTTCTTGTTCCGAGACCAAGCCAGAACACTGCCAGAAGGTCAAGATCAGCGTGCCCTTCTGCCAATTTCTTGTGAGGGCTTCGTTCTGATCCCGTGTAGCTCCCATCCTTGGTTTGCAGAGTGGCTGCAGCGCAGATCACTGTTCCGGAAACCCTAGCCATGGCTCAAATCATAATTCATATTCTTTCTTTTTTTTCTATTAACAATGTTTTCCAATTTATTTGTTAATGTATTTTATTAATCATAATATTTTTTATTGTTGTTTAATTATTTAATTATTGCCAACTTTTTTTCATAAAATTATGTCCCTCCACTAAAATTGTAGACTTAAACCATACACTTAATATAACTAAATTATATGATCACATTTACCCTAAAAAAAATATTTTTACATTAAAAAATCTTAGTAAATATTAAAAAATATTTCCATTTTAACTCCAACAAAACAACCACTTCCTCCACTATTTTTATATACATAAACTTATTAAATTTAAAGATCTTTATACTTCCGAAAAATAATAATAATAATATAAAAATTATTTCATTGTTTGAGAAATATAAAAAAATTTAAATTTAAATTTAATATATAAATATAGATATTAACTTATTAAATTTAAAGATCTTTATACTTCCCAAAAAAGGGAAAAAATCTTTTATTTCTTTATTTTTAAATAACAAGGGAGTTCCATTTTGACCATCCACACCTGCAATATGAAGTTGCAGCTATATTGATAATGGATCAAATTTAAATATGAATTAGGGGTGGCTTTGGATCCGTATCTGCCCAGGGTGCTGCCTTCGATACTATTGGAAGTAGAGGTTGACTAACACAGTCCCCATTTCCCTTCTCAACAAACCTCTGAATTTAGCAGTACCGAGGTTTCCCTTCCCAAATACATATTTACCAGTACCGATGCAAGGCGGTTGACTCCCAGATATCCAATGCAATGGAACAATGAATTAACAGCGGGACAAGATTTGTTGTGCAACAGAGGGTGGCGGTGGCTTGGTAATCACAACAACAGATTGTGCAGTCTCCAAATCGGTGATGCCTGTAATAGAACAGATATATGTAAATGGTTATTTTAGTTGTGCATATTTTGTAATGGTTATTGATAGATTAATTTTTAAAATGGACAAAGAAACAAATATGTAGGTTGTTTTTTTGGTTATTCATCTTTAAGAATGGTTCAATAAAATATATAAATTTATAATTTATGTAATTAGAGAATTTTAAGAATATTAAGATGTAGAAATTATGAGAAAAAAAATTATGTTAGTGTATAATTTTGTATTATGTAATATAATTGTTTTCTCCCACTAAGAAATAAGCTTTTTATAAGGAATAGGTTCTTTCATATGTGCATGTTTTTTTATATTCATGGAATGTGCCCTAACCTAATTATATGTTGTATTATCAAAGAGTGAAAATAGTGACCATGCTTTAACAGAAAGTTAAATAATGTTTTTTTATCAACCATCAACTTTTAATATTAATGCTTAAGCCTAATCATCAACTTTTAATATTAATGCCTAAGCCTAATCAATTTGATACATATTGCTATCTTTGTCACTTCTAAAAAATTATTACAATAAGTTGCTTATGGGTTCAATGTTGTACACTTTCAACTTAAACAAGACAAGATGCTTTTGTTTTTAATACTAAATGAATTTAAAACATAAGTGAAATTAATGAGAATACTAAGATTCTTAATTAGAATATAGTTATTACATTGAGCTTATTTACTTTATTTTAAGCATCAATAAAATTAATATCTACATAATAATAATAAAATATTTTATGACTAAAATGAAAGTCACCAAGTAATAATAAAAATATAAAAATAAATAATGAAGAAATTAAGAACACTAGATTGGAAACTTATTACACCCTTGAGTTGAAATGAATCTAAAGTATTTAAAAAAAAAATCATTTTTTAACAATGAATGACAATAAGGTTTTAAATAAAAGGACATTCAACACACTTATGATAAGCATGTCAGGGAAGACAGTAATTAATTGCAGTTTTGCAAGCTTGCCCTACAAGAGGCTAATTAATCAGCGTTTTGTAGACAAGATGAAGTCAATTTTGGAGCAAAGGGAATCTAAGTTTCACTTCAAATAACTAAAGTTTCTCCATATTGTGCTAACTTATCCTCAATGAATCAAGCAATGTAGCCTTTAATACCCGGGTAATTCCTTTCCCTCCTTAAAGTAATCAAGATAGGCATAACGCCTTAAAGATGAGTGAAATTTATTTGTGTAAAAGATTTTCTTTCTTAATTTTTTTAAAGTATATTTTTCTTTTATGTTATGATGGGTAAAAGATTTTTATATCCAAGTTTCTAGAATGAGAGATTTTTTCTTCATGCTTAATGAAATATTTTTATATAAAAAAAAAAAAGGTGAAATAATTTTCCTCTAAAAGATTTATAGTATGAAATGTGATTTTTTTTTAAACTTTAGTAGAAAAGATACATCTTTTACAAAAAAAGATATATATGAAAATGACACAAGTACACTTTTAACACTTTTTTAGATTAGCTATAAAAACTCACAAAAAATACACAAATCCAAGTATATTTTTAACTCTTTTTAAAGCTTGTTAAAACTAAATGAAAAAGACACCATCAATCTCACTTATATTCTCTTTCATGCTCATTAAACTATGAAGGGGATCATCTATATAAAAAGGGGAAGGTGAGGAAAGTCTTACTTTCTTTATTTTGGTAGTCATTAGTTTCCCTTGTACATGGCACTTGTTTAAATCATTCTCTTACAATTAGTCTTTTCTTGGGTTTAGAGCAACCATCAGCATGAGTCAAGTCACTATATCATCGAGTCAGTCTCTCACCTGATTCGTTACCCTTCTAGTCCTTGGGTTGTGGTGATGCCTCTTATGTCACCACTACGTCTTAATGTTATTCTTTCATCCAAGTTACCAAGTTCACATTTGTTTTGTGTCATTATATGTTCAAGGAAAGTCTTAGTCAAATTCCCCATCTATAGTCTCATTCTACCTTTTGTGTCAGCCATACCTGTGTTAGTTGTGCATCAATTCTTCATCTGTTATTATCGATGACCTCATCTTGGTATCAAATTTTTTTCACATGATGGGGGATACGTTAAGGCCCCCCTCCAATGAATTTATTCCCATTTACGTCATCACCTTATCTGGGATGTAGATCTAGAAATAGTTTAGTACCTTAGAGCTTGTAATCCTCAGTGGTAGGTTTCCTCGCGGTTGATAGTGGGTTTTCCTCATTTACCCATGTTGACTGATTTTATGAGTGCTCAACATTATCTCATTTATTCGCACTCGCTCGATTGTGCTAGGTACCTTGGGAACCATTTACATCAGTAGTGGTATCCCTCACATCTGTTAATGGGATCCCTCAATGCATGGTACTAAAATGGTCTCTTTGCATGCTCAACATCAACTCATTCATTTGTATGTAGTAGATTCACACCATCAGGATGAGTCGAAGACCTAGGGGCTTGAGGCGACCTCACTCAAGCACATTTCCTCCCCCAAGCTATGTTGGAGAATATATTATGAACTTTGAGGGCCATGTTTGGGTACTCTCATTTTCGTCCACTACCCTATTGATATCTATTATGACAAAGATCTACATTGTGTCATGACATGTCCTTGATGACATGCATCCATAATATATTATGTGGGGACCATGCTCTATTTATTTGGTTATGAGTATGGGTATGCCTACTTGGGGATGTATATTATATCTTATTATGAATTTTGCAGCTCTTTGTAGGTTTTGTGGCCCTAGCTCCCCTGTTTGTCTAGCTCACTAATATTATTACAATGTATTTAAACCACCAACTTCTCTTTTAACCTGATACATTAGGGGGCATATGTTATAGCTCAAAATGACACCCCCTTGGGTCTACTAGGGAAGCACCTCGAAATGAGGGCTAGAATGCAAGAAAAACTATATGGAAACCTTCTCAAAAACTCATTTTTATCTCTCCAACGCACCTAGAACACAAGCAAGGAAAGTTCCAACACTCTAGTTGATCTACTCGAGAGAGTTGGAATGCTTTGTTTACTTAACAAAAGAGAGTTGTAGAAATTATGGTTGTAAGAGCAAATGAAAAAGGTTGGAAAAGGTAAAAATTGATCATATTTTGAAGATAAGGATGAAAGGACCATAAAAAAACATGGTTAACAAAGTGTCTAGATACATATGATCACTCCTCAACGATATCTATATAATCAATTCTCTCCATGGAGAAAAGTGAGAAAAGTCAAGAGATAATGAAATGTTATCAAATTGAGAACCCACTTCTCTCTGTGATAACCTACAAAACATAGTGAGCCTGATTGTGAGTTGTGGTGAGAGGAGGAGCCAGGGAAAGGACCACGAAGGGAGCAACATTGTAATTTTTGTTGGTATAATAAAAACATCATGCTTTTTCCCTAACAACAAGTTTTTATCTATATTAATGTAGAAATATGGTGATAGAATTGCAATTGCTCAACAAATTTAATCTAAATCGGGAGATGAAATTCTACTCTACTAATCTACGGAAATTAATTCACAATTTAGAACAACATTCGCAAACATGCATCAATCACATACACAAGTACATAGATGTTTCTAGGGGAAATAAACTGGTAAAAAACCCTTAAGCCTATTTTAATTAATCAGGTGAATAAATAATCTATTACAATTGCTAACTCCAACTCTGAGCTCAACCTGCAAAAGAAAAATTGTTCTATATGCTCAATAAGAAGCTTCGACTAAGATCTAGTCAATTTCTACCCCCACATGAGATCTTATTTCCTTACACAAATCCTGAAGAAATTGGCCCATATTCTTTAGAAATTTTCTCCAAAATGATTGCACAATTCCCAAGGATTGATCACTGGTTGCATGCAACACATGTACACTCAAAACTAGTCTACAATTGATGTTACACTGCCTTGGAATCTTTACCACAAATGAGCAATTTGAATTCCTTATAAGAGTTGATCATTTTCTCATCACCTGTCAATATTAAATCATCAACATAAAAAACAAAGATAAGAAATTTACCTTCTGGAAAAATATGATAAAGGTTCGCATTCGCTTCATTTTGGTGAAGCCCAATCCAGTGAGATAACTATCGATCTGGGTGTACCAAGCTTGGGGTGCTTGTTTGAGATCGTACAATGCTCACCTAAGTCTGCACACATGAGACTCCCGATCAAATGTCTCAAAACCTTCCGTTTCTTTATGTACACTCCCTCATCAATAACACCATTGAGAAATGTTTTTTTACATCAATCTGGTGGATCTTCCACCCCATCTGTGCAGCCAGCGCAAGAATTGATCTAATGGATGAATACCTTGCTATGAGAGCAAAGGTTTCTTCATAGTCAATTCGCTCAACTTGAGAGAATCCTTTGGCCACAAATTTGGCCTTATACTTCTCTATGCTTCCATCTACTACATGCTTAACCTTGAATATCCATCTCAAACCCACAATTGATTTATTTTTCAATCTTGGGACCACTTCCCAAACACTGTTCTTCATGATGGATTCATATTCTTCCACCATTGCATAAACCCAAACTGGTTGCTCAATTGCTTCCTCAAAACAGGATGGTTCAATCTTTACAATCTTAGCCATTAGAGCCATGTAGCCAGTGTACCACTCAGGTGACCTCCTTTGCCTACGCAAATTTGAAGGAGCTCCCACATTCTCCCTCGCATCCTGCATCAATATATTAGCTTCCCTGGTTCTCTTTTTACATTCCCTAGATGGTTCTACTTGGGTGGATGTCTCCACTATGCCTCCTCCTTTCTCCTCCATTTGTGGCTACTCCACAACTTCCCGAGGCTCCTCCTTTGGAGCTGAAAGTTCCTCTTCTAGTGGGATTTGCAGCTCCCTCTCAAGAGAGCATCTCATTGCATTCTCCTCATCAAACTTTACATATCTTCGCACAATTTTCATTCTGAGGGAAGGTAAGTACACCCAGTAATTGTATGGATTTTCGATGTAATCCACAAAAACTCATGTAACCACCTCTCCCACATCTACCCAGTTTCACCGACCTGCCAAGGTAAACATGAGAGGAGGAGCTACTATGACATGACCTGTCCTCCTCGGTTCCATTAAGGAAGGTGGGTCGATTGCGAAAGACAAATTGACAACTCAACACATCCTATAGGGGTCACAGGTTGCTCAGAGGTTGAACAACCCCCCAGGTGGCAAAATCTTGAGTTGGACCACCCTTTCCTTGCCCTGAGCCCTCAACCACTCCCATAGCAAGGAATCCATGCGGTGCAATTAGAAACCTCTAAACGCATGCATAAGCCTACATCCCAGTGGTTGCAGCCCAAAATGTTCAGTTCATAGCATGTAGTCCCAGATTCTGGGCCTAATTCCCAGGTCAGCCTCTAGACCACTGCCCAAAACTCAATGAGACTTTCCAGATCAATAATGACATCAAGACAAAGTTATTCATACAAACTTTGATCAGACTTACCTAACCAGGCCTAACCATGACAATCATTTTGTCAAACACATGGAAAACATGTAATCTACAAGTCATGAATACATATTTAAACATAAGGGTCTAATACTTATCTAAGAATTGTCAAGAAGGTCTAATGCCCTCTCATAATAGCTGCAATAACATCTATTATCTCATGCATTCGTTAACCATTTGTCAACAAACCAAAACACATAAGGAGCCATAACCAATATACATCTTATAACCGTCAAATGAACAACACATACACCACGATCGAACAACCATCAAAGCCACATAATAACAAGAACAACTACTCATGAAAATACAAGAGGAAAAATCCAAACTCCAACCAAGTCGGGGCCTTCCATGTACCAACCGACCATATATTGGGCTGAACCAAATCTCTCTTTCAACCAATCACCCCCGCACCATATTCCAAGCATGAATATGGGATCTCATGGAATAACCAAACAAAACTAAACCAGGGCTTCCAGAGGCCAAACCACCTCAACCCTCAACCAGTGATTCCACCTCACAATCAGACATCACCAACACTAATCAGATCGGTCTCTACCTAAGATGTCAAGGGCTCTAGAGCATTTTCCCCAATCGCAGCTCCAAGAAGTAATAACTCAACCCATAACCTTCTAGGGCTCCAGAGAGTTTGTCCAACCAAGGCTCCAAGACTAGTAACTTAAACGACCAAGGACTTCAGAGCATTTTTCCAACTAAGGCTCCAGGACTAGTAACTCAACCCAACCAACGACTCCAGGAACTAGTAATTCAACCCATATCCATAAGGAACCTGAGCACCAATCAGAAACAACCAATGGAAAAACCCACAACACTGTGGTTATCCAAGAAATGGCAAGGCTAGGAAAAACCATTGTCAATCCAAGCAAACCTCCATGCCAATGACAAATCATAACCAAATAACCACATGCATATGCCATGCATGCCAAAACTAACAAGGAAAGCATACATGCAACTCAATACCTGCAAGGTGATCCCGCTGTAGTTGTTGATCCCGTTATCCCATTGCGCTTTCTTGTTTTTCCTTTGCCTTCTTTCTCCAAATCCAATCAAAACTAGAGTGCTCCAAAAATTCTCCAATATTTCTCTAAGTGTGCAAGAGTATGAGAGAGAGAGAGAGACTAGAATAGAGTTCCAAGCTAAAAACTGACAAAAAAATGTGAACTGATCCTTAGAATCCTTTTTATCATTGAGGCCTATATTTTCTTCATTTTCCTCTATTTTTCCTTCAATTTTCCTCACATGCAATTATGTGACCTTTCACCTTCCTTTTCTCCTATTTTCCATTATTTCATAAATAAAATGCTAATTAATGTATTTTTTCCTTTGTCAATTTCCATAACCATTTATTAATCACAAGTGATCCCCATTGCTATGTTTTTACACAACATTAAGCTTGGAATATGTGTCTCATGACCTTTTATTTTTATTTATTTACATAGGAAATCAACTAGGGGCTGTTACAACTCCCAACTCTATTGTCGGCTCAAGTTTCTTCCTAGAATCTTTGGAGACATTGTAGTAAATAGAGGCTCCAAAAATTCTGAAATGAGACACATCCGACTTTCTCCTCGAGAAATCCTCCTCTGATGTAATCATACCAAGAGTTCGATGAGGACTTTGAATTAGCAAGTAGATTTTTGTGTTACATGCCTCTACCCATAAATGCAGTCGCAGGCCTTGGTCATGTAGCATAGCTCTCACAGCTCCCACAATGCTTTGGTTCTTTCTCTCAGCTAGCCCATTTTGTTGTGGGTTGTGGGGAGTTGTTAGTTCTCTTCAAAATACTTCTTTGGCACAAATTCCTTGAAGTCATTTAAAACATACTCACCTCCATTATCGCTCCTAAGAGCCTTCACCTTCTTTTCAGTCTCGTTCTCAACTAGTGCCTTGAATTCTACAAATTTTGAGAACTTCTTATCCTTCTTCAACATGAAGAAGATCCAACACTTTATTGAGAAATCATTAATAAAAATAACAAAGTATTTATGTATGGTAGTGGAGGTTGTCGAGAATGATCCACAAACATCAGAGTGGACTCTCTCCAAGACTACATTTTCTTTGTTGTCTTGATCATGGAATGTGTATTTTACATACTTCCCCAAGGTATAACCCTTGCAAACATCCTGCTGCTCAAGTGATCCTTTAGGGGGGCCAATGGTTATTTGTTGCATAATTTTAAGGGCGACATGGTACAAATGACCAAGTATTTTGTGCCAGAGTTCACCAACACCTCGACTCTACACTTTCTGTGCCTTACTACTTAATGCAACATAATTTTCCACAACAATTTTGTACAGGTTCTTCACATGAACCCAAATCTACTTCACCAACCTAGTAGTTATGTGCCTCAAAAATATTTCCATTTACTTGAGATCACATCATAGCCACGGTCTTCCAAAAATGCTAGAGAGATGAGGTTCTTCTTCAGGCCTGGTACAAACATAACATCTTTTAGGTGAAGAGGGGATCCCAACTCCCTCTTAAAGGTTACTGTACCAATCCCGATAACATTGTACCTTCCATCGTCCCCAAGCTCAATATGCTTCTGGAGATCTTTCTCCTCCAGGTCATTGAAAAACCCTCTACACCTGTCATGTGGAACGAGGCACCTGAATCTAAGTACCACACACTCCCCATCAAAGTGTTGGTCATCATATGCGATCAAGGTGAACTCTAACTTAAACTGTGAATCCAATGCTTCACCTGCTACTCCTCCTGAGTTCTTCTTGCTAGACTTTTTGTGTGGACACTTTGTAGCATAATGCCCAAATTCATGACAATTGAAGCATTTTATTTTGGACAAGTCTTTCTTCTTGCCCCCTTGGCTAGAATCTAGTTTGGTTTGAGATTTCTTCCCTTTTCCCTTCTTTCCCTTCCCAACCAATGCAAAATTCTCTTCATCCTCTCCCTTGGATGAACCTCCATCTCTGGTATTTCGCCTGATTTCTTCTTGTACCAAATTGGACCATAAGTGTTCCCAATTCGGTAATTTTTCCCTTCCATTCATAGATTCCTGGTAGTTGTTCCAGGATTTTGGAAGGCCTAGAAGAGCTAGGCTCACTAGGCCATCTTCTGCAACATTCACACCAACCCCTCCAAGCTCATCCCGAACTTATTTAAATATGGCGAGATACTATGGAATAATATCATTTTTATGCATCTTAATGTTTCAAAGTTTGCCTTTGAGGGCCAGTTTTATATGGTCACTATTGTTTTCAAATAGTTCATTCAATGCCTTCCACATTGTGAAAGGAGGTTCTTTCCCATGGAGATTTGAGACAATGTGGTCTCTCACTCCCTCCAAGATTATTCTCCTCGTCTTGGCTACATCTTTCTTCCATTATGCTAGGTCATGGGCATCAACTGATCCTATTTTTGAATGTCTGTCTTGACATATTCCAACAATCCATTGTCATCAAGCACTACCTCCATGCAATCGTTCTAGGCAATGAAATTTGAGTTGCCTTCTAAGGCATACTCCAATGCCAGTCCATTGAAGGTCATTCTCCCAACTCTGAGGAAATCCTGCTACACTGAAGCTGCACATTCGAACCTCCTAAGGAACAACTTATAAATTCTTGTTATAATGTGAATCTTGCTCTGATACCATGTGGAAATATAATGATAAAATTGCAATTGTTCAAAAAGCTACTCCTATTTTTCAATATATGCACCATATTTTTGATGTATCTAGTTAGAAGTTTGGTTTGGTCAATGATTTCAACCACCTAGGGTAGGAGATCAAATCATTCATGATGTATAAAGAGAATCAAAAGCATTGTAAGTGGTTCGGTTGGTTAGATTAGAGGAGAAAGACTTTTGTGCATTGTATTTTTCTAAAAGCTTTGCCAGTGAATTAATGAAGTAGAAGGTGATTTGCAGGGATTCCAGTGTCAGAATTTTGGTGGTTTGTGCTACTTTGATCTTGTAATTTATCTTGTGTGTTTGCAGCCCTTAAATGTGTATATTCTTGCTTGGAAAAACCAGATGTTTGATTTTAGAATTCATCTTAATGGTGCTCTGTTTTAGTTTTTCCAAGTTATCAATGTTTTCAACTTAAAGCAACATTTTAGAATTCATCCATGGTTTTAAGCTCTAATGTGTTGTCTTTCACTTTGTATACATTCACCCCCTACAACAATTTTACCTAAATACCACCACCAAAGTTGCCTACCTTGCTCCTATGGAGAAACCCTCTCTTTTCCCTCATATCACTAGACAAAAAACTGATTTGACATGACTCCATTCCCAATGGATATGTCTCTTTTCTCATCAATAGACCTTTATAAAAATCAAACCTGATTGAGCTTATTACCTAGCCTAATATCATATTTGTTGAGTGCCCTAAGTGAGAGAGCCCTCTCCAAGGCCAGAAGGGCTAGATTCTGACCTAGAAGTGGTTTATGGTTACCTCTGGAATTCCTTTTTCAACCTAGGGAAATCATAGAGTGCTAACACCTCTCTTTACACTTACTTCCACTGTAAATGATAGATGGACAACAAATCCCATGCCACTAGACATTTTCTCGATTTCAAAGTTTATTGCATATGTGTATTTGTGCAATGGTGAGAAGGATTAAGTTGAAATAGTAATATTGCAAAAGGTAGTAATACATTGTTAGCATCCATACGTTGTATAGCTAGCAAATATATCGAGAGTTTCAATGGCACAAGTGGATAACTATTGTATGCCTATAATTGTAATGTTGTTCAACAAAAAACTACAAACAAGACAAGCATGAGGCCTCGATAAGGAGCAACTCACCAAACATTACAATAAGAAGTAGAAGGAAGGACTTCGACATAATGATTGGACCATTAGTGAAATTGTTACAGATATTTTGAAGCAATAACCTTGAGATGATATCTGTTTAACCAATAAGGTTGATTGATTTCATATCAAGGATTTCCCTATTCTTGTTTAGAGAATATGTAAGGTACAATTGTGGAATAACTAATCTACACAAACATCATCACATGATGCCCTACATAATCATTGTAATAGGCTAACCTAAAAGAAAAATATCTTCATCACATTGAAACAATTCAAACTCAATTGAGTATTGGGGGCTCCTATCAACCTAACCATGGTTGATCATATGGGTTCTCTACATGCATTTGTAATTGGAAAATCAATATAGTCTAGCTTGCTTGTTCATGACAGAATGAAAAGCTATTGGATATGGATGGACAATGAAAACTGTGGATAAAGAGAAACCAATGTAAATGTTAGTGTGCTCCATATTTGAAGTTTAAGATTAATTTTACATTGGCTTGATGGCATAGAGAAAGTGAAGGGTTGCTTACTTTGCATGAAATGTATCTTTTGCTTGAGTGGTGAAGAGTTTAATGTTTTATTTGAAAGTTTCAAGGTTAATATGACACACATATGTTTTCTTTGATTAATGTAGATGTGTGAGTGGATTTTGCAAAATTGGCAGCGCAAGGACTTGTTGAATTGGCAATGAGTGGACTTTGCAAAATTGTGAATTAAAAGCATAATGGACTCAATTAAGAGGACTACAAATAGTCCTAATTTCCATTTGATCTCAATATCTTGTAGATAGAGAGAAATTCGCTAGAGAACAAGAGAAGGTGTGGTCGGTACGCATTACAACACAAACTTTGTTTTTTCTACTGAAACAATAACAACTATAGGCATTCTTTCTTTAAAGAAGCTCTGTTATTTGTTGCCAACGAATTGTTTAAAGATGGAAAAATTTTGCCTATAAATCTTCGTATTAAATTCCAACTTATGTTCACTGATAGTAATCTTGATCTTGAAATCATTGGTTCTATCTACCTCCTATCCTTGGATTGAGCCATGATTTAACATTCTAAGAAATGACAAATAAGGAGGAACACGTTGTTTTTGGAAATGATATAAGGGACATGAGGTTGACTACAATTAGGTTTTAACCAACAAAAGTAAATTAGAAGTTATCTTTTTGAAAAAACACTTTCAATATAAATAAGAAATAATAAAAATGTTTAGTTTTAAAATAAGTAAATTTAAAATAGCCTTATAATATTTTTCTTTATTTATTAGATTGAAAAATATATATATTAGTATGAAAAGTCATAATTTCATTAAAAATAATGTATTTTTAAATAAAATTATATTTCACAAATAATAATAATATTTAAAAATAAATAAACGACATGCGGTAAAAGAAAATGTGGAAAATATAACACTTATACTTTCAAGAATTTAAATAGCAAAAGAAAGCTATGGGAAGTCACCGGTTCGATCCAGCGTTATCGAAAATGACAGATTAAAAAGAGACGTGGTCGACTGTAATTCTCAGAAATCACACGTGGCCTTACAATTGGGTTTTGACAGAGGAAGTTACGTGGGGTGTAATTAATAGCGATGCAAGAGGCTTAACTTCCAGATCAATGGATTAACGGAGGGACAAAATTTCTGGCCTTACAATTGGGTTTTGACAGAGGAAATGAGGTGGGGTGTAATTAATAGCGATGCAAGACGGTTAACTTCCAGAACAATGGATTAACGGAGGGACAAAATTTCTGATGCGACAGAGAGGATTAAGATTTCCCATGCGTGACAAGATCTCTGAAAACGGCGATGGTGGCGCGTGAAGCAGCGTGGTAATCACAACAGATTGTGCAGTCTCCTCTAATCGGTGACGCTAACGGTGGCCTGGAATGCCAGACTCTTCCCTTCCCAATAGAATAGATATATAGTGCGTGGAGTAGCTGTCAGTTATATATAGTTTTACTGAATATTAGTTTTACTTAAATTGGAATTACGAAAATTATGAAGACTAAATTTCAAAGACTCTACTCAAAATTGAATAACGAAAACTATAAAAACTAAATCTCACCTAACGCGTAGACCAAATCCTCCAAAGTATCTCAATGGTCTCAAAACAGCGATGGTGACGTGTTGGCCCAGACTTCTTCAGTCACGCGGGGCACCGTCAGAGTGTGGGATTTTGAGAAAGCTAAGGCGCTGGGCTTTGGATCCGTATCTGGGCAGGGCGCTGCCTTGCTACTATTGGAAGTAGCGGTTGACTAACAGAGCCCCCATATCCCTTCTGAACAAACTTCTGAATTTACTAGTACCGAGGATTCGCTTCCCAAATATATATAGCAGTACCGATGCAAGGCGCTTGACTCCCAGATATCCAGTGCAGTGGAACAATGAATTAACGGAGGGACAAGATTTCTGATCATGCGACAGAGGGTGGCGGTGGCGCATTAAGTAGCTTTGGTAATCACAACAACAGACTGTACAGTCTCCAAAATCGGTGATGCCTGTATAGTCTGTACAGTTTCCAAAATCGGTGATGCCTATAGAACAGATATTTGAGTACCGAGATACAAGCGCAGTTGTCTATAATGCCATTTTTTCGGAAGTTTTTCCGATGGATTTATAAATTTATCGTTAAGTTTTTTCGGTTATTTATATAATTTATAATTTTATTTTGTTTAATTAAATATACTTAGAATATTTTTAAAAGTATAAATTATAGTTTTATTTTGCTTAATTAAATATATTTTGAATATTTTTAAAAGTAATGTTAAAATTTGAGTATTTATATATTTGAGTACCACGTTGTCTATAATACGATTTTTTGGAAGTTTTTTTTTATGGATTTATAAATTTATCGTTAAGTTTTTTTTTTTGTTATATATATAATTTATAAAAAAAAATTGTTTAATTAAATATACTTAGAATATTTTTAAAAGTATAAATTATAGTTTTATTTTGCTTAATTAAATATATTTTGAATATTTTTAAAAGTAATGTTAAAATTTGAATATTTATATTTATGATTTTATTGTGTATAATTAAACATGTTTTGAATATTTTTTCTATTTTAAATAGAAAATATAATTTTGAATGATATATAGAAATAATATTATAATTTTTTTTGTATAATTAATTTATTGTTAATTGTTATTTTATATTTAGATATTTTCAAAAAAAATTATGATTTGGTTGTCCTAAATATTTCAGTTTCCTCATGCTTTTGTTGACCCTTTTTATTGACTGAAATATCTTTCTGACTTTTTTGTAATTTTTTTTTTTTTTTTTTTTTTGGTTAAAATAGAGTTTTTTTTAAGAATGGATAATGTTTTTTTGGCGATTGTTCAACTCATAATCAAGTATATAATGCCTTATGATTTGGGTGAAAGTTTTATGTATCCGGAATGATATTTTTTCAGTTTTAAGGTGAGCGTGAGATTTTTCAAATTTTTCAAGTGAGAGATTTTCCCGTTCTCTTTTGTTTTTTGAGAATGAGATTTCTTATGGGATTGGTAAGAGATTTTTATTCTGGTTTTTATGATTTTCTTCTTTATATTTATATTTTTTATGGTTTTCTTCTTTTGTTATAGGGTAAAATGTAATTTTTTTTTTGAGCGAATGATGCATTTCATAGGGTTTCAAGTAAGAGGACATTCACAATACTTAATCCACTTTTTGCAAGCATACTCTCAAAGAGGCTAATTAATGGGTTTTTTTTTGCAGACAAGATGAAGGCACTTTTGGAGATCGGCTTTTTGCAAACAAGATGAAGACACTTTTGGAGATCCGCTTTTTGCATTGCAAACAAGATGAAGACACTTTTGGAGATCCCCTTTTTGCAAACAAGATGAAGACATTTTTGGAGATCAGATTTTTGCAAACAAGATGAAGACACTTTTGGAGCAAACTTCGAATGAGCTTTTTGCAGATGATGAAAACACTTTTGGAACAAACTTCGAATCGACTTTTTACAAGCAAGATGGAGACACTTTTGGAGAAAAAAAATCGAAGTTCCTCAAAAGACTCTCTAGATTATGCTAACCTATTCTTAATCAATCAAGCGAGGTAGCCTCACAAATGAATCACTGGTAATTTCTTTCCCTCCCTAAAGTAATCAAGATAGTTGTAATGCTTTGAATGAAATTTGAGTGAAATTTACACATTTTTTTTTTTTTTTTCTATAGTTTTTTACCGTGAGAGTTATATTGATTTTATATTTTTATACTCGGTAAAAGATTTTTCTTTTATTTCATGATGGGTAAAATATTTTTATATCCAAATTTTTGGAATGAGAGATTTTTCTTCACATTTAATGAAAGATTTTAATATCAAAAGGTGAAAAAAAAATTCTTCTCAAAAATTTAAAGTGTGAAATGTCATTTTTTTTAAACTCGAGGTGAAAATATGAATCTTTTACAAATGATATTGTTCTTTTCACTTATTATGCCTTTTCAAAAGTGAAATTTCTTTGGGTGAAAGGTTTTTTTGCATGAATCTTTTGAGAATGAGATTTTTCAAGACCTTTAATGCCTATAGTGTTAGAGGTGTTTTGTTCAAGTATCCAAGATAAACACAACCTCTCTGATTTATAGTGTTAGGGATCTGGTGCTTGAATCACATTACATTCACGTTGCACACAACATCCTTGATTAATATTATCATAGATGTGGTGCTTGAATCACATTAAACTAAAGTTGCACTCAACTGTATTTCAAATTAAAGGTCATTTCAGGTAGAATGGGGCATACATGGCCATTTAGAGGGTCAAAATGGCCATTGTTGACAAGTGTTAGAGGAAATTGAAGATATAAAGGTCATTTCATGTAGAATGGGAAAATGGGGCATACATATCCATTTAGAGAGTCAAAAATATTTCAGTTTCCTCATGCTTTTGTTGACCTTTTTATAAATATGATTTGGTTGTCATAAATATTTCAGTTTCCTCATGCTTTTGTTGACCGTTTTTATTGACTGAAATATCTTTCTGACTTTTTTGTAATTTTAATTTTTTGTTAAAATAGAGTTTTTTTTAAGAATGGATGATGTTTTTTTTGGCGATTGTTCAACTCATAATCAAGTATATAATGCCTTATGATCTGGGTGAAAGTTTTATGTATCCGGAATGATTTTTTTCAGTTTTAAGGTGAGCGTGAGACTTTTCAAATTTTTCAAGTGAGAGATTTTCCAGTTCTCTTTTGTTTTTTGAGAATGAGATTTCTTATGGGATCAGGTAAGAGATTTTTATTCTGGTTTTTATGATTTTCTTCTTTATATTTATATTTTTTTTATGGTTTTCTTCTTTTGTTATAGGGTAAAATGTAAATTTTTTTTTGAGCGAATGATGCATTTCATAGGGTTTCAAAGGACATTCACAATACTTAATCCACTTTTTGCAAGCATACGCTCGAAGAGGCTAATTAATGGGTTTTTTTTGCAGACAAGATGAAGACACTTTTGGAGATCGGCTTTTTGCAAACAAGATGAAGACACTTTTGGAGATCCGCTTTGTGCATTGCAAACAAGATGAAGACATTTTTGGAGATCCCCTTTTTGCAAACAAGATGAAGACATTTTTGGAGATCAGATTTTTGCAAACAAGATGAAGACACTTTTGGAGCAAACTTCGAATGAGCTTTTTGCAGATGATGAAAACACTTTTGGAACAAACTTCCAATCGACTTTTTACAAGCAAGATGGAGACACTTTTGGAGCAAAAAAAAATCAAAGTTCCTCATCAATCAACCAAAAGACTCTCTAGATTGTGCTAACCTATTCTTAATCAATCAAGCGAGGTAGCCTCAGAAATGAATCACTGGTAATTCTTTCCCTCCCTAAAGTAATCAAGATAGTTGTAATGCTTTGAATGAAATTTGAGTGAAATTTACACATTTTTTTTCTGTAGTTTTTTACCGTGAGAGTTATATTGATTTTATATTTTTATACTCCGTAAAATATTTTTCTTTTATTTCATGATGGGTAAAATATTTTTATATCCAGATTTTTGGAATGAGAGATTTTTCTTCACATTTAATGAAAGATTTTAATATCAAAAGGTGAAAAAAAAATTCTTCTCAAAAATTTAAAGTGTGAAATGTCATTTTTTTTAAAACTCGAGGTGAAAATATGAATCTTTTACAAATGATATTGTTCTTTTCACTTATCATGCCTTTTCAAAAGTGAAATTTCTTTCGGTGAAAGGTTTTTTTGCATGAATCTTTTGAGAATGAGATTTTTCAAAACCTTTAATGCCTATAGTGTTAGAGTTGTTTTGTTCAAGTATCCAAGATAAACACAACCTCTCTGATTTATAGTGTTAGGGATCTGGTGCTTGAATCACATTACATTCAAGTTGCACACAACATCCTTGATTAATATTATCATAGATGTGGTGCTTGAATCACATTAAACTAAAGTTGCACTCAATTGTATTTCAAATTAAAGGTCATTTCAGGTAGAATGGGGCATACATGGCCATTTAGAGGGTCAAAATGGCCATTGTTGACAAGTGTTAGAGGAAATTGAAGATATAAAGGTCATTTCATGTAGAATGGGAAAATGGGGCATACATATCCATTTAGAGAGTCAAAATGACCATTGTTGATGAGTATTAGAGGAAATTGAAGATATAATGGTAGAATGGGGAATACAGAGCCATTTAGAGGGCCAAACTGGCCATTGTTAAAGTGTGTTAGAGGAAATTGAAGATAGAATGGTGTGTACAATTCCCTATTTTATTCCTGTACTTTTTAATTAAATTTTTTATATTTTCAAATTTGAGAGGGTGGGTAGGTTAGAAAGATACTCTACAACAATGGAAGGAAGACATATATCTTTTGCATAGTGGGATGTGTTGTTTTCACACTTGTACTGATTCCAATGTATTTGAAACTTATAACTTCTTTTTTCAATTTTGCAAAATTCAAAATTATGTTCTTTATTGATGGATTGAATGCTTTAGTCACCATTTAGACACTTGATTTTGAAGTTAGTCATATGTATCACCTTAAATTATGCGATGTATAAAGTGTTAATAGTAAACTCAAAGCATTATGTTTTCTCTAAACGCATCATTGAGATGGCTATTGAAAGGCATAATTATTTATTCACGTCTTTGGAAATTAAATCTTGGCCATTACCCAAGTACCAATTATCAAAATCACTTGACACTTAAGGGAAGTAATAACAAGGGGGTATACCATTGTTCTTTCTCTCTTTTCTTTGGCCCTTTGTGAGTTATTTATTTCCTTTCCCATATTGAGATCCTTGCAAGCCCGAGAAAACAATAATATCTAATGCATGAGATCGGTAACTCATGGAAACTAATTAAACCCTTGAAGCATAAACATAGGAATTTAAAGCCCTCCAAAGCAAGCCCTCTATAACATGCCCATTTCTTGGCTTGATTGCACGTTCCATTATATCCATTTTTGTTTTGAAAGCCAATGGGTGAAATATTTCAAAATATTAATTGTAAGTATGTTTATTTGTTGTTCCTTCTTACATATTTTGCATATTTTCCATTTTTTGCACCTAGAATTCCATAATTATTGTATTCACTTCCCACCCGATTTCTAAAATACATGAATTTCACCTCATCACCCTATAGTGATGTACCTTTTTCACTTTTAGGGACAATGCTAGTTAAAATTTCTCCTTGATGTGTTTAATCTTGACAATGAATCATTAGAACCATCAAATGCTAAAGGTAGGTGTGTGTGTGTGTGAGACTTACCCAAAAACATGTGTTCAATTGGTGTAAACCCCACTTTAATTATGTATATAATTGCTCTTGCTATTATTTACTCTATATTAAAACAATATTTAAAGTTTCCCTTGTCTCTTATTAAGAGGGTGTATATCTAGAACAAAAAATAGATAGAGTGTATTTAGGCTTGAAGGGATACAAAAAGTAGTGTTGGTGATATATGTTCTATGCTAGTAAGATGTATCATCTTGTATGTGGGTTAAGTTAACATCAATATGACAAGTTGATATTCATTGTATTGTTATTTTAGTGTATGAATAGAGAGATCATATTGCCTTCCTAAACAATATTGTACCTCCTAAATGTTGAGAAATCTAGGGCATGAATAGTTAAAAGATTTCTCTGCTTGATAATTGCTTGTGATATACTTTTACTTCTTAGCTTATAGTATTTCTCCGTTATGTTATTATTGTGTTCTTTTCATCAAGACAACTACCAATATGCACAATAAAATACAAGTGGCATAGTATGTAGGCTTGTCATCCAGGGCCAAAACCTCTCACCTCTTGAGAGGAAAACCCGATCAAAATTCTTATTTTAGATCTTCAATTGACGAGTACCAAGACCATGACACAAACCCTTGACTCTAGTATCCTCCCAAGAACCTTGTCACTAACCTTGATGCTCTGCCTCTTCCCTTCCTCGACTTTCTTCTTGATCTCGAACTGCTCTCCTTGACTCCTTCTAGAGAAACTCGGTCTCTATTTTCACACTGCTCCTTCTCAACTTCCTCTAGAGAATCTCTGTCTCTAAGATTTCACTGGTTTCTTCAAGATAAACTCAGTCTCTAGGTGTCTATCTCGGTCATCCAGAAGAATCCTTCCTTTGTTGCCCCATAAGAAACCTCTCCTTCGTTTGCCTAGAAGACACCTCCTACGCTGTGCCAGAAGAAACTTCTCTTCACTGCCCCAGAAGAAACTCTTTTGTTATGCCCAGAAGAATCTCTTTCATTGCCCCAGAAGAAAACCCTTTTGCTCACTTCTTCACACTTCTCCTTGTAACCTTCCTCTTCACACTTCTGCTTGATCAAATGCAAGTCAAGTTGCTTGTCTTCAAGTGAGGCCAAGTTAGGCTATATATACACTTCTTCTCATGCCATTTAGGTTGACACGATCTCGAGAGTTAGGTTGACTTCTTCTAGCATGTCCTTTCATCGTTGTAAGCCGACTTGAAGAGGATAAGTGACAAGGTCTTGGAGGATACTTTTCATAGACAAGTTTGACCTTTTACAAAGTGTAGCATGAATTCATTACATGACAATGAATCTAACATTTTATGACTAAATGACAAATAAAGACTCTCAATGTCTCAATGGGAGTCTTGACTCAAAAATAAAATCTCTTGCTCATAAAACCCATGAAGCAAGTCAATACAATAATTTTATTTTTCTTCTTTACATCTCATTACATAAAATCATAATTACATGTCATTATGAAGACCGAACCTAGTTATACTTTTCAACACTCCCTCTTAACTAGGGAGGTATTCATAATGGTACTTGGACTTTCTCAATCTGAAGGATTTCTCATAAGAAGAATTCGGATTTGTAACTCATTTTTATAACATCATATCAACTAACATTGTTACATAGCAAGGCCTTGAGTAACAACTCCTTATCTCCACAATATCTGAGCTCAATGCCAGCGATACCAATGATTTATAGACACCCTCATCATTGTCTCTCTTGGAACATCCTTGCCCAAGTACTCAAGGTGTGTTCCATGAGGACTATTCTTATCTTGGACTCCCCAACCCTCAAAGAATATCAGTCTTCCACAATTACTCTCCTATTGGATGTTATATCTCATCCTAAAAGAGTATCAGATGCCAAATTATTACCCAATACTCCATTTTGTCTTCCCAAGTGAAGACTAGAATGACATGTCTATCTCTCCCTCTCAAATAGGGAGGACATATTCCAATAAAGGAATGTACTTATTCCTACCCAAAAAGGAATGTACCTAAGCTCCCTCTTGGCTTAGGAATTTCCAAGTTTCTTCCAAGTAAGAAACTTCTTTTTCCAACCCCCTCTTAACTAGGGACCTACATCGGCTCCTCATGTGGAACAACCAGTTGCCTGAAGAGCTCCTCTCTTCTTTGATATCATCAATTTCTTTTGTCATGGAATCTTCATCTTTCAGGGACTTCTTCATAGGGCACATACCATCCATCACTTTCATCATGTCCTCATTTCATCAGAAAGTGATCCATCAGTTTTTCCATTTGGCTTTGCTTCATGTCATTTTGCTTTCATACCATATTTTTCGAAAGGATCTTACATACTTCAATATGATCCTCTTGGAAGTCATCCATAGATTTTCCTTTTGGCAGTCCTACATAAGCCCATCTAGATAATAGTTCAAAAATAAGAAATGAACATTTAAATTGAAAGTAGCTTTGTGATGGTCTTTCTTCATGACATCTTGTAGGTATCATCATATTGCATGCATATTGACACATCTCCCATAGATATCCATTGTCAAGGGTCTCTATATTTTTTCTGGATTCCATCAGAGTCTTCATATCTTTCCGGAATATATTCTAGTCAAATCTTCTTGGACTTCAGATGTTGAATGCCTTCTACCTTTGTTGCATATTTTATGATCTCTTCCTTTCTTTTCACACACTTCATTCCCAGGAGCTTCTAATCAGAGTTCCTCAATTGTAGTCATCTTTCCTCATGATTCATATCAGAACATATTATGTTGATTTCATCTAGTGTGACTTATGCTTTTCTGCAGTCTTTCGAAGGAGGAGATCCCTTCTTCTTTTGACCATGTTTCCCAAGATGTAAATAGCGATCCATATTATTTGCAACCGTATGACATGACTTTTCATAATATCCTATGTAAGCATACATACCTCATCTTTCCTTCAAGTCATCCAGAATTCATGTAGCAGCTTTATTTGAACGAAAGAACTTTAACCTTTAGACCTGCTTTCCTGTTATGTCATCATACCATTATCTCTTGAATCCCATGAGTTGTAATTCCTGATGAAACTCTTGCTTCCTTTCTAAATCAGTGAATCCTTTGATAAGGATTCCATCCAAGAAAACTTGAGGATCTTTCATATCCTCACCTGGCAGATGTTCCTTTATTGACTAATGTATGATGATCCTAGTCGATGATGACCTCTACTTCTTTCTATAAGTATCACTGGAGGTTTCAATGAGGTTTCCAAGAGCTCTCATTCTTTGAAAATAGTAGAATTTATTCCAAACATTCTTTCTTCTTCCCATGTCACGAGCTCTTACTTCTAATGCTTCTATCACAATGCAATTTTCTAATCTGTTGCATCCTATATTATTTATGTTGCTTCCTATCTATAAATTACAAGTGAAAAGTACCTTCTAGTGAAGAAGATCATCTCAATCATAGTAGAGATGTTTTTTATTCTTCCTACTTAAGATTCTTTGTCTCAGGTTCTTTCACTTCCTCAGTAATCTGGGCTTCTTCCTTGTCCCTCTTGCGTTTAGGACAATCTCTTCTATAATGCCCAAGTTTCAGACAATCATAACATCTTTCTTTAGCCATGTTCTTCCTTTTCTTTTGAGGACCAAACTTTCCAAAATTTCCTTTTGTTGATTGATCCCTTTTATTTGATCTTTTGTTACTTCCTTTCTTCAACCTGTCTTCTTCTGCCTTGTAGAGAGACCATAATTTGGTGAATGGGATAGCTTCCTCTTCCCTAGTAGATATGAGGTTACCTTGTTCATCAGTCAATGCATTTAGAATAATGAATATCATTTCATTATCACATACCATCTCTCCTAGATCCTGCAATTGACCTTTTATTTGAGATGATTTTGAGAGACATGATGATATCCCTTCATCCTTTGACACCTTCAATTTATAAAGATTAGATCTAAGTGATATGATCTTTTCTATCATTCTTTTAGAGAAAAGTTCTCCCAGCTTAGCATATATTTCTATAGATGTCTCTAGCATGGCTACATGGGAAATGAGAGGATATTTGATAGAAGCTTTTGAGCTTTGAGATCCCTTTCCATGTATTTAGATAATGCTTGTTATTCAGATGGCTTGGAGACCTTTCCATGGACATGATCAATGACTTCATTTACTTCAAGGACTATGTCTATCCTTCTTTTCCATACAAGGAAGTTTGATATCCCAACCAACTTTTGGTTCTCCTTGAAACATGAAGTCATTTTTACTAGAATAAGGAAAATGTACTTACTTGTGAAGATAGAATCTTCAACTTGATAATGATGTTGCTTCAGATGATCCTTTCTTCAATAGAGAGAAGATTTCCTTTCGATCTAACCTTCCTTAGATTTGAAGAGCTTCCACTTCTTTGGTGATGTATGAGTGATGATCTCTGAAGTGCTTCGATGGTTTCGGTCTTTCTTCCTGCTTCCTTCTTGAAGATAATTTCAAGACTCTTGTTGGCGTAGATTTCTTCGATCTAGGGTTTTGAAGATCTTGCCCTTGTTAGCCCTTTGATTTTCTTCGATCCTTCTTTGAAGCTTGATTCTCGTGTGTCTACTTGATTGAATGCCCCTTCTTGTCTTCATCACCTAAGCTCTAATACCATGTTGATAAATCTAGGGCATGAATAGTTAAAAGATTTATCTGCTTGATAATTGCTTGTGATATACTTTTACTTCTTAACTTATAGTATTTTCTTTGTTATGTTAATATTATGTTCTTTTCATCAAGACAATTACCAATATGCACAATAAAAGACAAGTGACACAGTATGTAGGCTTGTCAGCCAGGGCCAAAACCTCTCACCTCTTGAGAGGAAAACCTGATCAAAATTCTTCTTCTAGATCTTCAATTGACGAGTACCAAGACCATGACACAAACCCTTGACTCTAGTATCCTCCCAAGATCCTTGTCACTAACCTTGATGCTCTTCCTCTTCCCTTCCTTGACTTTCTTCTTGATCTCAAACTGCTCTCCTTAGCTCCTTCTAGAGAAATTCGGTCTCTATTTTCATATTGCTCCTTCTTGACTTCCTCTAGAGAATCTCAGTCTCTATTTTCATACTGCTCCTTCTTGACTTCCTCTAGAGAATCTCGGTCTCTAGGATTTCATTGGTTTCCACTAGAGAAACTCGGTCTCTAGATCTCTAGCTTAGTCATATAGAAGAATCCTTCCTTTGTTGCCCCAGAAGAAACCTCTCCTTCGCTTACCCAGAAGAAACCTCTTTCGCTGCCCCAGAAGAATCTTCTCTTCACTGCACTAGAAGAAACTCTTTCGTTATGCCCAGAAGAATCTCTTTCGTTGCCCCATAAGAAAACCCTTTTGCTCACTTTTTCGCACTTCTCCTTGTAGCCTTCTTCTTCGCACTTCTGCTTGATCGAATGCAAGTTGAGTTGCTTGTCTTCAAGTGAGGCCGAGTTAGGTTGTATATACACTTCTTCTCATGTCCATTAGGCTAACACGATCTTAAGAGTTAGGCCAACTTCTTCTAGAATGTTCTTTCATTGTTGTAGGCCGACTTGAAGAGGATAAGTGACAAGGTCTTGGAGGATACTTTTCATAGACAAGTTTGACCTTTTACAAAGTGTAACATGACTTCATTACATGACAATGACTCTAACATTTTATGACTAGATGACAAATAAATCCTAAAGACTCTCAATGGGAGTCTTGACTCAAAAATAAAATCTCTTGCTCATGAAACCCATGAAGCAAGTCAATACAATAATTTTATTTTTCTTCTTTACATCTCATTACATAAAATCATAATTACATGTCATTATGAAGACCAAACCTAGTTACACTTTTCAACACTAAATATATATGTTTTGATGTTTTCAAGACCATGTAAACTCTATTTATTCATCTCAATATTATTAAGTCTATTCAATTTTGCTAAAATTAAATAATATGCATTTTCATGATATGAAATATTTTTGACCCAAAGTCTCCAACTAATTGAATTAGTTTGTAAGATGCAAAGTGGTACCAATAACAATGTTTGCATGTGCAAGTCGAGCAACATCAAGGTTGATTAAAATGATAACAAGGTCTTGAGTGAGACTTCCCTTCCCAACATAATTCTAAATTTAGTTGAAATATGTGAGTATTGAGGCTTCCCCTCCGTACCAACGTGAAATATATGGGTATTAAGGCTTCCCCTCCCTATACACACACACACACACATTATTGCAATATATATGAGTAGCCACACTTCTTGTAATAGAAGAGATATATGTAGTGGTGGTACATATTGGGGGTTGGGGGGGTAGTAGGGAGGGTTTGAGTAGGTGATCCTAGATCCTAGATGAAATTAATAAGAATTATTTTCTTGGGGAATCAAAGTGATCATAAACAACCAAACAAAGGTGCATTCCTTGTATATTGGATTTAGAAATTCTATAATAGTTATGAAATAAGTGAGAATTACTTTTATAGTTCAAAGGTAGAAGGAATGGAAAACTTGGTTATGTACTTGGATAAAGCGGTTCTAGTTAAAAATGGGGTGACCTTGAATTACTTTTAATAGCTTGAGCAAGGATCGTAGGCATCAAATGCATGTCATGAGTAAAGGGTGTTAACCCCACCATCTCTATGCACTTGTCCTTTCTTCTCCTCTACTATTAATGTATGTAATATATGTGATATGACGCTTCCTCATAGTGCATGTGGTATTTCTTTAAGTTGTGTTAAAGGCAACACGTTATTTGTCATAGTGGAGACTAGGAATTTCATAGGTAGAGTTTATCCACCTGCTTGGAATCTAGAATTAGTAGTTGGGAAGGTGGACCCACTTAATTTGGATCATGGTATCAGAGGTGTTATTTTGGATATCCTTCATATTGAGTTTTGTCAGCCCTATTCTTCTAGGTAGCTAATTTGCAATGGCACTTATTATCGCATAAACCTTGAAGTTTGCCAAGGTCTCAACCTATTGGTTTTTTATCTCCCTCACAACTCATAGAAAAGCATGATAGAGCATTATAACCATTTTAGAAATCATGCAAATTATGGGTTCATGGAGATACACATAGTGTTAAGAAGTCTCTATAGTAAATGGATGGCTTATATACAACAATTTCTTGTATTGATGTACAATTGAAGACCCAACCAACTAAACACTTAAAAATTGAAACCAATTGGGATACTTAGAATCAAAGAATTAACAAAATTATGATGGAATTGGACATGCATTAAAACATTATTGTCAGGTTCTATCATAGTTTTTAGTGCCTTGTTGGTCATCCTACAAAATCCATTGGCTTAGTAAAGGATAAGTAGCATTAAATCTCAACAATATAGCTAGTTTATGAAGACCCAACAACATGTGATCTGAACAAGGTATTAGAATCCAAATGAATGAAAATATTGCCATCAAAGAAGCCCAAAGTGGGCATGATTTCCCTTAATATCCTTAGGTTTTTATGTATTTCCAGTGCATTTTGATAAAAAGAGTCATTTTTAAGGGTATATAAATATAGACACTTTCATAAAATGCTTCTATGTAGTTTATTGGAAAACATAAAACCTTTAAATTATGTCTCTAAATACATTGAGCTATATGTATCTCTTGTGATGATCATTAGGCTATTTGTCTCCTTTGATGGTCATTAGACTATTTGTCTCTTGTGCTGATTCAATATTTTATATTGAATTTAAAAGATACACTCTTTCTATTAAAAAGAAGAAGAATAAAATATATTTGAGTACCAAGGGCTTCTCTTCCCTATGTGTGTGTGTGTGTGTATCAATGCAATGGGATTGCCACTGCAGGTGGAGGTTGAGTAGACTAATAAAAGTGTCTTCGTAAGGAGGCCCTAAGACTTCGTGCCCACATTCTCCAGCCTTATCCTAGACCAGATCTTGTTCAGTGGATTATGTCCTTTATAGTGCTCCCATTAGCTAGGGGCACCAAGAGATGGATCGATAGCAACTTGAATTAGAATCTAGATCAGTGTAGACCAAACATGCCATTCCCCTTTCCTAGAGACCTTAGAGACGTTGCCAATCTAGATCCAACATGCAGTCAAGGTCCCTTAAACAATAGAGTTGAGTTACATCTTCCATGCAACAATACAATAGAAGGTACAGATCCTACCATACCTATCCCTCAAGGCACTATTCTATCTTGATTTTTCTTCGTTTGGCCTTGAGTGTTAGGATAGATAACTCTAGTGGTCCATGACCTAGGTCCCAACTCCTTTTTAAGGCTACCCACACTCGAAATCAAAGGGCTTCCTTGTTTGGGCATCTAAACATTATGTTCTTAATTATCTCTTGTTCTTTATATAGGATAATGTTTGATACTCCTCTTGTATTGACACCATTATACAAAGAAGTCTCGTTGACCTAATTTTGTGGTCATTTATTAGACATAATATAATTATATATTATTGTATCTTATTTTATCTTATGTTGCCCCTTTTATTATGAAATTTGTGAGAGATTTCATCACCTATTCAATAGGACCCATACCCTTCTTCCAATACATTAACCAAAGATGTGTAACCCTTTACATAAGGAGGCCCTAAGACTTCATGCCCACATTATCTAGCCTTATGATAGACCAGATCTTTTTCTGTGGATTATGTCCTTTATAGTGCTCCCATTAGCTAGGGGCACCAAGAGATGGATGGATAACAACTTGAATTAGAATATAGATCAATGTAGACCGAACATGCCATTCCCCTTTCCTAGAGACATTGCCAAACTAGATCCAACATGCAGTCAAGGTCCCTTAAACAATAGAGGTGAGGTACATCTTCCATGAAACAATACAATAGAATATCCAGATCCTACCATACCTCCCCCTCAAGGCATCATTCTATCTTTAGTTTTCTTCATTTGGCCTTGAGTGTTAGGAGAGATAACTCTAATGGACCATGACCTAGGTCCCAACTCCTTTTTAAGGCTATGCACACTTGAAATCAAAGGGCTTCCATGTTTGGGCATCTAAACATTATGTTTTTAATTATCTCTTGTTCTTTATATAGGATATTGTTTGGTACTCCCCTTGTATTGACACCATTATACTTAGAAGTCTCGTTGACCTAATTTTGTGGTCATTTATTAGACATAATATAATTATATATGATCGTATCTTATGTTATCTTATGTTGCCCCTTTTATTGTGAAATTTGTGAGACATTTCATCACCTGTTCAAGAGGACCCATACCCTTCTTCCAATACATTAACCAAAGATGTATAACCCTTTACATAAGGAGGCCCTAAGACTTTGTGCCCACATTCTCCGGCTTTATCCTAGACCAGATCTTGTTCAGTGGATTACGTCCTTTATAGTGCTCCCATTATCTAGGGGCACCAAGAGATGGATTGATAGCAACTTGAATTAGAATCTAGATCAGTGTAAACCGAACATGCCATTCCCCTTTCCTAGAGACCTTAGCGACATTTCCAAACTAGATCCAACATGCAGTCAAGGTCCCTTAAAGAATATAGGTGAGTTACATCTTCCATGCAACAATACAATAGAAGGTCCAAATCCTACCATAACTCTCCCTCAAGGCACCATTCTATCTTGATTTTTCTTCATTTGGCCTTGAGTGTTAGGAGAGATAACTCTAGTGGACATGACCTAGGTCCCAACTCCTTTTTAAGGCTACCCACACTCGAAATCAAAGGTCTTCCATGTTTGGGCATCTAAACATTATATTTTTAATTATCTCTTGTTCTTTATATAGGATATTGTCTGGTACTCCTCTTGTATTGACAACATTATACTCAAAAGTCCCGTTGACCTAATTTTGTGGTCATTTATTAGACATAATATAATTATATATTATCGTATCTTATGTCATCGTATCAACATCCGCTTGTCCTTCGTTGGATATTTGTAAGGCTTGCATCGATACTCATGTATATATACTAGAAAGAGAAGCTTCGATATATATATATAGGAGTTGTCTTTAGTGCGACTTTTTGGACTTTCCGGTGCTGGAATCTGGCACAAAAATTTGAGGTGAAATCTTGATTTGTGTTATTTAAATTGGTTGTTTCACTGCATATATGAATTCAACACCCTGAAAAACCCCTAGGGCACTTTGAATGTGCAGGGGTTACCCATCAAGCTTGTGATTTCAATAAATTCCTGTCGGATTTTAGAGAAATTAGACGGAAAAACCCATCGGAAAAACTTCCAAAAAGTCGCATTAAAGACAACTATATATATATATATATATATATATATATAGTATGCTAATATTATATAAATATGTGAACTTACGTGTTCGTATGTTAGGTGGTTTATGCCTTACATGCACATCATGGTGATTTAGTGCACAATGGAGTTAATTTTCTTGTCTTGATTCCTCTTTTGTGACACACAATTCATTTATACACACCTTTGTTATATAGCGTGACTTTTGTATGTTATATCTTTCTCATAGAAAACAACAAATTAAGTTACAAGGCAACTTATTAGTATGCAATTATAATTAGTTAGTTTATTCATGTGAAAGTGAAATGTGCTCTAATAAAATCTAATCCAATTAAGTCATGTGTCACTTTAAAGCATTATATCAATGGCTTGGCAATTACACACATGCACACACGCACATGCACGCACGCACACGCAAGCACACACACACACAATGTTGAAACATGGAATGTCAATTGTTTTGTAATTATTTGAAAAGAAACATTCTTCATCTTCTTGATTTAAGTTTGGATGGATGTATGACAGAGAAACATTCAACATCTTCTCAATCTAAATTTAAATTTGGATTTTTGCAAGGTAGGATTATCTAATTGTTTGCATCAAAACACTTTTATTTTTCTAATTTAAGCTTTATTTGCATGGTGATCAGTTGTCCATCCACACGCCAATACCCCATGAGTGAGAGGCCAAATTTGTAATGCCGTTCTTTCTCTTCTATTACAAACCAACATCACCATTTCACTACATTATCTACCTTGTTTTTGTCTTTTTGCAAGTATTTTGTATTTTGGTTGGCCAAATCTTTTGAAAATTTATCTTGGGTTTTCTCAACTACATCAATTTGAGAACAACCCTCGTGCCAACTCCTGGGATGGACCTGAACCAAAGCCTCAAGTTGAAAACATTTAATTTTTAGAAGTTAAAACAGATTTAAACAATACTATGATTAAGATATTATAAAAATAACTGCATGCTTATGTTGTGAATTTGAAGCTACAGGACCTACTTGGCCACTCTTCCCGAAGGCATCAATAATAGAGTTATAAGTAACAATATTCGGCGTTATACCTTCCTTCATCATCATATCCAACAAAAACACAACTTCTTCAATTGAGCCTTTCTTACATAAAGCATCAATCAAAGCACTATAAAGAACCACATCTGGCTCTAATCCAGTGTGTTCAAACTCATTTAGAATATGCATTGCCTCAGCTTGCAATCCTCTTTTAAAATATACATCTATTAAAGTAGAGTAAGTTAGCACATTAGGAGGGATAGTCTCTGCCTTCATCTCTTCAAACAAAGATTTGACTTTATCGTATCTCCCCTGTTTTCCATAGTCCCCCAAGAGAGCATTATATGTTACAGTATCTTTTGTGAAACCAACCTTTTCCATCTTGTCACAAACTCTAAGAGCATATTCAAACCTACCAAGCTTGGCATAAATGGACAACAAAGTGTTATAAGAAACTCTGTCGAGATCAATCCTAGCAAACTTCATCTCTTGGTATAAGCCCAGTGCCACATCAAGGCGCCCGACTTTAGCATATCTATCAATTACAATATAGTAAGTAACAATAATATGCCAACTATCTAAATATTTCTGGTTTTCAAAAATAGGAATTGTATTAGCGCGTATATTACCATTAGTTGGTTTTACATTTATATATTATGATGAAGCCAATTTAAGAACATCTAGGTTTCAAGCCACCAAAATTCAAAAACCCATAATTCAAAGAATATATATATATATATCATGGCATATGGCATAACAATGTGAAGAAAGCTAAATCCAACTAGTATCTAGAGTCAAGGTCCCACAAAAATAGGCTAAAAAAAACTAAAATCTAATTTAGAGCCCCAATTCAAACAAGATTAAGATAAAACGATGAAAGACAAACCAATAAAGTGCCATGAATCCTTAAACAACGATAACTATTATCAAACCAATTAAAAGTAAACTTAGTCCATATTAACTTTCAAATGTGTAACATATTATATACTAAATGTGCCTTGGTTGCCATGTATAGAAATAAACCATCCCGAATATAATAACATGCCAAATGTTTTAAATACAAAAATACTTTATAAAAATAAATTAACACTTAAAAATAAATAAAATTAACTAAATTCTATTTTAATTTTTTAATTATTCTCATCAAAATATAATAAAATGATTGATTTACTATTAAACATAATTAAAAATACTTCTAAACATTTCAAACATTAAAACGCACTCCCTCAACCTCTCTATTAAAACGCACTCCCTTAACCTCTCTCTCTGACCATTAATTCCTGCCCAACTTTCAACTCCTTTATCATAACTCTTCCCATATCAACCAAAACACAATTTACTAATAATAATACAATTATTTATATTTAAATTATTTATTTTTTTATATAATTCAACTTAATTTCTCTGACCATTAATTCCTGCCCAACTTTCAACTCCTTTATCATAACTCTTCCCATATCAACCAAAACACAATTTACTAATAATAATACAATTATTTATATTTAAATTATTTATTTTTTTATATAATTTAACTTAATTTAAAATCTTATTTTAAGTAAGACAAAAGTGTATTAAAGTGACCAATTTCTCAATATTATATCATGTTTCAAAATATAACACAACTAAATTATTAACCCTATGGTACGAATTGTTATATATATATTAAAGTTGTCATAAAACTAACCACGAACTAGTAATCGATATACCAAACACAACCCACTAACTCATATAGAAAAGTTCCTTTATATTAATAGATATAGAATAAAGCAGAATGGAGAAGAAGATACTCAAGTCAAAGACATATCTTGTATAATTTTAATTTTATCAGGTTATCCTTAAACATTATTATGTGTGTAACATTTGAGAAAATATTATATTTTTAATTATGAATGAATTTGTGAGATGTATTATATATTTTAAGTGATATATTATTTTAGGATAGGTATAATTACGATAAATATAATTTATATATTTATATAAATTAAACATATTATTAAATTTTAATTATTTATTTAATTTATTATTTATTATTTATTTTAATTTTAATTTATTTTAGTATTTATGGGGTTATATATTATGATTAGGTTTTTTATTAAAGTATTTTCTGATATGAAGTTAGTAATTTAATATTAAACATGATGAAGTAGTTCTGTCAAATTAAAAAAAAAAAAAATTATTTTGATTATTTATATAATTTATAAATTTCATGGTTTATAATTAAATATATTTTTATTTTGTATAATTTATATATATTTATGAATATTTTTTTAAATATTAAAATAAAAATAATTTATAAAACTTTATTTATAAATTAAATGATAATAATCTAAATAATATATATATATATATATATATATTATTACATTATTATGATTTTATTATATATATATTTTATGGTGGAAGGTATTTTGCGAGTTTAATTTGGTAATTTCTCTTTCCTTCCTGCAAATTGTGAAACTTTCCCTCTCCTTCCTAAGTGGGAGGGCGTGTTGTTTGCGGTTTTGGCTAGTTTCGAGTTTAGTCACTCTGAGTTCTCTTGGTTTCTTGCCTTGGCCTCATGGTTGGTGCCTCTTGGATCATTTGTATTTGGTGTTCGTCGCTTATTTAATTGGTCCCAGATCTTTTGGTGGTGCTATTTTCTTTGGGGTGGCGGATTTTGGTGCTGGGGTGGCGTTGGTTTTCGAGCGGTGACATCCCCTCATTTCTCTCATTCGGGGCCACCAGTTTTAGACCTCCTTTTGGCGTTGCCTTGTGGCTTTGGCATCGGTCTGGATTTTGGGAGCTTGCTTTTCTATTTGCTCTCATGTGTCGTTTGCTACTCTTCCTTTGTCCTTTCCTGCATCTGATTCAACTACTTGTTCTCGTCCAGTTCGATTTTCGCCTAGTGGTGAATTTCAATGGGGTGAATTGTTGTGTCGAATTCCCTTTCCCTCTCAGTCTATGGTGCGGTCTGTTTGGCCTCTGGTGAAGGGTGGTTGTTTGTTTGGGCACTCATTTCCCGTTTGTGTGTTGTCTGGTTTATTTTGGTGGTCATTGGTTCGGTTTAGGTATTGCCTTTGGGGCCTCGACTTCTTCCTGGACTTCAATATGAATCCTAGTTCGCGCTCCTCGTGTGCCCTGGCCCAGGCAAAGGTTGAAGGTTCATCTGCTCCTGAAAGCGTTCGGGGTAGCGTAGCGAATGCGGGATGCGGAAGCTGTAAGCGGGGCACTAGGTCAGTGCGTAGTGTTGGGTGTGGGGGTTGCGTAACCCGTGGGGGGCGCAGGTCTTTGACCAACTCCATGATGGGCATAAGCGGTAGAATGATAATTCAGAGTGCTCATGGTGTTGGCGGAGGCGGCAGAGGATAGGGTCCCGAGCATGCTATGGCCTCTCAGGGATGGCACAACATTTAGGGTCGTGCAGGGTCAGCGAGCCGTGCTCCTTCTAAGTATCCCGAGATATCCACGGTGATTCAGGAGTTGGTTCAATTTGTCATCGCTTGGTTGGAATCTCTCGATAGAGCTCGAAGGGAAGATCATGAGGTTGTTATGGCCAAACTTGAACAACTCCACTACTTCCAATGCCATATTCGTGAAAGAATTGTGGTTGTTTGGCGTGGGTAAAATCTGTTGACGAAGAAAGTTGAAAAGCCGGAAGCTTGGCTAGGTCATTTTGAGGATCATGTCAACTCCCTGTATCGCCCTCCTCCTCCTCTAGGAACATGGCTAGATAATCGTGCTTCAATTACCTCAGATGACTGATTATGATTATTGGTGTCTTTCTTGTTCTTTGTTTTTTGATATGTTAGGCCTCTAAGATTATGGACCTCTCAGCTAAACATTTTGCTTTTTGTATATTGTATAGTTATAACATTGGTCAATAAATCTAATTGGAGTAAGACCACAGCCATTTTGTCATCTCCGTATATATTTTTTGACTAATATTTTTAATTTTATTTTATATATATATATTTATTTTTATTATATATTAATATTTTAGGTAAATTTTTTTTCCATAATAATTTTTTTTTTTTACGAAATATTTTTATTTTTGTATTAGTGTGATTTTTTTAACTCTTGAGAATACGAAGAATTTCTTCGTATGATAATTTTGTGTGCAACGTTTTATTATGACTAAAAAGTTTGATGTCCAAATGTTCGGTATGAGAGATTTTTCTTAATTTTTTTGAGTGAAATATTTTTCTCCTTATTTGATTTTATTTCTTGTGAAAAGGGATTTTTTTAATAGTAGATGATGCTTTATCACAGACATAGGCTTTAAAATGAGTAAAAGTTATTTGGATGAAAGGTTTTGTGTTTTTATTATTTGGAAGGAGAGTTTTCCTTTTTATTTCAGGTGAGATTATTATTATTATTATTTTTTTAAATTGTGAAAAAAAATATGTATTTAAATTTTTAAATTGATATTTTTTTCACATTTAGTGAATGATTTAAATTTATATATATATTTAAGAGGGAGATTTTTCTTTACAATGCTTTTTTCTAAATTTTGAGATTGAAAGTTTCTTTTTAATGGTGTTTTTTGAATAGTAAAAAATAAAAGATTTTTATATGTGTAATGTTTTAGTAAAATTTGTTTATTTATGACATATTGTTTTTAATTTTAAATCACTTTATTTGAAAAGTGAAAAATTTTAAAATATGAATTTTTTTCTCCTAGATTATTGGAGAATAAGATGTTTTAAAACTTCTTACTTCCCATTCCTTTTTTTAAATAGTTGTAAATATGAACTTCTTTCTAGTAGGTTATTGGAAAATAAGATATTTTAAAACTTCTTATTTCTCATTTTTTTTAATAAAATTTCTTTTTAATTTATAATAAATGAAGAAAATACATATTTTTATTTTAATATTCAATAAATAAATTATTTTTTATTTTATATTAAAATGAAAATGTAAAAAAATATTTATTTTACATATAATTTTTTTTTTATAATATATTAATTTCTTGTTATATTTTATGAATAATATTTAAAAGTTTTCTGGTTATATTTTAAATTGATTTCTTAAGATCTTAGGAATAATATTTAAATTTATAATATTATAGCTTAAAAAAATTAGATTAAAATTCCTCTAATTAAGAGCGCGAGAATTACAAAATCTTGTGTTTTGTTTTTGTTTTTTTTTTAAAATCAAACCAATACAAGTAAATTGTTCTAAATTTTAAAGTGATTTTTTTTAAATCATGTTATCCGATGATTTTATGAATAATATTTAAAACTTTTAATTTGGTTATATTTTAAATTGATTTCTTAAGATCTTATAAATAATATTTAAATTTTTTAATATTATAGCTTAAAAAAATTAAATTAAAATTCATCTAAGAGCGCGAGAATTACAAAATCTTGTTTGTTTGTTTTTTGTTTTTTTTTTAAAATTAATATTCTCTTACGTTTCAAACCAATACAAGTAAATTTTCCTAAATTTTAAAGTGATTTTTTAAAAATCATGTTATCAGAGTAGTGAAACTCGGGAAAAATATCGAGGATGAGTTATTGACCATGACATTTGGATTAGCAAAGATGAATTATTGACAATGACATTTTGATTAACACTCCTCCACGGAGATTGGTTCTTGTGAGCACAAGACCCAGAAGTCCCGAGTCCCTAGAAGTCCTTCAACGCAAACCGCGATCGATAGGCTGTGTAAGATTGTTTGTGGTTTGCTTGACGGCAGCCTCGATTGCCTGTGGTTTGGCTGTCTGGGTAAGGTGGTGACGTTGCCGGTAGCCTCTACGAAGCGTGTGAAGGAACAATGTAGATAACAGAGCTTGAGTATCTTTGACCATTTGAGAATTTCACCCGTATTAATAGGAGGATATACATATGATACGGTAAGGGAAGGGAATCGAGTGAGGGAGCGAGGAAGAAGTTGGGAATCATGGCATCCTCCATTAACGGCACCTCAATTACCTCAGCACCAGGGCGAGCCCCTAGCGCAGTACACAGGGGAAGGCCGCCAGAGTTTCAGGAGAGCCATCATCACCAGTGGAGCGCACAGAGAATTGTGGTGGGTGCAGGAGCAGCACGCAAGAGCAGCATCAATGGAGGAGGTATGTGTACACGTCCCGAGTTCCCCACATATTATTCAATCCCCGAATCCAATCCCCGACCCCAGGTTGAACTTGGTTCACATTTCTGCGGTAGGAGGTCCACTAGATTTGTGTCAAAAATGCATTTTGGCAGACCCAAAATCTGTTCAGGCAAACACAGTAAACTTGCAGAGGTAGCTCTGGACCAGGCTCTCCACATTGACCCCAGGGACAATATTGCATCTCTGTTGACCTATTGGTCCCCCAAGCTTTCTGGTTTTGAGGATTATGCTTATATTCTCAGGGAGCTTGGGAACAGAGCAGAATGCAAGAAGGCAATTGAATGCTTTGAGTGGGCAGTTTCTCGTGAAAGGCGAAGAAATGAGCAAGGGAAACTGTTGAGCATTCTGATTAGCATTTTGGGTCGGCATGGGAGAGTGGGACTTGCAAGGCAAGTCTTTGGTAAAGCCAACGCAGAAGGCTATGGCAACACTGTTTACGCCTTCTCTGCTCTCATCAGTGCTTATGGCCGCAGCGGTATGTGCAAGGAAGCTATTGGTATCTTTGAGTCAATGAAGAGGTCTGGTTGTAAGCCAAACCTTGTTTCTTATAATGCTGTCATTGATGCCTTTGCTAAGGGGAGTGTGGATTTCAAACAAGCATCTGAAGCCTTTGATGAAATGATCCGGGAAGGAGTTCAACCTGACCGAATTACATTCAATTCTCTGATCTCTGTCTGTGTTCGAGGGGGGTTATGGGAAGAGGCTCATGGAATGTTTGAAGAATTGCTGTATCGAGGAATTGTTCCAGATATTTTCACTTACAATACTCTGTTGGATGCACTTTGTAAAGGAGGGCAGCTGGACCTCGCTTCTTATATCATGTCTGGAATGCCTCAAAACAATATTTGGCCCAATGTTGTTACTTACAGTACTGTAATTGACGGGTATGCTAAAGCCGGACGCCTCGATGTGGCACTGGGCTTATACCAGGAGATGAAGTCGGCTAGGATTGATCTCGACAGAGTTTCTTATAACACTCTGTTATCCATTTATGCCAAGCTTGGTAGGTTTGAAGATGCTCTTAGAGTTTGTGACGAGATGGAAAAGGCTGGCTTCACGAAAGATACTGTAACATATAATGCTCTTTTGGGGGGCTATGGAAAACAGGGGAGATACGATAAAGTCAAATCTCTGTTTGAAGCGATGAAGGCAGAGTCTATCCCTCCTAATGTGCTAACTTACTCTACTTTAATAGATGTATATTCTAAAGGAGGATTGCAAGCTGAGGCAATGCATATTCTGAATGAGTTTGAACAGACTGGATTAGAGCCAGATGTGGTTCTTTATAGTGCTTTGATTGATGCTTTATGTAAAAAAGGCTCAATTGAAGAAGCTGTGTTTTTGTTGGATAAGATGACTAAGGAAGGCATAACGCCAAATATTGTTACTTATAACTCTATTATTGATGCCTTTGGGAAGAGTAACCAGGTAGGTCCTGTAACTTCAAATTCACAACATAAGGATACAGTTATTTTTATAATATCTTAATCATAGTATTGTTTAAATCTGTTTTAACTTTTAAAAATTAAATGTTTTACACTTGAGGCTTTGGTTCAGGTCCATTCCAGGAGCTGGCATGAGGGTTTCTCTCAAATTGATGTAGATGAGAAAACCGAAGATAAATTTTCAAAAAATTTAGCAATCCATAATACAACAAATTTGCATAAATACGAAAACACAGCAGACAATGTATTAGCATCGGTTGGGCAGCTTGGAATTGAGAGAACTCGTAGTATATATCTTGCTGACTCTGAGGAGATGAAAGAAAGATCCAAGGAGATTTTGTGTACAGTGGAAATGTTTCATAAAATGCATCAGCTTGGAGTAAAACCAAATGTAGTGACATTTTCTGCCATTCTAAACGCTTGCAGGTATGTTCCCATCTTATTTTTTCTTTCTGTCACGAGATGTCCAGTCAGAATATTGTTTTTGTCAAATGTCTTTAAATGAAAACTTGTTGCATGCAGGGATGTATGCCTCTTCTTAATAAATATGTTTTAGAGGGCTAATTTGTATGTGTTTTATTAGGTTAAAATGTTTTGAGTTATTTTGTTGATAATTCCCCTCAAATAAGCCTCAAGGATTTGTTTGAAGTATCGATGTACCTATAGGAAGAGTGGCATACCAAAATTGGAATATTATTTGCCAGAAAGTATCAGAGTCGAGCAACCCTGAGAAGTCAGGAGTATTCTGATTTCCAGGTATGGGATAAATTTGCATGTAGTACAATATCTGTATCTGTATGTATATGTTGTAAAAGTAAGGACAAAAGATAATATTTTATTAATCATAAAACGGAACATTTTATTTAATCATAAACAGGTTGAGATTTTTGAAATGCTATGGTTTTTATAAACAGTATTTTCTGATTTCTGGAAATGGGGCAATGTCATATATCTCTGTATTACTATTTATATAATTTTTACATGTTCGTAAACAAATAATTTATTAGTGTTCATAAACGTTTCCTCCTCTTTAACCTCCCTTAGAAATAAAGATTACTTACCAAACTAATCCCTTCCACAATTTGAAGGTTCTTCTTCAAAGGGAAACAGGCTGATACAAGATTTACCTCAAACAATTGATGATCTCTTCAACCCTCATTCAAAATTAGTATATATTTGTCCCCGAGAATCCTCTTTTCATCAACTTGACTTGGGCAAAGCTCGTCACTCTTATCACTGCAATTTGATAAAATCAATGCCATCGCATGTTTTGATGGTAAAGATTTAATCTTTATTTGGTGTTTGGCATCCACATATTCATTAAAGACCTTTCTATATTTATGAAGTTTTTCAAATAAAGAGTTTCTTCAAAAATCTACTTAATATTTGATCAATTGATTTTTTTTGAAATTAAAGCTTCCTTTGACTATTAATTAAAGATTATGTACACAGCTTCAATACAAAAAACGTCGGACTGCACACGCAGCCTCCACAGACACTAGCTACATACTATTAAATCTACAAAAATGGGCTGTCTAGACTCAGACACTAGAGCACCTGAGTTCACAGAGCTGCAAATAACAAAGTCCAAAACAATGAAAATGATTTTTTCTCCAAGCCCAAACTAACAAAATAATAGTAAGCCAGGCTGTTTTTCCCAGGGCTTCGAGGCCAATTGATTTTTCAGTAGTGTACCTCTTATAAAATCAACCATCTTTATTCTCCCTTTGATATTGAAGGTCCTCCACTATTTTCTACATTAGTGGATCCCTAAGTAATGTGGATATGAATTCTGAGAGTCTTTCGATAAATCCACTATATTCATCATTAATTTCTACACTAAGCAGTTAGTTCCTATCTTCATCCTCTCTAATGTTCTTCCAGGCACTGGACACATATTGGCTATCCTTTTGCTTCCGTACTAATAGTGTAATAGTTTTAAGAAATCAGAATGGCATTCCATAGAGAGAGATCCTCATCCATTCCTCAAAACTGCTTGGTCATAAATATCTCTACAGATCTATGCTATAAGAAACATCTCCCTAGTGTTTCTGGGACATTTCTCGTTTGTTACCTGATTTTGGCAGGTACAACATCAAACTGCATTTTCTCCCTCTTGATGGTGGATCCCACAATGACCCATTATTATGATAAAGGTTGGACATCTGTTTTAAGGCTCAGAGTCCAAGGCTCAGAGTGGTTGGACATCTGTTTTAAGGCTCAGAGTCCAAGGCTCAGAGTGTGTGCTTTTCCAACCTTTATCATAATAATGGGTCATTGCGGGATCCACCATCAAGAGGGAAAAAACACAGTTTGATGTTGTGCCTGCCAAAATCAGGTAACAAACGAGAAATGCCCCAGAAACACTAGGGAGATGTTACAGATATTTATAACCAAGCAGTTTTATAACGTTAAAACAATAAAATATGCATGCACAAGGGTTTTAATCAGTCCTTTATGCCACTTGTCATTCTTCTAGGCAAAGCACTTCCATAAAAGATGCGTCTTTGACCATGTGTGAGGGTTTTTCATGCCACTTGTCTCCATCTTTCTTGGAGGGCTCTTCAAGATAATCTTCTAGCAATCACTGTCATTAAAATCTGATTAAATGCCAAGTTAAGGGGATTGCTCTTCAAGGGATGGTATTAAATCTCCTTGGGATGATGAATGATGCCATGTGTCACTTCCTTGTGTAAAGCGTTTCTCTCTCAAACCCTCAAAATATCCAATGTTGCCCTGAATGAAGGGTATCCTCTTTCTTGAGCTGATTTGACCTTGTCAAAGACACCATGGATGCCTCCTTTGGGTGAAATGCTCCTTGAATCATGCTTTTATTTCTTCAAATGTGCCATACTACCATCATTAAATAAGGTGGGTGCTCCTTTGACTATGTCAACCCTCAAAACATGTGATAAAACCTTGGTGTATGTGCTAGTAGCATATCCCTTACAAAGTGAATCTCATTGAGGTTGTGCCCAAATGGGCAATAGTGGTTACAACCACCCTTATATCCAGGATGTCCTCCTTGAAAAGCTCCAGGCTCCTAATAAAATACAATTTTTATTCCTTAGACATAGAATGCTCCTCTTCTTGTTAACTCTATTACCTTGAACCAAGCAACAATGTGCCAGAGATAGGTTAGGGAGCACTTAGAGCTTTAGCGTTCCTTGTGTAAGTGATTAGAGTGTAACTCCCTCAATAAGTTTGCCCCCATTGTTGTTGTAACAAAGCACTGGTGAAAGTACCCCAGCAAAGCACCCTCATTACTTGTCTGAATGCTATGAAAACAGACCTAAAGATGGTAACCCAGAAGTGCGTCCTTCTACTAGGAATAAAAAACTGTCTTCCTGTGAAGAATAACCTGCAGATATTACACCCTCATTAAACACAAGGCTCAGATCTGAAATTGTATAATGCACTGCATGGGCTTCCTTCTGCACAGCACTCATTTTCATACATATGCAAGGTGCTATTTTTAAGGCTTCTCTTAAGGCAAGCATCAGGAATAGGTTTGCAGATCTCAAAAGAGTCAAGGGGTTGTTCTTCCAGCCAGCAAATAGCATATTAGGCTTCATAAGATTGTTCTGCTTTATTTCTTGTTCATTGTATTTTCAATGGAACTTTCAGTCTGCTAGTTGATCATATATTCCTTCTAAAACCAATGGAAGTATTGAAAATAGTAGCGAGAAAGGTCCTTCTTTGACTTGTGCCTTAGTCAAAGAGACCAAGAAGCAGTTTTCCTTAGCATGCACGAGTTCCTAAAAGTTAGGACGAGTTCCTAAAATTTAGGACGAATTCCTAAAAATCAGGGTGAATTCCTCTAAGGTAGGACAGTTCATGAAACAGTTTGACTAATATGCAGTAGTGGAAGGTTCAGTTTGTTGTCTTCTAGCACGAGTTATCTTTGGAAAAAGACAAGCGAGTGAGTCTGAAGTTCCAAATTGAGGACGGATGAGTTGCATGAGTCAGTTAGACCCACTTAACTCATCAATCACTAGTTTGAGTTCCAAAAATATAACTTGCCAGATTTAGCCTATTCGAAAAGCTTATAAGGAGGTCGAAAGGCACAATTGTAATCAGTTGTTTTGCTCACGAAGGACTGTGACAAGACACAGCTCACTAGATTGTGAGAGTTTGCACCAGTTTGTGTGTGAGAGCCTTGCTGGTAGAGCGTATTTTGGAGGGTCCAATACGCAGTGATAGAGAGACCTTCTTGCAGCCAAATTTGCGCTAGGAAATAGGAGATCTCCTGCACAAGGAAAGAGGGCCAGGCAGGCCGCAAGCAAGGAGGAGCTGGGTCAAAGTTGTAGCAGGGTGTTTCTAGCTAGTGTAGCAGTGAGAAGGAGTTAGTTATCAGTGTGATAAATTTCCCTGTAAGAGATCTAATTGATCAGATTCTATCAATGAATTCTCTAGCAAATGAGAGGGTTTTCCCTGTTGGGTTTCCCTAGAAAAATAACTGTGTATTTGTGTGACTGTGTCTTTATCTCTGTGATTATTCCGCTGCTTATCTATTGTTAAGAAAATTCTGTTTCTTGGTGAAAGAACGATTAGTTTCAGATTTCATCATAGCAGTTGCAGGAGTTTTAAGGAAAATTAACAGGAAGTACCCAGTCAACTATAGTATGCTTTGCATGTATTGGCTTCTTACTGATAGGTTCAAAACAATAGTATTCCAAAGCTATACACATCACACTTTCAGAAGCTTTCCCCCACATAACATACTCAGGTGCAATATAACTTTGTGTTCCTTTCACTTGAAAATATCTCCTATGGATGTATCCTCCTGATATTGTTCATGAAAACAGGCTGATAATAACTCAAAAGGCAGAGCTTTGTCATGTCTAAAATGACTCAAGAAAAGTGCCAAATCTGTCCAAGAATATCTCCTAGAAAAAAAAAGGTGACAGCTCCAAGTTGGGTGCTAATGTCCTTGCAAAGGCATCCCACAAAACAGTGATGAAAAGGCCCCAGACAATGATCTGGGTCAGCCTCAAATAGCAGGGATTGGACACCAGCTATGAGGTCAAGCTCAGCCATAAAAGCTGCCTCCTCGGTTAATTCTGGCTGTCAATATCTCAATAATTTGATCACAAAGACAGAATCGTTTTCACTGGTTCTCATACTGACATTCATGCATCCTGGGTCCTTTACATTGATCTTCAAAAAGAACCTGAAGCGCTGAATTGAGACCTCCGAATGCTTAATTCCTTATCCATGAAGGGTCCATGCTAAGATGTAATACACACTGAATTTCTTGTACAATGCTGCTGGACAAAATACCTAAATTAGGCATACAATTTGGGTGGTAACAACTGGCTCCATATGGGGCCTTGCACGCTGTTGTAGGGTGCAAGAGAACTCCAGAATATTTTCTCTACCTGCTAAAACTGCCATAAAAAGGCGAGAGAAAGAGTTGCAGGATGAATTCAAGCTTTGCATCTCATAACCCCACTGCCAACTACCCAAGATGTTCTATTTCAAGTTAAGGTTTTTTAAAAATGGCTCTACAAGGAAGGCGCAGGCCAAAATGCAAAAGGGAACATAGAAAAATGAAATCTAATGCTCACAAGATCGAGCTTATTCTTCCTAGTACCTACCCTACACTAATCATAAGAAGATACAAGACTAGGTGTAATAAAAAGGCCAATGTAATCATGCTAGCATTTTATGAAATGCATAAAATCTCCCCTTGTGTTTGGCTATGAACCAAAACAAGGTTATGTCAAGCATTCTGATAGCATTTGCTTCAATCTACATCATTATATGGCCGAAAACTGAAATGCAAGGTTGAATGGAGTGGGAGCATTTTGAGAGCGGGATCATTGGGAGCATCATTTTTCAAAAATCCTTGGGAATGGAGCATCATGAGAGTGTCTATATATATATATATTGATTTAGTAAGCCATCCACAGTTTCACAGTCTAAATTAGTTCATAATTCGACATGCATGGCTTAATCTTTGAGACAAGCATATAACTACAGGCAGGATCAACTAGGTAACCATCAAAGAAACTATATATATATATATATACACACACATGTTATGCATTCATATTCAAAAAGACATCTAGAATGCCAAATTAGTTGCAGAATATATGAAAACATGCATATTTGTATATCAATGAAGATAGAAATGCTGGTACATTAACGATTAATGATATAAGCATCAACCATCTAGAATATAGATTCTTTTAATTACAAACAAACGTACAAATGTTTAAGCCGTATAGTGGAAAGTGAATCATTAACTTATGGAATGAAATAGGTTATCTATCAATTGTCAATAATAGCATGACCAAATAGTCATGTTACAACTATTAGGTAATCTGCACACCGAAGTATGAAGACCGGAAGGTCCAAAAAAATCAACTTAGCTAGTTGCTAAACTCCTCTCTATAGAAGAAGTGTTCACTAATTGTGAAAGCACACTTGTTTCCAAATGTTGTAGTTTTGAGGTAGCACCATCATGTATGTCACAACACTCCTTGAGAAGCAATGTTCGATCATTGCTTATATCAGGATCCTCATCATTAATATCATCTATGATTCTTTTCCTCTTGTCGAACCTTTGCCTTTACCTCAATCCTTTAGGGACACCAATCCACACCACCCAATTTTGATAACACTGCCTAATCCAGGCCTTAAAATATGGTAGAAAAAAGCTTAACATGCTCGATCACTGATTTTGGTTTGAGTGAAGGGTACATTTTTGCTAAGGCCATGACAAAGGAGTTCAACAATCAAAACCACCAACACTGGGGTACATATAGGGCTTGGTTCTCTTGATTAAATGCCAATCATGTACCCTCATATGTGATAGAATCCAATGAAATGCTGCAATCCCATCAATCTTGAAAACTGTTACATCTACTAAGTTTTGAATGAGATATGAAATTCTATTTTCTTTGTGTGAAGTCTGATGAGGTTGAAACACTCTCAAACATCCTAAAACAATTAATAATGCTAAAAATTTAAGTAAAAAGTACAGTACCATTAGGGAGTGTCCAGGAGTGCTTAGGGAGCATCAAGGGAGTGCCTTGGGAGCACGCTCCTTGGCTTTAGAGCCTGCTTGGGACCTCAATGCTCCCAAATTGGCAGGGAGCATGCTGAAAAGGTCCGAAGTGTGCTCTTGGATTTTGTGGGTGTTGCCACAAAATCTAGCAGGTCTTGTGAGGGGACTCATAAGGCGAGGGTCATACCCTATCACAATAATGAGGAAGGATTGCCACTATCACCTCAATAATCTTCCTCCCGCTATTTAGTGGAGTTTCACCACAAGGGGGGCTTCCATGTATTCACCTATAAGGATATTCTTATTAGAGGGCTCCAGGTGATATAAGAAAGTGAGGGTAATATACCTTAATGATGGAATAGGCTCAGATCTTCTCTATAAAGGAGCAAGTTTACTAACCCTAGACTAGACAAGGGGCTCCTCAAGCTAGGGCTTCTTGGTATGCAATGATAAAGGAATACCTAGACATCTAGAAGTTAGAGAGGGGGTTTATTCAATGATTGGATGAACAAAGACATAGGATACACCCTCAAATAGACTCCAAATTGAAGCTCGACTAGGGTTTATGGTTTCTAGAGAAGAAAAACAGACTAAGAAGGATGACAACAACCCTATTAGGGGAGGGTTCACCACAACAAAGGTTAGATTTTTCATTTAAAAGGTATAAGGAGGCAAACCCTAAATTTTCATCCACAAACATCCATCCAAAATGACCTTAGAGATAGATTGGTGCTAGAAAAGCCTTGCCGACTTTCCTTAAAAAGCCTAGGAGATATAAAAGAAGAGAAAATAAACTTTAGTCAGTGGCTAATCCTACTTGGGCAAATGGAGTTTTAGGGCAAATTTAAAGGAAAAAGAAAATTAATTGGGGTAAGGGGGGAAAGCATTTTTTCCTCTTGTAAAACCCTAACTATCTTTTTGTGAGGGGAGAAATTAAATAGAAGATGCACACTAGGATTTCTTCTACGAATTTCATGGTAGAATACATTTAACATGAAAAGTTTTACCAAGATTTCAAATAAACAATATGCCTTTAGTCATGGAACATTTAAAAACCCTAGCATTAATCCATCACTTGCAAAATAATGAAAAATCAGCAATATGTTGATTTTTGTAGCTTGGGAGGTACACCAAGTCTCGAGGATCGAGGGTTTGGAGGAAGGAGCTCCACAAGTGGCCTTGTGGGCTTGAAACCCAAGCCTGGGGTTTTGCACCCATCGATGTTTGGGTCAAAAACGTGACGAGATTGCGACATGTGATGTATGAGGATGATAGTAGATGACGAGACGAATCCAATGAATCAAGAATCGTTCGATTCTGAGTTGTCGTTGAAGAGATATTAATTTTTGAAGTTGCAAGTGGGTTTTGTGGGTGACAAGTCATGTAGGCTTGTGTTTTTGGACTGTTGTACAAGCCCACCTTGCATATTTGTTGGAGCCCTTGTGAAGGCTATATATTAAGGTCAAGTGTGAGACATAATTTACACATCCCAAATGCACCAACATCAAAGAAATATCTCTGTAATTTGGTGCGAGTTACCTTACGAAGGATGCCGCAAGCTCGAGGAAGCTTGGGAGACTTGTTTGATGTGCCCCGTCACCAGTTCTGGGTGCGTTCTTCTTGCAGATTGGCGCCGTTGTCACAGAGGTGAGTTAGAGTTTTTTTGTGCATGTTTTTGTTAGGTATTTGTCTTTGTTTAGCGCCATAGAGAAGTGATGTAGGTACAACACTGTTGGAGGACTTGTAGAAGCGCCGAGAGGGCTAGTTAAGCCCCTCTCCTAGCCGCAGTCATCAAGGATAGGCCGCAACCCAAAAATGAGGTATTTTCCTGTCTAAATAGGCCGAGATCCTTGCTGTAGCTACCTATCGAGTTGCAGGAGTTCTGAGGAGGATCCTTGAGGCTTGCAACAACATATGGAGAAGGGTAGAAGGCAACAAAGAAGGGCAACTTATTGGGACAAGGAAGTATAGTGATTTGGAGCAGAATTAGCGCCATTGTGATGTCCTAACCAGAGCTCAGAGAATGCACAGAAATCGAGGTCAAGGAGGCAATAATAGTAAGTTGCAGATGTCACCTTGTTGATGATTGGATGCTATGTGGATGGGACCTTAGGAGAGGACATATTGAGAAGTCTGTTGGCAACCAAGAATAGGGTTTCCTAGATTTGCCTTAACAAGGAGTAGATGCTACAACAACATTGGTCACTCATGGTCTGTTGGAGGGCAGCATGAGAGTGGACCAAGTGCGAACATGGATTGGACATTTATGGATTGCTGGAGGATAGCGTGATAGTGTCCAAGTTGGAGGCTAGTGTGCACCATCTTCATGGACTTAGATGGTTGCTAGAGTGGCAGTTGTTGAGCTCAAGGCTTGATCAACCCTAGACTTGTGTGTGGAGAAGGACTTCTACAACAGATGATGGGCAATCCTCCTAGCCTGTGTTCATTGTGGGTGATGGACATCTTGCAGTGATAGGTGGCAGCCCTCTGTCCCCTATGTTGGTCTTCATTGGAGCAACACAGGAAGACCATAGCGGCTTGAAGTCCCTAAGTAGCTAAGGAGCAACAGTGGGCAGATTGAGAGTTGTTCACAAATAGAGTTGTAAAAAACCCGACAGGAGTCTCGATGTGTTGTGCCCTTGATGGACTAAGGCACAACTAGTGAGCAGATTGATAATTGAGGTTCAGTGGTCAGATTGACTTGGAGCATTGATAGAGGCAGGAGTTGCAGATCGGGAGCCAAAGGACCGGGCAGGTACAAGGTATGACGAAGGCAACTGTGAGGAGCTCTACATCAGCTAGACAGTTAGAGTATCTTGTCGAGGGCAGATTAGTTGTCGATGGATTGACACCAAGCCCCAGTTTTGTATCTTGTATCAGTGGATGTATGAGGGCCATTATCCTTGGTACGAGAGCCCTAGACTGTTATATTATATGTTGATTAATATAACGAAGTTGGGTTGAAAATTGTAAAAAGTCGTCCATATTTTGTGCACTAGTAGATTACTATTGTTTATATTCCGCTATGCAAAGTAGTATCGTTGTGATTCTCTTGGTTTGGTAGCGTCAAAGATTCTAAGATTCTATCCTAGACCTAAGATCGTGGAAAAACAACACAATAAACTTACAAATCTTTCCAAGAAAAGCCTTCTTTCAATCCCAAAAAGATGTCTCCAATGCAACAATGGTTCTCCATAATATCACATTTTTAACAAGTAGCAAATAAGCTAAGGCAATTCACACTCTTCTAAGAGAGGCCGAATTTACATTTGTGATGATGAAAAGTTTGAGTTAAGGGATCCTTTATTTATACGAGGTCTGTCTCTTCACCTTTACAAAAATATTAGCCTACAAGCCCTAAAACAAGTTTGACTTTGTGTTTTTGACAGTTAAAATCAATAAAATAATGCCATAAAGACCTGTGGGTCGATGTGCTCCAAAATCGTGACATCATTCTCTTTTTGGGCCATAAATGCTACAAAAATGCATGAAATGGCATGTAACATATAGAAACCGTAGCATGAATCCGTCACATGCAAAATAATGAAAAATCAACAATAAACTTACAAATCCTTCCAAGAAAAGCCTTCTTTCAATCCCAAAAAGATGCCTCCAATGCAATAGTCAATTTCCATAAAATCACTTTTTTACCAAGTAGCGAATAAGACAAGACAATTCACACTCTTCTAAGAGAGGTTGAATTTACATGTGAGATGATGAAAAGAGTGAGTAAAGGGATCCTCTATTTATATGAGGTCTATTCCTTCACATTTACAAAAATATTAGGCTACAAGCCCTAAAAGAAGTTTGACTTTGTGTTTTTGACAGGACAATGGGTTAGAAGGTAACCACATAGCTAAAATCAATAAAATAATGCCATAAAGCCCACTTGTGTGGGTCAATGTCCTCCAAAAGCATGACATCATGCCCTTCTTGGGCCATAAATGCTACAAAAATGCATGAAATGGGCCAATGAGATGCCCCATCATCATAATCAACTCCAAGTATTGAGGGGAGATCTCAAAAAGTGCCTCAAATTGCCTCCACATCCAAAAACCATGCTCTGGGTGCCCTATGTCACCCTCTCTAGGGATAGATGGGTGACATGGCACTATCTCTCTCTAGCATTGGGGCTCCAAGTGTGAGTAAAAGTCCTCCTTTGTCATCCTAGGAATGACCATCATCATCTGGACTTTGGATCAAGCAACGCCCATCAAACAGTGTTGAGGCCAGCCTAGGGGCGTCCTTGGTCTATTGGGTACATCATCAAGTAAATCTGACACCAAGCAAGAGGAGCTCAACGTTTGGGGGTGCTTTTGGGTGCCAATCATCATCAAGAATCATCTAAGTGCCCAACGCTCAACTTTGGATGGGCAACACTGAACTTGCAAAGTCATAATTTCTCTTTGGAAGGTGCAAAACAACTTGTGCATGCAATGTAGTGGAGTGATTTAATGACCTTTAGAGACCTCTGCTATTGTGTGAAGAACCACTTAACAAAACTATCTCAAGATCAAGTGAAAGCTACTGATTATTAGGGACAGTGGCCATAGATGCATCATAATGGACCATACCCTTAAAACTGACACAATGACACTTCAAACTGAGATCACCTTCAAATATGTAACTAGATTAATTCTGATAAAAGTGTTCCCTACTTGTGTTAGGGATGGCTAGATGGTCAACCCTATTAAGTGTTTCCGGGCTCTAAGGGGAGGTCACATGTCCTAATCAACCTTTTAATCTGTTGGTGCTTGTAATAATGGTGAAAATGGAGGGTAAGGACTTTAAGGTAAGGTGCCATGGCCATGGGACTAGCTGATGGAGGTCCATCATCCTGAATGTATAGATGTAAGGAGGGAGAAATTGTGGAGGCATCAATTACCCCTTTCCTTGACCTGCTTTTTCAACACCTATGGTGCGCCTTTTACTTCTTTTTGATAATGCATTGATTAGGAGTGCAAGTTAGTAGCCCATGCTTGCTTTTAATGTTTTAGCATTTATTTACTCCTTAATGATGAGTCAGTTTATTGCTTATTAGGGTTGCGACATGCAAGAGTTCGTTTATTATGAGATGGAGCAACAATTGATCAAGGAACTGGGTGGTGGCTAATGAGGGGGGTAGAGCTCATGCTAGGCTTTGCCCATGTGATAATTAATGTCTTGGCTATCTTTTGCATTTGAACTTTCTTTTTCTTTCATTGTGGCCATTTTGTGCTTTTATCTTTGTTTGGTTGCATCATCCTCCAAGGCAAAGTTTCCAACCCAAATTCAAGGATGAGGAGAAGAGAATGCCAATCCCAATGAACAAATGACCACAAGCCCGAAGAATGGGGATGGAATATGGGGAATGAGGGAAAGTGATAAGTATGGAATATCATGGACACGCTACTTCAATCCAAGTCTCCCAAGTAGTGCCCCTCCTATAACCCTAAGGCCTCATAAGAGGTATCGCTAGACTAGGGTCAAAAACTAACCTCCCTGGTAAAGTGAGAGAAGAGGTTTAAAATCAAGGTCGATCAATCGTCTAGATCACTCCTTAATTCATGTTAGTATGCCCAAAACATTAAGTAAAAGCACATGATTGCAAGATGGTTAAAGTTCTTGTTGAATGCTGACTTGCCTTCCTTCAAGAGGAATGCTGGATGGCGAGAGGTGTCTGATCGGTGCGAATGGTAGAGGATCATGGCATATCATCATGTACTAAGCAATATAGGATTGCTCGCTGGTTGGCTTTCCAAAGAAGAAGAAAAATATTCTCCTATGGGGTTACCCACTTTTTGGTGGGTGACATATGACTCCAAATTGGGGACATGTGCTCACCGTAGAGTGCATGATCCATATGCTTGAACAGGGAGTGCAGAAGAACCCCAACAATCCCTAGGGTCTCAGACCTATTACTTGTACACTCAAAGCAACTTGTTGATAGCATGTGAACAAGGTGTTTATCGTCACCCTTATAATTATAGGATATAAATAAAAACAATGCTTGAAAGAAAGTTAGCTAAATGTAGTTAATCTACTATGCATACACATCAACATGAAAAATGAATAAGTAGGGTGCACACACAATAATGCAAACAAAATTTAATTACCCACTTTAACCTAGGCTAGCATACAATGCACCAAGTATAGTCATATAATGAATGCAACCAATATGTTATCAGGTCAATATCACCCCCTTATCCCTATGACTAATTATGAGATATAACAAGAAAACATCATAATTAGCTATATCTTAATACTCAAACGCTGGATCCATGGCATAAGGGTGGGGGGTGTGAAAACAAATGAACCATGGATCAGATCACTCATACTACCTTGAGAAGGGACAGAGGGTGAAACAACGAAAGACAAATTCTACCGACACTTGGTATTGGAACCAAAAACAGAGACGCCACCTTTACTTGACCCATTTCTACCTTCGTTTATTGATTGATTTGCCAAACAAGGACACTTCACATCTTTTGGAACAACAAATTCTTCATCTGACCTACCCCTAGAATCTGTGGTTAAAAAGGGATAGTTTACCTGTTTTGAGATACTTTGAATGACCACAAGCTACCCCTAAAATGCCCCTTTAAAATTTTGTTCAGAATCATTTATCTCAGTTGTAGATTCCAAAGATTGGCCACAAAGGTCTAGTGACTGATCTGCAAAACTATCGCTATTGTAGTCACACAATTGTCCCTTTAGGAGAGTGGGGGTATCATTAAAATATGGAAAGAGCCATAAATATTTTCTCTAATCCGGATTACCATCATCCTCAATGGGATCAGATAGATCTTCCCCTATGTCACATCTAGGGCCACCTAGGCTGCAATCACCCCCTTGATGATGATCATTAGGCTTCCCCTATTGCAAGTAGGTTGTAGTTTCTTCTTCCCAATCTTCACAAGGCACCATACTAGTAGAGTTCAGTGCAGAATCACTCCCTTTGTGTTTGCAATCTAAAGATCTTTCCCTAGGATCATTTGTATCATCATCACGATCTTGGGTTGCGACTAACACATCCAAGGAATCTTACTCTAAGGTCGCTTCTTCAAGATCCTTAGCACCTTCATTACTATTGTGAGTTGTCACAATGATGTTCCTTTGTGATAATAACAATTATCATACTTTGGAAAGAAACACAATCCTTCTCTTTGATCCCGAGCACTATCCTTCTCAAGGGGGTTAAATGTATTTCCTTTTATGTTGTTCTGATGATTGTTGTCAACTTTATCACAATGATCTACCTTGAGAGAATCATTATAGGCTTTGTCTTCTATGCTTTGATCTTCAAAGTAGCCAGTGAACTTTTCTATTATTGAATGGAGATCATTTTCATTCTCAAGCCCCTCTTGGTTAGCAGTGACATCTTTTCTGATAGGCTAGAAATCATCATTATGAAACATGTAGAAAAGGCCCTTTCATTCATTGGGTAGATTGGGTTCATGGGGAGAGCATTCATGCTCTGTTGTAATTTGGAATGTCTCATGTTTATCATCATTTCTGCATTCTGCGGTACTTTCTTCTCCTTTGTTGCCATAGGGGGAATTCAAATTCATAGCCAATACCCAAATTTGTACCCCAAAACTTTGTCATAAATTTGTCATTTTCTTGGCCATCTAAGGGACAATGGTCTTCCACATTTGTGATTTCTTTTGGATCACTCCATTCCTCTTCTATATATCAAGCGCTAGAATTTCTCTAGGAATCAAGGAAAACCACTCGCTATCCAATTGAGGATTGCAATGCCTTTCCTGCACAACAACACATAATGTGCTTACTGCACAGTGCTTGTAAATAAGTTCTAGAAGGAGGATGTCTGTGGGATCTTCTTGATACTTCTACAATACCACATCGTATTCCTTCCTTCGCTTGTGCACATGCCCAAATAGAAGTTTACATCATTGCAATCCTTAGTCATCTGCTTGCAAAACTTCTTGTACTGATTCACATTTTCTTGAAGTGCTTCAAATTTTTCTTGATTCAAGGCCTCATTATCCTCTCGGTCATCATGAGGGAGACCAATCATAGATTCTTCATTTTCGGCAGTGGCATCATTTAGAATTACTTTTGAAGGGTTTAAATGACCACTTCCTTGTGAACCCTGATTTAGGGCATCTATATCTGCCTGAAATTTTGGACCATCTTCCCACCAACTTAGTGGGTATAGGTTTGGATTTTCATGGATATCCTCAACATCCAGAGCAGGGTGCATTTCATGCAAATACCAAGTTGCCATTGTCTTGAATCTTGCATAACAACCAAATAGAGATACACTAGGGTGAATTCAAAGTGCCTTGAGAGATGCTTGCTTCACCCTACAAGCATTGAAACTTTGAAGCTGAATAAAGAGTTAGGTCTTCACCCTCTACTGGAGTCACCAAAAGAGGAGATTTAACCTTGCCTATGGGATAAGCTCAATCAAGGAAATGAAGCTCAGGCCTCGAATTACGAGGAGGCTGAATAAACTCCTCCCTGGCAACGATACCAAAGATGTCGCAAAATCTAGCAAGCTTTGTGAGGGGACTCACAAGGTGAGGGCCAGACCCTATGGCAACAATGAAAGGATTGCCATTGTCACCACAACAATCTTCCTCGTGTTGTTTAATGGAGTTCCACCACAAGGGAGGCTTCCTTGTGAGGATACTCTTATTAGAGGGCTCAAGGTAAATATACCGTAATGATGGAATAGGCCCAAATTTTTATATAAAGGAGCAAGTGTACTAACCCTAGACTAGACAAGGACATCCACAAGCTAGGAATTATAATAAGCAATAATAAAGGAATACCTAGACATGTAGAAGTTAGAGAAAGGGTTTATTTAATGATTGGATCAACAAAGGAACAAGATAAACCCTCAAATAGGCTTCAAGTTGAACCTTGGCTAGGGTTTAGGGTTTATAGAGCACAAAAATAGATTAAGGATGATGTTAGCCCTATTAGGGGAGGATTCACCATAACAAAGGTTAGATTTTGCATTTAAACGGTATAAGGAGGCAAACCCTAAATTTTCATACACAAACATCCATTCAAAATGACCTTAGAGGCAAATCAACCTTAGAAAAGCCCTATCGACTTTCCTTAAAAAGCCTAGGAGATATAAAAGAAGAGAAAATATTTTAGTTTTAATGATTTTTGATCAACACAACTTTAGCCAGTGCCTAATCCTACTTGGGAAAATGGAGTTTTAGAGAAAATTTCAAAGGAAAAAGAGAATTGATTGGAGTAAGGGGGGAAAATATAATTTCCTCTTGTAAAACCTTACCTATCTTTGTTGTGAGGGGAGAAATTAAATAGAAGACGCACACTAGGATTTCTTCTACGGATTTCAAGAAAGAATACATTTAACATGCAAAGTTTCACCAAGATGTCCAATAAACAATATGCCTTTAGTCATGGAACATACAAAAACTCTGGCATTATTCACATGCAAAATAATGAGAAATCAACAATAAACTTACAAATCCTTCCAAGAAAAAGCCTTCTTTCAATCCCCAAAAGATGTGTCCAATGCAATAATCAATCTCAATTGAAAGATGCTCCATAAAATCACAATTTCACCAAGTAGCAAATAAGACAAGGCAATTCACAGTCTTATTACATGTGTAATGATGACAAGAGTGAGTAAAGGGATCCTCTATTTATTTTTTGACAAGACAAGAAGTTACAAGCCAACCCCATAGCTAAAATCAATAAAATAATGCCACAAAATCCCACACCTGGGTTGATGTCCTCCAAAAGCATGACATCATGCCATTTTTGGGACATAAATGCTACAAAAATGCATGAAATGGGCTAATGAGATGCCTTATCATCATAATCAACTCCAAGTCTTGAGGGGAGACCTCAAGAGGTGCCTCAAAGTGCCTCCACGTCCAAAAATCATGCTTTAGGTGCCCTACACCACCCTCTCAAGGGCTAGAACATTTTACTAGCAAGAACATAGTTAGAGGCATTATATGTGATGATTTGAACAACGTTAGCCACCCCGACCTCTTCAACAACCTCATCCAAAAGCTGAAACAACAAGTGTGCATCTTTCACCCTATCAAATGCATCAACTGATTTTAGAAACATGGTTCCCTGTGGGCAAAAGATAAGAAAGTTTATGATGGTACGGTTCCTTTGATCAATGTATCCATCGGACATGATGGTACATCTTGTTTTTGCCCATGAGCTTTTGAAATCTTTCAAATATTCATCAATGGACAAAACCTCTTTTTGCAAAAGAGATCCCCTTAACTCATGCATAGTAGGGCCTTTGAAGCCCTTTCTAGCAGCAAATATGGCATCAAACATAGGTTCATAATATGGTGAACGAGAAGCATTGAAGGGGATATCAACATCATACCACCATCTAGCTATGTAATCACAAGCAATTTCTCTCAATTCTTTCTTCCAATGGTCATCTAAAGTGGGTTGCATTTGACCTCTATTAGCTTGAGGACCATGTGCACTATCAGAGGGAGAGGAGGGTGTGAAATAACTTTTGATATCACCCTTCTTTTTCATTTTACCCTTACTCTTTTCTTGAATAGACTCCAAAGAGGGAGGAACATAGTGGAAGGGGTTGGATGCTTCAGTGCAAGGGATAGATGAAGAGCCCTCATAATCAAAATTGGGTTGACAACCATTGTGTGTTTTAAAATTTATACTCCCCTTCCTCCCAATTTCAGCCTCTATTTCTTTTTGTCTAGCTTTTTCTTCTCAAACTTCTCAAATTTTTCTATCAACTCCTTCCTAATCTCCCCAATTTGTTCTGAGGGTGCTGCACATGGAGCAATTTGGCCTCTAATACCAGCGAAGTGTTGTTTTAGCCTATGAATGCCCCCTCCACCTCCCTTAATTTTTCTATGACAAAATTTGCAATGCATTTGATTATCAATCATCTCAGCATATGCCCAAGCAACATCTTTCATTCTAGGAGCCATTTTATGATATTTGGACTTGGAAATGAAAGGAAACAAATCTAAAAATGAAAAGAAAAAAAAACAACTCTTCAATGTTCATTTCTTTTAGAAAAATTACTCTTTTCAATTTCTAGATTTGCAAAAACAAAACACAAGCAAAAACAGATTTTAGAAGTCAAAAAAGAATGCCTATAGGCTCTAGCCTCCTCAATGCTACTCTAGTGAACACCCAAGAAGCTCTTCACTACTACTCCAATGATTGCCCAAGACTCCTCACTGCTGCTCCAAAAACCAACTCCACAACTCTTCAAAAACTCCTTACAAATTCTCACACAAATGCAATGAGATAGTTGTGAGGAAATGTGAGGGGGTTGGGTAGCTTTTATAGGATTGGGAGAGGTTAGATGGGCTTCTTCAAGAAAACCTTAAACCCAAAAATAATTGTGTTTGGTGTCTGAAATTCCCTCCAAAAAGTGCTACTAGCCTTGTTTTACCGGCTTGACTGGTTTAAGTCAAACTCGGCCGAGCTGGCCTAGTCGGTCACCGACTCGGTCAATTTAAGTCAGACTCGGCCGAGTCGGTGACCGACTCATCCGGTTTGGTAATAGACTGGTCATCGCACTGGTTTTTCTACTGAGCCGACCCAACCAGGTGTCCTGCTCGGTCGGCTCGGCTGATTCCGATTCAATCCGATCGAATTTTAAAACACTGATTTAGTGTTAATGATCAAACATGTTCATGATTAGACTGAGTCCCTTTTTTAAACATTTTTAGATTGACATCAGGGACACTGTATTTGATGCTTTTGCATGAGACTTTACTTCTATTTTTAGAAGGGTTTTCCACACATGCATGTGCATGCAATTACATTGGCATGCATGATACTTGGTGCTTCCTAGGATGAGATATTTTGGTTTTGGGCAACTTTCTATTTTGGAGTATTTGGTTTAATCTTTGGATGAAGTGCCTTTCTATTTCTAGAAAATGCATTGTGCATGCAAGTGAATTTTGTTTTAGAATGATGAGTTCAAGGCTTTTTTTCTGGTTAAAAATGGCTATTGTGTGGGTGAACAGTTGGCAGGATGAGTCATCATATGCTTTTCTAATTTTGGTTGCTTGGGTGAGTTGGATGAGGTTTATTCATAGTAGGGGAGGAGTACTTCACTTGTTCTCATACATGTTCTTTATGTAGGTCCGGATGATTTATTTCAATTTGAGGGAGGTCCCTAGAAGGAAGGTCATTTTAAGCTGGTTTGGACTCTGGGGTATAAAAGTAATCTCTTACTTTTGATGCTCATGGAGCAATTTTTGTGATGGAGGAGGTTTGGAGTAGATTTGGTGATTGAATCTTGGCAATTGGAGATAAAACTAATCCCTTCACTTCCATGATTTTGGAGGTACAACTTTGACATAGAGGTCTGTTTTTGAGGGAAGTAGAAGTTGACATGTTACCGCAAAATCTAGCACCTTAATTCAAAGCCTCACTAAGTGCTCTAGGTTAAAAGGGTAACAATGGGATCAGTCACCGCTGTCATTTTAGCAACTATTCCCTTGCTATTTTGTGGTTGGATACTATCCCCACAAGAGAGGCTTCCCTAGTGGATGTTAGAGATTAGATAACCGAAGTGTTCCCAGGTTAATTTTCCTCTAAGGATTCTGCAGAAAATATCACCTCAAGGACAATGTTCAATAAATAAGGCTTCGAGGGAGATGAGATGGTAACAAGTTTAAGGGATCCTATAGCTAAATCTAGAGGACCTAAATAGTCATGTAAAGGCTCAAATAGGTACCCAAACACATGCTACCTTCAAATTACCAATTGCTTTTATAAATTAGGATTTTCTAGCAGCACAATTTATATAATGCAAAATTTACAACAATACAAAAATAACCTAAAATTGGTAATGAGCAATAAATAAGCAAAGGATATTTAATAGATAAAGAAGGAAATAGACTACAACAAATTTCAATGGGTGAAAATGCATAACAACAATAAAAAAACCTAGATGTCAGCCCTAATTTAGGGTTGAAAAATGCATAAAAAATGGTACTTGTTCCTTTCCAATACCAAATGTGTGCAAAGACTAACCATAGGACTATAAGATCCAAGGCGTTTTATGCTATTAAATGCATATTTTGTCGTAACCTAACCCTAATTTACCCTAGAAAATAAAAAAATTTAAAAAATCTAGGGCTTTATTTTAAGATGATTGACACACTAGTGGACTAGTGCCTTTCTTAATCAAGGAGCTATATTGGAGTCAAAGGGCAAGGTCCATGGAAGAAGACTGATTGGAATGAGTTATGAGAGAGAAAATGTTACATTGAGGTTTCTCTTCATCAAAAGCCCTAGCGACTTTCAATAAATTGGAGATAAAAAGGCAAAGAAGCTATACTAGGGTTCCTTGACGAAGACTTGATGATAATTTTGCAAAAGGAGATGTTAGAGCCATAAAAGATTCAACACATATGGTGAAACTTTTGTTGAATTTGCAATCCTACAACATTTACATAATGGAAGAAGATACTTACTATAAATGTGCATATCAACATAGAATCACATTAATCAACCAAGAGAAATTCCTTCCAATCACAATATCCTTCCCGAGACAATTTGCTACATCAATGCTCCATTGCGACCGAGAAAAAAAGACTACTATTGCAAACTCTCAAATGTGTGAGTGAGTGTGTCATAATGATTCATCTTTAAATCGACTTCCCTCCATTTATATGAGAGCAACCAACTCAATTTAATCCAATAATTGACGAAAAGACCTAAAATTAATAAAATATGTGATTACAAGTTAAGTAGGTCATAAGCCAACCTCCAAGATAGTTATCTTAATCATTAAACATAAAATAAACTTCCTTTCAACCCACACATGTGAGCAAAAAAACATCCAAGGGGATGTCATACTCTAAAAGTGGATTTCTCTGTCAAAATATGCCATGGATGACTCAAAAAGGGGTTCCCCTTCACTCAATAGCCCATCTCCTCATTTGTAATGTGTCCAATCATCAAGCAAAAAGCCTCCTCATCAATATATCATCATGAAAACAAGATCGTGTCATCACTCTAGGCCTCATGAAGGGGATGTCACAAAGCTAGGGTATGACATCATCATTTAGGAAAGTGTATCCTTCAGATGAGGCTCAAGTCATTTTCATCATCAAATAATCTCAGAAACATGGGAACGTCCATCAAGAAGGTAAAATGCTAGCTTGAGGGCATCCTATTGTCTTTAGGGTACATTAGTCTTCAAGGCAATGCTTGGGCTTAGGTGTGCAATGTTTCAGGCTCGAAAAAAAATTGAGGGAGTTGGATACATCCCAAGGTCAATGCTCCTCAAAAGGTGGTCAACGTCGTAGCTGGTGACTAGAATGATCATCAAATGGGATTGGACATCCTTTATGAAGTGCTGGAGAAGCCTCATACAATCCCTCAAGGGATGGTAGCTATACCTGGGGGCAAGCATCTGAAACATACTCGTAAAATCAAGTTTGATCATCATCATAGGTATAATAACATAAGAACATATCTCATGCAAAAGGCACCAAAGTACTTCACAGAACATCATATACTAATGTCTTCCTAGCTTAATAATTTGTAAACAAGTTACAATGCTTAGGTATGGGAGGGTTATCAAAAGGTCCTATTAGGTGCTTCGAACCCTAAGGGGAGGAACAATTCCTAGGTTGGCCCATCAATCGGTAGGTGCAAATTAGGGATTTACTTCATGGAGGATGCTACAGTGTTTGTACTAGCTATGAAATTCCATCATCCTTGAGTGTTATGATGTGAAGAGGGAGCAATTGTGGGACCTATGTTACCCCTTTCCTTGACCTATTTTTTTCGCCCCTCTTATGCTTTTTTTCTTTGTAGATCTAACTTGGGTCACATGCTTTAACCATTTCATCATTTACCCCTTAAAGATGAAGCGTTTCATTACTCATTAGGGTTGGGATAATCAAAGTTTATTTTATTTAGATAACTCATGCATTAGCTAGGAACTGTGTAAGGGTTAATGAAGGCGGTAAGAGCTTAGGCTAGGCTGTAAAAATTCTATCACTGCAACAATTGATTAATTTTGTCTACTTATTTGCTAATAAGTTATTTACAAAAAACCCTTCAGTAAACATTAAAATAAATTCTGTTGCAGATATCACACCATAATATAGAAACAAACACATGCACAAGAATCAACACATCAACATGGATATTTTGGACAAATGTCCCTGGAAAAATCCAATGCGGGAAAACCGGTGCAGCATAGGAGGATTTTATTATTCAGCAATTCTTCAGTACAACTGGGTGCCAAACAGGCTTACCCAACAAAGAACAAATTCTCTAGCACTTCTCCCAACCTCAGTGTCAGGCTTACTGGCCTCTACTCAGTTCCCAGACCTATTGCATCAGTGCCTGCCTCTCTGCATCACCCCGCAGGCCTTCCAATGACTGTGCAAACTGTTGCCTCTGCGTCTACCTGAAAGGCTCTGCGTTTGCCTCTCCAACCTCTGCGATGGTCTTCTGGTGCTGATCCTGACTCTCTGCCTCCTGCTGCTCCCCGGACCACTAGTTCGAATTTCTCAGCTAACCCCGCTCCAGAAATCGAACTGACTGGTCTCCCTCAGTGCGTTCTCCAACTGACCCTCAAGCCTCTTCTTATACTTTTCCTGTTGGTCCTTCAACGACCGAGATTAAATCTCTAATCAACGACTAAGATTAGATTTGTCTTGATCCATGACTTTTGGAACCTTCTAACCCAGTTTTATATTAATACCCATTAATATTTTATTTTTCCTAAGTTTAGACTTAAGAACTCTTTTAAAATATTAATTATTTTAATATCTCCCAAACCAGTTAGAATCTGCCCAAACCATTTATGGGTCTTGGAGATCTCATGTGCTTTAGCCTCTCCACCAATTTTCATGGCTAGAGCACATCTGATGCTACCCCAAATCAACACTCTCTCTTAGTGAGGACTGTGCTCTAGTAATACTCCACACTGAGCATTACTTTGATCATATGTCATCGGTACCTGTGCTGATGCTAATCCTCCCCGTCCAACATCCTTTGCATTGTTGCATCTTGTACTGCTGCCCATGGCTCTATCACTGCCACTGCTACATCTGTACTGCAGCTCCCTCTGCATCCGTGCTGTTGCTGGTCCATCTTCCCAACATTGCATCTGCACTGCAACTCCCTCTGCATCCGTGTTGCTGCTGGTCCTTCTTCCCAACACTGCATTTGCACTGCAAACTCCTCATCATGTTGCATCGTGCTACTGTGCTGCAAACTCCTCATCATGTTGCATCGTGCTACTGCACTGCAACATCATACCCATTTCTGCTACTAAAATGGATTCTTTATCATCCCCATCTTCTCCCTGAAATAATCAAACTTGGTTCTTCCAAGGGCCTTGGTAAGGATGTTTTCCACCTGTTCTCTTGTAGGAGTGTAGCTCAACTGTACAGCTCCTTGTTGGACACAGTCTCTGACAAAGTGACACCGGATATCAATATGCTTTGACCAATCGTGAAACACTGGATTCTCAGAGAGCTTGATGCAACTCTGATTATCGCACATGATCCTGGTCGCCTCCATCTTTCTTCTGAATAGGTTCACAAGCAGTTTTCTAAGCCATATGGCCTCGCACGAAGTTGTGCTTGCAGCCATATATTCTGCCTCTGCTGAGCTCAGAGCCACAGATTTCTGTTTCCTACTGCACCAGGAGGTCATTCCTGATCCAATGTTGAAACAATACCCAGAGGTACTTTTCTGATCCACTGAACTTCCGGTGCAATTTGCATTAGTGAATCCACTCAATCTCATATCCTTACTCCTGGTGTACAAGAGTCCATAATCGATTGTTCCCTGTATATCTGAGAACATGTTTGGCTACTGCCCAATGTGCCCTCTTTGGTTCCACAATGAACTGATTGAGGGTGTTGACAGCGTTACAAATGTTAGGCCTGGTATTGACCAGATACATCAGGGACCAAATGAATTGACTGTATAAGGTGGGATCAACATCCTTGTCTTCTGATGCGTCAATGTTCTTCTAGTTGGTGATCATTGGAGTAGCCATGGGTATACAGTCCTCCATCCTGAATCTCTTCAGGATTTTTGTAGCATATCTCCCTTGCCCAAGGAAGATCTCCCCCTTTTGTTGCCAAACTTCCAACCCTAGGAAATAATGCATTCGTCCCAAATCCTTCATATCAAATTCCGTGGCTAGATTCTTCTTGCAGTCCCCGATGAGCCTGGATGATCCTGTCAGAAAGAGATCATCCACATACAATACTAAGATTAGAGGCTCATTCTCTACAACCAGATAGTAGAGATTTGGATCTGCGTCACTCTTGACAAATCCCATCTTCTGCAAGTAGCCATCGATTCGACCATACCATGCTCTAGGTGCCTGTTTTAGCCCATACAAGGCTTTCCTCAATCTGCGCACATGAGACTTCTTCTCATGTGTCTCAAAGCCCTCTGGTTGTTTAATGTATACCTCTTCTTCTATCACCTCGTTTAGAAATGTCGTCTTGACATCCATCTGATGAATCTCCCACCCCATCTATGCTGCAAAAGATATCAGAGTTCTAGTAGATGTATTCCTGGTTACCAGGGCGAAGGTCTCTTCGTAGTCAATTTCTTCCTTCTGAGCATACCCCTTAGCCACAAACCTGGCTTTGTATTTCTCAACACTGCCGTCTGCAACATATTTAATCTTGTAGATCCATCTCGAACCTACCACTGATCTGTCTTGAGACCTTGGCACTACCTCCCAGAGATCGTTCACCATTATGGACTTGTACTCCTCTACCATTGCATCCAGCCAAACCTGATGTTGAGCTGCCTCCTGAAAACTGGCAGGCTCCCCATCCTGAGCTACTAATGCCTGATATCTATTTGGCTGTTTTCGCTCCCTCTTATTGTTCCTTGGTGCACCAATGAAGTCCTCTGCATCTCGCAGAATCTGATGAAGTTCCTTGCTCGTTCTTCCTTTGCTAGCAGGTGCTTCTAGTAGCTCCTCCTCATACTGAGATTCTTCCTGATTCGAGGAAGAATTCTTTACTTCTGTTGGTTGAAGAGGTTTGACCAACGACTCCTCTTTTGACTGCTCCTCAAAGGGCATTTCTCGAGATTTGCTGAAAGCTCTGTCTTCCATGAACTTCACATCTCGTCGAACTACTACCTTCTTGCTCCCTGGAAGATAGATTTTGTATGCCTTAGCATTCTTGCTATATCCCACTAGATATACTTTATCTGTAGTTTGATCCAGCTTCTTCCTTTTTTCCTCGGGTACGCGGTAATATGCTAAGCTCCCATATTTCCTGAAATGACTGACTTCAGGCGTCTTACCTGTGAAAACTTTCCCTAGAGTAATCTTGCCCAATGCCCGATGAGGAGTCCAGTTCTGAACATAGACTGTCGTGTAGCATGCTTCTGCCCACAGGAATTTTGGCATATCCTGATCATACATCATGGCCCTAGCTGCTTCTACAATAGTCCTGTTCTTCCTTTCTGCTACTCCATTCTGCTCCGGATTGTAAGGAGCTGTCCACTCTCTTCTGATGCCCTCCTTAGCGCAAAAATCAGTGAAGTCCTTATCGACATACTCTCCACCATTATCTGAGCGCAAAACTTTTATTTTTTTCCCAGTCAGATTCTCCACTAGAGCCTTGAACTCTTTGAATCGACAGAAAACCTTGTCCTTGGTTTTCAGAAAATAAATCCAAGTTTTCCTTGAGTGGTCATCAATGAAGGTAAGGAAGTACTCGGCACCACTAAGAGCTTTAGTGGACATAGGTCTGCAGATATCTGAGTGTATCAATCCTAGTACACTCTTAGCCCTGTTCTTCCTTCTAGGAAATCTGCTTTAGTATACTGTCCCAAAGCACATCCTCTGCATACATCATTTCGTTTCGTACCAAGATCCAGAACTCCTGTTATAGTGTTTTTGAGAATTCTCAGAGCCCCATGGTGCAAATGTCCCATTCCTCTGTGCCATAGTTCGTTCAAATCCTTGTATCCATGACTGCCTATTAGTGCCATTGGTGATTGTAGTTGTAGTCTATACACCCTGTTACTTTTGATCCCGATCTGCACTTTCTTTTTCCAGCTTGGGTGTTTGACGTATACTTTTTCCTTGATGAAGAAAATTTCATAGCCTTTGCCTTGAAGTTGCGACACGAAAAGTAAATTGATCCCCAATCCTGGTACATGCAACACATTGGTAGCACGAAACCGCTCTCTTGTTTCTGTTTGAAAAACTATGGTACCCCTCCCTACTGGAGTACACTTTGCCTTGTTCCCCATGGTGATCTGAAAGTTCATCCTCTCCTCCCGATAATCTGAGAAACATTCCCGGATTCCTGTCATATGCCAAGAGGCTCCACTGTCTATATACCATACTTCTGATGATGCAGAGCTAGTCACACAAGCCACTTCTTCTTCCAGCTTGGAAGCCAACATAAAGAAATCGAAGTCATTGTCTCTTGTACAATTTTCTGAAAATTTGTGCGAGTCTCCTGAGATGCCTCTGCATCATGGTCTCGACCCATAATTGATTTTCTCTTCTTGTTTCTGATTACTTGCTCTGATACCATGTGAAAATTCTATCACTGCAACAACTGATTTATTTTACCTACTTATTTGCCAATAAGTTATTTACGAAAAACCCTTCAGTAAACATTAAAATAAATTCTGTTGCAGATATCACACCATAATATAGAAACAAACACATGCACAAGAATCAACACATCAACACAGATATTTTGGACAAATGTCCCTAGAAAAACCCAATGCGGGAAAACCGGTGCAACATAGGAGGATTTTATTATTCAACAATTCTTCAGTACAACTGGGTGCCAAACTGGCTTACCCAACAGAGAATAAATTCTCCAACACTTCTCCCAACCTCAGCGTCAGGCTTACTGGCCTCTACGCAGTTCCCAGACCTATTGTATCAGCTCCTGCCTCTCTGCGTCAGCACTAGGCCTCTTTGCGTCACCCAAGTAGGCCTTCCAGTGACTGCGTAGTCTACTGCCTCTGCGTCTACCTGAGAGGCTCTGCGTCTGCCTCTCCAACCTTTGCGCTGGTCTTTTGGTGCTGATCCTGACTCTTTGTTCCGTACCCGCTGCCTCCTGCTGCTCCTCAGACCACTAGTTCGAATTTCTTAGGTAACCCTGCTCCAGAAATCAAACTGATTGGTTTCCCTCATTGTGTTCTCCAACTGACCCTCAAGCGTCTTCTTATACTTTTCCTGTTGGTCCTTCAATGACCGAGATTAAATCTCTAATCAACGACTAAGATTAGATTTGGCTTGATCCATGACTTTTGGAACCTTCTAACTCAGTTCAATATTAATGCCCATTAATATTTTATTTTTCCTAAGTTTAGACTTAGGTTTTCCATTAAAATATTAATTATTTTAGTATCTCCCAAATCGGTTGGAATCTGCCCAAACCATTTCTGGGTCTTGGAGATCTCATGTGCTTTAGCCTCTCCACCAATTTTCATGGCTAGAGCACATCCGATGCTACCCCAAATCAACATAGGCTTTTCTCTACACACATTCATTTATCCTTGCCAATATTTGGCATATTATCATCATGGCACATGCTTTTTCTTTTCTTTTTGTTGCATTAACTTATTAGGGCAAAATTTCTCGCCCCTACTCAAGGATGAGGAAAACAAGGAACCGAAATTGGTGACAAATAACAATCAACCCGAAGATGGGACATGAAGATAAGGGAGAGATGGAAAAAGTATGGATTACCATGGACCCATGATATCAATTAGTGCCTCCCATTTGTGCCCCTCGACATGAGAAAGAATGGTGTCAACAAAGGTCATACTAGCCCAGGGGCAAGAGATAACCACCAAGGTGAAGCATGGAAACAAGAGCACCACCAAAAGCAATCTATTGTCCAATTCAACCTATGATCCATACTAGAATGCCCTTAAACATTACATGAAAGCACTTGAATACACAAATGGTTAATGTACCTCACAATAGGTGACCCACCTTCATTAGATGAGTAAGCTAGATGAAATGAAAGCATTGACTGGAGCATGGATGGGAGGCCTTTGAGGGTAGCTATGTGTGAACCATCATACGGATGCTCACTAGCAAGTTGAACAAATGGGAGAAAACTATTCTACTAGGGCTTGCTGCTGCACAAACTAGCAGTCCTGGTTAATAAGCTAGAGGGCACAACAACAATTTGGGACAAAGGCCAATTGTCACCACAGTGTATGTCCCCTTCTCTTCTTGGATTTTCACCCGGCGGGAGGAGTCCCAGTATGGAGGAAATCACTTAGGATGATGCAAAGATCAAGTTGGCCTACAGATAGCAATTCGTACCCCTCACAAGCCTATAACTAAGAAGGAATTCGACGTCATTTGGAGACTCATTCAAGCAAGTTCAATCTTCTCAAGGTAGGATCTAGAAAAGGACAAAAAAAAGGAGAAGAACTAGATCAAAGTTTTTGGGCCTCTCTCTCTCTCTTGTGTTAAGGTTTCTACATTTGTTGGGCAAAAGAATTTGCTGGGCAAGTTGAAGTTGTAGAAGAGTTTGTTGGGCAGGTTGAAGTTGCAGAGGAATTTGTTGGGCAGGTCGAAGTTCCAGAAGAATCTGCTAGGTAAGTTGAAATTGCAGAAGTTGCTGGAAGCAATGTTTGACTTGGTCTTGGAGGGTCTTGGTCAAGGATCATAGGTCTTGGAATTCGTTAATTGAAGTTCTATAAGAAGAGAAGAATTCTTGTGGATTTTCCTCTCAGTTGGAGAGGTTTTGGCCCTGACTAACTACTTGCATTTTGTGTCCTATTGTCTCATTGATTTTATTGCTTGGTAGTTGTTTGATGATAAATAACACTAATAATAATCAAGTGTAAGAAGAAGCTAATCAAGTTAAGTAAAAATACATCACAAGCAGTTATCAAAGTAAGAGAAATCACCTAATCTAGTTGCCCCTAGATTTCTCAACATCAAGTGGGACAAAATGATAGAATAGTAGCTAGTAGGGCAGTTGGAAGGTGTTAAATTTAGGTCTGTTCTATGCTTAGAGCAATTTATTTCAATTTTCACAGTTAGCTCAATATCTTTTCTGATTAGCAATCACATTAACATTAAAGTAAACTGCAGGTAGAACATAAACATAAATCGCAGAAGAAAAGCCAAGACAAGAGGACACAAGATGTGGCGCTAGCCAGGGACAAACCCCAATGTGGGGAAACCCTTGATCAATTCTTCTTATATGTTCTTCAATAATTCAACAGAGAGGGAGAGAGAGATAGTACATTTACAACAGAAGTCAACACTTTGACTTATCTAGATAGATCATATCTAAGAAGATGATACATGAGATCAGTGGAAGAAATGCTACTTCAATTGATTCTCCAAGGTGACTCCTTCACCTATCATCGTGCTGCATCTCGTCATCATGCTGCACCTCATCGCGCTGCACCATGCTGCACCCATCATCACAACGCTGCACCCCATGACTGTGTTGTACACGTAATACTGCTGCACCTTATGCTGCACTGCTGTCCCATTGTTTGACACTGTTATACCTTGTGCCACTGCTGCACTATGCTGTTATTGCAGTGCCTGCTGCACCATAGCTGCTTGTGTACTTGTTGCACCAAGTACCATACTGACCCAAGTACCATTGCTGCACTATGATTGTTGCATCATGTACTTGCTGTCCCATGTATCCACCATGAACCATTACTGCTATGTACAGCTACACTGCTGTCCCACTGTGCCTTGTTCATTATGTACTTGTTGTCCATGTATTGTTGTTATGTACAACTATACTATTGTCCCACTGTGCCTTGTGCATTATGTACTCGCTGTCCATGTATTGCTGCTATGTAGAGCTATACTGCTGTCCCCCTTGTAACACCTAAAACACACATAGATTTCCATGCTTTCACCTACAACACACACGCTTGTTTAGTCATGCATTTCACCACTTTCTTGCTGCGTTCAAGGGCTATCGATGTCGCGGTTAAGGATTCCCTTGCTATCCGTAGGTAGAGACCTTAACATCCTTTTCTTGTTGTGGTTTAGGCTTGCGTATGATGCCTCCTTGACTACGACCTAGACTAGGCTTTATAACAACTGCTAAGACTCTCCTTCTAAGTGTCTTCTTGCTGCTGAATAAGGTCTTCACAAACAGTGATTATGGCATCAGTGTATAAGGCCTTTTCTGCTGGCATATAGGAACCTTTGAACAACGTATGGAAGATTGTGGATAGGCCTCCTCGTGCTACTGGTTAGGGCTGCATAAAACAACAGCTAGGTATCCTTGATTGGACCGCGGATTAGGGCCTTTACTTGCTGCTTGTTAGGCCTCCTTAGATTGTGGCTAGGGCACCTTGAAGACCGTGGATATATCTCCTCCTTAACGCTGCTAGGGCTCTCCTTTAACTGCGGCCAAATCTCTCCCTTGCTTGCGGCTAAGACTCTTCCTTACTACGGCTAAGATAAGACAAGATCTACCTCCCTTTAGGACTGTGTATAGGGCAACATTAGCCCTTCCTTGGTAGCTGATTAGGGCACACCTGAACAACAACTTGAGCTCCTAGATTGGACTGCGGCTAGGGCATTTTATCTCCATTAAGACAGCATATGGAACCCTTCTTGACTGCGTAGAGGTGTCTCCTCCTAGGATTGCATTAAGGTTGATTAGGGCTTCTTCATTAGGGCAGCGTTATCCCTTAGGATCTCTCCTCCCACCAAAACCCAAAGACAAGTATAGAGAAAGAGATCCCAAGTGAGTGTGTGCAAATGACTTTCAAGGAACCTCTATTTATACTAAAACATTGAGCACATGTGGGGTCTATTTGGTTGCTTTAGATCAATCCTACACCTCTCAATGAGAGGGATCCAAGAAAAATATCTGCTGCCATTAATAAGATGACCCACATGGAGTTTGGCCCTAGTTGCCAATTTTAACACTCCCTCTCAACTAGGGAGAACTCCATCCGCTAATCCATATGTTCGACTGTACTATCTCTGCCATCAGTGCCCTGCACTGCTCTGCTGAGCTCTACTGAACCATGAAGAAGAAGAATTAATCGAGAATGTCTCATACCATTGTCTACTGACCCGAAGTCAGTTCCATATGAAGAGAGTGTGTGATATCACTCTTACTGACCCAAAGTCAGTTTTACTAATCCTAGATCAATATCACAAGAGAGTGTCTCAAACCACTCATATTGATCCCAGATCAGTTTCATTGATCCCAGATCAATGGAGGTCATCCTAGCATAGGGAGTACGGTAGATACAACGATGCGTCCATCGATAGTACTACTATGGTCCCTAACCCCATTTCCCTGCTCATTGATCAAATGAGAGGTACTTCCCATGAGTCCCAAACTGCATGGGTAGGATGCCTCGAAAGGAGAACTAATCATCCTGTCCCAAAGTCGCCTCGGGGTATCACAGGGGAAGGTTGAGCCATTCACCATATACACATCGCATCATTAGGGGAGGGTGAGTTGCCCTATGGTCGTGTGTTTCACCAGTAAGTACCCCAATCCCCCAGAGCTCCTAGAGATCAATGCATGCAACATGCAAGACCCTTATAAGAAGGTCTCTCAACGACTCCAAGTCGTTTGGGAAAGTCACAGATTTGACCTTTCCCCGGGCTTTGACAAAATGTGGGCGACCTATACATCAGTCTCAATGCGATGGAGCTTCCTCGTTCATCGACTTACCATATCCCAGATAAGGTAGTATTTCATGTCTATCTGTTGGAGCAATCATCAAATACAAGATTCCTCAACAATCGAATGCCCCCCTGGTTGTCACAGAGGATCACGGTGGTATTCATCATGTGTACAAACAACTCACTGAAGAGCTTCCACAACTAGGCAACTTCATATGAGATCATACTCGTGGCTATGTATTCGGTCTCAACGATGCTTATAGCAACTGACTTCTGCTTCCTGCTCATCCATGATATCGAAGTAGAACCCAAAGAGAGCCAACACTAAGAAGTTCTCTAGTGATCCTCCACACTGCTTGCCCAGTCAACATTCGAATAATCATGCAGCTTCATATTTTCGGCAGTGTATCTCAATCCATGAAAGATTGTGCCCCGAAGATATTTAAGAAGATTCTTGGCATGAATCCAGTGAGGCTCAACCAAATATGAGCTCACCATACAAACTGGAAAACATATATCCGGATGGAAGTTCACCAAGAACATCAATGCAAATGAGTTTATGAAACTTAGAGGCATTTCCCAAATTTGGTACGTCATCACCACCATATAACTTCTAAAAGTTAAGGTCCTCGAGGTAGTCACGGGCTTGCAGTTTACCGTTCCACATCTGGTATCCAACTCCCTCTTACTTCTTCAAATGAGAGGGTCTGCACTTGTCAGAAATAGGTCGTCCTTAGAAGGTGCTGGTATGAGAGGTCTATCATCCACAACCTTCAAACAATAGTTTGGATCGACTTCACTCTTAGTGAATCTCAACTTCATCTGACAGCTATCAATCCTCTCATATCAAACCCAGGGTGATTTGCTTCAAGCCATAGAGGGCTTTCTTCCACATGCACACATGAAATTCCTGATCACGAATCTCAAACTTCCTCGAGTTGTTCCAAACCTGTGGACCTGCTACATGAGGGGGATGGTCCCCTTGTAAGATTTTCCTTTGGTACATCTCAAACATGTACTTTCATGCTCCTTTTGAATTCAGACATCCTTGTCATCATTTGACTCATAGACCTCCGGTGCTATGTGTCAATTGACATGGTCCCCAATGGACTTCCTGCAACTTGATACAAATTGCCAACCCTGAACCCATGAGTAAAAGCATCTTTGAAAATCCTATTTTCAAACACGTATCTTTCCATCAATGAATGCCACCCTGAAACCTTTGAATTCCATTGCCGAAATGGACACCGGGTTCTTCTTGCGATCAGGTACATAAAAGAGATTCTGTAAATGAATCGAGTTACCCTCATTCAATTGAGTAGTAACACCGTTTACGGGATAGGTGGCATCTGCTCCAAGTATAATCCCACGAATGTTTCCATCTCTACCAAATTAGAGAGAGCACCCTTCTATCCGATGGAGTGCCTTGAAGCACTACAATCAATAAGCCAGATTCCCAAAGAATCTGAAGGAGAGGGCCAATACAAGATAACACTTATTTATTTTATCAGAAACAACATTTGATTCTTCATACCTGGGGTTCCTTGCTTTCTTTGAAGAGTCGGCCGTTTCCTTGATGACCTATATTACCTGTCATTCCTTTGATCATTTGAAGATGTCCTTAGAATGATTGTTATCATCATCAAGTGATGTGTCCTTGCCATTCGGACACTCTTTCATATAATGGCCGAACGAGGCATTTGCCTTTACTTCCACCATTAGATCTAGATTTCCGAATGAAGTGATCTTTAGGTAGGCCATCAGAAACTTCCGCTGCGTCATTTTGATAATATTCTCTGCTTTGACTTCACCCTAGGTGAATTTGAAGAGGGATGAGGAATCCATTGATCCTTTTGTTCTTTCCACACTATCTTCAGTGATTGCTCTTTCACTCTTGCTTGGGCTATGTCTTCACCTCAGCTCTGATACCATGTTAAATTTAGGTATGTTCTATGTTTAGAGCAATTTATTTCAATTTTCACAGTTAGCTCAATATCTTTTCTGATTAGCAATCACATCGGCATTAAAGTAAACTGTAGATAGAACATAAATATAAATCGCAGAAGACAAGCCAAGACAAGAGGACACAAGATGTGGTGCTAGCTAGGGACAAACCCCAATGTGGGGAAACCCTTGATCAATTCTTCTTGTATGTTCTTCAATAATTCAGCAGAGAGAGAGAGAGAGAGATAGTACATTTACAACAGAAGTCAACACTTTGACTTATCTAGATAGATCATCCCTAAGAAGATGATACATGAGATCAATTGAAGACATGCTACTTCAACTGATTCTCCAAGGTGACTCCTTCACCTATCATCGTGCTGCATCTCATCATCATGTTGCACCTCATTGTGCTGCACCCATCATTACAATGCTAGACCCCATGACCGTGTTGTACACATCGTACTGCTGCACCTGATGCTACACTGCTGTCCCAGTGTTTGACACTGTTATACCTTGTGCCACTGCTGCATCATGCTGTCATTGCAATGCCTGCTGCACCATAGCTGCTTGTGTACTTGCTGCACCAAGTACCATTGCTGCACTATGATTGCTACATCATGTACTTGCTGTCCCATGTATCCACCATGAACCATTGCTGCTATGTATGGCTACAATGCTGTCCCACTGTGACTTGTTCATTATGTACTTGTTGTCCATGTATTGCTGCTATGTACAGCTATACTTCTGTCCCACTGTGCCTTGTGCATTATGTACTTGCTGTCCATGTATTGCTGCTATGTACATCTATACTGCCGTCCCCCTTGTAACACCTACAACACACATAGATTTCCATGCTGTCACCTACAACACACACGCTTGTTTAGTCATGCATTTTATCACTTTCTTGCTGCGTTCAAGGGCTGTTTATGCTGTGGCTAAGGATTCCCTTGCTGTCCGTAGGTAGAGACCTTAACATCCTTTTCTTGTTGCGGTTTAGGCCTGCGTATGATGCCTCCTTGACTGCGGCCTAGACTAGGCTTTATAACAGCTGCTAAGACTCTCCTTCTAAGTGTCTTCTTGCTGCTGAGTAAGGTCTTCACAAACAGTGATTAGGGCATCAGTGTATAAGGCCTTTTCTGCCAGCGTATAGGAGCCTCTGAACAGCGTATGGAAGACCATGGATAGGCCTCCTTGTGCTGCTGATTAGGGCTGCATAAAACAATGGCTAGGTATCCTTGATTGGACTGCGGATTAGGGCCTTTACTTGCTGCTCGTTAGGCCTCCTTAGACTGCGGCTAGGGCACCTTGAAGACTGTGGATATATCTCCTCCTTAATGCTGCTAGGGCTCTCCTTTAACTGCGGCCAAATCTCTCCCTTGCCTGCAACTAAGACTCTTCCTTACTGCGGCTAAGGTAAGGCAAGATCTACCTCTCTTTAGGACTGTGTATAGGGCAGCATTAGCCCTTCCTTGATAGCTGATTAGGGCACACCTGAACAACAACTTGAGCTCCTAGATTGGACTGCGGCTAGGGCATTTTATCTCCATTAAGACAACGTATGGAACCCTTCTTGACTGCGTAGAGGTGTCTCCTCCTAGGACTGCGTTAAGGCTGATTAGGGCATCGTTATCCCTTAGGATCTCTCCTCCCACCGAAACCCAAAGACAAGTAGAGAGAAAGAGATCCCAAGTGAGTGTGTGCAAATGACTTTCAAGGCACCTCTATTTATACTAAAACGTTGAGCACATGTGGGGCTTATTTGGTTGCTGGCCGACCTTGACAAATTGTCCCATAACACAAATAAATTCATATCTCCATGAATACTTATCGGAATCGGATGATCTTTAGATCAATCCTACACCTCTCGATGAGAGGGATCCAAGAAAAATATCAGTTGCCATTAATAAGATTACCCACATGGAGTTTGTCCCTAGTTGCCAATTTTAACGGAAGGCCAACTCAAGTCCCTCATGTGCCTGAATGAATAAGAGGACTACAATAACAATGATGTAAGGGGTGGCCCCTTAATCTCCAAGAAAACTACTTGTGGTGTTCCCAAGTGGCTGGGAGGGCACAAAGAATGTCCTCATGTGTCTCCATTTGAATCGAACAACCCTGTGCTCCATCTATAAGGACTCTAGTGATGATGCAAGCCCTCCCTTGTCTCTTTAGGTGAGAGTCGAGACAAAACCCCATCTGGGCCTTGGATCAACTGCCAAATTTGTGGTGCAAGTGTGTAGCCAGTTGGGCAATGTGATCCAAGTGCATCATCATCATCGAATAACTGGGACACGAGCAAGCAATAGGTGTTGTTGAAGGATCCCATGGTGTGGCTATCTTCTCTCTGTTATGGTGGAGGCTCATGGCATTAAGACCCTTTGGAGGGCTTGGATCCCGTATAGGGAGACCAAACCCCAAGATGAAGACCCACCTGCAATCCTGTATAAGATCCAATGTGTCTCCTCACCTTCTAGTACAACAATTCATTAGTGCAATTGAGCAAATGAGCTTACAAATCATGGAACCAAGTGGGCACTTCATAGTGGCATGCCCTTCCATAATGGGCTTTAGAATGTACAAGTGTCCCTAGGTTCAAGAGGGAGGTTAATCAAGGACCCTATTAGGTGGTTTCAACTTTTAAACTCTAAGGGAATGACAGGTCTATGGTACATCCATCATGTGGTAGGTGTCATGTGATATAACGATGGATAGAGTGGGGTATCAAGGGGAGGCTCCAAGCCACATGCCATGGTACAAGGGCAACAATAATGAGGGAAGCCTACACATGGGTGTATAGATGTAGGAGGGAGCAATTGTGGTACATGAATTATGCTGACCTTTGTTTTTCCACCCTTTTTCATATGCCCTTTGCCTTTTATTGATTTTTCTTTTTATAATTGCTTGGGGCTCGAGGGAATGCGAGCATGATGTGAATGATATAGTAGTGAATACCCCCCTTTAGGTTGGGCAGTTCATCACTCACTAGGGGTTGGGACAATCATGGGTTCCATAGTGATGCAGAGCGCTCATATAGGGGCCCTAAGAACCAGGGTGATGGCCATGATGATGAGGGGTAGAGCTCATGTTTGACTTTTGCCCACACGCTAAATTTTTATATCCCGACCATCTTTTGCATTTTATGGTACATTTATTGTTGACAATGGCCAAATTATGCTTTCTACTTTCTTTTTAGTTGTATCAAACTTCGGGGCATCGTTCCAGGCCTGACCCAAAGTGTGGACAAGGGAAGGGGGAGGCTAACTCTTTGTGGACCCAATGGACAAATGTGGACCCGGATGGGAAATATGTAAAAGGGGTTGCAATGAGCGGAGAGGAGTGATGTATGTGGTGTCGGGAAGTGGGACCATGCAACCATAATCAGGGTGTCCCATGTAGTGCCACTCCTAAAGCTATTATCTAGTGGAGGAGATCCCACAGGACTGGGATACAAGACTAACCACCAAGTTGGATAAGGGGACAAGAGTATAAGCCAAGCCCATTCTTTCCGTCGAATCCCCCCACTAATCCATGTCTAGATGTGTCTATGATAAGTAAGCAAAAATACCCAATTACATAATGAAAGCCATACCTTTGTGGTTGGAAGGCCCACCTTCAAGCATACGATCATAACAGATGGGCGAGGGCACATAATGGATGGCTCTGGTGGCGGAGATGGTGGCACATCGAGCTATCTCGTGGTTGCAAGGGGCTGTTGGCTGTTGGCTAAAGACAATCTAGGAGAAAAATTCTCCTATGGGTATCACCCATGGGTGGTAAGTATCAGGGCTTACCGACTTGGGTGGGGAACAACACATAAGTGGAGAAGGAATTGCTATTTTGCAGGATTTTTGGTTGATGCCTGCTTTAGTTGTTATGAAATTTGTCTTGAAATGTGAGTACACAAATACTAGGAAATGTGGATTATAACATTTTATTAGAATGGAGTTGAGTAACATTGAATTTTCGCATGCATATTTACTGCTAATGATTAAGCTTGTTCACAAGTATACCCTTTGGTTTTAGAGTTTGAGATCAGGCCAATTTTTTTTAAACATCTTTGTATCGACATCGAGGACACCGTATTTAGTTGCTTCTGAATTATACTTTTATTTTTAAAAGGGTTTTACACACATGCACATGCATGCAATCACATTGGCATGCACCATACTTGTGCTTTCTAGGACAATATCTTTTTATTTTGGTCAACTTTCTATTTTTAGAAGTTGCATGCATGCATATCTTTGGAGTTTTTGGTTTTATCTTTGGATGAAGTGCCTTTCTATTTTTAGAAAAGCATTGTGCATGTGGGTACACAAATTCTGTTTTAGATGGATGGGGTTGTGTTTTTTTCTTGGGCTATTTTTTCTAGTTAAAAAAGGCTACTTTATGGGTGAACAGTTGACAGGATGAGTCAGCATATGCTTTTATATTTTGGCTTGGCATGTCATCACATGCTTGGTTGAGTTGGATGAGGCTTATTTGTAGCAGGGGAGGAGTTCTTCACTTGGAAGCATGCATGTTCCTTTTGCAGATCTGGATAATTTATTTCAATGAGGAAGGTGCTTAGAAGAATGGGTTATTTTGAGTAGGTTTGGAGTATAAAGTTGGCAATGACAGGTACCGAACTTGAGGATCATGTAGTTCTATTCTTGTCATTATTACATCCCTTTCCAATTCTATTCTTGGTGAAATTGGAGCGCTCAGCATGCGGGTGCTTTTGCATCTATTTTTCTATTTTTTCTGTCTTCTAAATTTGTCCAAGGAAGATGCTTTAGTGGTGAATCATCCTCAGCAGTTTTAGGATTTTTCTTTGACCACGGGGGCCACCAATCTTAACTGATATGTACTATCTTATTCAATTTTGGTTTTATGTTGGGCAATGGTGGGTGCTGCACAGAAGGATAGCATTGGAGCTTATTTCAGGGTTGCTTTTATGCTGTGTTGAGCTAAGGAGGGTGCCATTCTTGGAAACTTTCTAGTGATATTTTCAGCACATCTAGAGCATCTTTCTTTGAATGAGATATACTTTTCATGCGTTTTGGCCCTTATTTATAGCCAGACTGGTGCACCTCCTTTGGTGACCTTTATGGGATATGTTACTGGATCCATTAGGCCCAAGGGCTGGATATGCAGATCCCTGGATCAGATATGGATTTGAATTCATCGGTATCTATGCAGGATCTATCCATGACAATGCCAAAACATCAATGTTAATGCCATGTAATCCAAAATGTCAAGAATGGGAAAAATAGTGGATACGATAATGAATTTTCTCGGTTTACATGATAATCAGTGGATTACATGACCATCAAGGGTTTCTTCAACAGTCGACTGTTATTATAAACTTTAATACAAATGTTCTGAAATATACTAAAGTTTCTAAACCAGTCCCTTACATATTCTAACTAAAAGTTAAGTTTATAGACTACTTACATATTAAAAGTAAAGTTTATAGCCACTTAACTAATGTAATGTAATAACTAATAAGTTAATAACTAATAATTAGTGTTTAAGTTGTATAAAATAATTAATGTTAAATACTTGTAAATGATACATTAACTATAAGCTTATTAATAATTTTTAAAAATTTACATATATTTTTTTTAACTTCTATTTAAATTTATTTTTAAAAATTGTAAAATATATTTATATTGTTTGTATTTGCCATTCCCTGCCGTATCTGAATCCTTGCTTTTTAAGAAACTGGTGGATCCGATCTGTATCCAGATTCAAATTCTGGTCACTTAATTTATGGTCAAGTTGTAGTAGTTATTCACTTATTCTTGGCCATTTTAGGGTCTATCTTTTAGTATGCTCATGCACTGACCTCTTAGATATTCATGCATCAGATTTCAGTTCTTTTCTGGGATATTTTCTGTCATGCTCATCTTTCCTATTCCGAGTTAGATAGGGCACATCACTTGGAGGATCCTTGTGCTTTTTCAAAATGTATATTCATTAATTGGTCTCTTGCTTTGTATGAGACTTCTTACGGTCGACTTTCTTGTATTTGGGTGAAGATCAATCATCAAACCACCCAAAAGCTAGGTGCTATAGTATAGATTCTTAAGGTTTTGGAGGTGACCTTGCATGGCCCCTACTCTGGGTTTGAAGATATTGTTTGATATTTTCTTTGTATGGATCTATTCTCATATATAAGAGATGGAAAAATCAGAGAGAGACGTTGATTGGTGATTCTCAAGTCTTTCCATTTCTTGTTCTTCTGCTTCCATACTTCACTCTCCAGTTCACTATCATGTCAAATCTTTGATTTAGTTCGTGTTCGAGTGTTGGAGCTGCTCGCATAGTATTCACATGACTTTGCTATCAGTATTGTAAGGGTAAAGTACTTGAGTAGTGACTTCACAACCCCCTAAGTCCTTTTGTAGTGTTAATTTGATATTGTCAGACCTTGCATTCACAACTTTGAAACAAGAAAGAAGTTCTTTTGGCAGTCAGTTACTTGTTTGCAATGTATCCAATGGTTTGATCTTAAATCTTTTGAATTGGTGAGCTTTGAGTAGCACTTGCCTCCTCAACTCTCTTCCCTTTTTCTTTCCATGTCCATTAGATAGAAGACACCAGTCAGAAAATACATAAAATTAATACTTTTTTTCACTGTTTTTGAGTGTTTTACTCGGAGATCTGCAATTCTTTGCCACAGATCTGAAGTAGTTCATAGCAGATTTGTAAAGGTAGAAGCTTATTTGACATTATTATGCATAAATCTAAGTTTTCTTGCTGATACAAGGTGTTTAACGGTAGAAACATGAGTAATCTCTAAGATTTAGGGATTATTTTGCAGAATTGATGCTTTTTGCTGGGTACATTTGAAGATTTTTGGTGTCAAATCATTAGTGATTCCCTACCCAGAGGCTAGGAAGCACTAGCCCGAAGTGAGAAAGTGTACTAGTGACAGCTGCGTAATTCCTAAGTGTTACATTCGATTCCTTACTAGTTGCAAGTGATAGCACTGTCATCTCATACAATGTGGTAGAGCACCTTATATTTCATCCATTAGGTAGTTTAATAATTTGTAAGAGCACTACTACTATAACTAAAGACAGTTCATTAATTTGTTATGTCACTTAAGTTTTAACATGACGTGACTTTTTAAACTTTGAACTCTTGTATCGGGTGTTAATACTCCAACGTCCTCTCAAACAAAATACTACTTTTCAACTATTTACCAAGTTCTGAACTGTACTCCTAAGTTGAGCATCCTCTCTCTGATATGTTGTCTGTGGTGGTGGTGTGAGGTAACATGGGCTACACAGAATGTGTTTGAAGAACACTTTTGTAGGGTTCTGAGTGCTTTGTGGTTATGCATTTTTTGTGGGTTTGGTTCTGTTTCCCTTTTTTCTGCTGCATTGTTTGCAATTGTGCCTCTGGGTATGATGGCATATGTGTCCTCTTTCTTCTTTGCTTGTTCTGTTGTGGATCCATTAGCATATGTGTTTTCTTCTCTGTTTCTACTCTTTGTCTTGAACTAAACATTTTATATATATTTTCCTAAGGTACATTCAATACAATTTCTCTGAAATATAGACTTCAGAAAAAATAAAAAACTTTAAAACCCTTTTAATAAATATAATTGTCTCCTCTCCCATTTCTTCATGGGGCGGCCTTTCCCTCCCAATGACTCTCTTTCCATCTAATAAATTTCTAGCACATCCCTCAAACCTTAAATATTCACAAGCTTTGGAATCGATATGATTTGATACAATGTTAAAAAGTGAACACACACACAAGGGAGATTTGGATCAAAACATTTTATTAGAATGGAGTCATTTCATACAATGTGGTAAAGTACTTCATATTTCATCCATTAGGTACTTATGATACCTACCGCATCTAACTATCATAATTAATGGCACTTTATTAATTTATTATGTCGCTCAACATAGGGTGACTATTAAACTTTGGAATCTAGTATTGGAGTGTTAATAGTCCAAGTCTCCAACAATTTGTAGATTGTAGTGTGGCTTTGTTCACGATACTTTCGGTGAGGATTACATTTAATCTGCAGATGTTTATATCACTCATATGAAGTGATATTCTTTCTCCTGGGCTACATCCATATTGTAATTGACTTAGCATTGGTGCTTTTGAGTTTATATTTCTGCCTCAACTAGTACAGGGTATTTTGAAAGTACTATCCATGATTTAATCTATTTGGATTGCTGGTTTTGGCGTCCACCTTCTTATGAATGATATATCTGTTTAGAATTTAGAGTATAAACAAAAGAATGACATGTTATGTTCCAAGCAGTTGAAAGGTCAGATGGTAGATAAAACTTGTGACTTTCTTAAAACAAACCTCTATGAGGTTCAATTGAATTTCAATATTAGTTCTGGCATAAATCAAACATAATATGCATGAATCAGAAGATGGTACTGTCTGCCTTATCAGGGAAGGCAGCAAATGACTATTGTCATCCTTCTAATCAAAACATGATGAACTCCCTAAGACATGACAATTTTTCTTTATCAAAAAGCTGCAAATGGAGCTCAGCTGTTTTGAAGCTTGGCCTTAATCTGTGCAGCTACAATGTTTAAATTCAAGCATCTTTTAACGTGTTTAGTATTATTTCATAACTGAAGTGAACTTCTAGTGTGCTTATTGGGTGCCGTTCTGAAACTGTGGTTGCAGTCGTTGTCGATCCTTTGAAGAAGCTTCCATGTTGTTGAAGGAGCTGTACTTCTTTGACAGTCGTCTGTATGGTGTAGCACATGGGTTACTAATGGGATTTAGAGAGAGAGTGTGGGGGCATGCACAAGAACTTTTTGATGAAGTTACTCGAATGGATTCTTCTACAGCATCAGCCTTTTACAATGCTCTCACTGATATGCTATGGCATTTTGGCCAGGTTTTTATAATTCATTGCTTTAAGCTCTAATTTTTAGATATTTTATATCCTACCTTATAATGCAAGATATATCTGATGTCATTCATCTTAGGATCAGATATGTCTGAATAACACGACTGGAAAAGGTGGTAACAATTCAGCGAGGATTTTGTTTTTCTCTGTTTTCTTTTTGTTCTTGTCCAAGACTAGCATTATTCTATTGCAATGAATCAATTCGTTAGTCACAATTATAGACTTGAAAAAGGAATTGAATTACCTCTCTGTTGCAAGTTTCTTCTTGATATTGAGAGCAATGTTGCAAACATCAGCATCAGGATAAAATCAGCAACGGTCTAGAAACCAAAAAATCGTAAAAATTGGCAAACATTGGCCAGGCCAAGACATTGCGATTATGCAATATTTTTGCGATATAATCAGGATGTTTGCAACACTGATTAAGAGTCATTGTTCCTTTCCAGGAACATGCATCAGGTAAGAGATTAACTTGCCCAGGGTTGACTGCAGCATTCCTATTAATAATCTTTTGGCTGCATTTACATGTCTGGGCAGGGGAATGTAACATATCCTTTATTTTGTAACTTTTATCATCACCTGGGGTTCCTATGGGGAAATAGTTATATACAAGAGAGTTGGCCTTACTCCAGTCTAGAATTATGTGACCCTTATTTCTCTGCTAACTTCATTAAATCTCAGTTATCCAGTTGACATTCTCTTTCCTGTTTTCTTCGCTGGTTCTTAAAGAAGCTGTGTACTTGGATTGATCAGTACATAATATAGGAATGTGTCATCAAAGTGAACATGAGTATTTTGAATCGGTGACTGGCAGACGTGGGTGACGTAGCAGAGTCATGGTTGGAAGCTAGGTATGTAACTTCTCTATTCAAAACCAATTCTATTTTTTAAACAATAAGGCCAAACAGGGTCGCCATCGATGCAATTTTCCCCTGCTGTTTGATCAGCTTCACATGTTTCCATATATCCTTCCATAGAATTGTATAAATTCCACAAAATTCTGTTCTGCTGATAAGAACAATCTGAAAAACACTTTCTTTTCTTACAAACACAAAATTTCTCTACTCAATTTGCAGCAGAATTAGGAACAGAAATAAAAAACAGTCACACAATTCAAGACAATTTTTTTTACTAGGGAACCCAAGTGGGAAAACCCTCTTCTTGTTATTGAGAATTATTGAAGAAGATTGAGCAATGAATCTCATACAATACAATACAGTTTCATTAGAGAACAATCATGTTCTATCTGCTTACACTAAGTTGAAACACCCTTGCTTGCACCTTGATCCCTGCCTCCTAACCCAAGGACTTCGTCCTTCTTCAAGCTCCCACAAGCCTTTCCTAGGCTCGTTCTCCTTCTCTCACAAGCTCCACACACAGATTTGTGCTTCCTATTGCTTGGTCTCACCAACACGTGCTCACCAAAACAATGATTAAACTTGTGCCTTTGTTCCTTCTTTTAAAGGCAATTTGAATGGTTAAAATTAGTGAGTTTTCTAATTAAGGAATTGAACTAGAGCTTTTCTAGTTAACAAAAGTCAACAAAACTAGTTAACTGGATCCTCCTAAAATTTGGGAGGCTAGCTCCACTGAAGATTTCAGTTCCCAATTTAACTCACACTAGAAGATCAAAACTCGACCTTCAACTTCAACACATCGGTTAATTGCAACCTAACTCGTCCTAATTTTTAGGGACACTACTAAATTTTAGGAACTCGACCATGCACAAAACGGAACTTGACTTTGACTCCTTGAATTAAGGCACAAATCAAGGAATCACTTTTCTCGCTAATTTCAGCACTCCCTCTTAGCGAGGAAGGGATTTCTGGAAGAACCTCGTACACATGGATCTGTCTTCAACACTACCATGTTCTTCGCTATCGCAATTGCTCCCTCTAAACTAGAAGGTTTCCTTGCTTTCTTCTGTGGAACCTGCTTTGAAGACCTGTTCTTTCCCACCATACTCTCCTCCTCCTGATCCTCTTCATCATCCTGCTGATCAACCCAATTGCCAACTGGCTTAGGCTGAAACTGAGATACCGACTGAGGCTCCATCTTGAGATTTTTATCTTGCTCTCACTCAACCATCACTTCTCTACTTTGTGCACTACCTGCCTTGCTTCTCAACGCTGACCCTATCTCTACCTGCAACTTGTAGAGATTCTTCACCCTCACACTTATTTGCTTCTTATACCCAGAAGCTAAGTGCTGGAGGTATGCCTTACTTTTGTTGAAGATGACATCATATCCCTTGTCCTCAAGGGTGGCTACCGAAATAATATTCTTCCTCAATCTTGGAACATAAAAAACATCTCTGAGCTGAAGGGAATTTCCTGACTACCTCTCAAAGCTGACAGTACCAACTCCTCTAGCTGCATTTTGACCATCATCTCCTAGCTCAGTCTAAACTTGCATGCCTTTCTGCTTCAGGTGGCTGAAACTCTTCTTGTTCCCAGTCAGGTGGAAGGAAGCTCCTGAATCAATATACTACATGTTGTTGTCCACTGAGCTTTCCATGTAAGCTATCAACGAGAAATCCTTCTCGAACTGGGCAAAAAAGTCATCTACCTCCACTGATGCAGCAGCATGATCCTTCCTGGCCCCCTTCTTCTTACCAGGACACTTAGAAGCATAGTGTCCAAACTCATGGCAATGGAAGCACTTGATCTTACTTAGATCCTTCTTCTTGCCCTTCTCATTGGACCCAACCTCTCCTTGGCCCTTCTTGCCCTTAGCCTTGCTACCCTTGCCTGCTAGGGCACAGTTCTCCTCATCCTCTATCATAACTGATCTCCCTTCAATGGTTCCTCTTTGGATCTCTTCCTGTATGTAGTTAGTCCAAAACCTTTCCCACTTTGGGAAGTTCTCTCTCCCACTAACAGCATCCTAGAACCCTTTCCATGTCTTGTGAAGTCTAAGTAAGGCAAAACTCACAAGATCATGATCAGATACAGCTTCGCCCACCCCACCTAGTTCATCTCTTACCTGAGTGAACCTTGACAAATATGGGACAATGGGCTCATCCTCGCTCATCCAGATACTCTGATACTTCTTCAGGATTGTATTGTACATCTCATATGCTGTCTTCTTCTCATGGATCTGAAGCACTGTATGATCTTTGACCCCTTCGCCTTGATATCATTCTTATTATGCTGGGCCAATTGCTGGGCATCTTGTGGTGGTGGGATAGCCTGCTTCACGAATTCTCCCACACCATTATCTTCTAACACTATCATAATCCTTCCTTGCCAAGCTATGAAATTTGATGCTTCCTCTAGACAGTGATCTGCTCTCAACCCTTGGTAAGCCATCCTGCTTCCCTTGAGAGCTCTCTAAAAAACTTGCCCACTAACAGTCTTGTAGTCCTTCACAAGAAGCTGTACGTAGGGCTCAAATAATTTTGCCGCTGCTATCAGTCTTGTTGTCCTTCACAAGGACTGAACTTAAGGCTTTTTCTGACAGCCCTCTAACAGTCTTCGAACCTGTACACGAGCTGCCCACTTCTGTCCAAACAGGACCTCTACCAACCTAGCATCAACACGATACTTGAAAGAAGGAATATCATACTTGAAGGATCAACTTATTTCTCAGTTCTTCTGGACCTGTGTTTGTACATGTGTCAGCAACCTTTGGCCTTGGTTAGGACTGCTGTAGCAGCTGCTACATCCCTCCTCTCAGCCTTCTATTGCCTTCAACACCTGCGCTGTGCCTGGGTTCTACTCAACCCCTGTAGCAGATTCTTTTGAGGTCTTATGGCCCTCCCAAATCTCTGTTACAGGAGCTCAGTCTTCTCCAAGAGACACAAAGCTTTTGCGGCCTGTTCTGAAGAGAATATGCCCACTAATCCTGCACAGAAAACTTTCCAGACTTCAACCTTGTCACACAGCCACCACCTGCTCAATCTCGGCTGCCTGAAACACAAGAAGAAACACTATCTCAGCCTCCTTTCACTTCAGACCAGTGCCTAAGGGACTCGGCTGCCACAGACCTCCTTTTCCTTGTGTGATGCACTTGTGATGATCTTAAATCTGTTCCAAGCGCTTTGATACCATGTAGAATTTCCACAAACTTCTGATCTGCTGATAAGCACAATCTGAAAACACTTTCTTTTCTTACAAACACAAAATTTCTCTACTCAATTTGCAGTGGAATTAGGAGTAGAAATAAAACAGTCACACAATTCAAGACAATTTTTTTTACTAGGGAACCCAACTGGGAAAATTCTCTGGTTATTATTGAGAATTATTGAAGAAGATTGAGCAATGAATCTCATACAATACAATACAGTTTCATTAGAGAAAAATCATGTTCTCTCTGCTTACACTAAGTTGAAACACCCTTGCTTGCACCTTGATCCCTGCTTCCTAACCCAAGGAATTTGTCATTCTTCAAGCTCCCACAAGCCTTTCCTAGGTTCGTTCTCCTTCTCTCACAAGCTCCATGCATAGACTTGTGCTTCGTATTGCTTGGTCTCAACAACACGTGCTCACCAAAACAATTATTAAACTTGTGCCTCCGTTCCTTCTTTTAGAGCTTTTCTAGCTAACAAAAGTCAACATTACTAGTTGTGTGGATCCTCCTAAAATTTAGGAGGCTAACTCTGCTTAAGCTTTCAGTTCCCAATTTAACTCACACTAGAAGATCAAAACTCGACTTTCAAGTTTCAACTTCAACACATCAGTTAACTGCAACCTAACTCGTCCTAAATTTTAGGGACACTCCTAAATTTTATGAACTCGACCATGCACAAAAAGGAACTCGATTTTGATTCCTTGAATTAAGGCACAAATCAAGGAATCACTTTTCTCACTAATTTTCAACAAGAATCTTCCTAAATTGTTCGCGATGCACTGTTTACACTAAAAAATACCCAACATTGATTTAAATGTTAATCAGGTTTTCATCATAACTTTCATGCAATTTTTTCACAAGCTTTGTTTTTTTTTTTTGAGTTTTGAAAACACTATCTCATTTGTCAAAAGATGAGAAACGAGATGTTTTAAAAAAATTATAACAAACTACATGACCATAAGCAGTAAAAGTTGGCCAGTTTAGAAAAGAAATGGTAAAAAACAATAAAGAATTTTTAGAATCTACATGTATATTCTTTGGAATATAATAGTACCTTGCATAGATATCTAGAAGGCATTTAGAGAAATGGAGCATTATTGTTGAGCAACAATCTCTATAATCCACACATTTGGAAATGGGTTGGGTCGAGGTAAATAAGATTGAATGCAATGGGTTAACTGTAAATTAAACTCAAGCTTTGTGTAGATTTTTTTGTATTGACATCATATATCATATTAAAAATCAGTTTGCATGTACATCTAGAGGAACATATCCATGTGCAACAAAATGATCATGCCAAACCTCTCTGGCTACATACACAATGAGGGCTGCCATGTCGGCCTTGGCTTCAACTGAAAGAGAATCTATGTCTTCCTGAAAAATGGCCATTCTGAAAGAAATCTGAATAGCCAAACCTAATACGAGGGTAGATGCTTCTGCCAGAGTGAAAGGTGTGCTGACATCGTGAGAAGTTACATGATAATGATGATTCCTCAAGAAGGAAATGCTGGTTAGGCTGATCACATCACACATACACCTTCCAACATGTGTCATCCACTCATCCTCTGAAAGAACCCTGATTCCAATGTAATGGAGAAGCAAAGAGCTTAGAGAACACTGTAATTAAATTATTTCAAATTGAAGTTTTAAATGGAATAAAATCTTAATTTGTCCTTGTATAGTGTTGAGTGTTTAAGGATTGATAAGGCTTCAGTGTGAAGGTCTAGAAAAGGATCTTGGCTGTATCAAAAATAAGGGTTCAAACCATGTTTCTTCTTTCTGACTGGTTTTTGGCGTTTGCTACAAAGTCATATTGCTACAGAAATTGTATCGCAAGGCATATCAGGAAGCTCCCTTGCATCTATCAAAAGAAAGGCATCATATTTCTATTAGTTTTGTTGAATGGCAACAAAACAGTGGTCCAACCGTAAGGTTACATTTGAAATTTCAATACAGTGGTCTTACTGCAAGGTTACATCTGAAATTTCAATACATTGAGACCCCTCTATTGGCACACGAACAAAGAACATATGAACATAAGATAAATTAGTTTTGCAGTGAAGAAACAAAAGAGTCTGAATCTGGAGAGAGTTGCCCTACCCACATCAACTTCCCATTCTGGCACCAAAACTAGCATCCTAATTTGACCCAAGAGCTAACTACAAAGTTGGCACATCGATACATCATTAGGCACCTCTCAGGCCCCATTTCTGACCCTTCTACGTGATGTAAAATATTCTAAATAAAGTTTAAACTCTTGAGTTGTAATAACTTATAATCGAACATCTGTTTTTGAATCTGAGAACTTGAGCTTAAAAAGCCTGTAAGGTGACGGATGTGATATAAAATTGTAAATGATATGTTGTACTTGAATAAGGCCAAGGATTATGACCATAGTAACCAGAACTAGGAAAATGATAAAAGTTTCTGAAACAAGGAAGTGGTTTTGGAAATGAACGTCTGAAATTTAATATGAATGCAGATCCTCAGGGACCTTTTTGGATCTGGAAATGATCCTGTGGGAAGACCCTTCATGGATTACAAAAGTAAGGAGCTCAATTCAAATTCCGGCCAACTTATCCCTTGTACTTTGACTTAACACGAAGTGGACTGTTTAAAACGGAAAAACTAGATGGCTTCAGGCTTGTCAATTTACCTGGAAATCCCATTCTTTAAGAACAAAGTACTTGGGTGGTTGGTCATTCGTAACAGTTTAGCATTTAAGGATACCTTCTATCACTCTGATCTTACAAATGGTCATTGCATAGTTTGCTACAAAGTTGAAACTTTTGAGCATGCCATGTGAAGAATGCAAAGTTACTAGAGCCTCCTAGGCATGGGTTGTATTGAAACACTATTTTTTTGCTGCGCCCCTTCATTGGAAAAGGGTAATTTTCAGTGTTCCACGGCGACGCGTCCCCTAGGGTCGGGTGCACGCACGCCACGCACCCGGGATGGGGGGACGTCAGGGGAAACATTTCCCCACGTCCCCCTCTTGGGGAGACGTGGGGAGACAGGGGGGACATTTCCCTAGTGTGGGGGACGCGACTCCCCCTCAAAATGGGCTATGTGTTCCCCCTTAAATTTTCTTGTAATCAATGATTTATGACAAGGGAAACTTAGTATTTGACCATATTGCCCTAGACTCATCACTCCACTGTTTTTGAGTTTTAGTTATATCAATTTACTATTCCAGCCTTCAGATTTCAGTATCTATTATAGTCTATTTTTCTTAGTGCTAATTAGATTCTAGAATGATGAATGCTGAATTTTAATTTTAAATCAATTTAGTATCTAGAATGATGAATGATGAAATTTAATTTTTAAATCAATGTAGATTCTAGAATAGTGAATAATGAATGATGAATATGTCTCGTGGTCTATGGATGAATCATGTATGTATTAGTAAGGATGATGAGTATGGATCAATGTATTTCATTATTTAATTCAATTATGTATGTGTCATTGTATTTATGCTTTCATTATTGAATATGAATTTGAAATATAAATATATATATATATATAGATATATTAAAAAAGAAAAAAATTATATACCTCGACATCCCCCCGTACCCCCTAAATTTCCCTAAAATTTGAGGGTACTCCCACACGTCCCCTTTGTGCGTCTCCCCGTCCCAGAGTCTTGGTGGAACATTGGTAATGTTTTGGGACAAATGGATGACCTGACAATCACAAACCATGAATTTGATTGATGGTTGACGCCTGAATATTCATGGTTGCGACAAGAAGTGTTTTGGATATATATGATCAGATTGAGAAGCGTTTCCTTTTTATGGAAAAGACATTGTTGTGCGACCTTTAATAGGGTGACTAATCTGTTTCACTTGTTAGAAGTTTTAACTTTCACATTGGGGTTGGCTTTTACAGTTCTCATCCAGGATTGGCATTTTAAGAAAGATGTAGATTTTATTGAGATTGAAGACAAAACTCTCGCCATGGAGGGAGGGGTAACATGTGTGGTCATGTTTTGGCTCCATGATTTAAATTTTTTGACGCATTATTTATTGTGCACTAATGAAATATTAGATGCGTTTTCCAATTTCTCTCCCTTATATATATATATATATATATATATATTGCTCTCTAGAGGCCATCTCATCGGATACTCCCTTAGATCATGCTTGTGGTTGGTTCGTAGAGGCATCTCGACTTCTTCAATCGATGACCATCTCCCCAAACCGCCTTCCTTCATTTAGTTTTTCCCTTGATGGACCAACACATCTTGTATTGTCCTACCTAGAGCATTTTTTGGAGCTGCAGGATGACCTCATCATTCGTCCCCATTATACTTGTAAGCAGTGTATTCACTCACTTAGAGTCCCACTGGGGCAACTTTAAGTTGGGTCCTATCGACTTCGGGTGGAGACGGATCACCATATACTGCGATCTGACAAGGTTTGCCACATGTGCCACCTACAGGAACTAGAGACCGAGATGCACCTCATTTTTCGGTGTCGCAAATACTATGAGATTAGAGGACAATGTCATTGCCTATATAGAGAATCTGCACAATCCCTCTCTACTTTATCTTCTAGTATCCTAACCAGAGATGCCTAGGCCCTAGCCTTGTTCATTAGGAGTACTTTTAGACACAGATCTTAGATATTACATACCTCATCTCATTCAGGGATGATTTGGAAAATCACATCATATTTTCAGTCTTCAGGTCAATCCCACTGATTGAAACAATAAGTGATGAGTTGAGTTCTAGGGTATTTTAGATAGTAGAGCAGTGAGACCTTGGGTATTCCCTCAACCACCCCCTTTGGGAGGCCAACCAATACCCTCGAGATTGTTATGGGGGTGTTGAACAACACATAAGTGCACTCACACCTAGAGAATTAGAGGGTTTAGTACCATACAATTCTCGAACAGGCCCCCAACAGTTCACTCACACCGAAAGAATCACAGGGTTTAGTATTAGACGACTTTAAAACACCTCTCCGCAACGAGTTCCTCCCCAGCCTCAACGGAGGAGCTAGAGACTTATCTAGAGCTTCTTTCCTTTGGCTTCGAATGTTAGGAGTATCCCTCGCTCCTACGCCCTCCCCAGGATCATGCAACCAAACTTGTTGGATTTATGGGACTCCAATAGTGAGCTAGTGCCACTGTTGCCCCCCTTGCCGTCAACTATTAGACTTTGGCATTCTTGACATCATCGACCTCTAATCCTAGACTTATTCACTTAGCCTTCTACATGATTCGATTATATACATGTTTATGAGGTTGTCCTATTATTGTATCCTTTTTTTACTTCATTTACCCTAGATTTAGCTTTAGCATTTTCTAGGAGTTGTGTTTGCACTCCCACATTGTACTCGTACTGGTTGTATCCTTTTGTCCCATTGACCTATTTATGGTCATTTGTTGGACATTAATAAAATTATCTTATCTTATCTTTTCTAGATAATGATGTCATGCCATAGCCTTTTGATGCCCCCCTCATGTGGCTTAGAGTGGTGATGTGAACTTAGATGATGGCGATATATTGAGGAGGCTTTTGCTTGATGATTGGACACCTTGTTGATGAGGATATAGAATTTTGAATGAGGTGAAGTCTTTGAGTCATCTATGGCATATTTTGATGAAGATATTCACTTTTAAAGAATGATGTCACCTGGAGGACCTTTTGCTCAGACGTGGGCTAAAAGGAGGCTTATTGATATGTTTATTATTGAGATATCTATCTTTTAGGTCAGCTTGTAACCTACTTAACTTGTAATCACATTTTATTATTTTTAGGGCTCTTAGTTAATTTTACTCCTAAATCGACTTGGTTGCCACCCTATAAGTAGTGAGAATTCGATTTAGAGAGGTGTCATTGTAACACACACACTCATTGATTTAGAGAGTGCACGCTAGTGTTTGCATTTATCTTGGATGCAATCGAGAATTGATTGAGAAAATTGTCTTGGGGAGGATATTATGATTGGAAGGAATTTTCTCTTGGATGATAAAGTGATTCTACAGTGTTTTGGTGCAATTTTACTGTATCTTCTTTCATTTTGCAATTGTTGTAGAATTAAGATCTCACTGAAATTTTATCTTATGCTTGAATCTTTTATGCCTCTAACATCTCCATTTGCAAGATTATCACCAAGTTTCCATGAAGGAACCTTAGTATAGCTTCTTTGCCTTTATTCTCCAATTGATTGAAAGTTGCTAGGGTTTTGATGGAGAGAAATATTCTCTTAACTCTTGTTCCATTGGACCTTTGCCATAAACCTCAACTTTGACTCCATATGCCCGGGATTGAGAAGGGCACTAGTCCATTTGTGTGTCAATCCTCTATGAAAATAAAAGTCTTAAATTTCTATTTTTTAAATGTTTTCTAGGGTTAAATAGGGTTTGGTTATGGAAAAATATGCAGTTAATGGCATAAAATACCTTGGACCTCATAGTCCTAGGATTAGGCTTTGCATCTACTAAATTAAAAAAGAAAAATATCTTTTATTATGCATTTTAAGCCACCTTTTTAGGGCTGACGTCTCGGGTTTTATAAATGTTTTATGTATTTTTAGCCATTGAAAATTTGCTACAACCTTTTTCTTAGTTTACTCATTAATAGCCTTTGCTTATTTATTGCTATTTTGTGATTGCTGTCATAAATTTGGAATACTGTAAATTGTGTTTCTTAGAAAACCCTAATTCATAACAACAATTGATAATTTAAAGGTAGCATGTCTTTGGGATCTAGTTGAGCCTATCTAGGACTATTTAAGCCTTCTAGATTTAGCCATAGGTCCCTTGAACCCGTTACCTTGAATAATCTCTTTTCTCACTTGGGCCCCTTTTTTATTGAACATTTATTCTTGGGTGTTTTCTTTAGCACAACCCTTGGAGGGTGTTGGAAAATGTAACTAGGTTCGGTCTTCATTAATGTATTTGAGTCATCATAAAATGTACTTGTCAAAAGAATAAAGAAAATAATTTTTATTATTGTATCAATGACTTATTAAAGCATGGGTTTCATGCTTGGGTCATCATTATATTAGTCAAAGTCCCCATTGTGGACTCCTAGGATTAATATTGAGTTTATAGAGTCATTGTACATTCAAAGAGACCCTTCTTGGGCTTTTGAATCATGTAAAAAGGTTTACTATTGAGTCAAATATAATTTATGTATCCTCCACACCAAGTCGGCCTAAGGACACCAATTCGACCTCACTTGAAGCCTATAAATAGAAGGAAGTCGAATTCATTTGGAGCATCTCATCTCAAGCTAGTTCGATATCTCTAAGGAAGCTGGAGAAGTGCGAAGTGGGTCTAAGGAAGCTAAAGGAAGTGCGAGTTGGGTCAAGTCTAAGGAGAAGAAGAAAATCAAAATTTTGGAGCCTCTCTCTCTCTCTGTTTCGTGTCCTAGTTTTGGAGATTGAAGTCTTCCAAGTTTTGCTGCTACCTAATGTTGGAAGCTGCTGCATAGTCGAAGCTGTTGGGAAGGAAGTGATGTTGGAAAGAGGTCGAAGATCTGGGAGGCTGACTTGGTGTGGAGGGAAGGTTTGGTCTTTGTCTAGGGTGAAGAGTCTTAAAGAATACTATTGAAAGGAAGAGAATTTTTGATTGGGTTTTCCCCTCGAGGGGGGTTTTGCCTTGTTATAGTGCCTACATCTTGTGTCTCTTGTTTTGTGATCTTCATACACACATAATATGGTAATTGCTTGATGAAAGATAAGATAATAAAGAAGTAAAAGAAGCCAACATAAGTCATAAGTAATTATCAAGTAAGGAGAATCAAACCCTAATCTATTTGCATTGATTTTCTAACAAAGGTTACTTAGTGTGGGAGTTCTTGGGTTATCTAATCTTTGAGATTTGTTGGAGAAGCCTCCCTTGTAAGTATAATATCCATCCACAGAACAATTGGGAAACAATTACTGAAGTGACAGTGATGGTTGATCCTATTGTTACTTTTAATCTATGTCACAAGGTTCATCGAACTTTAACCTTGAGGTTCGAATTTTGGCAAACCTTCAAAAAATTTTGAGGTCATTGAACCTCATAGCTATTGGCCAAGTCCATAGATCAAAACTCATAACTTCATGTCGCAACTCGAGCTTGTAATTTATCCTTGTAGTTTTCATGTCCGTGATAACATTATTGATGTTTACTAATGTTTATTTCTTACTATTTTATCTTATAATTCATTCTAAATTAATATATGTATATATATAGACGAACTTAATGGCGAACCTCATAAAAAAATTCAAACTCAAACCAAACCTAATCATTGTTGAACCCGAACCATTTGACATTGCTTTTAATCTAGAGTGCTTAGTGAGGCATTGCAATAAGGTGCTAGATTTTGTGGTAACATGGGTCATTAATTTTTTAACTTTAGTCTAAAAACATCTAGAAATGGAATTGCTTTCAACAAAATGCATGAGAAAGGATTGAGAAACCTTTTGGGAAATATTTTAAGAATTCTCACCCACGTTTTAAGCATCTTTCATATTGGGAAAATTTTCCCTCATGACATTGGGAGAGGAGCATTTCATGCTAAACAACCTATGACCAGTCAATGTAAGATAAAGTCCACAAAATAATGGACAAGTAATTGGGTTCTTGAAGGATTGGATTGTTGAAGGACCATTATGGATTTTGATAGAATTTGACACAAACATAAGTGGTGAGTGGATAAAAGTGTTGTCGAATTGACCCATATTCAATAAAGTTTCACATAATGTGACAAGATTATGTGAATATGTTTCCATAGCAGGGATGTTGATTTCTCCTCCCATTTTCTATTGTCACCTGATGTCCATATATGGAAAAAATTATTTATTTTAGTTACTTTTTCTCCTATATCTAATGTTTGTGGCTAGAGAGAAGGGACATTATGTTGTTGACTTTTGGACCTTATGCTTGAGCTTTTTATGAAGAGAGAAAAGCAAGGAGAATGACAAAACCTTTTGATATTGGAGACACTTATAAATAGGATAAGATAAATAATATAATTAAATTAATGTCCACAAATGGCCAAGGAATATGTCAATGGGAATAAGGAGTATAATTAGTGGCCACACTCTTGTGGAAATGTCTAGAGCACTCGTAGATGCTAAAATGTTATTCAAGTAAAAGAGATACCAATGATACCAAAAGAAGGATGGAAAAGAGCATGAGCTAGCCAAAGTAGAAGTGACAAAACACTAAGAGGCTCAAGGCACCTAGCTCAATATCAACATCATAACAAGAAATAAAGTAGACATATAGGGAGGAGAGGCATCCCTATCACCTTCTATTACTGTGAAGGAGCCAACGCAAATTTTGTTGATTTCTCGTGAAGACTGTGTAGCTAAGTTGCGGGAACCGTGAGTCCAGGGTCCGTTTCCATATATAAACGAAACGGAAACGGGGAAACCTGTACGGTATGGCCCGGAAACTCGTTTGCGGCCGTACTGGCCCGTTTCTCAAGGAGGAAACGTGGCCAGTACGGCCGAAAACGAGTTTCCGGGCCGTACGACGGAGTTTCCCCACGCAGATTGACTTTTTCTTATTTTTTTATTATTATTTTGTTTTCTATTTTTTAATTGGGTGACTAAAGTGGCTTCTAGTTGCTTCTAGATGCCTCTCTCAAGTTATAAAAGTGACGTTCTCCTCATTCTCTCATCACACAATTGAGCAAGTCGTTTCTCTTGGAGACTGGCGATTTTAGCAAAGGAGAAGAGAGGAAGAGAGCAGTGGTTTCAGCTAGGGTGTTTTCAACAGTGAGCAAAGGGAATTTCAGCAGCAAGAGAGAGATTTCAGCAGCAGATTTGGAGTGCAGAGTTTCCAGCTACGCCATTCCTGGCTTTTTGGCTCAGCTGCAACCATATTTCTCGTCTTTTCTGGCATTTTGGGGTAGCTTCAACTACAGAAAATTAATTTGGGTAAGCAACATTCATTTTCTTAGTTTTTTCCTAATATTTCTTCAATTTTTCGAGGGTTTATGCTCCCAAAAATATGAAAAACTTTTTTTATTTATTTATTTTTGCAGCAACGGCTTCCAACCAAAGTGTAGCTGCAAGTTCAAGCCCTAGGGCCAACCCAAGGGCTGAATATTATCCTCTTTGGAGGCATGTTCAGAAGCTTCAAAAATGTGGAGGTGGTGGCTCATGGGAATGGCGATGTAATCTTTGCAATAATTCGTACAAGGGCTCCTACCCAAGAGTGAAGGCACATCTTTTGCATGGAGGAGGACAGGGGGTTGTGGGTTGCACAAAAACAACAGATCCATTGGCAAGGAGGGCATATCAAAGAGAGCAAGATGAGGCGGATGTTATTAAGAGAAGGCATGATGAGCTTACTCAAGCTACGCCTCAAGCTCCATCTGACATTGAGCCAAGGGTTGTAGTTGAAGCAAGAAAGAGGAGAGCCGGTGCCACTCAACAACATGAACAACCAGCACCCAAAAATACCAGAGGGGCATCCCCTTCAGTTCAGGATAGCATAATTGCTAAATTGGTGAATGTGCAAGTGAGAGAAGAAACTGATTCTAGAGTGGCTAGGTGCATTTATGCATGTGGTATCCCATTCAATGTTGTTCGCTCTCCTTACTGGAAAGATATGATAAGGGCAATTAACAAAGCTCCTCAAGGGTACAAGGGGCCCAACTATGAGAAACTCAGAACTCATCTTCTCAAAAATGAGAAGGAGCTTGTGGAGGATATTTTATCACTAATTCGTTCTTCCTGGAGTAGCTATGGGGTTACCATAGTCTCAGATGGATGGACAAATACAAGGCGCAGACCATTGATAAATATCATTGCCACTTCCCCCAAAGGAGCAATGTTTATCAAGGCGGAAGACTGCTCAGGAGAGGTAAAAGATGCACAGTTCATTGCTGATGTTATTAGAAAAGCTATTGAACAAATAGGGCCTAACAAGGTGGTGCAAGTTATCACGGATAATGCACCAGTTTGCAAAGCTGCAGGTTTAATTATTGAGGAGAGGTATGACCACATCTTTTGGACACCATGCATTGTCCATAATCTGAATCTGATCTTAGAGGAGATTGACAACAAAGTTTCCTGGATAAAGGAAATCACAGGGGAAGCAAGGGAGATTGTCAAATTCATCACCAACCACCACCAATCTTAGGCCATATTTTGAGAGTACTCCAAATTGGAGTTGTTAAAAGTTGCTAAGACAAGATATGCCTCAAACTTCCTGATGTTGCGCTGCCTTGTTGAGGTTAAGCATGCATTAGTTTCTATGGTGGTGAGTCAACTTTGGATTGAGTGGAGACAAGCAGATTCAGAGCGGGGATATATGGTGCGTAGATTGTGCCTTGATGAGGATTGGTGGAGCAAGGTAGATTTCTTGCTAAAGTTCACAACCCCTGCATTTGAGCTTCTTCGGAGTGCTGACGCTGACCAACCTTTCTTAGGAGAGGTATATGATGGCATGGATTCCATGGTTGAGAAAACTATGGAAATCATTTCGCAAGAGTCTCCACAACTTTTGTTTGTTGATGATCATTTTGCTGGTTTAGTTAAGAAAATCATTGTTGATAGGTGGAACAATTTCAACACTCCATTGCACACTTTAGCAGATGCCTTAAACCTCAAATTTTATGATGAGGAGCTTATTGCTCAAAGCAATGGGAAGAGGAAGGCACCCCATAAGGATAGAGAGGTGGCTAATGGGGTGAAAAAATCCCTTATGAGAATGTTCCTTCTCATCTACACAGGGAGGTAAAGGAAGAATTTGCCAGTTTTGCTGCAGGAATAGATGATTATGCAGATATATTAGCTTTGGAGGAGAGAAGCACCATGAATCCAGTTAGGTGGTGGATTTGTCATGGAGCAAATGGTGTACATTTGCAAAACCTTGCCATTCGTATTCTTTCACAAATGGCAAGCTCTTCATCAGCAGAAAGGAATTGGAGCACTTATGGTTTTATTCATTTTGTGAAGCGCAATAGGTTGGGCTCACAGAAGGCAGAGGATCTTGTTTATGTGCACTCCAACCTTCGTCTTGCATCTCGTAGGGGTCCAGAATACAATACTGGTCCTTCTAAAGAATGGGACGTGGATGCAGAAAGTCCTGATTTCGATCTCTCTCTTGCTGCCCTGAATATTGAGGTCCAGCTTGGAAGTGGAATTGGCCCATCATCCTCTTCAGCGCCACCACCCATTGTTGAGCATGGTTTTGCTTCTATTTTTGATGAGGATTAGTCATTTGTCTCTATAGTTCTTGCAACCTTATAGTCTTTATTGTACTTGCAGCCTCATATATTAAAATTTAATATATAATAAAGGCTGATTTTGAGATCTTGATATATAATAAAGGTTGTTTTTGGATATTCCGATATTTTTATTTTCATTATGTGATCATTCATGAGTAAATGTGTTGTAAATTTAATCATAATGTTTAAATGTAATAAATTATAATGTATCATGTATGCTTTATGATTGCACACAAATATATATTCGTGTTTCCCTGTTTCCAAAATTTGGGGGGGTCGCGTTTCGTACACGTGCTCATTTCGGAAACTCGTACCCATTTCCCCGTTTCCAAAATTTGGGGAGGTCGCGTTTCATACCCGTGCCCATTTCGGAAACTTGTACCCGTTTCCCCGTTTCGTGCAACTTAGCTGTGTAGGGTTAAGGGGTCTAGTTGTACAATCCTCGAAGGAGCTATGGAGTGAGATGATTTGTCTCTCTTAACATTTAGGCCAAGGAGGAGAATCTCATGATGGAGATTTGATTGCTTGACCTAACTTAGGGGACCAAACTCTATCATGGGCAGTCTAGCTTTGAGGTTGCGTTGAGGTGATGTGCTTGCTTGCCAAGTGGAAAGAAGTCCCCTGTCTAGCAAATCTACTACTACTTGACTCAAAGGTGGGGCATTTGTCTAGTGCTTTGTGTTTCCAACAATTGAGTAGGCTGAAAGAAAGAAGTAACGAGCTTAATGCTATTAGGCATGGAGAGGACAAATAAAATATCTTGCTTATTGATAACCACCTCTTGGACATATAAAGCTAGGCACCTTTGATTAGGTTATTGAAATAAAATCACAAGAGGTGGTTATCAATAACCTCCCTTACATCTCATTAAATTGGGGACACCTAAAGGCAAAGTGTTCCTTGCACTATCTCTTGGAGATGTCTTAGGTGACATATTCTCTTAGATACAGGGATGTGGTGTTTTATCTGGATCCATAGGTGGTGGGAGCAAATCAAGGAGTCCTTGAGTGAGATCTCGTGGCCATAAACCTAGTGATCCTAGGAGTCAACCCCCTCAAAGTAGCAAAGGGTGAGATAGGGGTATCTATCTTGCCTTGAAGAGGAATCCCCTAGGGAGTGGATCTTGTGGAGAAAAAATATGAGTTTGAAAATGTTCTCTAGGCATTCCAGTCCTCACAACCCCCATTATTTCTTTTTTGTTTTTCATGATCTTCACAAACTGCAAGGAGGCTTTCTCGGGACATAAGCTTTGCCGGACTTGAGTTGGATTTACTCTTTCTTGCCATTCAAACTGTTAGGGTCTCATTTGGATTTGTGCCTCTCTCTCTCTCTCCTTAGATCTGAGAATATAAATTTAGAAAGGAGAGAAAAATAAAGACAGACTAAAACAAAACTTCAACAAATGTAAAACCACCAAAAAAATGAATTTTTTTATCCATACCTGGAAAACACTGTTGGAATATTTGAATCTAAAATTCTCAACATTAGTTTCACTCTTTAGCTATGCAGTGGCACTCCTTAGCTCTCCAATAAGCTCCACAACAGTCTCCATGCTACTCCAACACTCAAAACACTAACCTGATCGCAAAATGAGAAAATAATATGAAGTGGTTAAGGGTGGAGGGGAGGGGAGTTGGGTGGTGGGAGGGTTGCATTTGTTTAAAGAAAAGCAAGATTGCAACCAGGTTGGACCCTTCGTTGACCCAACTTGATTGGTTGGATATTGAAATAGGTCCTCCATGCCTATTTCTAGGTCAGCATGACCAATGAGAGTCCAAGAGCTCCTGACATGTCCAGGAGTGTCTGGGCAATCCTTGACATGTCAACAAATCTCAATGACGAGGAATGAGTAGGCAATGCCCTTAGGAGTGATATGGGTTTGAGCAAGGAGCTCCTGGAAATAGGTTCCCCTTGTGCCTGAGAGCAGTTCCTATGCAAGTTTGCAACTATGATTGCATTATAAAACAAAATTAACATTTACAAAATATAATGAGCACAAAAATAACTAAGTTCTACTTAATGTTTATCATTTCTCCTTTTTTTTAGGCAGTCATTATCTCAATATTCTCTCTAGATGACGAAACCTTTGCTCAAAAATATATTGTAATATCCATTCAACAAGGGCTTGATTCATTCTTCCAATCAAGTATGTTGTAGTTTGCTTCTACTGCCTATTTCTTAAGTTTGTATTGAGGAGTTTATTGTCTCAGAATGTAAGTTGAAAATCTAGAATCGTATGTTGTAACTTGGGGATGTACTATCTGCGTTTACTCTTTTATGTGTGGAAGATTATCAAATTTGAGGTTGTTGATATTAGATATGCTATGTCTACCAGGATGGATTGATAGATTCAACCATAAAACGTTGAGTTTAATAGCCTCCAAAGTTTGGTATGGTCCATATTGAATAGATCTAGGCTTGTGTTGTTGTTGATGTTTAAGTGTTGCCTATCCAATTGTAACTAACTTTGTCTCCCACATCGAGGTGAAGTGGGACACTGTTTATCTTGAAAAATCTTATATTTATTCTGTACTTTGAGTATATTTCAAATTTATATGTGCAATTCTAGTAAGTGCTGAACAAAGGTAGTGGTTTTCCCTTGCTCCTTTTGTTCGTGTTGTAGCTGGAAGGGGAAGGGAAACAGACAGTTCATGTGGTTCAAGTTTTGAATTGGTGTGTCTATTTGTCAGTTTGGCATTCTTCATCTCTGTAATTGTAATTATGGTGAACATGAACTCCCATATGAGTAGGGCCTACCTTTTTTAGGAAACCTGGGTTGATGAGCTTTTTCCCTTTTGAGATTGGAATGCGGATGTGGTGCAAACTTCGTGCCAGAAGGTCTTGGCCAGTGCACACCCAAGTTGCAACAAACTTGCATCCCCTCTCTCCCCCCTTTATTCCAATACTTAGACACACTTCAGGTATTGAAAAATGTCAGAAACATCCTAAAATGTCTCTGGGATGTTGCCGAATTGAAATTTTGCCAAAAACATTTTAGGTTGTCTCTAATGTGTTCTAGACATGTTCCCGAATCCAATTGCATTTGGGCATGTTCCTGTGCTTCTTGATAGATAATGTTTGCTTGGGGCCATGTAGGTCCTACACAACTCCCTAAAAAACATCCATAGATTTGACTGTTAGTTTTTGTTGCATCGGATGTGTTCTAACCTTGAAATTTTGTGGAGAGGCTAGAATGCATGAGATCTCCAAAATCCATAAATCGTATATGGAAATTCCGCTTAGAAATGACTTAGTTAGATTATTAGTCAGTTTTTAAATATTTCCTAAATCTAAACTTAGGGAATATGACTAATTAATCATAATTAATTAAGTTATGGTGTGAATGTTTTAGAAACTCACACGGATCGACTTCAAGTTAATCCTAGCCATCGATTAAGATCTAATCTTGGTTGTTGAAGTCTCAACAGAGCAGATCAATTTTCTGAGTAGCAGCATTCAGTGGCCGGAGAGAGAGCCAGAGAAATCGAATCAGTGAGAGAGGGGCAAGGGCAGTGAAGTCAGAGGAAGGATTCCAGTTCCAGTGAGTGCATATGCAGAGAGGCAGAGAAGCCATAGTGAGGCTGACGTAGAGCAGCGCCGTAGCCTCTAGAGGTAAAGTCGAATTGTTGGGGAGAAGTAGAATTTCAGTGCTAGAAGCTGGGTAGAGGTTCTAGAGGCTAGGAGAGATGTTTTCCTAGACAACAACTGGTCAAACGGCTTGAGGAGAAGCTGTTCCAAGATGGGAGAAGGAGAAACTGTGCTAGGGTGATGCAGTGACTGCGCAAAGGCAGTTAGGACGGTTCAATTTGAGCTAAGGTTAGAGCTCGAATTTGCATGTGGAGTGAGGAAATTCCTCACTAGATTTTTCTTGCCAGTTTTTCTTTGTAGGATTGCAGTTTCAACATCCAGTTGTACTCATATTATTTCACTGCTGCTTAATACTAAAACCCTCGGCTGCTGCACTGATTTTCCCGAGTTAGGTTTTTCTGGGGACATTGGTCCAAAAATAACTGTCATTTTATGTGTGTGTGCTAGTATTTCTTCTAGCGTTTATTTCTTCCGCAATTTATTTGTGTAGGTTGCAGTGTGATTTATTCAGTGTTTGTTGTAGCAAACAGTAAATAAATTGTTAAAATTAATTTAACAATTAGAAGAAGTATTTTCAGTTGCTGCAATAGGAATCGGGTTTCTGATTTTTCACATGGTATCAGAGCGTAGATGATCAGCTAGAGAGCTCAGTAGCGAAGGAAGAGGGAGTTTCGTTGTTCATTGAGGGGCAGCAGATTGAAACCCCAGAGGCAGTATAATCACCTTGCCCAAGAGGTCGAATTCTTGAGGAGAATCGGTTTTTTTGAGGGAGGGACAAAAAAATCCGATCTCTCTAGATTGAGGGTTTCCAGAGGCAGAGGGAGCAACCAATATTTTTCGTAGAGCAAATCTCTAGCTGGACGTAGTTGTTTTGCAACAATTTGCTAGAGCAGAACTAGCGTCGAGTGGAAGAAGAGCACACATTGGGGGAGAATTTTCCTCAGGGAACTTCTAGTCTCAAGAAGTTCTAATTCCCTTGCAGATCAACAGTTGTTGTGAGTAGTTTTTTTCACTCCAGAAGGGAGTGCGAATAGCCTAGCAACAACTGAGCAGAAGGGAAGCGGAGATTTTCGACATTATCTGAGATGGCCACTACCGGACTACGAGATGAGGACAGGTTGGACAATTGTTAAATTATGGTATGTTCTATGCTAAGAGCAATTTACTTCAATTCTTCTTATTAGCCCAATGTCAATTTCAGTATAGCAATCACATTAACATGAAAGTAAAATGCTGATAGAACATAAATGATATCAACATAAGACAAGCCAAGACAAGAGACACAAGATGTGGCGCTAGCTAGGGACAAACCCCAATGCGGGGAAACCCTTGCATCAGTTCTTCTATATTCTTCAATAATTCAGCAAAGAGAGAGAGAGATAGTACAATATCACAAATCTGTGATTTACAACAACAGTGATGAATACTCGCGAACAACTATGTCAAGGCTGATCAATCAACTCCAAATGTCCTCAAGACAATCTAGGAGAACTCGGTCTCCAACAACAGTAATAGCAACCCCAAAACAATCAATATAATAAGGTCAAACAACAGTCAATATTATAGCATACTGTAGCCAGCCCTAACCAGTCAACGCTGTCACAAATATACCCTCCAACAAGTCAATGCAAGCTTGTCCAGCACTTCGGCTAGCCTAGGAGAGGCTGCCCACACAAATCCGCAGTCAATGTTGCCTATACGCTGGTCAACGCAGTCCTTAACCAATTGTTGCACCTTCTTGCGTCCTTGCTACCCTAACTGCGTCCTCTTTTCCCACATGAGAGCTGCGTCCTCCTTCCTTCGTATACCCAAGAGACAAGGAAAGAGGAGAGATGTGTGGATGAGATGAGTGAACTAATGCCTCAAGGTCCCTTATATTGATATGCCACGTTGGGGTTGAGCTGGGGGTGTGCAACACAATTTTACTTGCTGGCCGACCTTGACAAATTGTCAAGAAATACAAATAAATTCATATTTCCAAGAATACATGTCGGAATCGGATGATTGTTAGACCAATCCTACACTTCTCGACAAGAGATATCCAAGAAAAATATCAGATGCCATAAATAAGATGACCCACATGGAGTTTGGCCCTAGTTGCCAATTTTAACACTCCCTCTCAACTAGGGAGAACTCCATCTGCTAATCCATATGTCTGTCGGTACTATCTCTGCCATCAAATGCACTGCCCTGCACTGATCTACTCTGCTGAACTATGAAGAAGAAGAAATGATCAAGAATGTATCATACCATCCTCTACTGACCCGAAGTCAGTCCCAGATAAAAGAGAGTGTCCAATAGCACTCTTACTGACTCGAAGTTAGTCCCAATGAAGAGAGTGTGTCATACCACTCTTACTGACCTGAAGTCAGTTCCAAAAGAGAGTGAGTTATATCACTCTTACTGACTTGAAGTCAGTTCCAATTTATCCTAGATCAATGTCATCCTAGCATAGGGAGTACGGTAGATACACGATGCATCCATCGGTACTACTATGGTCCATATCCTCATTTCCCTACTCATTGGCTAGATGAGAGGTACTTCCCATGCGTTCCAGACTGCATGGGTAGGATGTCTCAGCAGGAGAAGGATGAACCATTCTTCCTGCCTACATGTCACCACGGGGTATCACAGGGGAAGGCTAGACCATTCACCTTGTACATAGCACACCATTAGGGGAGGGTGAGTCACCCTATGGTCGCTTGTCGCTCCAAGAAGTACCCCAAGCCCCCATGAGCTGCCAGAGCTCAATGTAAGCATCATACAGGACCCTCATAAGAGGGTCTCTCAACGACTCCTAGTCGTTCTCGGAAAGTCAAGAATTTGACCTTTCCTAGGGGCTTCGTCAGAATGTCGACGACCTGCTCATCTGTCCCAATGTGATGGAGCCTTATTGTTCCTCGTTGTACCATATCCCGGATAAAGTGGTACTTGGTATCGATGTGCTTGGAGCGATCATGAAATACGGGATTCTCGGATAAACAAATCCCACTCTGGTTGTCGCAGAGGATCACAGTAGTATCCAATGTATGTCCAAATAGCTCACTGAAGAGCTTTCTCAACGAGACAGCCTCACAGGAGGCCATACTCGCAGCAATGTACTTTGCCTCAATGGTGCTCAAAGCCATCGACTTCTGCTACCTGCTCATCTAGGATATCGAGGCAGAACCCAAAGATAAACAACACCCGGAAGTGCTCTTTCAGTCCACCACACTACCTGCCCAATCAACATCGGAATATCCATGTAGCCTCACATCTCCGGCAGTGTATCTCAACCCATGAGTGATTGTGCCCCAAAGATATCTCAGAAGATTCTTGGCACCAATCCAATGTGAGTGATGAGGCTCAACCATATATTGGCTCAACGTGTTGATTGCAAAACATATATTCGGACGGGAGTTCACCAAGAACATCAATGCTCCTATGAGTTGACGATACTTGGAAGCGTTTCCCAAGATAGGTCCAGCAGCACTACCGCATAACTTCTTGAAGTTAAGCTCCATCGGGGTAGTCACGGGCTTGCAGTCCATCATATCGAATCTCTCCAATATCTTCACCACGTATTTTCCTTGAAACAGGAAAATTTCTCTTGGCTTTTGCCAGACTTCCAGCCCTAGGAAATAGTGCATCAGCCCTAGGTCCTTCATCTCAAATTCGGAAGCCAACTCCCTCTTACATTTGTGAATCAGAGGGTCTGCACCTGTCAGAAAGAGGTCGTAAACATACAACACCAATATGAGAGGCTTATCATCCTCAACCTTAAAGTAAAGGTTTGGATCAGCTTCGCTCCTAGTGAATCCCAACTTCATCAAGTAGCTATCGATCCTCTCATACCAAGCTCGGGGTGCTTGCTTCAGCCCATAGAGAGCTTTATTCAACCTGCATAAGGGAGATTCCCCATTATGAATCTCAAACCCCTTGGGTTGTTCCACATAGACTTCCTCTTTAATCGAACCATGCAAGAACACAGTCTTGACATCCATCTGATGTAGGTTCCATCTTTGCGAAGCGGCAAGGGCTATGATTGAGCGAATAGTGGTGTATTGAGCAACAAGTGCAAATATCTTATCATAATCTACACCTTCCTTTTGAGAGAAGCCTCGAGCAACAAAGCGAGCCTTATATTTTTCAGCACTCCCATCAGCTCCATGCTTTATTTTGTAAAGCCATTTCGAGGTGACAACTGTTTTGTCCTGGGGTCTGGGGACCACATCCCAAACATCATTCTTCATGATGGACTCATATTCCTCATTCATAGCATCCTTCCATACTTTATGCTTCACGACTTCTTCGAACGATGAAGGCTCATTTTGAATGATGGTGCTCATAATGGTCAAGTATCCCTAATACCTAGTCGGCTTCTTACTTTCACGGAAAGTCCCTCTGGGTGCAATATGTCCTTCGACATCATGAAGTGTCCCCCTAAGCCATGAGGGCCTCTTCCTAGGAGAGGAAGGCTCTTGCAAAGGGGTATCAATAGGATCCATAGTTTCTTCCACATCGTGCATCGTCTCATCTTCCTTCTCATTTGACTTCCTGGTGTCAACTTCTTTACCTTTCCTTAGAATAGGAAGATTGTCAACCTTGCTAAGAGCCATATCTTCGTCAAAGGTGACATCATGACTTATCTAAACTTCCTTTTGACCAACCACATAGATTCTATAGCCCGCAGAATTTTCACTATAGCCCACGAAGATTCCCTTCTTTCCAGATGCACCCAATTTGCTTCTTTTCTCTTTCGGCACATGAAAATATACGTGACTTCCAAAAATTCTAAAATGAGAGACATTAGGTTTCTTACCAGTGAACATCTCTTCGGGAGTCTTGGAATCCAACACTTGATGAGGGTATTGGTTTTGAACATATAAGGCAGTGTTCGCAGCTTCGGCCCATAGAAACTTTGGAAGCTTTTGATCGTGGAGCATGGAACAAACAACTTCCAAAATTGTACGATTCTTCCTTTTCGCCACACCATTCTGCTCAGGAGTGTATGGTGTTGTGGTCTCCCTCTTAATGCCAACTTCTTTGCAAAAGTTATGAAACTCATTGGATTCATACTTGGTCCCGTTATCAGTCCTTAAGTTCTTGATTCTCTTCTCGGTTTGATTCTCGATCAAGCCCTTGAAGTGACGGAACTAGGAGAACACTTCATCCTTCTTTTTCAAGAAGTATATCCAAGTCTTGCGAGAATAATCATCTGTAAAAATGAGATAATATAAATATCCTCCCAAAGAGTTCACAGGCATCATACCAGATATGACGGAGTGAACCAATTGCAAAATGTCGGAGGTCTTGCTATGGCTTGAGGGGAATGGTCCCCTTTTGAGCTTTCCTTCGGCACATCCTGGACATACACCTTCATGCTCTACTTTGTACTCGGGCATCCCTGTCACCATCTGTCTCACATTGGGTAGAGCCTTATAATGAAGGTGGGCAAACCTCCGGTGCCATAGTTCAGACTGAAGAGTTGTGTCGCAAGACATGACTCCCAACGAACTTCCTCCAACTTGATATAAAGAGTCAACCCGAAACCCAAGAGTGAAAGCATCTTTAAAATTCTTCTTCCATACACGTACCTTGCCATCAATGAAGGCCACCTTGTAGCCTTTGTCTTCCATTACCGAAATGGACACCAGGTTCTTCTTGAGATCAGGTACATATAAGACTTCTTGCAAATGGATTGTGTTACCCTGATTTAATTGAAGAGTAACATTCCCTACACCCTTTACGGGATAGGTGGAATTGTCTCCAAGAATAATCTCCAAGTTTGTTTCCTTCTCTATCATATTAGAGAGAGCTTCCTTGTAACTAGTGAAATGCCTTGAGGCACCACTATCAATAAGCCAATTGCCCAATGAGTCCGAAGGAGAGGTAGGGGAGAGGGCCGATATCAAATAATATTCATCTTGCTTATTGTTAACAACATTTGATTCATACCCGGAGTTCCTTACTTTCTTGGAGGGTTGACCACTTCCTTGATTTCCGGCATTCCTCTTTCCTTTGCCATTGAACTTGCCATTCCTTTGATTGTGGTTGGAGTTGCCCCAGGAGTGATTTTGATCATCATCATGTGATGAGTCCTTTCTATTTGGACACTCCCTCGCATAGTGGCCAAATTTATTGCAAACAAAGCATCTTCCGTTCCTTCCACCCTTCAGATCCAGTCTTTCCTTTGAAGTGACCTTGACACCCAGAATTATTTCTCCTTTTGGCATGAGAGGAGAGAGCAGTGGGATTGCCTTTGCTTGAAGGCATTTCTTGCTCCACCATCCTTGTCTCTTCTTGAATGCATCTTGCCATCAATTCCTCAAATCCCAGAATTCGATCGTTGTTGAGAAGAGTGGTTCTAAATACATACCATTCGGATGGGAGCCCTCCAAGAGTAGTGATAGTCAGTTCCCTGTCAACAATGAATTCTCCAATCGATAGGAGATCATTCTTTATCTCATTGATCCTTAAGAAGTAGGATTGAATATCCTCGTCCTTGCCCTTCTTAATATCCTTCAGCTTATTTTTGAGGAACAAAACTTGATTTGCATCACTAACTTTAAACAAGCTTACCAGTCTATCGTAGATTTCCTTGGAGGTGTTCAACTCGGAAACGTAGGCCACTAGACACTTGTCAATTGAGTCCCAGATGATCTTCTTCACTTTGACTTCACCCTTAGTGTACTTGTTCCTTGTAGCAACTAGTGCATTTGATGGAGGCTCCGTAATTTTGCCTCTCACATAGTCCAACACTTCCTTCTCTTCCAATGTCAGATCAAGAGACATCTTCCATCCGTGATAGTTAGACTTCTCACGGAGCTTGTCTTCGGCGGGGAAGTGTGATGAGGAACCCATGAAGCCTTTTGACTTTTTCCAACTGTCTTTGGTGATTGCTCTTGCTCTTGCTTGGGCTTTGTCTTCACCTCAACTCTGATACCATGTTAAATTATGGTATGTTCTATGCTAAGAGAAATTTACTTCAATTCTTCTTATTAGCCCAATGTCAATTTCAGTATAGCAATCACATTAACATGAAAGTAAAATGCTGATAGAACATAAATGAAATCAACAGAAGACAAGCCAAGACAAGAGACACAAGATGTGGCACTAGCCAGGGACAAACCCCAATGCGGGGAAACCCTTTGATCAATTCTTCTATATTCTTCAATAATTCAACAGAGAGAGAGAGAGATAGTACAATATCACAAATATGTGATTTACAACAGCAATAATGAATACCCTCGAACAACTATGTCAAGGTTGATCAATCAGCTCCAAATGTCCTCAAGACAATCTAGGAGAACTCGGTCTCCAACAACAGTAATAGCAGCCCCAAAACAGTCGATATAATAAGGTCAAACAACAGTCAATGCCACAACATACTGTAGCCAGCCCTAACCAGTGAACGCTGTCACAAATATACCCTCCAACAAGTCAACGCAAGGTTTTCCAGCACTTCGGCTAGCCTAGGAGAGGTTGCCCACACAAATCCACAGTGAATGCTGCCTATACACTAGTCAACGCAGTCCTTAATAACTTGCTGCACCTTCCTGTGCCCTTGCTGCCCTAACTGCGTCCTTCCACAATGATGCCCTAACTGCATCCTCTTTTCCCACGTGAGAGCTGCGTCCTCCTTCCTTTGTACCCAAGAGACAAGGAGAGAGGAGAGATGTGTGGATGAGATGAGTGAACTAATGCCTCAAGGTCCCTTCTATTTATATGCCACGTTGGGGTTGAGTTGGGGTGTGCAACACAATTTTACTTGCTGGCCGACCTTGAAAAATTGTCAAGAAATACAAATAAATTCATATCTCCATGAATACATGTCGGAATCAGATGATTGTTAAATCAATCCTACACCTCTCGACGAGAGGAATCCAAGAAAAATATCAGCTACAATAAATAAGATGACGCACATGGATTTTGGCCCTAGTTGCCAATTTTAACAACAATGCTTCCAACTATGTCATATGGAAGGCAAGGATGTCCTTCCTTCTAGTGAATATGGCCTGAAGCCATATATAGATGCAGTGGTAGTTATCCCCACGGATGCAGATCAGCTAAAGGAGTATAGAAAGGAGATGGTGAGGGCGAAGAGATTGATCCTTGATGGTGTTCGGAATCATGTTGTATCACACATAACGACCAAGGGAATGACCAAAGAGATGTGGGATACGCTTTCCACGCTGTACCAGGGTACTTCCGAGCATCGAAAGATGTACTTAGAAGAAAAGTTGAGATGCACGGGATGCAGAAAGGGGAATGCATAGACCCTTTCCTCACCAGGATTTAGGAGATCTGGGACCAACTATTAGCTGTTGGGGCAACGTCTCAACCCACAGAGCTAGTGCGATTGACACTAAATAGTGTCTCAGAGTAGTGGCAGGTATTTGTCCAAAGTATCTTGGGTAGAGAACCCTTGCCAAGGTGGGGACAGGATGTGGGCCGATTTGCAGCAGGAGGCGCTGAGACGAGACCTAGTGAAGAACTCCATCAGTGGCAACAACAACAGATCGAAGCAGGTGAAGGAGGAGGAGAATGTGGCCCTCGCATCAAAGGGTCCCAGTTAGGGATAGGGGGAGCAACGAAAGAAGGACCTATTAAAGGTCAAGTGCTTCAGATGTGGTGAGCTTGGTCACTACAACACTCGGTGTCCTCTCAGGAAGAAGGACAAAGAGGAGAAGTAGGACCAGTGGGCAGCTTCAACAGAGATCAATAGGCTGTCCTTCAGGTTGGAGGAAGACTTCGCCATGTTTGCTGACATACCTCCAGGAGTGAGGTGGGGTGACTTGGTTTTGTAGTCCTAGAGTGCTACAAAAGGGCAGGATTCTTGAGGAGGTCCACCTCTTGAATCAGTACCTTACTATGGGTGCCCACAATATTTCAGTAGCAGGATGGATCAGTGACAGGAGATGCAGTCAGATGCGAGAGTGACAAATGTAGAGTTTAGTTGCAGCCAGATGTTGGGGAGCGTAGCGCAGAGTTGGCAACAGTACAGAGTCAGCAGCAGCGCAGATGCCTAAGTGACAACGCAGATATTAGCAGTAGTTAGAGACTCGGGTGACATGCATTATACTGATCACAATTGATTCAATATTTAGGATGCTTCTCAGTTGCAATTGTTGCAGTTGCAGCAACAACAGATGGAGAGGAAGTTGCAGTGCAGATGTAGTGTTGGCAGCAGTTCATCAGAGTCGACAATGTTCATTTGGGGTAGCATTGGATGTGCTCTAGCCACGAAATTTGGTGGAAAGGTTGGGGCACATGAGATCTCCAATACCCAAAAAGCGTTTGGGAAGATTCTAAACAGTTCAGGAGATATTAAAATAATTAATATTTTTAATGGAGTCCCTAAGTCTAAACTTAGGGAAAATAAAATATTAATTTGGATTAATATGAAACTGTGTTAGAATGGTCCAAAAGACATGGATCAAGCTAGATCTAATGTTAGCCGTTGATTAGGGACTTAATCTCGGTTGTTGATATGTCAACAAGAAAAGTTTAAGGGGAGGCTTGAAGGTCACTTGGAGAATACACCAGAGTGATCAGTCATTCTATTCTCTAGAGTGGGGTTTGCTAAGAGAGATAGAATTAGTGATTGGGAGATGCAATTGAGGGGCATTTGAGTACAGAGAGACAGAGAGGCAGAGATAGTGCCGGGAGAGCAGCGCAGTAGCCAAGGAGAGTGACGCAGAGCCAGCCAGGGCTCACGCAAGGCCACGCAGAGGCAGTCGAGAGCTGCGCAGAGCCTCAAAGAGGCCAGCATTGCTGACGCAGAGGGCCAGAGGGCTGACGCAGGGCCTCCCAGGGCTGATGTAGACCCATCCGGGGTGACGCAGGGCTAGCGTGAGGCAGAGAGGGGTTGACGCAGTCCAGAGAGAGGTTGACGCTGGGGTTTTTGGGGCAGATTTATGCTGAGTAGTTGCCGGAAGGATTATCAGGGGTTTCAGCGAACAGATTTGTTAGAAACTGAGAGGTATTATTGCCAAGGAAATTCTCTGTTGGGTAGGCCAGTTTCGGCACCCAGATTGTACTCTGATATTGCTTAATAAGAAAATTCTCAGATAGCTGCACCGTTTTTCCACATTGGGTTTTTCCGGGGACATTAGTCCAAAAATAATGGTGTCATATGGTGTGTTTGTTTCTATTTCTTTTAGTTGTTGATCTGTAATATGTTGAGTATGCACTAGTGTTTATTTTTAGTATTTACATTGTAAATAACTTGTTAAGAAAAATAACAAGTAGGTAGGAATAAATCAGATAAAGTGCATGGAGGGTTTCTAATTGAGTAAACTTAGAAACTTCAACATGGTATCTGAGCGTGATTGCAGATCACAGGAGGACTAAAGACATCAGGGGAGCGGAGCAATAGCAGCAGAAAACAGCTGTCTCGAGGTGACAGAAGTTGTTTCTAGCAGAGCAGCAACAAGGGAAGGGTGACGCAGTGCCTGCGTCATCAAGGGTGAGCCGAGAAGAGGTAGCGTAGAAGCTAAGGAGGCAAAGGGAGCCTCATGCAGAGCCATGCAGTAGCTGGGAAGGCTGACGCAGTTGGCTGAGGAGGTAGGATTACGCAGAGCCTAGGAGCTCTCACCTTCAGGTTGCTGGGGTTTAGAAGGCTGTGGGAATATTGCAGAGTGGAGCTGGTGAGGTACTGTAGTTAGAACAATACTTGACAGAGCAAGGCCAGAGGAGTTGCTACCGAGGGTTTCTAGCCGAGGAACCCGGATCAGTGGTGCGGTTGCACAAGACGATTAGAGTAGGGAGCATCTTGACAGCGGCAGAAGGATTTCCAGAAGGGAAATCAGGACTGAGAGGGAGTCCAGAAGAGAACTTCTAGACGGGAAGTAGAGACTTAGAGGAGTCGAATAGAGAACTTCCAGGAGGGAAGTAGAGGAGCATCATGGCACTACACGGAGTAAGAGACCAGGATAGACTGGACGGAGCGTCAAACTTCGCAGTCTGGAAGGCCAGAATCTTATCCGTACTTGACAGAAATCGTGTCAAGAACTTTGCCTTGAAGGTAATAGCTATCCCAGTCGACCCCAATGATAACGACAAGTACGAGGAGGTAATGGCGAGGGCTAAGAGCATCATCCTTGACGGGGTCAGGGATCATGTAGTACCAAACATTGCCGAGAAGGAAACGACATATGAGATGTGGGAGGCTCTCAAGAAATTGTACCAACATACTTCTGTGCAGAGAAGAATGCTACTTGAGAATCAATTGAAGTCGTATCAAATGAAGAAGGGAGAATCGATTGACACCTTCCTCAGAGGACTGAATGAGATCCGAGATCAGTTGATTGCTATAGAAGCCACGCCGGATCAGGAGTTGATGGTGAGGACAACCCTGAATGTTGTCTCAGAAGACTGGGAGGTATTTGTCCAGAGTATACTGGCTAGAGGGACTCTCCCACCTTGGGACGAGATGTGGGCGGCTCTTCGCCAGGAAAAGATCAGACGGTAGTCGAAGACGGGTAGCAATAGCAAGGGGATCAAAGTCAAACAGGAGGAGGAAGATGTTGCCATAGCATCTCAGGGAAAGCCAGAAAAGCGGAAGAAGAAGGATTTCTCCAAGATCAAGTGCTTCCACTGTGGGGAGTTGGGTCATTATGCGACCTAATGTCCAAGGAAGAACAGTAAGGGAGAGTCTTCTAAGACTAAGGCAATGCCAGCAAGGGCAGAGAAGGAAGTTTTGACAGATGATGACTTTGCCATGAGTGCACATGTGCCACTTGAGCAGAAGTGGGTAGACATTGAGCTGTAGTCAGGTGGACTACAGATGATGAGGGGCAGGATCCTCGAGGTACCTAGCCTCTTGGATTATACCTTGCTATGGGAGCCCCGAAGAGGAGTAGCAGGATTGGCTGAGTCGGGTAGAGACGGATGCGGATTCGGATGGAGCGGCATAGAGAGCTACAGTGAAGGAATCCCTAGACAGCGCAAGGCTAGCAGATTGCAGCAGTGCGAGAGGCACATGAGTGTTGCATCAGTGCAGGATGGCACAGAGAGGTGTGCAATGGTGCGAGATGCGGAAAGTTGTTGCAGCAACGCAGAGGTCAGAAAGGGAGCACTTGTCAGCGGCAAAGGGAGCTTCAACGTCAGTGGTTGTTTCTAGCCCAACAGGGAGGTCAGATTGGGAGATCAGTTACTTACTTCTCAGTCACTGAGTTGCAGTGCAGCAGTGGGCAGCGCGATGCAGCATGATGAGAGGAGGTGTAGTGCGGATGTGTTAAAATTGGCAACTAGGGCCAAACTCCATGTGGGTCAACTTATTTATGGCAGCTGATATTTTTCTTGGATCCCTCTCATCGAGAGGTGTAGGATTGATCTAAATATCATTCGATTCCGATAAGTATTCATGGAGTTATGAATTTATTTGTGTTATAAGACAATTCGTCAAGGTCGGCCAACAGCCAAATAAACCCCACATGTGCTCAACGTTTTAGTATAAATAAAGGTGGCCTTCAAGTCATTTCAACACACTTGGGATCTCTTCCTCTCTCTACTTGTTTTTGTGTTTTAGTAGGAGGAGAGATCCTAAGGAATAACGTTGCCCTGATCCAGAGGGCAGAAAAGCCGGAATTGCCGGAAAAGCCGGAAATGCCGGAACTGCTGGAAAAGCCAGAACTGTCAGAAAAGCCGGAACTATCGGGACTGCCGGGAACAACCGGAACTGCCAGGAATAGCCGGAATTGTCAGAACTGCCGAAACAGCCGGAGCATGTGTCTCCGAAGGAGAGCAGCATGCAAGGGACAACTAACTAACATTGGGACAGTTGTATGGTACTTAGCAGCAAATACACCAAGCATGCAATGTTACAGCTAGCATACAAGGGACAACTAGCATGCAACAACAAGCATGCTAAGGACAACAAGCATGCTAGGGACAACAAGCAAGCAAGGTGCAACCAACACATAGGTCAGGATGGCAATATGGTGTAGCAATTGCACATAATGCAGTACAGTGATGGGTACAATCATGATTAATGAAGCGTGATGAGATGCAACATAGTGATGGTGGGTGTAGCGCGGTGAGGTGCAACATGATGACGAAATGCAACACAATGATAGGTGAAGGAGTCATCTTGGAGAATTAGTTGAAGCAGCATGTCTTCAACTGATCTCATGTATCATCTTATTAGAGATGATCTATGCTCTTGTCTAGATAAGTCAAAGTGTTGACTTCTGTTGTAAACGTACTATCTCTCTCTCTCTTTATGTGCTAAACTATTGAAGAACATATAAGAAGAATTGATCAAGGGTTTCCCCACTTTGGGGTTTGTTCCTTGGCTAGCGCCACATCTTGTGTCCTCTTGTCTTGGCTTGTCTTCTGCGATTTATGTTTATGTTCTATCTGCAGTTTACTTTAATGATGATGTGATTGCTAATCGGGAAAAGATATGGAGCTAACTGTGAAAATTGAAATAAATTGCTCTAAGCATAGAACATACCTAAAATTAACAGGATGCAGTGCTAGGAGAAAGGACCAGCAGCAGCACAGATGCAGAGGGAGCTGTCGTACAGATGTAGCAGTGGCAGTGGCATAACCATGGACAACAGTACAGGATGCAACAGTGCAGAGGATGTTGGGCAGGAAGGCCTAGCATCAACACAGGTACCAATGCCGGATGATCAGAGTAATACTCAGAGAGGAGTATTACTAGAGCATAGTCCTCGCTAAGAGGGAGTGTTGATTTGGGGTAGCATCGAATGTGCTCTAGCCATGAAATTTGGTGGAGAGGTTGGGGCACATGAGATCTCCAATACCCAGAAAGCGTTTGGGCAGATTCTAAATAGTTAAGGAGATATTAAAATAATTAATATTTTTAATGGAGTTCCTAAGTTTAAACTTAGGGAAAATAAAATATTAATGTGGATTAATATGAAACTATGTTAGAATGGTCCAAAAGACATGGATCAAGCCAGATCTAATCGTAGCCATTGATTAGGGACTTAATCTCGGCCGTTGATATGTCAACAGGAAAAGTATAAGAGGAGGCTTGAGGGTCACCTGGAGAATACACCAGAATGATGAGTCATTCTATTCTCTAGAGCGAGGTTTGCTAAGAGAGATAGAATTAGTGATCGGGAGATGTAGCTGAGGGGCATTTGAGTACAGAGAGACAGAGAGGCAGAGATAGTGTTGGGAAAGCAACGTAGTAGCCAAGGAGAGTGACACAGAGCCAGCCAGGGCTCACGCAGGGCCACGCAGAGGCCGCTGGGAGCTGCGCAGAGCCTTAGAGAGGCCAGCATTGGTGATGCAGAGGGCTAGAGGGCTGACGCAGGGTCTTCCAGGGTTGACGCAGACCCATCCGGGGTGACGCAGGGCCAGCGTGAGGCAGAGAGGGGCTGCTGCAGTCTAGAGAGAGGCTGACGCTGGGGTTTCTGGGGTAGATTTGTGCTGAGTAGCTGCCGGAAGGATTATCAGGGGTTTTAGCGAAAATATTTGTCGGGAACTGAGAGGTATTACTGCCAAGGAAATTCTTTGTTGGGTAGGCTAGTTTCGGCACCCAGATTGTACTCTGATATTGCTTAATAAGAAACCCTCAGATAGCTGCACCGTTTTCCCACATTGGGTTTTTCCGGGGACATTAGTCCAAAAATAAAGGTATCATATGGTGTGTTTGTCTCTGTTTCTTTTAGTTGCTGATCTGTAATATGTTGAGCATGCACTAGTGTTTATTTTTAGTATTTACATTGTAAATAACTTGTTAAGAAAAATAACAAGTAGGTAGGAATAAATCAGATAAAGTGCATGGAGGGTTTCTAACTAAGTAAACTTAGAAACTTCAACAGGCAACAACACAGATGCAACACATATCAGAGTTGCGCAGTGGTTGGTGGGCAGCAGCAGCCAGACATCAACAGCGTGACAAGAGATGATGCAAAGACAGGGGGTTGCTACAGGAGGCGACAACTCTAGAACACATTCCTCGCTAAGAGGGAGTGTTAGTTTTTGTTGCATCAGATGTGTTCTAGCCCTGAAATTTTGTGGAGAGGCTAGAATGCATGAGATCTCCAAAACCTAGAAATCATTTTTTGAAATTTTGCTTAGAAATGACTTAATTAGATTATTAGTCAGTTTTTAAATATTTCCTAAATCTAAACTTAGGGAATAGGACTAATTGATCAAAATTAATTAAGCTATGGTGTGAATGTTCTAGAAACTCACATAGATCGACTTCAAGTTAATCCTAGCCATCGATTAAGATCTAATCTTGGTCGTTGAAGTCTCAACAAAGGATTATAAGAAGAAGTTGATTGGGCTTGGAGAAATTACTTGTGAAGTTTGATTTCCTAGTATATCAATTTCTTGAGTAGCAACATTCAGTTGCTAGAGAGAGAGCCAGAGAAATCGAAGCAGTGAGAGAGGGGCAGGACAGTGAAGCCAGAGGAAGGATTCCAGTTTCGGTGAGTGCATTTGCAAAGAGGCAGAGAAGCCACAGTGAGGCTGATGCAGAGCAACGCAGTAGCCTCTAGAGGCAAAGTCAAATTGTTGGGGAGAAGCAGAATTTCAGTGCCAGAAGCTGGGCAGAGGTTCCAAAGGCTAGGAGAGATGTTTTCCTAGACAACAGCTGGTCAGACGGCTTGAGGAGAAGCTGTTCCAAGCTGAGAGTAGAAGCAACCATGCTAGGGTGACGTAGTGACTGTGTAAAGGCAGTTTGGATGGCTCAATTTGAGCTGAGGTCAGAGCCCAAATTTGCCGTTGGAGCGAGGAAATTCCTCACTAGATTTTTCTTGCCAGTTTTTCTCTCTAGGATTGCTAGTTTCGACATCTAGTTGTACTCGGATTATTTCACTGTTGCTTAATATTAAAACCCTCAGCTACTGCACCGGTTTTCCGGAGTTGGGTTTTTCCAGGGACATTCGTCCAAAAATAACTGTCATTTTATGTGTGTGTGTGCTAGTATTTCTTCCAGCGCTTATTTCTTCCATCTAGAGCGTCTTTGTTGATGTATTTTTGGTTCAAAAATGTATTGTTCTAAGTGTTATTTTGGTTATATGCACTCTTATTTGCTATATAAATAAGAACTTTTGCATATTTGTGTATAAATGGTTTGAATTCACATGGATGCACGTGAATATTTACATTTTTCTTTAAAATTTGAATATTTTATGTGTTTTTGGTTGTCTGGGATTTTACCGATTCCGGTCTGGTTCCGACCTGTTCCTGGTTCAGAGGGATTTCTAGTTCGATTGTCACTTTGGTTACAATAACATTGGTCTGAAGTTTGAACCAAAGGGAACGTGTGTAAATTCTTGTCCAATGTTTCTTCCATTGTTTCCAACAATTTTGGAAAGTTATCGAGATTTAGGTTGGAGTTCAGCTGGAGATAAGATTGTTTTATTAATGTCCATAGGGGATCGAAAGAATAGATCAAGGGGACTAGAGAATATAACTAGTGAAAACCAGAGTAAGATAGGATGACCCAAAAGGGTAAACCCTAGGAAAGAGAGAGAGCCACAAGGCTGCATTCTCTCTCTCTCTCTCTCTCTCTCTATATATATATATATATATATATATCAATCAATCACTATGAGGGTACTGTCAAGGGGGATTGGTTGGATGATCTTGGGAGGAGCCCAAAAGCAGTTAGTTAAAGTTCTCCTAGCATTTGAAGCCAAAAAGAAAAATCCAGTAATGTGTCTACTTGCCCAACTTGGGAAATCAGGTAGCTCTGTGCCAAAAGTGCCAAAAGTAGGTATCTTTGTGTGTCCTCGTTGAAGTAGGTCATTTGTCTAGAATGGGTGGGTGTACATTGTCTCACCAATTTGGCATTGCCTGCATCCAAGACTAGGAAGTCCAAATGATTCTTAGTGCCTCCACAGGCCAATATAGGTTTGGGGGGTGTTCAAATTGTGGGGTAGGGTATGGATAAATCTTGCAATGCACATTGTCTATGAGTAATCACCTTGAGTATGAAGAGTGCCAGAGACTTCTGATCAGAATAGTGGAAGAAGGTAGCACTTAGCAAGCGACCCTCCAAAATCACGATATAGGCAATGATATTACTCCCAGATCTCATAATGTTTGGGAAATTCAAAAGTGAATTGCTCCTTAGTCTCAATCTCTTGTAGGTGGTACAATTGACTAATCCTCTCCTTCTGTGGAATTTATTGACTCACTTGGCCTGTCGCTGGTGAGGTAAAACCTCAGCTGGTAAAGTGGAATCCTGAGTGCAATGATCCCAAGTGTAGTTGGGACAGAGAATGAGTCTGTCCTCTAATTGTAGGAAGTGTTCATAATAGGACATCTTAGGGCCAATACTGTGGGAGTTAGAGATCCGAGTGACCTAAATATATTGCTTGTATATGTCATTTGTCTACCATTTAGGAGGTAGTGGTGTTAAGGAAATAAATGAAAGGAGGGAGGTGATCAATAGAAATGCTGATGAACTGAAGGAGAGAGATGCAATGCTTTCATTTCCTTCGACAATATAATGAATAACTTTTTAATAAAGTACACACAAATGATCAAATGTCAAATTAGAGCATTGTTCAAAACTGAAGAAGAACAGTGAAATTGCATAAATAAATTAGAAATGAAGGTTGGACAAAATTGTAATTGGAATAGAGAGCGAGTGCCAAAAAATAAATTTATTTATTAATTAAATAAATGCAACGAAACCAAAATTACAAGATATGGAGATAAAGTAAACTGAGAGTGAACTTCTTTATTGGGTCTCCATGAAACAGTGTCTCGAGAGATCTTTCTGTTTTTTGTTTTCTTTGAATCACACGTCATTGATTGTGTCAGAAAAATAGATTTGAGGGATTGGCTTCAAATTAAAGTCATTAGTTAAAGAGTTGTGGCAAGGCAGGGGCTGTCAAAATTGCATGTCTAGATGGCAAAATGTAGTTCATGTCAGGAAAAGAGAATTTGATGGCAAAAGTGGTAGGACTTTTCTGCATAGAATCGGTAATGCCTATTAACACTCTCCTTTCTTCCCCTCACTCTCTTAAGTTTCCTAGGGGATTTTATACATACATCGAGATTTAAGATGATCGTTTAGTTGTTTTTAATTGTCATGGAGAGGTAAGTAGTTGTAATCTATTTTTAGGGAATTGTTTTTATGGAGTCTGGGAAAATGTTTTCCGTGATCTTCAAATTGGCAAGGTCTAGTGGTGAAATTTAGAACAGCCAAGATCCAAATGAACTTTTCAATATAATAAGTTGTTCCGAATGGTGCCATTGAGAGGTAAGTAGTTTTAGTCAATTTCTAGGTAATTGCTTTGATCGAGTCCAGGAAAATGTTTCTGTGATGTCCAAATGAGTAAGGTCTAGTGGTGAAATTTAGAATAACAAAAATCGAATTGAATTTTTCAATATAATAAGTATACATGTTAGTCAGTGATACTGTAGGAGTAATAAATGATGTGTCAAATCTTTTATTTGTCAAGCTAGCATGCATGTTATACCAAAGACAGTTTTGTTCCATAATTATTTGAAGTAATTCAAGTCGTATTGCTCACAGGCTGTGTTACCAGACCAGCTGGGTTTGGCTCAGACTCACAGGTTAAACCTGGCTCCCCCACTGAAACCAATCAAGTCAACATGTGGCCAAAGTCAAACTTGTGGCTGGTGAGTTTGAGCTTGCAGGTCAAATTTGGACCTGTGAGTTCTTGGTGAATTTTTTATGGGTCAACAAATTTGCTTGTGGAACTGTCAAAAGACACCCTGGCCACTGGCCTTCGCTAATAACCCAGAACTCAAACTTTGTATGGGCCAGGTTATCTCTGTGTCTGAGTTGAACTCTTACTCCTTTTACTTGGTGAGTTTTTGTCAAGCCAAGTTTTGTAACACTTGTCATAGCCAATAAAATTATTCTACGAAAATGTTTGACTGATGAATAAAACCATTAACTGCTACCATTGGTTCCTTCACGGTGATCACTATCTCAGATGGGGAGCCATCCCCTTTCTCTCTCTCCCCTCATTCTGCTTCTAGCCCCCGCATGCATTAACATCTACATTGTATGGTCAGCATGGTTTTGTATCTTCATTACTTGTGTTCCTATGTACTAGTTAGCTCTTTCTCTGCTTTTAGTAGAGTAGTGATGGGAGCTGCTTTTGCAATCCCACTGTGTATTTGCTTTGGCTGTACTTTTTGAGTCCCATTGACCAACTTTGTGATAGCTCGTTTGACATCTATAAAATAGTTTTATCTTTTATCCAGTTAAATACTATGAATGTCTGGCAGCAACACCACTACAATGAGTGCATAATATCTATACACCGTATAGCCTCATCATAAATTTTTAGAGTCTAGAGAGTTGGGCATGTGTTTCTAGCTCCCTCTTCTTAAGTAGCATGTTTTTTTGTTATTTTCTGAACCAATATTTTCTTATCCTGTTTTTTGTACTGGCATTTTTGTTCTTACATAACTATTGGATTTTATACTGACAACTTCGTGGCTTCATGGCAAAATTCCATATTTCCAAGTTATATAATTTTAGGCTACTGTGGTGAGAAGTCATGACAGTTAGTGACTTGAAAATTATGTTATTTTTAATAATTTGTTTTCCAAGATTGTTCAGTGAGTAGCACTCTGAAATTCTATAGTAGATGAGTGATTTCCAGTTGCATTTTCTAAGATACTTAGTATATGTGCCTGTGCTTAACAAAGTGTGTACTTTTCATTAGTCCTTTGTTGTGATTCATCAATCATGGTCTTTTATATGTTCTTTATTAATAGTACTCTTTCGTTTGACCTTTCCCGTGCATAGGGATCAACTTGTGCATCCATTTCTACTTATCTTAAATCACTTTCCTATTCCGGATACAGTTCTTCACATCCAACATTTTCAGTTATATTGTTTTTGCTTCTTAGAAGTTGTTTGATAAGTAGAAACTGAAATTTCATGCAGCTTGTAGCTACTTCATAAGTGCAAAAATGATTGTTTTCATTGTTTCATTGGCTTTGGCCATCTCTCTTCTATTCCTGCATGAGTCGGGATTGTATATTCAGAATTTTCATTGGTTTAATTTTGTGGACTGTAGAGGCAAGGGGCACAGCTAGTTGTTCTTGAAGGAAAACACCGACATGTGTGGGAAAATGCATGGCGTGAATCTTGCTTGGACTTGCATCTAATGTCTGCTGGAGCTGCACAGGCGATGCTTCTTGCTTGGCTGCTTAGCATCCGTTCTATCTTGTTTGAAGGGCGTCAGCTGCCAAGATTATTAAGGTATAGTTGTGATTTTATCTGAATCTTGTTTGTCATGATGAAATGTTTTGTCAATAAAAAATGAAAAACTGGTCTCTTCGCTCTGTTGTAGTTTGGTATGATATAAATCATGCATCCATTCATTTGGCTCAATGTGAAAATGTATTTATTGTTGTTTTCACCATTATGCAAATGTAATTTGAACATATGTCTTGTGCAGTATCTTAACCGGATGGGGAAAGCATAGTAAAATTGCTGGTAGTAGCACCCTAAAGCGTGTTGTTGAAGCGCTTCTTGTTGCTATGGGCGCTCCCTTTCATGTTGCCAAATACAATGAAGGGAGATTTACATCTACAGGACCTCTTGTGGGGGCTTGGTTGAGGGAATCGGGTACGTTTAAGTTTCTCGTTCTTCAGGATGAACGAGAAAATCCAGTGGAGATCATGGATCAATTTTCTAGATTAAGGTTACATTCATCGTAGGGGTTAAGCTTTTTGATGTCCCAGCTAAATTTTTGGTCGTTTGGTTTCTTTGTTGGACAAAATTTTATTGTGTCTTCACATTATATAGCGGTTATGTTGTCCTTCAGAATTCAATTAAATAATGGGATTAATATCTTATGAACATCAAGATATTAATCCATTTTGTAAATCAGTTATTTATTGTCTGCAACTAATTTGTATGGAGGTTGTACATAGCGACTTAAATTAATATCTTGTATTCATTTGATTGGGTTACTATCTCGCATTCCTATAGAGGGATAATATACTCAGATTTTGGGCATCCACTTAGAAGAATGAATGTAATTAATTGAAATCCAATTTTCAGTGTGGGGGTAAAAAATGGTGGTCCAATATGAAAAGGCAACAATTAGTATTAAGCAATACATGAAAAGCCCAATGTTAGGGTCCACTCTCATTGGTGGAGGCATCCACGTCCTATGATTGCAAACTTTTTTTTTCTTTAGAATTCTTGATTAGATACCCAAGTCTGCGACACTGACATTTTCCCACCTTTCCTAAAATTTTGGGGTGTCTCCACTTGTCTGCCATTGGCATTTCCCATTACTGCCTCTCGTGTCCTAAACTTGGTGACACTTTTGGAAAAACCTATTAAAGCCTTCATTTCACAGAGCTAATTATGTTAATGTACCAATTTGTTTGTAAGACTATGCTTCCATATAACGATATGTTAAGCTTTCTGTTAGGGGTAAGTGTAATTAACTTTGGCTAAAATGGAGTGAAATTTGCCCAACCATAATGTGGCCAAGGATAAAAGTTTTTTCAACACCTGGTAACATTTATAAGATCAATTTACCCGATAATATCGTGCAATGTAAACTCATAAATGGCCCTATGATGAAGATAAATATTTTGAAATGGGAATATAATATCATGCAATGTAAACTCATAAATGTCCCTATGATAAAGAGAGAAATATTTGAAATGGGAAAGTAATGGTAAATTCTTTTGTCAAAAGATGAGTTTATAATTGTAAATTCATTTGTCAAAAGATGAGTTTATAAGTGTTATCCCTGTTAAAGAACCTTGCTAATCTATGTAGAGAGCTTGATGTAAAGTCACCGCTGGCAAGGCATTCAGAAGTCCTTATGTATTGCAGTGATGAAACATTTATCCATTATGGAGGTTGGAAAGACCTCACTCCAATCTAGTTTCAACTGTGATTTTTCTAAGACCAATTAAAATGATCCATTTTGAAAAGAAAAATTATTTAAGCTGAAATATTTTAGAATTCTGTACACTTTTAAGTTTTCATGATTAGGGAAATGTTCCATGGCTGCTATCGAGTAGGGCTTCTAAATATTTTCCAAATCTGACATTGCATCATGCTATTTACATGGATGAGCAAGGTTTTTTTCACCCCCTGGTAATAAAAATTGAAGTCCTTAAAGCAGAGATATAAAGCTGTTGAACAGTCGTAAATTCAAAATGGAATACACATGAATTATTTTAAATAACTTGGAGGATGCTAGTGATAGTTGTATCTCATTTCGAACCATCCAATTGAGATAGAACAAACTTGCATGACATGGAAATGATCCCAAAATATTTTAGAGTTATGCAACTTTGTTTAATGAAGACTTTAAAAGTTGCATGTGTCCTATAGTCTTATGTAGGTTTTCCCAATCTTGCAATGACTTTGTCCTTCAGATCTTCAACGAGAATAAGAGAAACTGTTAAAGTTTGGAACTGAATTTAGGAGGTGAGAAAGTCTAATCTTGGCAATATAACATTTTTCCTTCATTGTTTCATCCAAGGCTTGCGTTCCTTTTTCTTTTTCTCAAAAAGTGAATATTTGTAATTTATGAATCCCATTTTTAGGTCCTAGGAGTGGAACGAGGGTTGTCCAATGTTACTTAGTAGTGGAAAAATCAAAACAAATTAGAAAGTCCACACTAGGGTATCTTGGAAGGCTACCAAAACAAAGGCCAAGACCACTGAACTAGTCTTTTGTTGTGATTTTGAGATGATATCTATTGTTGTATTGGGATCATAAACGCGTGAAAGCTTGACCAAATTTAACAAAAATGAAGGGATCGCCAACTGTTGTTTTCCTTCTGACAACTGTAGTTAAGGCTAGAGCTGATACGCCCTTTGCATGCTATTCTTCTTCAAATATAGTTGGGTTGGCAACTGATTGTTCCAATAGCAGCTTGATTTGTTTATCCCATATCCCTTATACCATGGCAAAGGCTTCAATATTTCTAGAATATTCACAAATGCAAATGAACTTTTTTCTAATCACAGCGAGTTTGGTGTCAAGTATATCCAAATTTTCTTGATTTTCAAAGGAATTGCTCCTGGTTTCTTTCTAATTGCAAGATCTTCTTCCCTAGGCTAACCAAAGCTAGAGGAACTTTGTGTTTGGGGTGACTTGCTAGAGTAAAAGTTTCTATGCAAGTATGTGTGGATTGAGTTCTGCATGTTTGTCTTGGTTTGCTTATCTTGTGTTTGTTCAATGAGGTGCAAATAAATTGTAACATGATGAGAAATATTAGATACATTAATGAAGCATATATATTATTTGTTCTTTCACAAAAAAGGCAATTTTGGGCTTTTCACCAATTTGATGGTAGGCTTTATCCATGGCTAACACATTTATATTTTTACAACTCAGGTGGTATATTCCTTTTATGACACTCTGTTTGTATGTGACACTACTCCATTAACGTTCATTTCCCTCACATTGATTAAAATGACCTACATAGGTTCCATTTTTCTTAAACAACATAACATACACTTGATACATTACAACCATTTAATGTTTTAGTTGTGGCCATATCAAAATGATCATTATCCTCGACAACCATCCCCATAAGACTCTTTGCAATCACTCATGTTGCAAATTACAATGACCTTGTTCTAGGCATATTCTCTACTACGAAAAATTTCTCCCATGCTCAAGATTTAGACTAGTCAATGGGTGCCCCAAAAATCAAATTTCTATTTATGTGAGATGCATGCTCAATAAAACCCCGACCCCTTGACTTTTCCAATCTGCATCAAAGTGGATTATTGTTCTCTCTATTGCTTTGAAAGGTTTCCTCCATTAAGAAAGAAGCCAAGTATTGGCTTCTGTGACCATGGAGGGGATCAATAATTAATAAATAGAGTTGAAATGGGCACTCTTATTCCTTGGTAGATGGGGACATCATCCTTTCTAAAGATTAAAGGAGATTGAAATTTACACTTGCTCTTTAAATCTTTTCTAAAGATCTAAGGGAGATTGAAATTTACACCTATACTCTTCAAAATCAATTTTGACCTTGTTGCACTCAATTTGTCAAAGTTCCAAGGAAGCATAAGTACAATTTTTTTCAACAAGATCAGATGATCTATCAACACTCTTATGTGTCATTGCAAATCCATTCTGCAGGTAATGTAATGTAAATGATTTTAGCAAGACCTTGAATGTATGTAAAAACTTAGTTAAGCCTATTATTTTGGCGAAAAGTTTCATTTTAGGAGGTTTTTCGTCTTACTGACTCGTGTGTTTCTAAAAATAAATGGTTGACAAAGTTTTTTCCTCTAGCCTCACCCCAAAGCTAGGGTGAAATTCTTCGTTAAAGTCCTAGGCGAGTCCTAGTGTTCTAGTCGAGTCTTATGTAAAAGTGATTTGAGAATAATTTAAGTTAGTTGACCAAATTATTTTATTACAAATCACTTGGTCTACTAAATCATATTGCGTCGCAAATTGAATATGTTTTTTTAGGGTCTAAGCTGAGCAGGTATCCCCCTTTTGAGGGTTCAATTGTAAAAAAGTCTCATGTAAAAAATATTTTAATGTATGGTCCCTCATACTTAGACATCATGGTCAAAATATTAGAGGGTGGAAAACATAATTAATCCCTTCAAATATCAATTAATTAAATTTTTTCGCAAAATTAAATTAAAATCCTAAGCCAAAAATTTAATTAATTAGAGTAAAATTAAGTTGTCTTAGGAAAATTAATTCTCTAAGTGGAAAAATTAGTAGGTCTTAAAGGAATTATTTTTTAAAAATCTTCCACCAAAAGAATATTGTATATTTCAAGAAAATTTGGACCTTTGGATCTTGGTGGTTAAGTCAAAGCCAATTTTTTGAGAAAATTAATTCAAAATAATTAATTTTGAGTTAATAAAAATGAAATTAAATGAGAAATTCGAAAATTCCTCAAAAATAAAAATTTCAAGGTCTAAGTTTAAAAAATGATCAAATATTTTTCAATGATGGACAATGATCAAAGAAATTAGCCGCCATTTTTCCACTTGGAAGATTGATTTATAAATTAGAGAATCATTTAAGTTTCTAGCACGATGATCTCTGGCTAAAAATTGCTGCTGAAGCTTTCATGTAAACTATTGTCCCGTTGGGAACTATTTTTCTATCATAATAAAGACTATGGGGTGCAATTTCAAAGTGTTCCATGTTCATGATTTGTGGTATGTATTGACTATGGGCTTTCCTATGTTGTGTTGAATATTGATAAGATCAATTTTTATTAGATGGAGATAAAATCATGCTATTGATAGTTTTGGGCTAATCTTAGGTGGTTTGATTCCTCATATGATTAACAAATTGTCTCGAGAAAATACATATTGTTTGCAGGTACTCTAGTGTTTGGTCTCCAAGTTCACAAACTTAGGTATGAATTATTTTGTTTGGCTCCCAAATATTTGTATGGTGGATTTAATTTTCGCTAAGACTATAGTGTGCATTGAGTTTCTAAAGTATTTTTAACTTTTCATTAAAGAAAAAAAAAAAAAAACCTAAAAAAAAAAAATTCTCAAATTTTTTATTTCAAAACCCTAGAACATTTGTAAATTTTGTGAATAGATCTGTAAATTAAATTTGTAAATTATTTTTGCTAATTGAGGTTTTGGGTTTTTTTAGATTTTGTATATATTTAAGGTTTTGAATTTTGAATTTATTTTTTTATATTGGGTATTTGGGTTCTATTCTAAATTTGTTTCAGGATTGAAGAAGAAATTTGCATTGGAGACGTAAAAAATCCTAGATGTTTAGGGTTTTTAGGCTATTTTCACAAGTTTCTTATTTTCAAATCCAGGAAGAAACCCATTCTTTGAAGGCCCTAGCCCTTACTCAACCTAAAAGGCTAGTGTTTAGGACCTATTTTGCAAGCATTACGAAGACCATATGCCCTATAAGGGCTAAATCTCATTGTAAGCAATGGTTTCTTCAAGGGATTGATATTTTATTTCTAACAATTTGTTTTCCAGTGATTTTTGAGTAAACATTGTATTTTCAGGTGGTCATCTTCATTGAGAGTCTTCCTAGCCATCTAGAAGGCCCCAAGGCCTTTTGGTTTGATATATGAACCCTAGTTTCTCAATATTTTACCACTGCTGTAATTTTTATTTTTAACAGTGATATATAAGCCCTAAAATCACATTTAATTTGGTCAAAATAACTCAAAATTGCAAAATTTGAATTTTCCTAAATTTTGGCCATTTGAGCATTGGTTATCTAGCCTAGATTTGATTTTTTGTTTGTTGGAATTTTACTGCATAATTGAATATATCAGATTTGAATTTTTTCTAAATAATTCACCTAAAAAGCTCAAAATTTCAAATTTTCAATTTTGACAAATTTTTCCAAGTTCTGGTCACTTTTTGGTATTTGTTAAAGCACTAATAGCTCATTGGTTTCCTAATTTTTTCAATGTTGTAACAAGTTTTTCAGATCTAATATTTTCTGAATATCACACTCTAAAAGCCCCAAAAACTTGAAATTTTTAATTTTGATATTTTTTTCCTAGTTTTGGGCATATTGGGCATTTGTTATAACATCATTAACTTGTTGATCTCATGAGTTGTTTACTGTTGTAATATGTTACTTCATATTTGAGATATCACTGAATACTCCATTTTAAAGTGGGCTAAATTCATAAATTTACATCTGCTAATCATTTGGAAAATTTTATGTTTCATATATTTGGTAAATTCCATGATCTAAAGTGATTTTCTTGCTGCTGTCATAAGTCTAATAAGTGTTGGAATTTTCTGAAATATTACTGCTGATTTGGATATTTGAGATCTAACACTTGCTTGTCTTGCTCCAAGTTACAAGGATTTCTGAATTTTACACTTAAAACACTCATACATTTAAGCTCTAAATTTATGATCTTTTGGTTGGTTAAGTTGCTTTGACACTTGGAATCTAATTGGCATTGTGATAAGAAAATCTTGAGTAAATTTTATTGGCATTGTGCAATCATTGACTAACTGAAAAATTGGATAATTTATTCTAAGTATCTTGTGGATTGATTCATTGACACTTGTATCCTTAAGCACTTGCCTTGTATTAAGATTGTCCTCTAATTGTTGTTAAGTACTGTTGTCATAAGGAGTAATCATAATTTGAGTACTTAAACACTTAAACAATCTTAACTCAAGTAATTTCACTCATCATCTTTGCATGAGCATTCTAGGATCTAGCTTGCACTAAAAACTTACCTCCTAGCATAAGCTAGGTTGATAGACTCCTAGGGCAACCTTTTTCTAATTAGCTTGAGGGATTCAACATTTCTTAATAGTTAACACAGTGACTTTGCAGTCGTCAGAGCCCACAGTCTTTGCAGTACCAGAGGCACTGGGTAGTTGGAACACAGGGGGAGGTATCATTAATTAGGGCTTTGCCTGTTTCCCGTTGGCTTCCCTCCCACAACCTACTCTTAACACTGTTTTTCAAAATAGTTAAGGGAGAGGTTCAACTTAGAATAGACATTTAATCTAAAATTTACCAACATTCTTGCATCACACCTAGCTCTTATGACTTGCATCCCATATAGCTTAGTCTATTATATCAAGCAATGGGTGTCCATCCCGTTACTTGGAATTAATTTACATTAAGAAAGAATTGTGACTCCATAAGACACTGGTCTCATACTTAAAATCTAATTTAATCATTAATTTTGCTAAATTTAACCAAGTAGCTAGGCCACTTCTCTGTGTTTTCCTTCACCTCATTTCCATAGGGACTACCCCCTATAGTTTGATGTTGGGAGACAACTAGAATGGAGTGGGTGGGGATCAAAGTGACAACCCCCCCCCCGCCCCCCTCCCCTGAGCGGTTGTTGTGGTGCCTATACAATCTAAACGACAATAGACCTTAAAAGTAAATTTGGAATTTTAATTATCACAGTGACAAGAACTTTTACTCTATTATAAAAGTTGAGGGTGTAGTCCAAAGAGTATTTTGCTAATTTCCTTTTTGCTCTAGTGTATTTGGGACCATAATTAGTCACTTATGTCATCCTCCTAAAATGATTGAAATTGTGAGGAGAACAACCATTTTATTTGTTTTTCCTCTGACATGAACTTAATCTACTCATTCCATTTTTTAATAGTTTCTCTAGGTTGTCCAACTTGGTGAACCGATTCCTGTGATGGATTACTTGAGTCTTCTCATGAAGGATTGTAATCAATGTAGAATCTGCTTTAAAGATTGTTGCCTTGGGTTGCTTCTAGGAGCTCCATCAAAGTTTCCCTTGTCAATCCCTCCTTTGGAAATGACCATGTTGGGAAGGGATCACTTGGTTTCCAAGGTCTTGTCCTTACTGGGAAGTTCAATGCTTGTTTCCATTAACTATGTTTCCTTAATTTCTCATAAAGATGTGGAAGTGTTGTTCAATGTAGTTAATAAATTCCATTTGGGTTGAAATGGAAGGGTTGTACAATACATCTACTAAATATGTTGTGCTTTGCTTGTTTTCTATTCTAGTGAGTGTAAAACAATATACTCTTTGTAATGGGAGTTTGTATTAGTGACATAGCATCTTATGAATGTAACAAATGTACTTCCTCAAAGTGTGGGGGTTTATACAATTCAATATTATTAATATTAATCATGTTGTGAATATAGAATATCCATGTTTTATGTAGTGGGGTTTGTTACCCACCAAAAGTGGGTAACCCATAGGAAAAAAAATATCTCCTCATTTAACAACCAGTTGGCCAATATCCCTATGATGGTCTTTAGATAACTTTATGCCAGAGTTCTCCACCTATTGCTCTAGGCAGTGTTATCTCCCATCTAGCATTCTTTTTGAAGGAAAGTGGGTCATCTATTAATACGTACTTTAACCATTTTAGAAATCATGTAATTATTTAATGTTAATGACATATTAATATGAATTATGGGGCAACTTAGATGATTGACTGCTCCTAATTGTATCCTTGTTCCTACGCCTCACTTGGGAAGTTAACCTTTCACCCTCGTGCAATGGGACCTCCTCTAAGGTCTTATGGTTTGGGAGGGGCATTGTTTGATATATACATACCACTTTTCATTCTTCCTTTATTATTCATTTTCATTCTCTAGATTGATTTCCATTGGTCATTGGGATTGGCACCCTCTATCCTCATCTTTGAGTAAGGGCTTAGAAACTTGGCCCTAAAGGTTGATGCAACTAAAAGAATGATAAAAGCATATAAAGCCACAATAGAAAAAAAAATGTAAAATGTAAAATATGGTTGGGACTTATTTTGCAAGTGGGAAAAATCCTAGCATGAGCTCTACATCCTCATTAGCCATCACCTAGTTTCTCAAGAATTTAATGCTTCATCTAAAAAAAATGAACTCTTGAATATCCCAACCTCGATGAATGAGAAACTATTACATCTTTAAGGGGTATTGGAAAAAAAAAAACAAGTTTGGTCTTGTAAGCTATGCACCAAATAAAGAGAAATAATGAAGGTAAAAACCAAAGCCTATGGAAAAACTGGGTGAGGAAATGGATAACTCATGTCTCCACAATTTCTCCCTCCTTACATCATTACACTCAAGATGTTGGACCTCCATTAACCAATATCATGGTTGTGACATCTTCCTTAAAGTCTTTCCCACTCCATGACCACCTTATCTCAGACACGTGGATTCACGTAAGATATGTCACTCCCCTTGGTAGTGTTAGAAAATCAGAAAATCAGAAATATTTTCTTTATGTTGATAATCACTTGTGATATTCTTATGTTCTTATTAACTTTCTTGAGTTATTCTTTTATCTTAGTTCATCAAAGACACCAGATGTAGGCGGACAACTAGGGAAAAACCCCTATCTAGGGGAAAACCCATTCAACAACTCTTCCTTAATAATTTCACAAGATGATGGCAAGACCCCTTGACCTAGACACAAAACTCCTCCGACCATCAAGTCAACCCTTCCCTTCTTCTGCAAATGATAACCTTCCAGCAACAACTTCGACCTAGATGCAACAACAAGACTTCAACCCAACAGTAGCCTAGCAAAACTTCGACCTAGCAGTAGCCTAGTAAAAACTTCGACCTAATAACAACAAAAAAAATTTCGATCTCTCTAGCAGAACTTTGACCCAAGAACAAAACTTCGATCCATCGGCAGAAATTTGACCCAATAGATGAACTTCAACCCAAAAGCACTTTGATCTTCCAGTAAATAGCCTAGTAAATCCACATGAGTGAGAGAGAGACAACCCAAAAAACTTCAACCTTCCTTCTCCAACAAACCTTCTCTTCTTCTGCAACTTCACACTTTTTCTGCTTCTTCTTCTGGGATATTGAACTTGAGAAGGTGTCCTCCAAATGAATCTAACTACTTGTATATATGCCCTTTTCTGGAGATTGAATTACCCTCATGTAGGTTGACTTGATCAATTAAGGGCCAACTTGGTGTGGAGGTGAAAAATGCATTATTTTACTCGATATTAATTATTTTTACAAGATTCGAAAGCCCAAGAAGGGTCTAATTAAATGGACAATGATTCTAATGACTCAAGACAAAACCTAGATTTCCTCAATAGTGACTTTGACCTAAAACATGATGACCCAAGCATGAAACCCATGCTTTAACAAAACATAATAATAATAATAATAATTTATTTTTCTTTCTTTTGATAAATAGATTTCATTATGACTCAAATATAATTATGAGGAACAAACCTAGTTACATTCTTTAACACTCCCTCTTAAATAGGGAGGTATTCTAACATACATATACAAGTACATGGAATATCTCAAAACACATGAACCATGAAGAGTTTAGGCACTCATAATGCCACGGACTAAATTCCTGACCATGAGAATCTATCCGAGTGGGACTAAGATGGACTAAATCTTTCAGCCTTTCTAGGTACCATTAGGCTTACTTGCTAACCATAAACCCAGGGAACTAGGTGCGTAATGCAAGGTCAAAGCTCTATGATCAATGCCACCCTCCCTACCACTTCGGGAACTAGACATAAACACAGATGCTGACCATATGTCCTCCCAGGAATTTTACACACAAAATGCCTCAATACATCAAATATTTCTTGATCAAACAAATCGATAACCTCAAGCATGATTTTCAAAAACTTCGAGAGATTTACCTGAACGGTCACAACACTAATTAGTAACAACCTTTCAAATACTCATGAGTAAACACAAACCTTCAGGGTCTTCATACATCTTGATGTTGGTTCACAATCTATCATAGTAGGAATTAGAGGTTTCCCAAACAAATCTTGACAAATGTTTCCTTAATCATTCAACTTCCTTTCCTACTTCACATGCATCAACCAAATAGCTTTCCTTCTTTCAGCAACACCTCAATATGCATTCTCCACTTCTTCAAGGTATTCATCATGACTATAATACACCCTCCCTCTCAACTTCGGGAGTTATACTCTTTCCTTTATCCAAGCTCCCTCTTAACTTAGAGTTATCAACTTCTTTCTATGATATTAGAGAATCTTTCATGGCTTCCATCCTTCATATCAGAGTCATCTTGATCATCATTATTCATATAACTTCCTTCCTCATTCTTATCAACCAAATAAACTTTCCTTACGAATATCTTCAACATCTTGAAGATTATGTCCCTGCACAACTTAGATAGCAAGTAAAACTAGATACATATATAGAAGGATGAAATTAACTATATTAGAATCATGGAAGCATTGGACTTTAAACATCAAATACCTAGACTTAGTTAGGTTCATAATCAACAAGAGACACATACTTTTATACTTCAACTACTTGCTAGGGTTTTTTCATAAAGCTTAGAATTTATGATACAAACTTCAAGCAACTCAATCAAGATAACGATCTTCATTATATCTAGGGTCTCAATATTTATTTAAGAGATATGACATACTCTATTATAATATATTGAAAACCCTTGAAGAAATTCAAATAAGTATGGTTCTAAAATGCATCCAACAACTTTAGAATTCACATGTTAAATTTCTACTAGGATTTAATGAAAACCCTAGATTTCATCTTCGAGGTACTACAGAATAATCAAAGTTTTCAAATAAATGGTCAACTTCTACTAGGGTTTGTTGTAGTCCCTAGATTTGATCATCATAATGGAAACAATATCATCACATCATATCCTAGAATATCAAACTTCTACTAGGGCTTAGTTCCAAACCCTAGATTTTGCACACTTTAAGCATCAACAATTTGGTTAGCACATATACATATTTAAGATAATCATGCATAAGAATATCATAACATATATAGGACAAACTCAAGACACAAATATCAATACATTTAAAGTCATACATATAGTGAACTTGATAAGGCTAGGGTTTTGATCAGATAAACAAACATACACCTAGGGTTTCATTCCTAGGAGCTTACTCTCGATACATAAGGGTTTTACTCATAAACCCTAATTTACCAAAACCTCAAAGTCTAGGAAAACATTACCATCCAACCCTAAAGGACCACAATTTCCATAATAATACCGCAACTCCAAACATGACAAAACCATCAAAACCCCAAACATCAAAATAATAGTATTTTCTAGATTTCATTAGTACCCCTAAGTAGACTAGGGTTTTTCACATTAGCATACCCTTAGGTTAGGGTTTTACAGAGAACCTTTTAGGGTTTCCACACACATAATGATTTTACTGAGGGTAGATTTAATCTAATGATTAATCACCCAAACAAGAATCTTTATGAGTCAAAGGTCCTAGACATAACACTTGTTAGTAATGTAAATTAGATTTATTTAGAATGAAGGAATATACCTTTATCCTGAAGAGAACAAAAAATATAATTTAAAATATACCTTTGATTTGTTTTCTACACAAACCTTATAGGACATCAATTCCAATGCTTTGTCTTGTGAGATCGTCTCCATAGCCCTTGAGCATATCAAAGATATTTTCCTAACCAAGGAAAATATGAAAAGAAATGTTATTAGCATCTAATACAAACACATTTAGATAGGAAAAGGAAAACCAAATATAAAAGATAATACAAGGAGTAAGATACTTATCTTTGGAAAAGTGGTGAGGGATCCCTCTTAATCCAATCTCAAGGGATACATTTAACAAAACAATTATGAAACTTAGAGTAGAGGGACTTAGTAGTATAAGTCCTTTATTTTAGATTCTTCGATTTTTATATTCTTTGGAGATCCTTCTTTGGCAACATTTGCTTGGTCTCTATTTCCCTTTCAATTCCTCGTATTCTCAGGAAAATTGCTTCTATAGTGACACATCTTGTGACAATTGTAGCATTCAATTTTGGATAGGTCTATCTTCCTTCTAGGCCCATTAGCCTTCTTGAAGGTTCCTTTGTTCTTGTGATGAGTTATCAACATTTGAAACTTTCTCCTCTTCATTCTCTTTGTTGCTCACTAATGAAATTTTGACTTCTTCTTCACTGCATGCATTCCATAATTGTTTGAATGTAGGAGTTTCCTTCCAACTGTTGAGACCTGATGAAAATGAACTCCAAGATGTTGGTAATACTAGAAGTGCAATGATTACGAGCTCCTTTTCAGGTACTATTTCATCAATTTCCTGGAGTTCATCTATGATTCTAGCTATTCTCACAAACAAGGATGCCACAATGTCTTCTTTTGTTATCTTTATAGATCTCAATTCATTTTTAAGACTTGCAATTTGAACAAGATTCTTGATTGTGAATAATTTGGATAATACCTCATATATCGCTTGAGTAGAATCTTTGTTGGATATATATAGGACAAGGTTATATTTTATTCCATCCACCATTAGTGTTATCACTGATATCTCTGTTTCTCTGAAATTTTCCTTTTCTACATCACTTGACTCATTTGTAGGCATCTTTACTTTCCTTTGACTAAATTCAAGATTTTATTCTTCTCGATGATGAGATCTATCCTCTTTTTCCATGCCCTATAATTTGATGCTCCTAATTGTTTTCTCCCTTCATTGAGCTAGACATTGTTCTTGAAGATGATAGGCTTGACTTCTTATATGAACCTTTTCCTTAATGACCCTTTATTCAAGCTTCTTAAAACTCCTTATTCTCCTTTTAATATATCTTCAAGCTACCTTTTTCCTTCTTCTTCAACTTAGCTCTGATACCATGTTAGAAAATCAGAAAGATATAAATTTTTTCTTTATGTTGATAATCACTTGTGATATTATTATGTACTTCTTATTAACTTTTTTTTTTTTTTAATCTTAGTTCATTAAGAAATTTGCAATAATAATAACACGAAGATAAAAGACACCAGATGTAGGCAGACAACCGGGAAAAAACCCCTATCTAGGGAAAACCTAGTCAACAACTCTTCCTTAATAATTTCACGATATGATCCAGGACTCCTTGACCTAGACGAAAACTTCCTATGACCACCAAGTTAGCCCTTCCCTTCTTCTGTAGATGATAACCTTCTAGCAACAAATTTGACCTAGATGCAACAATAGGATTTCAACCCAACAGTAGCCTAGTAAAACTTTGACCTAATAGTATCACAACAAAAAATTCGACCTAGAAACTTGGACCCAATAGTAGTAGCAAAAAATTCGACCTCTCCAGCAAAACTTAGACCCTGTTCCAGAACTTCGACCCAACAAAATTTCTATCTTCCAGTAAATAGCCCAGTAAATCCACACGAGTGAGAGAGAGACAACCCAAAAAGCTTCAACTTTCCTTCTCTAGCAAATATTCTCCTTCTTAGCAACTTCACACTTTTTCTACTTCTTCTTCTTGCATATCAAACTTGAGAGAGTGTCCTCCAAGTAAATCAAATTGCTTGTATAAATACCCTAATGTAGGCCGAATGACTTATTTTACTCAATATTAATTCTTTTTACATGATTCAAAATACCAAAAAGGGTCACATTATATGGACAATGACTCTAACGACTCAAGAAAAAAACTAGATGATCTGGATTTAAACATGAATGCAACAAATTATAGATATAACCATACATACAGAGATGCAACAGAAGTAACACTTCATTTCATTACTGTAAAATATTGAAATATGCTTACAAACAGAAATGGAAATAAACTAGCTAGGACGATGGTAGCCTATCTCTGAGAAGAGATGTGGCGGCTCCATGCCTCTGAACTGTGTTACAATGAGGCTTGAAGGCCTATTTATTGTTGAGAAACAATGGAAAATCCTAAACATCCAAAAACCTAACCCTAGGAGATGAAACGCCAAACTGTGGGCCTCGTTTGGGTAAATTGGTACATCAACTTCCCGGGGTCGTAACTTTGGCATACGATCTCCGTTTGACGCGCACAATAGCTCGTTAGAAAGATCTATCCGAGGACTATAACTTTGGGAAGAGAAACATTGGGCCATTACGCAATGTTGCTCCCAGTTTTCCCAAAAAACATCGTTTCGGGCCCCAAAACGGCTCTGGAAGTTCAAGACCCGAAAAACTGCTAAAAATAGTAAACTGTTCTACAATTAAGGAAGCTGAAAAACTGAAAGAACCAATGGTGGGGATCCAAGAGGAATTGGTGGGTGGCCACCAATATCCACTTGGATCATTCCTCCCCCCTTAGGAAGCAATGCTCCCCATTGTGTTGAGTTCCTCCATGAGATGAGGAAAATTCTGCTGAACTTGGTCCCTTGTGAACCACTTGCCCTGGTGAAGGAGTTGGCTTACTTTGACAGCTTGATATAGTTGGATCTTCTGCTGCTGGCGAGTGTGCTTGATCTGTGTGTCCATGATCTGATCAGTTTCATCTTGTTCCATGCAATCTGGATTTAACTCTGTGGGTGTGAGCTTTTCTGCAATGTCGGATGTGTCTAGTAATGGTGGAAAGTATAGCCAAAGATGGTCCACATTGAACACTGGGTGCAGACCAAGGAACGAGGGAATGCTCAGCTCCAATGCATTGTTTCCCACAACCTTGGTAATGGTGTAAGGACCATATCAGAATGGTTTGAGTTTTCGATAGGCTCCGGTAAGGTGTTCCTTTTGCAAATGCAACCAGACTTTGTCGCCCACTTGAAACTTGTGTGGCACCCGATGTTGATAATGTTGCTGCTTGTAATTGGCATTTGATTTTCGTTGCGCCGATTGCACAGTGGGGGGTTTGAGGGGGACGGATAGCCCCCCTCTACAGGGTCCAGGGCTGCGCCCTGGGAATTTTTTTTTGGACCCTATATTAGGTTGGGCGGACCTACCTATGGTTTTATGCATGAATTTCGCACATTGTTTTGGACGTGATGGTTTTGGGTCCATGGTATTGGATGCTTCGGCATGTATAAATATGCATTGTAACATTGAAAGGAACATAATGAAAAATCAAGCTGGTAGTCCCGATTTTGGGATCCAGGGGAAAATATCTGTGTATATGTGTTTTATGTGTTATAATCTCGCATTGTTTATTTTCTGTGTTTTAGGATTCGTACGCAGGTAATTTCTGTACGGGGTTAAAACTTACATTTGGTATCATAGCTGTTTTGGCTTCAAGGGGACGCCTTTGTTGCTGAGGGGTTTCGCTCGGGCCTATGGTAGACCCTGTTCAATGGGAGATATGCCAGATCGATTCTGGTGGTGAAAGAAGATGGTGAGCAGTGGAAAGATAGAGATCGAGAAATTTAATGGTCAGAGTTTTGAGTTGTGGAAACTCAAGATGGAGGATCTGTTGGTGGACAAAGATTAATGGATCACGGTAGATCCGGGTACTAAACCAATGAGAGTGTCTGATGAAGAATGGAAGAAGTTAGATCAGAAGGCAAAGAGCACAATACAATTGTATGTCTCAGATTCAGTATTGTTGAATGTATCAGGGGAAGCTACAACGAAGGCTTTGTGGGACAAGTTAGGGACTTTGTACCAATCTAAGTCTTTGGTGGATAAACTGTTCCTACGGAAAAAACTATATAACATGAGGATGAAAGATGGAGACTCAGTGACAGAGCATATGAATGCGTTTAATACTGTGGTAAGTCAGTTATCGTCTGTTGATATCAAAATTTCAGATGAAGATAAGTGCATTAGTTTGTTGTGTTCTCTACCAGATTCGTGGGATAGTCTAGTTATTGCAATAGGTAGCAATGCAACTGCCTTGCAATTTGATGAAATAGTCTCATCCTTGCTGACGGAGGAGATGAGACGGAAAAATATGGAGAGCCAGAATGGTGATGCCTTGTCTGTACGAGGACGGTCCCAGAACATAAACAAAAATAAGTCATCGAGTGGGAGGTCTAAATCTAGAGGGAGATCTAAATCTCCAGGAAAACCTTTAAAGGTGGCGTGCTAGAAATGTGGAAAGGAAGGGCACTACAAAATGGACTATAAATCTAAAGCTCCTGATAAAGGAAAGGGATTTGATGATGCTCCTTTTGCAGAGGCGAAAACCACCTCAGATGAAGGTGGGGATGTGTACTTGGCTTCTTCAAGTACACATGTAGATCATGAGGCATGGTTGATTGACTCAGGTGCATCCTTTCACTTCACTCCCCATGGAGAGTGGTTCTTCAAGTACGAGAAATACGATGGTGGTGATGTCTTCTTAGGGGATGATAGGAAGGCTAGAATCGTTGGTTGGGGAAAAGTAAAGTTGAAGTTGCAAGGTGGAAGGGTTAGAACACTTCCGGGTGTTCTACATATTCCTACATTGGCCATAAATATAATTTCTGTAGGCAAGTTGGATGATGCAGGTGTAAAAATAGTGTTTGAGAAGGATACATGTAAGATGGTTAGGAGAGCACTGGTATTGATGTGGGGAGTTTGGATTAGAACTCTGTACAAGCTGCAAGGTAGCAATGTTGGTGATGGGTGCAACAATTTTGTGGTTCCTGTAAGTGGAGCAAAAAATCTAGTGGTTTTTGGAGAGAATACCATGTTGTGGCATCAAAGGCTTGGACATATTTGAGAGAAGGGCCTTCGAATAATTCATGGTAAAGGTATGGTAGAAGGTATGAGTAATATCTCTCTGGATTTTGATTTCTGTGAAAATTGTGTATATGGGAAGCAGAATTAGGCGAGTTTCTCCTCTGGTGGTAATAGAGCGAAACAAATATTAGAGCTTGTGCACGGTGATGTGTTTGGACTTATGAAGTTTCCATCATTGGGTAAGTCTGTGTACCATGTATCATTTATAGATGACTTCTCAAGGAATACATGGATATATTTCCTTAAGAAGAAATCTGAAGTCTTTGAAAGGTTTAAAGAATTTAAGGCTCTAGTGGAAAACTAGACAGAGAAGAAGATAAAGGTGTTGAGGACAGATAAAGGTGGAGAGTTTTGCAATAAGGAATTTGAAGAATTCTGTAAGAAGTGTGGTATAAAACGACAGAAGACTACTCCATATACACCTTACCAAAACGGAGTTGTAGAAAGAATGAACAGGACGTTGATGGAAAGGGCAAGAAGCATGCTCAGTGGTGCTGGGTTAGGACAGGAATTCTAGGCAGAGGCGGTGGAGATAGCATGTTACTTGGTCAATAGATCACCTTCATCAGCGTTGGAGGATAAGACTCCATAAGAGGTATGGATTGGTAAGAAACCCTCTCTTTCACATCTGAGGGTATTTGGATGTGATGCAAATGTACATGTTCCAAAGGAGAAACGAACCAAGTTGGAAAGTAAATCTGAAAAGTGCATCTTTATTGGGTATAAGGATAGTTTAAAGGGTTATAAGCTTTGGAACCCAGTAACAAGGAAGGCTGTGTACAGCCGAGATGTGGTGTTCAGAGAGGTGAAAGATGTTATTAAACATGAAGTCTAATCAAAGCAACCTGAGAAGATAGAGTTTGAGCTAAAGGAGGAAGAATCAGACTCTACAGCGGAGGAGGAATCAGAAGATGAAGAGCCACAAACTCCGGGTGTGAGAAGACCAATTTGAGAAATAAGGCAGCCATAAAGGTATAGTCCATCTTCTTTCTGTTCAAATTTTTCTTTATCTATTACTGATGATGATCCCATAACTGTGAAGGAAGAAATAGATTCAGAGGATGGAAAACTCTGGAAAGAGGCCATGGTTGATGAATTGACATCTCTGCAAAAAAATGAGCCTTGGGATCTGGTGGAGTTGTTGACTGGAAGGAAACCCATTGGCAACAAATGGGTGTTCAAGAAGAAGACAAATGCGGAAGGAAAGGTGGAGAAATACAAAGCTCGGTTGGTAGCAAAAGGTTATTCCTTGGTGCTAGGAATTGATTTTGGTGATATTTTTTCTCTTGTTGCCAAGGTAGCTTCTATTAGATTACTTTTATCTGTCGCTGCTACTTTTGATTTTCAGGTAGAACAAATGGATGTGAAGACAACATTTCTTCACGGGGATATGGAAGAGGAGATCTACATAAAGCAACCTGAAGGCTTTGTGGTGAAGGGTAAGAAAGAACTGGTATGTAAGTTAAAGAAGTCTTTGTATGGGTTAAAACAATCACCAAGGATGTGGTATCAGAAATTTGATACATTTATACGGGGACTTGGCTTCACTAGAAGCAAAACAGATCACTGTGTGTATTTTGAATTAATTGGTGACCGTATTATTTATCTGGTCTTGTATGTGGATGATATGTTACTAGTTGGAAATGACAAAGAAATTATCCAGGATTTGAAGACCCAATTGTCCTCCAAATTCGACATGAAAGATCTTCGTGTTGTAAACTATATTTTGGGCATGGAAATTAAAAGAGATCGGGAAAAGAGGAAGCTCTGGTTAAACCAAAGGAAGCGATCAAAAATGCCTTGAACCAGTGGCAATGGCTGCCAACGTAGAACGGCAAGGACCTCGGTCAAAGTGCGCTGACTGAGGCCCATGGAGACTGCGCAGGAGGTCAAAGTAGCCCCTAGGAGCCCCGGATTGGGAAAAGGAGGTGATTTTGATGTGCGATTGTTGGGCAAATAGGGCCAAAGTGGAAGAGCCTTAAGCACTCGGTCGCATTGGGAGCCGGAGAACCGCGGGCGGAGAACAAAAAAAAAGCAGTAAAGGACAAAGGCGGGACTCGCACTCTGGAAAAATGACGATATTAATCGGGGAGCCCTTGAATGATAAGAGGTTTTGGAGGAGAGCAGAGTGATCCCAGTCAATGATCGACGCGTGGCAGCGGAGGTGAGAGAAAAACCGTCGTTGATTGCGCGCTATCGGTCGAGCAAGTCAACCGCGCTCGATGTGAGTATGGCGTTGGATCTGGAGGAGCCCAGATCAGACGGCTGAGATTGCGCCCAATGGAGGAAGTGGAATCAACAGGGGATTAAGCCGAGTTCTAAAGAGATTTGGAGTCCGTTTTATCGCCACAGTGGAGAAAGAACGCATACACGACGTAGCAGAAAAAACGAACTGATGGAGCGTGCTAGCACCAGTTAGATGGAGACACGTGGCCACTGCTTGAGCGTTCGTGCTGATGTCGAACAAGGAATTCCAAACACAGCTGCAGAAGGTGAATCGCCGCAGGTGGGAGAGGAACCGAACAACATAGGGATCGAATGACTAAAGCCATGAACAGAGACAGTCTAGCACAAGAAAAGAAAGAGAGAAGAGAAGAGTTAATTGGAAACCCGAATTGAGAGGAGTCTAAGCAAGTAAGGGAGACAATGAACACAGAGAGAAGTAAAGCGAAGCAGAGGAGACAGAGGGCCGGGCTGACCACAGGCAACATCGAGCACCAGAGAGCTTGAAGATTCAAGCCTTCCCATAGGGGAATCTGTTTGGATCGAGCATCACAGTTGGCTCTTTCCACTGTAGACCAAGGGTCATAGAGCTGGTAGGAAGAACAAGAGTCTGTGTACTCCGAGTGGCTTGGGGAATCCAAGAACCACCCTGCCAAGCAAAACTGCTTCAGGAGAACTCGCATTGAGTCCCTGTATTTTGTAATTCTCTGCTTAAAGACACAATAAAACAAGGCCACCACTGAGAGCTGGACCGGAGATGTAGCCCTCGAGAATAGGGTGAACTCCTTATTAAAAATTCTTCTGTCTTTGTGTTGCTTATTGTGTTTCTCTGCTGTCCTTCCACTTATTTTCTGTGTATTGGAAATCTGATCGATCCGTTGTTCAATAACACAGAACACACACACCAGCACATGAGTCTGTAATACCTTTTGTTTAATAAATTTTCAGACTGAGGTCACTCATAGGGTGATTATCAGATCAAGTGGTATCAAAGCTCTAGGCCATAAGGTTAGACAAGCTTGTGTTGGTTTAGCTGTGAATGCTCACTAGAACAAAGCTCAAATTAGGAGAAGGAGAGTTGGTGGAAACTAATCCTGAAATTGGGAGAGCCTATTCTCGGAAGAAAATGTCAGAGGAAGGTTCTATAGGGCCAGACCATCAATTCATAGAAAGTTTCCTAGCTATAAAGTCTATGGTAGAAGAAATGTATAGGGACTTTAGAAAGCATAGGGATGAAGATTCATCAGGCTCTAAACAAGATAAATAAAAAGATGAGTCTCATTGCCATGACCACTCCAAAGGAAAGGGGAAAGAGGAAATCTTTCTCACACCTCCTAATAGCCCTGTGCATGATAAGAAAGCATCTTTGATTAAGTTAGATGTTAAATTTGATTTTCCTATATATGATGGAGAGCTAAATTCTTAAAAGTTGGACAATTGGATAAGACAAATTGATGTGTATTGCAGGGTACAAAAAATAGACTCAGACAAGAGTAAGATTCAGCTGGCAAGACTACGCCTAGGAGGCACTGCCTTGGTTTGGTGGGAAGGCAGAACCCAAGCTGATATGAAGAAGCATGGTAAGACCATCTCTGTTTGGACTGAATTTGTTGCTGCAATCAAAAAGCAATTCTATCCATTGGCCTACATGCAACCAGCCATGATGAGTTGGCAAACTCTTCGGCAGTTGAAGGGGCAAAGTGTGCAAGGCTATACTCAAGAGTTCAGAAAGAGAGCATTGATGTTGGGTATCTCATTAGACTCACCAGAGACTCTTTTGAAGTTCATTGGTGGTCTACACAGCTACATGAGGCACACCATCCTCATGTTTAATCCCACTAGTATAGATGAGGTATCTGTACAAGTTACTCATCTAGAAGCCAGAGGAAAGAATGGAAATCCAGAAGTTGGGGGACCATCCCAACCCACTGTAAGCAAGAGCAAGGAGAAAAAGAAGCAGAAGTGGAAAGAAAGGAAGGCTAACACTGCACAAAAAGGCAAAGTTTCTTGCACTCACTGTAAAAAGGAGGGGCATGATGATGAGCACTGTTGGATTCTACATCTAGAGCTGAGACCTAAGAAGTCCGAGGGCAAGAAGAAGAAGACTGTTGCAGCTATTCAGAAAGATTTGGGGTCAGACTCGGGAGATGAAACAATCATTGCAGCCACAGGTATAAAAGGTAAGAATTCTGAAGCATCTACTAGTAATTCTGCTCAATATGTTATTGATGAAGAACATGAGATAAAAAGACATGAGCTTTTCGATATTCGAGTTGTTTCCAAAAATCAAAAGATTGATACTTTTTTTGATAGTGGCTCACAAATAAATCTGATTTTTGAAGCAATTGTAAAGAAATTGGGATTAACAACTACACCTCATAAGAAGCCATACCCATTAGGATGGTTGAATGATAAAGCACAACTACAAGTGACTAGACAGTGCAAACTCAAGTTTTCCTTTGAGTCAGCATTTGTAGATGAGGTTGAGTTAGATGTAATTCCTTTATATATATGTGGAATTGTTTTAGGAAGTCCCTACTTGTATGATAGAAAAGCTATTTTCTATAGAGCTGAGAACAAGTATCTACTTGTTAAAGATGGAATTGAATAATTTGTAAGGACTCATAAGCTCAAGAATAATTATACTCTCATCAACTCAGGATAGATGAAAAGAATGATAAATTCATGCAAACAGTTCTTACTAATGGTTGTAAAGGAAAATAAATTTGAGAAAACCAATGTATTTGGGGGCTGTAATGCCGATCAGCAAGCTGATATAGAAAAGATTGTTTCTGAGTATGATGTCTTATTTCAAGAACCTAAAGGTCTGCCACCCAAAAAGGGAATAGTACATGATATTATTTTGCAGCAAGATGTTCCTTTGCCTAACATTGGGATGTACAGGTTGTCTGCTTTAGAGAATGCTGAAATCAAGAAGCAAGTGCAGGAGTTTCTCAAGAAAGGGTTCATCAGGCTTAGCACATCACCATGTGGGTAACCCATCGTCTTGGTGAGAAAGAAAGATGGCTCGTGGAGAATGTGCATTGACTACCGAGCACTAAATATGATAACAATAAAAAATCATTACCCCCTTCCTCGCATAGATGATCTTTTAGATCAATTGAAGGAAGCTGTTTATTTCACCAAGCTGGGTTTGCATAGTGGATACCATCAGGTCAGAGTTGCAGAGCAAGATGCATGGAAGACTGCTTTCAAAACAAAGCAGGGATTGTATGAATGGCTGGTTATGCCTTTTGGCCTAACTAATGCTCCTGCTACTTTCATGATATTAATGAATGATGTACTCAGACTTTTTCTTGATGATTTTGTTATTGTGTATCTGGATGACATTCTTATTTTTAGTAAAACATGGGAAGAACATTTAAAGCATGTTAAGTAGACATTAGATGTTTTGAGAAGAGAAAAAATTTATGTTAAACTCTCCAAATGTGAATTTGGAAAAACCTCTCTAAATTATTTGGGTCACATAGTAGGGGGAGGTAAATTGAAAATAGATCCCTCTAAAGTGGCAGTCATTGTAAACTGGCCTAAACCCCAGTCTGCTACAGAAGTGAGAAGCTTCTTAGGAAGAGCACAATATTGGAGGAAGTTCATTTCAAATTTTTCCTCAATTGTAGCTCCCTTACATGCTTTGACATGATTGAACAAGGTGTTCCAGTTGGGAGGCAAACAGCAGAAAGCCATCAACACCTTGAAAGAAAAGATTAGTACAACACCTGTACCAGCACTGCCAGATCTACAAAGACCATTAGAGATACAAATTGATGCCAGTGACTATGCCATGGGAGCGGTGTTGACATAGCACGGTAAACCCATATGTTATCATTCTGAGACTTTTAATCCTGTAGTAGTTAACTATCCTACCTATGATAAAGAATTGTATGCATTAGTTCAGAGTGTGAAAAAGTGGAAACATTACTTAATGGGCAAAGAAACAGTAATACACATTGATCATCAGCTACTTCAATATCTACACTCCCAAACTAAGTTGCAACAATCAAGACATTATAGATGGATGGGTTTTCTACAACAGTTCCATTTAGTCATTAGATATAAAAAGGGCATACATAACAAGGTTGCAGATATGTTATCGAGACCCATTATAAATGCATCTACCATACTTAAGCATAATTCTGTGCTGCATGAAAGCTACATACAACAGTATGCTCAGGACATGGACTTTCAAGATGTATATGCAACTTTGAGTCAAGGCAAAAGAGTAGAAGAATTGGACTATCATGTGAAGGACCGACTCTTATATCATTGTGGGAAACTTCCACAAACTGAGAGAGTAAAGATAATTAGGGAAGCCCAAACTTCTCTGATATCAGGTCACTTTGGGGTAAGTAAAACAGTTGCACCGCTGCAAAGGTTTGCTATTGGCAGAAAAGGAATGAAACAATTTCTAGATATGTAAAGGGGTGTGCTATGTGTGCAAAAAGCAAGCCCAGCAACAGGAAACTAGGCTTATACACTCCATTACCAGTTCCTTCTCACCCTTGGGAAAGCATTTCCATGGATTTTGTTCGAGGACTGCCCAAATCTAGGAAAGGTCATGATTATCTGTATGTTGTTGTGGATAGATTTAGCAAAATGTGTATTTTGATCCCCTGTAGTAAACAGATTATAGCTGAACAAACTGCAAAATTATTCTTTGAACATGTATGGGTTCATTTCGGATTACCCACTTCTATTGTATCTAATCGAGACACCCGATTTGTGGGGAAGTTTTGGTCAAGTCTGTCGAAACTAATGGACACCAAGTTAAAGAAAAGCACAAATTTTCATCCACAAACAGATGGCCAGACAAAAGTAGTTAACAGGATGGTGATCCAGTTACTGAGAGGATATTGCAGCAAACACCCTAAGCTTTGGGATGAACACTTGTGTTATGTGCAGCATGCTTACAATAGAGCCAAACACTTTTCTACATAGAGATCTCCTTTTGAGACCTGCTTTGGTTTCGTACCGAGGTCTCCTTTGGATTTTGTCTTTGGTAAAGATACCATGGTTGATAGACATAGTGATGTGGACAAGGCAACTAGGTTCATTGAACAGATCCAGGAGATCCACCAGGCAATACAGGAACAGTGAGAAAAGAGCCAGGCCAAGTACAAGGTTAGGCATGATAAGCATCAGATGGAGCATAGTTTTCAAGTTGGAGACAAAGTTTGGCTGTATATGAGCAAGGGCAGGATGCAAGTTGAAGGTAAAAAGCTAAAACCTATCAGGTATGGACCCTTCAGGATACTTTAGAAGGTTGGTGAAAATGCCTTCTGCCTTGAGCTGCCAGCTTACATGCACATCTACTCAGTCGTAAATGCAGACTGTTTGAGGTTGTTTGAACCTTCAATTATTGAGGACCCTGAAGAGCAGAGTCAATTACCTTCTGTTGACGACCTGTTACCTGAATATCTAAATGAGTTGCAGGAAGATACAGTGCTGGACAGGAAGATAAGGACGACGCGCACTGGACAAGTGGAATACCTCAGGATTGGGCTTAAAGGTTTGAAGCCGAGCAGTGCGAAGTGGATTGAGATCGGACAAGTGAGACAACAATTTCCTCAGTTAGTCGATGCTTGAAAAAAAAATTTTGGTGGTCCAAAATCTTTTTCAGTGAGAAGGCCGTGATCCGAATTGGATCCACAAAAGACTGTCGAGAACCTTGACTGTATCGAGTTGAACAAATCCTTGAAAATTTCCAAAACAACGATAAAAAACGCCTTGAACCAATGGCAATGGTTGCCAATGTAGAACGACGAGGACCTCGGTCAAAGCGCACTGACTAAGGCCCATGGAGACTGCGTAGGAGGTCAAAGCAGCCCCTGGGAGCCCCGGATCGGGAAAAGGAGGCGATTTTGATGCGCGATTAGCGCTTAGCGCTAATCGCGCATCACTGGGCAAACAGGGCCAAAGTGGAAGAGCCTTAAGCACTCAGTCGCGTTGGGAGCCGGAGAACCGCGGGCAGAGAACAAAAAAAAGCGCTAAAGGACAAAGGCGGGACCCGCGCTCTGGAAAACCGACGGTATTGATTGGGGCGCCCTTGAACGGTAAGAGGTTTTGGAGGAGAGCGAAGCGATCCCACTCAGCGATCGACGCGTGGCAATGGAGGTGAGAGAAAAACCGTCATTGATCGCACGCTATCGGTCGAGCAAGTCAACCGCGCTCGACGTGCATATGACGTTGGATCTGGAGGAGCCCAGATCGGACGGCTGAGATTGCGCCCGATGGAGGAAGCAGAATCGATAGGGGATTAAGCCGAGTTCTAAAGAGATTTGGAGTCCGTTTGACCGCCATGGTGGAGAAAGAACGCATACACGATGTAGCGGAAGAAACGAACCGACGGAGCGTGCTGGCACCAGTTAGATGGAGACACGTGGCCACTGCCTGAGCATTCGGGCTGATGCCAAACAAGGAATTCCAAGCGCAGCTGTAGAAGGCGAATCGCCACAGGCGGGAGAGGAACCGAATAGGCATAGGGATCGAATGACTAAAGCCATGAACAGAGACAGTCGATCACAAGAAAAGAAAGACAGAAGAGAAGAGTTAATTGGAAACCCGAATTGAGAGGAGTCCAAGCAACTAAGGGAGACAGTGAACACAGAGAGCAGTAAAGCGAAGCAGAGGAGACAGAGGGTCGAGCTGACCATAGGCAGCATCGAGCACTAGAGAGCTTGAAGATTCAAGCCTTCCCATAGGGGAATCTGTCCGAATCGAGCATCACAGTTGGCTCTTTCCACTATAGACCAAGGGTCACAGAGCTGGTAGGAAGACCAAGAGTCTGTGTACTGCGAGTGGCTTGGGGAATCCAAGAACCACCCTGCCAAGCAAACCTGCTTTAGGAGAACTCGCATTGAGTCCCTGTATTTTGTAATTCTCTGCTTAAAGACATAATAAAACAAGGCCACCACTGAGAGCTGGACTGGAGATGTAGCCCTTGAGAATAAGGTGAACTCCTTATTAAAAATTCTTCTGTCTTTGTGTTGCTTACTGTGTTTCTCTGCTGTCCTTCCACTTATTTTCTGTGTATTGGCAATCTGATCGATCCTTTGTTCAATAAAATAGAACACACACACCAACACATGAGTCTGTAATACCTTTTGTTTAATAAATTTTCAAACTGAGGTCACTCATAGGGTGATTATCATATCACCAAGGTTGACTAGGGGTAGGCAGCAGGGTATAGAGGCCTTGCTTCTTGATGGTCGGTTTAGAAATGGCGTAGGCAGTGCATGATCTAATGTACTTCTTGACACCCTGTCGAAGATTCGGCCAATAGAAATACTTCTGTAGTAATTCCATTGTTTTCTCGACCTCGAAATGCCCAGCGACCCGACTGCAGTGTGCTTCCCAAATAATCTTGGCACGTTCGCTTGAAGGAACACAAAGGTGACCTAAGTGGCATAACAGGGCATCGTGGAGGTAAAAATCTGGAACATGCTGACCTTCCAAGACTATCTGGTATGTGTGGCCAAATTATGGGTCGCTTTTGTAGAGAAGTGGCCAATCAGAAGTCTCGTGCCCACAAGAGTTGAGCACAGTGGTTAACGCCATGACCGGTGGTCGACTGAGGCAATCTGCAACATTATTGGTGCTGCCCTTCTTATACTTGATATTCAAATTGAACTGTTGCAGGTATGTGGAACACTTTTGCTGGCGATCATTTTGCAATTTCCCTTGGGTCTGTATGAACTGCATGGGCTGGTGGTCTGTGTGGATGACCGTTTCCTTCCCCAAAATGTAATGCTTCCATTGTCAGCAGGCCTGCAAAATGGAATAAATCTCTTTGTCATAAGTGGGATACTTTCAGAATGTGTCTGAAAGTGTCTCACTATGATATGCCATTGGGTGCCTGTGTTGAGTAAGGACTACCCCAATAACATAGTCAGAGGCATTTGTCTCGACCTCAAATGGTTGTTGCAAGTCTAGTAATGCAAGCACTGGTGCCGAGGAGAGGCGATGTTTCAACTCTGTGAATGCCTTCTGTTGAGATTCAGACCAAAAGAATTTTGCTTTCGCTTCTCCCTTGGTGACTTGACTCAAGGGCCAAGTGATAGGAGAAAATCCCAACACGAACCTGCGGTAGAAGTTGGCAAGACCCAGAAAGCTGTGAAGCTTTGTCAGAGTGGTTGGAGATGGCCAATCCTGAATGACTTGGATTTTGGCTAGATCCACATGCACCCCCCGTTCATCAATAATGTATCCCAAATATTGAACATGGGTCATGCAAAAAGTGAATTTCTCCAAATTGGCACATAACTTGTGTTGCCGCAGTGTTTGGAGAACCTGTTGGATGTGGTGGAGGTGATCTTTCCAACTCTGGCTGAAGATCAAGATGTCATCCAAGTATACCACTACAAATGAGTTGGTGAATGGCCGCAAGATGTCATCCATTAGCCTCATGAAGGTTGCAGGAGCATTCGTCAACCTGAAAGGCATAACCAACCATTCGAAAAGGCCCTCCTTGGCTTTGAAGGCAGTCTTCTACACATCGAAGGGTTCGATTGGTACCTGGTGATATCCTGACTTCAAATCGATCTTGCTGAAATATTTTGCCCCCTTCAATTGGTCCAGGAGGTCATCAATCTATGGGATCGGGTACCTATTACGGGCAATGATCTTGTTCAGCGCCCGATAGTTAATACAGAGTCTCCAAGTCCCATCTTTCTTCTGTACCAACACAATCGGGCTCCCATAGGATGATGAACTCGGACGGATGTGACCTTTTTGCAACAACTCTTGGATCTGCCTCTTGATTTCATCATTCTCCAGAATGGAGCGCCGATAGATTGGTCCATTGGGCAATGACGCACATGGGGTTAGATCGATGGAGTGCTTGACCTAACAGTGCAGAGGAACCCCTATGGGGGAGGTGAAGATGTCCTCGTACTCCTCCACGACCTTGTCCATCTGTAGTTGTCGTGCGAAGGGGCCCTGTCTGGAGGTCGTGGCCACTGTCTTCTTCTTTCCTTGAGGGTGTATCATCAGGAAAACAAATTTCCTAGTTTTGGAAATGAGCTTACTGCATTTTGTTGCGGTAACCAAAGAGATGGTAGTAGGCAGTGCTACCTCCGATATCCTGTACAACTTATTTCCCAAAGTAACAATAATAGAACGAGGCCTTGATTCATACACAACATGTCGCTTCCATAAGTATGGTTGGCCTAATAATACATCACAAAGATCAAGGGGAGAAACATCACATAATACCTCATCTGTGAAGGGCTTAATGTTGTATGGAAGGTGAAACTGCTAGCTCACATGAAGATCCCATCATTGGTGAAGCCACTAGATGGTGTATGGTTGTGGATGTGTTATGGTCGGTAGGCCCAGCCACTTCACGACCTTTGCCGAAATGAGATTCTTTTGGCTCTCGCTGTCAACAATGAACTGTATTGGGGAGACCTTTACCCACTTCTAGGAGTGGAAGAGGCGCTCCTCCTCCTATGGATCTTTGGGTTCCTCCTTCTGGATCTTCATGGTGGAAATAGTGGCATTGGGCTCTGCTTTGATAATCTGCTTCCCTTTGTCATTCCCCTTGTCGGGTTCTGACTCAAAGTCGAAACATGCATCTGATTCTGAAACCTTTAGCTCGGCCACGAGTGACTGCTTGGCCCGACACTCACTTGTGTTGTGAGTGGAGCTCTTATGGAACTCATACCACTTACCGGTGTCCTTTTTCGGCTTCACGGCGCTGTTGTTTGCTTGTAGCTTTGGTGGGTTGTCTTGGGCTGCCCTACCTTGGCTTTGTCCTTTGTTCTGCAGTTTGGGGGCACCTTTCTCGTGCTTCAGATTTGTAGATCCAAAGTCTCGCTTCTTCTGTTTAAACTTTTGCTGGATCTTGATGGCATATCGGTAGGCCGTGCCAAGCGAGGAGATGTTTAGGAATTCTATTTCATCCTGTATGTACTTGTGTAGGCAGCCACAGTATTTGAGTACCAAATGTTGCTCCGAATCCTTGATACCCAACTTTGTGTGAAGGGTATGGAAAATATTGGTAAACTCTAGCACGTCTTGGTCCCTTCCTTGCCGCAGCGTGGTCCACTCTATGTATTGATCCTCATAGCTTCTGACAGGGTAGTACTGCTCCTTGATGGAAGCCCAGAATGAATTCCAAATGGGTGCGGCTGAAAACAGTGAGGCCGTACTTTCATCCTTCTGCTCGCAGTAGGTTTCCCACCAGTCCTTGACGTGGGGGGTGGCTTTGAGAAGAGCAAAAGTAATCCTTTCCTGGCTAGAAAAATCATGAACAGAAAATACCCTTCTAGCAGATTTAACCATTTATCTATGACATCTGCATCTATCTGACCCTCAAATATGGGAATGTAAAAGTTAACTTGTACCTTAAAGGGTGTGGTGCTTCCAGAGTAGCTGTTGGAAGTAGATGTGTCGCTCTTGGGTAGTCGCTGAAGGATCAGGGCAAAGTTGTCCATCATCGCATTACTTTGTCTCTCAAAGGCCTCTTCGAGCAAGATTTTGATAGGATCTCTTGCCCCCTCGTCTTTCTTTTCATTTGCCGTGGGAGGCCTCCGAGATTTGCGAGGTTGGTCTTGCAAAGGTTTGACCAATTCAAGCCCTAACTCCTTATATCCCGACCTCCTTAGGGACATGCAAAGAAAGACAAAGAAAGAGCAGTTTGATCTGATGTCACTAATCCAGATTTAAACAAGAACGCAACAAATTATAGATATAACCATACATATAGAGATGCAACAATCATTATTGTAAAATACCGAAATATGGTTACAAATAGAAATGGAAATAATCTAGCTAGGGCGATGGTAGCTTATCTCTGAGAAGAGATGTGGCGGATACATGCCTCTAAATTGTGTTACAATGAGGCTCGAAGGCCTATTTATTGTTTAGAAACAATGGAAAACCATAAACATCCAAAAACCTAACCCTAGGAGATGAAACACCAAACTATGGGCCCCGTTTAGGTAAATTGGTACATCAACTTCTCGAGGTCGTAACTTTGGCATACGATCTCTGTTTGACGCGCACAATTGCTCGTTAGAAAGATATATTTGAGGAGTATAACTTTGGGAAGAGAAAAATTGGTCTTAGTTTTCACAAAAAACGCTGTTTAGGGCCTCAAAACAACTCTAGAAGTTCAGGACTCGAAAAACTGCTAAAAATAGTAAACTGTGCTACAATTAAGGAAGCTAAGAAACTGAAAGAAACAATGGTGGGGGTCCAAGTGGAATTGGCGGGTGGCCACCAATATCCACCTGGATCATTCCTCCCCCCTTTGGCAGCAATGGTCCCCATTGCATTGAGTTCCTCCATGAGATGAGGAAACTTCTGCTGAACTTGGTCCCTGGTGAAGGAGTTGGCCTACTTTGACAACTCGATACAGTTAGATCTTCTACTGGGGAGTGTGCTTGATTTGTGGTCCATGATCCGATCAGTTGCAAATTGTTCCATGCAATTTGGATTTAACTCTATGGGTGTGATTTGTTCTGCAATGTCAGATGTGTCTAGTAATGGTGGAAAGTATGGCCGAAGGCGGTCCACATTGAACACTGGGTGCAGGCCAAGGAATGGGGGAATGCTGAGCTCAAATGCATTGTCTCCAGAGCCTTGGTAATGGTGTAAGGACCATATCAGAGTGGTCTGAGTTTTCGATAGGCTCCGGTAAGGCGTTCATTTTGCAAGTGGAACCAGACTTTGTCGCCCACCTGAAACTTGTGTGGCACCCGATGTTGATCATGTTGATGCTTGTACTTGGCATTTGATTTCTCCAGAATGTCGTGGACCTACTGGCGAATATGTTGGATGTGCTCAATGAAGCTATTTTCGTTATCAATTTCTGACTAGACATGAGACGAATCTGCCTGAGTAGTTGCAAATGGCGTGGCCACATCAATGGGACATAGTGGTTGGAATACCAAGCCCACCTGAAAAGGGCTGTGGCGAGTTGAGAAGTGGAGAGCCCAGTTATAGCTGTGCTAAACATAGGGGAGGCTCTCATCCCATGTGTGTGTATGCTTTGAGTTGTACATGCGCAAAATGTGTACAATCATCCTATTGACAACCTTTGTCTGGCCATCAGTTTGGGGATGGAAGGCTGTGGACTTATTGAGTTTGGTGTCCAACATCAACCAAAGAATGGGCCAAAATGTACCGAGCAACCTGCTGTCCTGATCTAATATGATAGATTGTGGGATCCCAAAGTGTACTCACACTCGTTCAAAGAAGAGATTAGCAGTGGCTTCTGTTGTGATATTCTTCTTGCAGGCCGCCATAATGGCCATCTTTGAGAACCTGTCGACGACCACAAAAACACAATCATTTCCATGCTTAGTATAAGGAAGGCCTGACATGAAATCCATGGAGATGGATTCCAAAGGTCGACTAGGGGTAGGCAGCGGGGTATAGAGGCCTTGCTTCTTGATGGTTGGTTTGGCAATGACGCAGGCAGTGCATGATCTGATGTACTTCCCGACATCCTATCGAAGGTTTGGCCAATAGAAATACTTCTGCATTACTGCCACCATTTTCTCGACCCTGAAATGCCCAACAACCCGACTATAGTGTCCTTCCCAAATAATCTTGGCACGCATGCGTGAAGGAACACAAAGGTGACCCAAGTGGCATAATAGGGCATCCTAGAGGTGAAAATCTGGAACATGCTGACCCTCCAAGTGTGTCTGGTATGTGTGGCTGAATTATGGGTTGCTTTTGTAGAGAAGTGGCCAATCAGAAGTCTCATTCCCACAAGAGTTGATCACAATGGTTAACGCCATGATCGATGGCTGACTGAGGCAATTTGCAACATTATTGGTGTTTCCCTTCTTATACTTGATATTCAAATGGAACTGTTGCAGCTATGTGGACTACTTCTGATGGTGATCATTTTGCAATTTCCCTTGGGTCTGTATGAACTACAGGGGCTGGCGGTCTGTGTGGATGATCGTTTCCTTCCCAAAATGTAATGCTTCCATTGTCGGCAGGCTTGCACAATGGAATACATCTCTTTTTCATAAGTGGGACACTTCCGAACTGTGTATGAAAGTGTCTCACTATGATATGCCATTGGATGCCCGTGTTGAGTAAGGACTGCCCCAATAGCATAGTTAGAGGTATCTATCTCGACCTGATATGGTTGTTGCAAGTCTGGTAATGCAAGCACTGGTGCTGAGCAGAGGCAATGTTTCAACTCTATGGCTGCCTTTTGTTGAGATTCAGACCAAAAGAATTTTTCTTTCGCTCCTCCCTTGGTGACTTGACTCAAGGGCCAAGTGATATGAGAAAATCCCAACACGAACTTGCGGTAGAAGTTGGAAATACCCAGAAAGCTACGAAGCTCTGTCAGAGTGGTTGGAGATGGTCAATCCTAAATGACTTGGATCTTGGCTGGATACACATGCACCCCCCGTTCATTAATAATGTATCCCATATATTGAACTTGGGTCATGCCAAAAGTGCATTTCTCCAAATTGGCACATGACTTGTGTTGCCGTAGTGTTTGGAGAACCTGTCGGATGTGGTGGAGGTGCTCTTCCGAACTCTGGCTGAAGATCAGGATGTCATCCAAGTATACCACTACAAATGAGTTGGTGAATGGCCACAAGATGTCATCCATTAGCCTCATGAAGGTTGCAGGAGCATTCGTCAACTCGAAAGGCATAACCAACCATTTGAAAAGGCCCTCCTTGGCTTTGAAGGCAGTATTCCACACATCAGAGGGTTCGATTGGTACCTGGTGATATACTGACTTCAAATCGTTCTTGCTAAAATATTTTCCCCCTTCAGTTGGTCCAGGAGGTCATCAATCCGTGGGATCCGGTACCTATTACGGACAATGATCCTGTTCAGCATCCGATAGTTAATACAGAGTCTCCAAGTCCCATCCTTCTTTTGTACCAACATGATTGGGCTCCTACAAGGTGATGAACTCAGACGGATATGACATTTCTGCAGCAGCTCCTGAATCTGCCTCTTGATTTCATCATTCTCTAGAACGGAGCACCGATAGATTGGTCCATTGGACAACAATGCACAAGGGGTCAGATCGATGGAGTGCTTGACCTGACAGTGCAGAGGAACCCCTGCAAAGGAGGTGAATATGTCCTCGTACACCTCCGCTACCTTGCCATCTATAGTTTTCATGCAGAGGGGCCCTGTCTATAGGTTGTAGCCACTGTCTTCTTCTTTCCTTCAGGGCGTATCATCATGAAAACAAATTTCCCAGTTTTGGAAATGAGCTTACTGCATTGTTTTGCAGTAACCAAAGAGATGGCAGTAGAAGGTGCTACCTCCGGTATCCTGTACAACTTATTTCCCAAAGTAACAATAACAACACGAGGCCTTGATTCGTACACAACATGTCGCTTCCACAAGTATGGTTGGCCTAATAATACATCACAAACATCAATGGGAGAAATGTCACACAATACCTCATCCATGAAGGGCTTGATGTTGTATGGAAGGTGACACTGCTGGCTCACGCGAAGATATCATCCTTGGTGAAGCCACTCGATGGTGTATGGTTGTGGATGTGCTGTGGGCGGTAGGCCAAATCACTTCATGACCTCTGCTGAAATGGGGTTCTTTTGGCTCTCGCATTTGACAATGAACTATAACAGGGAGCCCTTTACCCACATCTGGGAGTGGAAGAGGTGCTCCTCCTCCTCTGGATATTCATGTTCCTCCTTTTGGATCTTCGTGGTGGCAGTGGTGGCGTTGGGCTCCGCATCGATAATCTGCTTCCCTTTGTCATTCCCCTTGTCGGGTTCCGACTCAGAGTCGGAACATGCATCTGATTATGAAACCTTTAGCTCAGCCACCAGTGACTGCTTGGCCCAACACTTACTTGTGTTGTGAGTGGAGCTCTTATTGAACTCACATCACTTTCCCATGTCCTTTTTCGGCTTCGCGACACTGTTCTTTGCTTGTAGCTTTGGCGGGTTGTCTTGGGCCGCCCCGCCTTAGCTTTGTCCTTTGTATTGCGGTTTGGGGGCACCTTTCCCTTGCTTCGGATTCGTAGATCCAAAGTCTCGCTTCTTCTGTTTAAACTTTTGCTCGATCTTGATGGCATATCGATAGGCCATGCCGAGCGAGGAGATGTTTAGGAATTCTATTTCATCTTGGATGTACCTGTGCATGCAACCGCGGTATTTGAGTACCAAATGTTTCTCCGAATCGTTGATACCTAACTTTGTGTGAAGGGTATGGAAAATATTGGTAAACTTCGGCACATCTTGGTCCCTTCTCTGTCGCAGCGTGGTCCACTTTATGTATTGATCCTCATAGCTTCCGACAGGGTAGTACTGCTCCTTGATGACAACCCGGAATGAATTTCAAGTGGGTGCGGCCAAAAACAGTGAGGCCATACTTTCATCCTTCTTCTCGTAGTAGGTTTCCCACTAGTCCTTGAAGTGGGGGGTGACTTTGAGAAGAGCGAAAGTAATCTTTTCCTGGCCAGAAAAATCATGAACAAAAAAATACCCTTCTAGCAGATTTAACCATTTATCTACGATGTCTGCATCTATCTGACCCTCAAATATGGGAATGTCAAAGTTAACTTGTACCTTCAAGGGTGTGGCGCTTCCAGAGTAGCTGTTGGAAGTAGATGTGTTGCTCCTGGGTAGTTGCTGAAGGATATGGGAAAAGTTGTCCATCATTGCGTTCCTTTGTCGCCTGAGGGCCTCTTCAAGCAATTTTTTGATAGGATCTCCTTCCCCCTCGTATTTCTTTTCATCCGCCATAGGAGGCCATTGGGATTTGCGAGGCTGGTCTTGTAAAGGTTCGACCAGTTGAAGCCCTAACTCCTTATATCCCGACCTCGTTAGGGAAATGCAAAGAAAGACAGGGAAATAACAGACCGCTTTGATACCACTGATCCAGATTTAAATAGGAACAAAACAAATTATAGATATAACCATACATATAGAGATGCAACATAAGTAATACTTCATTTCATTACTGTAAAATACTGAAATATGCTTACAAATAGAAATGGAAATAAACTAGCTAGGGAAATGGTAGCTTATCTTCGAGAAGAGATGTGGCGGCTACATACCTCTGAACTGTGTTACAATGAAGGTTCGAAGGCTTATTTATTATTGAGAAACAATGGAAAACCATAAACATCCAAAAACCTAACCCTAGGAGATGAAACACCAAACTGTGGGCCTCGTTTGGGTAAATTGGCACATCAACTTCCCAGGGTCATAACTTTGGCATACGATCTCCATTTGATGTGCACAATAGCTTGTTAGAAATATCTATCCGAGGAATATAAGTTTGGGAAGAGAAATATCAGTCCATGAACCAATTTTTCTCCCAGTTTTCCCAAAAAATGTTGTTTAGGGCCTCAAAACGACTCCGGAAGTTCAAGACCCGAAAAAATGCTAAAAATAGTAAAATGTGCTACAATTAAGGAAGATGAAAAAATGAAAAACCCAATGTCGGGGGTACATTGGCGGGTGGCCACCAATATCCACCTCGATCACTAGAAGTCCTCATTGGGGACTTTGACCTAAAACATGATGACCCAAACATGAAACCCATGCTTTAACAAGTCATATTAATACTAATAATAATTTCTTTTTCTTTCTTTTGATAAATACATTTTGTTATGACTCAGATACAATTATGAATACCGAACCTAGTTACATTCTTCAACGCTCCCTCTTAACTAGGGAGGTATTCATACATACATATATAAGTACATATAAGATCTCAAAACACATGAAACATGAAGAGTTTAGGCACTCACAATGCCACATAATAGATTCCCGATGAGGGCAATCTATCCAGCTGGGACTAAGATGCACTAAATATTTCAGCCTCTCTAGGTACCATTATGATTACTTACTAACCATCAACCCACCGAACTAGGTGCATAATGCAAGGTCAGATCTTTATGACCAACGTCACCCTCCCTACCAATTCAGAAACTAGATATCAACACATATGCCGACCAGATGTCCTGCTAGGAATTTTACACACACAATGTCTCAATACGTCAAATCTCTCTTGATCAAACATATTGATAACCTCAAGCATTCTTTTGAAAAACTTCGAGAGATTTACTTGAACATTCACAACCACAATCAGTAACAACCTTTCAAATATTCATGAGTAAACATAAACCTTCAGGGTCTTCACACATCTTGATGTTGTTTCATAATTTATCACAGTAGGACTTAGAAGCTTCCCAAACAAATCTTGAAAAAGGTTTCCCCAATCATTCAACTTCCTTTCCTACTTCACATGCAAAAATCAAATCCTACTTTCCTTCTTTCAGAAACACCTCAATATGAATTCTCTAATTTCTTCAAGGTATCTATCATGTCTATAATTTTACCTCATCTCAAATTTGGGAGTTATACTCTTTTCTTTATACATGTTTCCTCTTAACTTAGGGAGATCAACTTCTTTCTATGATATCATAGAATATTTCATGACTTCCATCCTTCATATCAGAGTCATCTTGATCATCATTATTCATATAAATTCCTTCCTCATGCTTATCAACCAAATGAACTTTCCTTAGAAATATCTTCAACATCTTGAAGATTATGTACCTGCACAACTTAGATAGAAAGTATAAACATATACATATATAGAAGCATGAACTTAAATATATCAAAATCATTGAAGCATTAGACTTTAGACATCAAATAGCTAGACTTAGGTTCATAATCAACAAGAGAGACATACTTTTATACTTCACCTTCTTGCTAGGGTTTTGTCATAAAGCTTAGACTTTATCATCAAGACTTCGACCAACTCAATCAAGATAAGAATATTCATTATATCTAGGGTCTCAATATTTCTTTTAGAGATATGACATACTCTACTATAATATATTGCATACCCTAGAATAAATTCAAACAAGTACAGTTCTATAATGCATCCAACAAATTTATAATTCATATGTTAGAATTCTACTAGGATTTAATGCAAACCCTATATTTCATCTTGAGATAATACAACACAATCAAAGTTTTCAACTAAATGACCAACTTCTACTAGGGTTTGTTGTAGTCCCTAGATTTTATCATCATAATGGAAATAATATCATTACATCATATCTTAGAATATTAAACTTCTATTAGGGCTTAGTTTCAAACCCTATACTTTTCACACTATAAGCATCAACAATTTGGTTAACACATATACATATCTATGATAATCATGCACAAGCATATCATAACATATATAGGACAAACCCAAGACACAAATATCAATACATTTAAAGTCATACATATAATGAGCTTGATTAGGCTAGAGTTTTGTTCAGACGAACAAACATACACCTAGGGTTTCGTTCCTAGGAGCTTACTCTCGATACATAAGGGTTTTACTCATAAACCCTAATGGTTGGAAAATCCATAGGTTTGGTAGTTTAAATGATTTACCTTATTATGACATTAACTTGTGATATGTTCATTATTAGTATTATATCTTTTAATTATCTTTTCTTATCATCAAGATTAATGCCAAGCAACAAATAGAAGAGAACACAAGATGTAGGCACACTGCTAGGGCAAAACCCCCCTCGAGGGGAAAACCCAGTCACAAATTCTTCCTTCAGTAGATTCAAAAGATGAGACAACCAAGACCCTTACAATCTAAACCAAGACATCCTCCATCCATCAAGTCAATCTTGTTATGCATAAGTTCCATGGCTTCCTATAGCTTTCAGTCTTCTTCACACTTGTCTTTGAAGAGATCACTTCTGAAACCAATCCGAGCTTCTTCATCTACTGTGATTGCACCATTATAATAACACCGAGATACTATGGAAATACCACTGTAGTACCACCAAACTAAAGTCACTGCAATGCATCGAGATGAGGTTACTGTGGTTATGTGAGATCACCGAATGGAGGTCACTGTAATACCAAATTTTGAAGTCATCTGAATTATGTACACTGAGGTATCCAAACTTCTTTTAAAATCACCGAACAAATATCTCTGAAACCATATATGAACTTCTGTGTGATCATCGAGCTTGAGATATGTGTTTTATTCGAGTTACTTAAGCTTGTATATATAATAATTTCTCCTTGTAATAGGTCGACATGACATTGTGAACAATTGCATCATTATCATTGAGCCGAAATGTATATTCATTCATTTGTGTAGGCCGACATGTGATTTGCTGATGGAATTCAACTTGATGGAGACCCTTTCAACGACAAGGAGACTTCAATGGATGGAGGAGTCTTCATAAATTTATTTTGACAATAACCTAAAGCCTACAATGGAGGCTTGACCTATACATTTGACCCAAGCATGAAACCCATGCTTTAATAAGTCAAATCAAATTATTAATAAAAAATATTTTCACTTTATTTTGACAAATATATTACATTTGACTCAAGTACAATAATGAAGGCCGAACCTAATTACATTTTCCAACACTCCCTCTTAAATAGGGAGGTATTCATATTTACATATAATCAAATAGGTACATGGAAGATCTCAAACCAAATCATCTATGAAGAAATTTAGGCACCGTAATTCCATGGAATATATTCTTGACCAGGGAAATCTATCCATTGGTCTCTCAACAATTTAGGCACCACAATGCCACAATTGAGGAAATCTATTTGGGTGGGACTAAGATGGACTCAAGCTTTAAGCCTCTCTAGGTACCATCAGGCTTAATTTCTAACCATTAACCCATATATCTAGGTGTGTGTTAGAGCTCAATGATCAATACCACCTCTTCCAACTTCAAGACCTAGACATCAACACAAAGTGTCAACCAGATGTCCTCCCAGGAAATGCTTCACTCAAAAATCCTCAACACTCCTTGAACAAATGGATCAAGGATAACCAATCTTTCCTAATCAAACTTCTTGGTAACCAACATGCTATCAAAAACCTTTGAGATATCCCCCTGTACAGACACAACCCCAATCAATAATATACTTTGACATGTACATAATCAAATACAAACCTCCAGGGTCTTCCAGACAACTTGATGTTGCTTCTCAACTTTTCATAGTAGGACTATCAACCGAATATTTGACAGAATATTTCTCAATCATACACTTTCCTACTTCTGATGTAGCAACATATCCTTCAAAATTCATTCTCCAATCAAAACTATGCTATGCCCTCCCTCTCAACCAAGGAGCATCATTTTATCCAGACTCCCTCTTAATCTCGGGAAAAAATTTCTTACAAGGCTTCCTCTTAACCCAGGGAGATCAACTTCTTTTCTTCGACATCGAGGAATCTTTTGTGTCTTCCAATCATTTCATCAGAGTTATCATCATCCACATCATGCTTATCACATCAACGAACATCTTCACCATATTGAAGATTGTGTACTTGCAAGTACAACGAAATCTCTAAAAGCATGAAGTTAGCCATATCGGAATTACGAAAGCATTTCAATCTTATATATAATATACCCAAACTTAATTGTAAACAAGATACACATACTCTTCAACATATTTCTAGGGACTTTGCCATAAACTCTAGACTACTTCATAACAAATTTCATCGCATCTTAGGTTTCAATGTTTCTTCCAAAGGTATGACATACCCTACTACAACATATAACAAACCCTAGAAACAATTCAAACACATATAGATCTACAAAGCATCAAAAATATTTCAGAATTCATATGTTAGACTTCCCACTAGGGTTTCATACAAATCCTAGATTTCATACATGAGAATTAATTAATCAAAACCAATCACAACTTAGTCATCAACATGACTAGCTTCCACTAGGGTTAGTTAAAAACCCTAGATCTTTAATCAACCATCAATCACAACTAAAACTCAAATTTCAACAATCTTACACAAATCTCAAATTATCACATTGTCATGATACATCAGAGATTTTTACTTTTAATAAGGTTTAACTCTAAAACCCTAGAATTTCATTTTGACAAACTCAACAATCATTATATAAATAGATCTCAGATTGTTATATCACACATACTAGATAATTTAGCTACTACTAGGGTTTAGCTGCAAAATCTTAGATTTACCAATCATCATCCTAGACCATCAAACATTGACTAGGGCTTGTTTCCAAACCCTAGGACTCATGACCATTAACACTTAGGTCAACACATATATCTAGGAATTCATTAACATATCATAATCACATCATATATGTGCAATATTAATATGTTAAACATATACTGACCTAGAACAGACTAGGATTTAAACCGAGTAAACACATACCTAGGGTTCATTCCTAGGACTCTAAATACATAACAAGGGTTTTTCTTATATACCCAACCAAACCCTAAAGATCTAGGGTTTCATAGCATAACAAAGAAAACCCTACAGGACCAAAAATTTTAAGGTTCAAGATCTTAGACAAACATCATTCAACCCTAACAAGTTAGGTTTTTATGAACATACTGAAATCCCAAACATGACATCATCAATAAAAACTTCAAATAACATTTTTCAATAAACCTACCCTTAGGTTAGGGTTTTCCAGAGAACTTGTCTAGGGTTCTATAAAATCAATTAATAATATGAGGAGGGGTAGATTTATCAAGTGATGAATCACCTAGAACAAGAATCATTATGATTCAAGGCTAGACATAACGATGTTAGTCATGTAATGCAAATTTCAAAAATAAGATGATCATACCTTTAAGAGAATCTTGTAATGTGTATGGTTTGAAACATACCTAGAGATGTTCCTTGGAAAACTTGGTAAGAATTCCTTGAAGTGTTTTCTTTGTATTAAGCCATCATATGTAGTACATACTTACAAACACAACATGTGATACCAAGGACACAATTTAATTTTCTTAAGTTCGATATTTTACATAATCAAGGAGGAGGGAGTTGTTCATTCTTTCAAACATCAGTGGGACCCTTTTATTTGACATTCTATGTTACATGTAAACCCTAGAAAATACATTCTATATTATCTAGAAATTACAATCTTTATCCTATAAGAAGGGATCATTTAATATTTAGATATATATTTCAAATCTAAAAAAATCATGAACATACATACCTTGAGATTACATACCTCTAATTTGATAACTTATTAGACTTGTTGTAGTAACAATACTTTACTGGTTCCTTGGACTATCAATTTCATCTACCATAGGAAAAACTTCAGATTCTTTATGAGGTGACACAATGCCTTATACTTTGGTTCTTCGGTCTTGTGATGACTGATTTCTATTTGCTATGCTAACACTGATCCCTTCTTACTGAGGTGACATCATATCACTGTATTTATATCGAACCTTCATCACTGTGATTACATTGAGACTATGGAACGAAATTGTGGTAAACTTATCCTCCATCCACATTCCTTAACAGTGTTAACATCGAGAAAATTTCAGTGCCTAAAATGAGCTCCTAAACATTGCCTCTGAGATTGCTGAGATACATCTTTGAAATCCAAACCTAATATATTTGTTTATGTGAGGTCCTTATGTTATTTTATATGAGTTTCTGTGTGTGTTGGCATAACATCAAATTGTAGTTTATCACAATTCATTGTGATATATCACTTAAAGTCTTCATTGTAATCTGCATTATTTCAAAGAGGTATGCCAAGCTTGTTTATGAATTTATTACTACAATTCATCAAAACTTATCCACCAAAGTATATCTACAATAGCATAAAATTGAGTCTACTTATCTGAACTTCTCAAGTGATATCAAAACTGCATTACTTCCTTACTGTGTAATAGCACTGAAACCAATTTGCAATAATCTAAGATATATGACCTTCTGTGGAATCACCGAGATCATCTGAGCTTCTATAGCAAGTTCCATTAGTTTCATTAACACATAAATTCCTTTTATCATGACCATAGCTCCAGTACCATGTTGGAAAATCCCTAGGTTTGACAATTTAGATGATTTCCCTTATTATGACATTAACTTGTGATGTGTTCATTATAGTATTTGATATTTTAATTTTCTTTTCTTATCATCAAGATTAATGCCAAGCAACAAATAGAAGAGAACGCAAGACGTAGGCATGCTACCAGGGAAAAACCCAGTCACAAATTCTTCCTTCAGTAGATTCAAAAGATGAGATGACCAAGACCCTTAAAATCTAAACCAAGACATCCTCCATTCATCAAGTCAATCTAGTTATGCATCAGTTCCATGGCTTCATGTAGCTATCAGTATTATTCACACTTATCTTTGAAGAGATCACTTTTGAAACCAATATGAGCTTCTTCATCTACTGTAATTGCACCATTATAATAACACCAAGATACTATGGAAATACCATTGTATTACCACCAAACTGAAGTCACTGTAATGCATCGATATGAGGTTAGCTGTAAATGTGTGAAATCACCGAATGGAGGTCACTGTAATACCAAATTTTGAAGTCATTCGAACTGTGTACACTAAGATATCTGAAATTCTACTTTTAAAAGCACCGAACATATATCTCTAAAACCCTATACGAACTTCTGTGTGATCACCGAGCTTGATATCTGTGTTTTATGCGAGTTACTTGGGCTTGTATATATAGCAGTTTCTCCTTGTAATAGGCTGACATGACATTTTGAACAATTGTGTCATTGTTATTGAGACGACATGTATATTCGTTCATTTGTGTAGGCTGACAAGTGATCTCATTATGGAATTCAACTTGATGGAGATCCTTTCAGCAACGAGGAGACTTCGATGGATGGAGGAGTCTTCATAAATTTATTTTGATAATAACCTAAAGCATATAATGGAGGCTTTACCTATACGTTTGACCTAACCATGAAACCCATGCTTTAATAAGTCAAATCAAATTAATAGTAAAAATTATTTTCACTTTCTTTTGACAAATATATTACATTCGACTCAAGTACAATAATGAAGACTGAACCTAGTTACTTTTGCAATACTAATTTACGAAAACCTCAAGGTCTAGGAACACATTACCATCCAACCCTAAAGGACTAGGGTTTCCATAATAATACTAAAAATATAAACATGACAAAACCATCAAAATCCCAAACATTAAAAGAATAGTATTTTCTAGATTTCATCACTACCCCTAAGTAGAATATGGTTTTTCACATTAACATATGCTTAGGTTAGGGTTTTACAGAGAACCTTTTAGGGTTACACACACATAATTATTTTAATGAGGGTAGATTTAATCTAATGATTAATAACCCAAACAAGAACCTTTAAGATTCAAAGGTCCTAGACATAACACTTGTTAGTAATGTAAAGCAAATTCAATTAGAATGAATGAATATACCTTTATCACCAAGAGAAAAAAACTTATGATTTAAAACATAGCTTTGATTTGTTTTCTAGACAAACCTTATATGACATCAATTCCAATGCTTTGTCTTGTGAGATTTCTCCATAGCCCTTGAGCATATTAGCAAGCTTTTCCTAACCAAGGAAAATATGAAAAGAAATGTTATTAGCATCTAATACAAGCACATTTAGATAGGAAAAGGAAAACCAAATATAAAAGATAATACAAGGAGTAAGATACTTGTCTTTGGAAAAGTGGTGAGGGCTCCCTCTTAATCCAATCTCGAGGGATACCTTTAATAAAAAAATTCAAAAATTTAGAGAAGAGGGACTTAGTAGTATAAGTCCATTATTTCTGATTCTTCGGTTTTTCTTCTTCTTTGGAGATCCTTATTAGACAACATTTGCTTGAACCCTATTTCTCTCTCTATTCCTTAGATTCTCAGGAAAATCTCTTCTATAGTGACCCATCTTGTGACAACTGTAGCATTCAATTTTGGATAGGTCTATCTTCCTTCTAGGCCCTTTAGACTTCTTGAAGGTTCCTTTGTTCTTGTGATGAGAAGAATATACATTTGAAACTTTCTCCTCTTCGTTCTCTTCATTGCTCACTAGTGAAATTATGAATTCTTCTTGACTGCATGCATTCCATAATTGTTCGAATGTAGGAGTTTCGAAGATGTTGGTAATCCTAGAAGTGCAGTGATTACAAGCTCCTTTTTAGGTACTATTTCATCGATTTCTCTAGTCCAAAAACCTCCCTTGACCTCCAAAATCGTGAAGTTGTGCCTTCTAGTTTGCCTTGAACTATGCACTTCACATATTCAACCATCAAGCCCTTTCCTTGCCTGCTCGAACTTCAAAGTGTTAAAAACTCCCAATCTCCATTGGCCTCTAAAACTGCACATATGCTTCCTCTAGTGTCCCTCCCTCATCTAGAGATCACTACTTCTATAAATTGCGCAATTATTCTTTCTAAGCCTCCCAGCTGCCCAATCACCCCTTGCCTCTTCAAACTGCACAATTTTTCTTCCCAGGGCTCCATCCCATAGCCTCCACTGCTTGCATGATCTACACAATTTTGTCCCTCAGTGGGCACTGCACAATTTTTCTCCTCAGTGAGGACTGTGCAGAAACATCCCTTAGTCTAGCCTGAGCTGTGCATTGTGCAGTCTCAATGATCAAGCTCTCTCCCTATCTGCTGGAACTGCGCAATGCACAGTCACTGGGCCCTTTCTCCCCATCTGTGACTTGTCCTAGTCTTAATTCATGGATAATAATGCATCATCTTATACTAGAGAGTTTTTAGATGGATGTTGTCCTGTCATGAGTGAATTTTAGGAACATGTACAATATCAAGTCATGGCGAGATGATGAAGAAGGATGAGGAGGGAAGAATGCCTAAAGGCTCTCTTGCAACTAAAATTACAAGCGAATTGTCTAGTCAATTTAATGTCTTAAATTGCTCTACATAAATTATCAATCCGGGTATCGTAAACTGATGAAGTGTGGTGCACCATATGTGCTTAGTTAACCTTTCTCTTACTTCGTTGTTTTATAGTTTATGTTGTGTTTTTGGGGTTTTGTTCTTGTTGGTTTTCTAAAGTGTTTAATGCAAATGGAAATCCTATTCTAAGGTCTTAAGAATACTTTTAAAGGACAAGTATGGATAAAGATTTCAAGACAAGGCCTATGTCCCTAATGGTAACTTCCAAAACTTAGCACTTCAAAAGAACTTAAAACATGTTATTGATGGAATTAGTATTTAAACAAAAGTGTAAATATACAGCTAGTTCAATCAAAATAAAATGCAATAACCAAACAATGAGCTAGTGACTATGAGACCCAGTATCCTTGCTGCTTCAGCAGAAGGACAAGATGATTCTATCATGTCATTAGTCATTAAAAGGCTATGTACATCACTAATATACAATCAAAATAGAATGCAACAACCAAACAATGAGCTAGTGACTATGAGACCCAGTATCCTTGCTGCTTCAGCAGAAGGACAAGATGATTCTATCATGTCATTAGTCATTAAAAGGCTATGTGCATCACTAATCTACAATCAAAATAAAATGCAACAACCAAACAATGAGCTAGTGACTATGAGACCCAGTATCCTTGCTGTTTCAGCAGAAGGACAAGATGATTCTATCATGTCATTAGTCATTAAAAGGCTATGTGCATCACTAATCTACAATCAACCGGTTGAACACACTTGCATGAATTAAAATTGCATGAATGAAAAATCTAATCTATCAAACTTGAAAGCAATCAAATAACATAATGAAATCAAAGCAAAATTGAACACACTTGCATGAATTAAAATTGCATGAATGAAAAATCTAATCTATCAAATTTGAAAGCAATATTTACAAAATGAAATCTACTCTACCTTACATTATTTACAAAATGAAATCTACTCTACCTTACATTCTAATATGCTCCATGACATCTACTTCACATCTCCTTCCATGTTGAGAACATCAAAGCTTTATTCAAATTCTTCAAAAGTACAAAGTACAACAAAGTTCTCCAAAGCTTTCAAAAGCCATCAAGGAAGAACTACAAACTTAAGAACTAGGGACTAAAGACTAACAAATGAAGGAGAGAGATCTCCTATTTATACAAAAAGATGAGAGCCATCTCATTAATGATAGTCCATGGATCTCTCCCTCTACCTCTAGAGTCCTAATCAAAATAGGAACTGATAAGACACATGTCTTTTTAGAGTTACAATACAATTAGGAGATGTGACACATATCCTCATGATCCCATGATTCTTTCCAACCAAATTCGAATTTGGCCTTAGAGTGCCACATAAGGGTCTTCTAGAAGTCTCCTTTCAACCTACACATGTCAACAACCTCAACCCATTTGTTAGGTATAAGCATATGCACATTATTTTCTAATTTTTAACCACAAATTCACTTAAAAGACTTAGAATTAATAAAGATTGGAAAAACATAAAGGTGGCTCAATGATAATGAAAATGGGATGAATGTGGTGACATAGTAGTGAAATGGAGGTGATATAATGGACATAATAGTGAAAGTGTAATGGAAATGAATGACATTTTCAAGACTCAACATACCCCCCAACTGAAGCTATTGCATGTCCTCATGCAATATATATTACATTAACTCTTTTGATCCTTGAGCTTTGGCTTAACTTTGCATGATATCATTTGATAACTTCATATTTCTGCAAAGTGTTTTACTTGAATTGCAACATGGTTGGTTCTTCTGTTACAAACATTTTTTTTTTGTTGCCTTCTATTTTGATCTTTGAACTTTGCATAATGATATTTTGATTATTGTTGCAAAGTATATCTTTATTGGATTGCATGATGGTTGGTTCTTGTGTGACAACCATGATTTTGTTTGTATCCAATTTATCCTTTAAGCACTTTTTCAAAAGCCATTGTATGCTCATAATAGCAATGTAATAATTAATATATGTTGGAAGTATGTGAGCTCCTGAATATGATATGGACATGGCAAGATATGAATATGAATGTATTCCCCCCCCCCAACTGATGGTATTGGCAATTTTATGAAATGAGGAAGAGAAATGTTTTTCCAACAATTATCATTCTAGCTTTTTATGGAATTCTATGGTCAAAAGTTAGAAAATGGCGTACCTTCACTTACCCTTTGGAATGGATGAGTTGTATGTGTAGTGGCTGAAAATTTCTGATCATATTCTTCTTCAAGTGGCTGAACAAGAGGAGTCATGGATAGAGAGATAAGATGACTTTTTATTGCTTCTACTAAAACTTGCTGAATCTGCTCCAAAATGCTGAAAATAATAGTCTTCATGTCTTCAAAACTCATTGGCACAATTCCTACTATGTGAAAATATGTTCTGATGTCGAACATAGTAGGAAATTGTTGGCTTAGTGGCCATTAATGGATGCCACTAGTCAACACGAGAACTCTCACCATTGATGACAATGAGAGTCAAGATGCCCAAACACATCTTGCTAGGTACGAATGAATTTGCTGAAGTTGAGTCACCTAGAAGATCTGACGAACAAGGGACATTAATGTATTCCCATTGTTTGTCAGCATGAGGACTTGCCATTAAGGCATGCAAGCCTCAAGGTGTTTTTACAAATAACTTAGACTCAAAGGACTATGGACTCAATAATTTGCATTGAAGCAGGGCTTATTTGCGGAATGAAAATGACAAGGAATGGAAGATGAAAATGGAAAATGGCAATGGAGAACAGAAATGGCAATGGAAATAAGCATGTGAATGAGCCTCTTGCTTTTATTTGTGGGTTATGAATTGACAAAAAGAGATGGGAAGTGTATGTGAATGTAAATGGAAAATATGGAGTGAAATGAGATGAATGGTTTGTTATGAAGTATGGATGTGATGGATGGATGTGATGGAGACAATAGTATCTGAAAGTTTTTCTAGTGTTTGGATCTGATTTTGCATCAGCATATTTCCTCTTTGTTGTTGATCATCCTCTTATGAAACAAATTGGTCTCTTAGAGAGACACCATTCTCTTGTAGTCATTTGTCCTTCCTCCTGGAACCTGCAAAAAAACTAATACTTCTTCTGCAATGGAATGTTGATTATCAAAGGAGAGAGGTGATCAATCTCTCTAGTTATGATATTTACACACAAAACTAAGAATTTGTATTAATGAAACAAGTTCTCAAAGGAAAGATCAAAAGAATTTATACCTGATTTGGAATTAGTGCCTCAAGTTGATGTTGCTTCTTTTCAGCAATTTATTTCATTATTTGCCATTTCAAACTCAAATGATGGATTTCTCATTGTGTAGATCTTGTTGAGATCTTTCCAATGGTACTTAAATCATCAAAATCTGATTTTGTATGAGAAAGATAAGCTGATTTGAACAATGAGGTTTTTCTGGCTGCGGAATGTGCACGGTTCTGTAGCTACAGTCTTGGATACAAAGTTAGCCATTCATTTTTCATCATCAATCCAAAATTAATCAATACCTTCAGAAAAGTGAGCAAATAACTTATTCATTTCATTGATTCAAAAATATTTATTTTTTTCTTGACATGCAGCGACTTAATGTGGCGACTCAGTGTGACGACTTAGTGATAACACTCAACTTGACTTCCCTTTGACCGGGGTCTTTTTCATCAAATTTGACCGAATGAATAGGACACCATCCATGTACCAACATTCCCCCAGTTACCCATGTGACTTGTTTTGCTTGATGACACCTGCAACCTAGAGTTTAACAAAATAGCTGCGGAAAGTTAAGCCAGCTGCGGAAAGTTGAGCCAGCTGTGGAAAGTTGAGCTAGCTGTGGAAAGTTGAGCCAGCTGCGGAAAGTTAAGCTAAAACAGTCGATCATCAATTTTGAATTTTTTTTTTTTCATTGTTTGCATGTAGGAACTCTGTGAATGGAGCAAAACAATTTTATTAATGGACTTATAGTTTGATAAACAGCCTATAACCATGATCATAACTATTTGGCCCTTTCATAGACTTAAGCCCTTCCGGTTCTGCCCTCAATAACAGACCCATTCTTTCCTTCTTGTTCTAACAATTCATCTGCGTGAATGATGGATGAAGAAGATTCATAATGTGTTAGCGGGGAATTGACATGGTTTTATGGAGAAAAATACAGTGATGGTAAATGGAGAAACAGAGAACAAGTGGCAAGAACGGAGTGGAGTAGTGAAGTTAGATAGAAATTGCCAGATCAGTTTGGACTGGTTCACGTGATGGAGAGCCGTGTTCAATTGGATTGCTGTTAACCACTGTTTTGTTTAATTTAGAACTGTTATTAATCGAGAGGTGGCGGAGCAAGTGCTTAGACGGGTGGCAAAATCAACAAACGGTTTTTTAATGACAAAGAGTCGTATTTCAACTACAGCGTGCCGTGTTTGAATTGTTCTCTGTGCATTTAATAAAAATCTTTTTTTCCTCATATTCAGTGACACGGTGGATGATCTGGCCGCCAAGGAGATAGGACCTGAGCGGATTTCTCTTCCTCAGGCACGCGGAATTGAATCACACATTCAAACTATCAGTTAATTAACTCAAATTCCGTTTTTCTTCACGCGGCGGCAAAAAAGAGGCTCCAAAGAACCGAATATTTCTCCCAGACCGCCACAAATTTCTTCAAACGGTTTTTGGGTTATCTAATTGACCCACCTGGAAAAAAAACCCATGTTTTATTTTCTTGAAATTCGCCTTCGTTTGGGAAAATCGAGCTCTCAAAGTTTGACGTTTTTTTTTTTTTTTTTTTTTTTTTTTTTTTTTTCTGTTCTGTATTTTTTCTGAGTTGATGTTTTTATTGCTGCATTCGTTTTTCTTGTTTGATTAACAAATGAATCCGTATAGAAATTTTCAAATACATTAGCATTGTTTCATTTGTTATGATCAGGTATTTGATGGAATGTAAGCGATGGTTTCACAGAGGCGGAACGGTTGTATGAGCGGAAGATGGAAGAAGATTGCGGAAAAAAACCAGTGGTTGCAAAAAGAATACAGAGCATACAATGAAAATGTGTTTACAAAACAGAGACTTGTATAAACAGATCCTCAACTAGCAATCGTAAACTCTAGCAGAATTTTAAAATAAAAGGTTGCGGGGTGCAAATTCATAAAATGACTGCAGAGTGGTGTATTGGATTGAAGAAAACAAAAAGTTTCTTTATCCTTTTGTGAAGATCCAAAGTCCTGAGAGCATAAATTAAGAACAAAAAAATATTTGGTTCTCTCGGACTTGCCAATTGATAGATCACTCCACCATTTCTCAGATTGCAAGATAGGGAGGAATTTGGATACCTTGATATTAATGCAAATGAATCGGTAGTTCTATAGATATTTCAACACAATGTGTTGTCAATGCCTTTTCTACAAGATATCCAACTAATCCTTCATACCTTTTCTTTGAAAACCAGATCAGCAGAATTCCAACCAGATTCCAAAAATGCAGAGTTTTTATTTTAACACAACAGAGTTTTGATTTATTTGGTTTTTGCAGGTTCATTTTAAGGCCAAAATTTGAACATGGATGCATACTGAGGCCACAGTGAAAGCTAGGATTGAGGATAACCATAGATTGTTTTTCTTCTCTTTTTTTCTCTGAAATTGTAAAATTTTATAAAAAGGATTCATGATTTTCAATTTCAGGCAGCAAGAAAAACATGTTAAAAATAGGACTTTGATTGAGGTCTTAGACTGGTTTTTCATCGATTTGAGCTGGGTGACTAGGATAGGATCCATGTCGGGACAATTCTGAAGATGCCCATGTGGTCGGTTTTTTCATTGAATGCTTGTAACCTGCTAAACCATGAAACAACTGCGGAATTCTCAGCTAGCTGTGGAAACATGGCAGTTTCCGTAGCTAAGTTGCAAAACCTTATTAAAACAGGATACAATGTTTTGAAGACCACTACAAAGCATAACCAGACAATTTTGGACAATTTGAACCTATCAAAGCAGTTGAGTTTCATTTTTTTTTCATCATTTTTTTATTGAATCAATTGAAATGTTGAAGTTTATTTTGTCTCCTTTTTTCTTTTTTTCTTTTTTTACATAACAATTCTTTTTCTGATCCTCCAGATCACACAAAGTGCAAGAGGAGAGCATACTCAAGAATTATTAATTTTTTTATTTTTATGTTTTACATAACAATCCTTTTTCTGATCCTCCAGATCACACAAAGTGCAGGAGGAGAGCATACTCAAGAATTGTTAATTTTTTTTTTAGATGTAAGAAATAAGGTCTCCTAATTACACTTCCCCGGCAACGGCGCCAAAATGTCTAGTCAATTTAATGTCTTAAATTGCTCTACATAAATTATCAATCCGGGTATCGTAAACTGATGAAGTGTGGTGCACAATATGTGCTTAGTTAACCTTTCTCTTACTTCGTTGTTTTATAGTTTATGTTGTGTTTTTGGGGTTTTGTTCTTGTTGGTTTTCTAAAGTGTTTAATGCAAATGGAAATCCTATTCTAAGGTCTTAAGAATACTTTTAAAGGACAAGTATGGATAAAGATTTCAAGACAAGGCCTATGTCCCTAATGGTAACTTCCAAAACTTAGCACTTCAAAAGAACTTAAAACATGTTATTGATGGAATTAGTATTTAAACAAAAGTGTAAATATACAGCTAGTTCAATCAAAATAAAATGCAATAACCAAACAATGAGCTAGTGACTATGAGACCCAGTATCCTTGCTGCTTCAGCAGAAGGACAAGATGATTCTATCATGTCATTAGTCATTAAAAGGCTATGTACATCACTAATATACAATCAAAATAGAATGCAACAACCAAACAATGAGCTAGTGACTATGAGACCCAGTATCCTTGCTGCTTCAGCAGAAGGACAAGATGATTCTATCATGTCATTAGTCATTAAAAGGCTGTGCATCACTAATCTACAATCAAAATAAAATGCAACAACCAAACAATGAGCTAGTGACTATGAGACCCAGTATCCTTGCTATTTCAGCAGAAGGACAAGATGATTCTATCATGTCATTAGTCATTAAAAGGCTATGTGCATCACTAATCTACAATCAACCGGTTGAACACACTTGCATGAATTAAAATTGCATGAATGAAAAATCTAATCTATCAAACTTGAAAGCAATCAAATAACATAATGAAATCAAAGCAAAATTGAACACACTTGCATGAATTAAAATTGCATGAATGAAAAATCTAATCTATCAAACTTGAAAGCAATATTTACAAAATGAAATCTACTCTACCTTACATTATTTACAAAATGAAATTTACTCTACCTTACATTCTAATATGCTCCATGACATCTACTTCACATCTCCTTCCATGTTGAGAACATCAAAGCTTTATTCAAATTATTCAAAAGTACAAAGTACAACAAAGTTCTCCAAAGCTTTCAAAAGCCATCAAGGAAGAACTACAAACTTAAGAACTAGGGACTAAAGACTAACAAATGAAGGAGAGAGATCTCCTATTTATACAAAAAGATGAGAGCCATCTCATTAATGATAGTCCATGAATCTCTCCCTCTACCTCTAGAGTCCTAATCAAAATAGGAACTGATAAGACACATGTCTTTTTAGAGTTACAATACAATTAGGAGATGTGACACATATCCTCATGATCCCATGATTCTTTCCAACCAAATTCGAATTTGGCCTTAGAGTGCCACATAAGGGTCTTCTAGAAGTCTCCTTTCAACCTACACATGTCAACAACCTCAACCCATTTGTTAGGTATAAGCATATGCACATTATTTTCTAATTTTTAACCACAAATTCACTTAAAAGACTTAGAATTAATAAAGATTGGAAAAACATAAAGGTGGTTTAATGATAATGAAAATGGGATGAATGTGGTGACATAGTAGTGAAATGGAGGTGATATAATGGACATAATAGTGAAAGTGTAATGGAAATGAATGACATTTTCAAGACTCAACACGAATCTATCAAGATGAAGCAAAGGGACACAAGTTTGCAACTAGCACCCAAGAATTAAGATCATTGAAGACCTTGCATCACCAAGCTATGCGGAGGAGAAGAGATATCATATCCAAGAAGACATCTAGCACTCAGCAGCAACAATGACTTTACATTGCCACATCATCAAACCAATCCATGTCAACAGTGTCATGTCAATCCGTGTCATGAGTTTTCATATGCCACATCACTATTGTGGACCATGCATATTGTAATCAAATGTATTGTAAAGTGGAAGTCCAAAGGACACACATGAATGTGGAGAGTCATGTAAGTTGAAAAGTCATAGGAAGTTGAACAATCACGAGGGTAATCAAAGAGTCACAAGGGGGAAGCATCACTCCTTGATTATATATACCCCCTCATTTTATGAGAAAATGACTTTTCACCTTGGCTCCTCCTGTAAGGAATTAGAGATATCAACTAGTTCTTTGAGGAGCAAGGAGTGGATCCAATATGCCACTATTGGGGCTAGTGATGTACATTGTAAACATGTGCCTTGTAAATTTTTCTTAATAACATAAGATTTTTAAGGCCAACACGTTCTTCATGCATGGACTATGAATGCTTGTAATACTATTCTGTGGATGTTTGTATTTCATGTTTTCTTTCACATGTTCTAAGATAGTTGAACTATTTCAGTTATTTTATTGCTTATCTTATTGAGAATGTGTTGTAATGCTAATTATCACTATCCCATCCTTGTGGACTATTCTACAGGGTACTAGATAAATCTTTCCTCTTTTGTTGGTTATAACGACCGTTGCATCTGCTGTGGACTATTCTGCTGGATGTTAGACGGGTCCTTATAGTTCATGTGTGTGTCTTCCTGGGTAGTACTTATTACCTCTCACTTAGAGGCTCACTTTTATTCCCCCCTTTTGCAGTAGAAGAACCTCGACACGTTTGCACTGCACACTCACTAGGCACACTCCCATTGCTTTTTGAAGACTCCATTGCATCACTCTCTTGTGCTGAAAGATAGAGCCAATGAAAATATTTAAGGATTTGGAAACAAGACCTTTATATTGGATCAAGCTCCTACACCAAACGATGTGAGGTCTAATTGGGACTTCATATCGGGGAGATCCCATGAATGTTGGTGGGTCCAACACTGTTAACATTTCTGACGCTAGAAGGAGGGATGCCAGTATTTTAATGCTGATAGACCCACCGACCCCATCATTCCATCTTTTGGTCAAGGAAACAACATTGATCCACCTCCCCTGCTCATGTTTCTGAATTTGGTAACTCGTCCAAGCCTGGGTCTGAACATGAAATATCGTATGAACAACTTCGGCCCATCCGCCCCACCACCCGTTAGTTTACAAAAGATGTTGGATTGATTCAGAGAGTGATCATTATTCCATATTCTCCGAACAAGAAAAAGACCACCTCCTCAGGGATAGTAGTCTCATCCATTGAAGAAGTGGTTCTTGCCACTATTGAAAAATTAGCAGACTCTGTGGAACGGGAAGAAGAACCTCCACTCTTTCGCGGTGGTAATAGAGGCAACACCTTACTCTCAGGCTCAACTTTTAGCAGGATAGGCAGAGAGGAAGAAGAAGAGGAAGAAGAACCAAAATATTCGGAAAACGAAGAGGAGGACAATGAAGAGGAATACATGGCAGATCAAAATTTGGACTGGATGACTCAGGGGCCACTAGCACTTCCGGTTGTCTTGCATAAGATGCCAAGGAATTCAGAGAAGCTCTTGACGAAGTGTGACCCTGATAAGACAGTGAAGGCTGAAGACCATCTAGATAACTTTTATCTACATTTGCAAACACTTGAGGTACGTTACGATGATGTTGCACGTAGACTGTTTCCATGTACCTTGGATGGTAGAAAAATTGTATGGTATCACAACCTTCATGCAAAATCCATCTAGAATTGGAGGGGGTTCAAGAAGATGTTTCTTGAAAAAATTGTTGAAGACAAAACCCCTGCGATGTTTTTAAAGGAGATGGGTAATATTAAGATGCAGCAAAAGGAAAAATTGAAAGATTTCAATAAGAGGTTCAATCGCATCTTGAACAAATTTTATGAAAATACAAAACCTCACGACTCCATCACCTTAGATTACTACACTTCTGCCTTTCCAGCGAATATTGTGCAGTTTGTAAAGAGAAATGCGAAACAGACATTGACTGAAAACTACAAAGAGTATATTACTGTCAAGAAGGACTTGCATGTTAGGGTCCCACCCTAACCCCCTTATTTATGTCATGGGATCACGTCATAGTCAAGAGTCAATAAAGCCCATATTAATATTTGTAAGTGGTTAACCCGCAATTAATGACGGGACCACAGTTAGTTGCAAATGGGCCGTAGTATTAGATAGATGGTATTAATAAAACCCACGGTATTGGCCCGTGGTATTGCATGTATGAGTCATATATAAAGGATAGAGACTCCCTGCGAGGAGCATTGTGTCTTGTTTTTGTAATCGAGCTCTGCTCTATTGGAGGTTGCCCCCTCGAAGAGGCATGTGAACATTGCTCTCTGAATAATAAAATCATTGCTATTCTGTGTTCTGGGTATCTTTTCTTCGCATATTCTGTATTTGGGTATTAATTTGCAGGTTAAGAGCATAACAAGTGGTATCAGAGCACTTTCCAGGGCTTGGTGGGATCTCCAATTTTTAGCAAATTTTTTTTTGGCTAGAGACGTGTTCCGACGTCTTTAAACCACGGGATCTGTCGTTAAGCGCATAAACCTGCGGATTTGGGGAGGCATGCACGCAGGAAATACAAGAGGTGGTCACGTCTGTTGGACTCGTAACCCCTGTGGGTACCCCTTCGAGTAGTAGCGCATTAGACAGCACCGCGCACGGACTGTCTTCCACGTACCCTCTGGGTATATAGGAAGCCCCCTAGGCTCCCTTGAAACCTCGCCATAGATAAACCTTCGGCCGTCTTGTGGCTACAGTACACCGAGAACAACACTCGGAGAGATTACTCGCCCGTACGATAGGGTAGTCGGGTTGTACGGCTAAGGGTACAGTCGATCCTCCTTAGTTAGAGCCCTGAAACATTGGGCCGAGTACTACTGTCAGAACCTTATGTATAATGCGATCTGTAGCACCTGACACTCCTCTAGACCATAGTTCCCTTTTCTATTGGGGGATCACACATCATCTATTCCAGATCCGCGTGTGCAAAGACGTGCCGCAGCAGCAGACATCAGTCCCGCAGCTCCATCAGATCCGCAGCAACAGTTGTTCCACCATTCAGATCTCTCAGATCCACCAGATCGGAGTTGTTGTGAAGGGTTCCTATACCGGGGTCTACTTTTCGCAGGACTTTTGGCAGCATTGACATTTTGAGGATTTGGTGACTGCAGTATTGATAAAGGAGTAAAACTCCGTTAGGAGTTTTCCAAAAAAAAAAAAAAAAAAGTCTGAGATCTTCCGGGGTGCTTATTGGTGATCTAGCCCATCAGAATCAGGACGACGAGCTGAGCAAGGTGGTACCATTCAAATTATTAGAAAAATATTTTTAGGCGGTCCCAATTTTTCATCCGGTTGGTGTATGGTAGAAACTAGAGCTCAAGCGATGGCCAATGAAAGGATGGACAAACTTGAAGACACTGTAAACACCATCCACACTGCGATGAACTCCCTCAAACGTGAGATTAGCGGACTAAGTCTCCAGGTATAGGAAGCACTCTCGAAGGGCAAGGAACCAGCCCACGAGGAGGTGTACAAGGGCCATGAATACCATGAGGGTGAGTCGATCCACTCTCCTCAAGTATGGCACACCCATCCACCAACCAGTCAGCGACCTCCCAAGTTGGATATGCATAAATTTGACGGTTCTCACACGTCAACATGGCTAGCACAAATGGAGCAGTATTTCAAATTGAATCATATCCTAGATGATTGGACTAATCTTATGGTGGGGACCATGTACTTGGACAATGAACGATGGCAATGGGGGGAATGGCATCAGCGTTGCAATGGACCTTTTCAAAATTGGGACCAATTTACCAAAGCTCTTCGAAATCGCTTTGAACAGGAAGACTCTTTTTTGGGGCGTCTCACTAAGCTCCGACAGACGGGTACAGTGGATGAATATACTACCGCTTTTGAAGCCTTAGCCTTCCGCACTAAGGGTCTCACAGATGAGTTCTACACGGAATGTTTTATCAGCGGTCTTAAAGAAGCCATCAATGCTCAAGTTCTACTCCACCACCCTCCCACGTGGACAGAGGCTTGCCAGGTAGCTCGTAAGGTGGAACGTGCATTAGTAGCCCAATACAGCCGCCCCAATTTCCCCGCTAAAGGTCGTCCCCCACAGGCTCCCAACACAACTCAGACACTTAAGATTCAAAAGGTGTCACCTGCGGAAATGGCCGAAAGAAGGAAGCAAGGACTATGTTACTACTGTGATGAAAAATATTCCCCGAGTCATAAATGCAAGGAGCCCAAGTTTTCTTCAAATAGATGCCACTGATTACAGCTCCACCGAGGAAGATCCACCACTTGAGGAACCGGAGGTGATCGAAGAAGACAACCCAAAGGAGATTGTATCTGACGAACTAGTTATTTCGCTAAATGCGTTGGCAGGAATTTCTTCCCCTCAAACTCTCAAAATCAGGGGTTTTCTTAAACATCGCCCAGTAGTAGTCTTGATTGATAGTGGAAGTACCCATAATTTCATCCATAAAAAAATCGCAGAAGTAGTGCATTGTTTTGTACGGGCAGTCTCTAACTTCCAAGTCCAAATTGCAGATGGGGGCACAATGAAATGTGAAGGCCGCTGTGAAAATGTCAAACTTCAAATGGGGGATTATCAGTTAAAAACCCACATGTTTGCCATACACATGGGGGGTTGTGACATTGTCCTAGGCGCTGAATGGCTCCGCACTCTTGGGCCAATCACAATGGATTTCCAGGAGTTATATATGAGTTTTAAGCAGAACAACTCCACACATACCCTCTGTGGACTCCAGGCGGGAGCCCCCTCAATCATCAGCTCGCATAGGATGGAAAAATTGTTAAAAAAGGGCCATCATGGAGTGGTCGCTCAATTTAATGCCATCCAGGTAGTCGAAACCCTGTCTCTGCCAATTCATCCTGAGATGCAACAGATTTTAAATAACCATAGGACGGTCTTTGACAAGCCTCATGAGCTTCCACCCTCGCGAGGGGAACATGATCATAGCATCACCTTGGTTCCAGGGGCCCAACCCCCAAATGTGCGGCCATACAGATATCTGTTCACCCAAAAGAATGAAATAGAAAAAATCATCAAGGAATTGTTGGAAGCAGGTGTCATTCGTCCCAGCATTAGTCCTTATTCATCCCCAGTGGTCATGGTCCTCAAGAAAGATGGGGAGTGGCGGATGTGTCCCAACTTCAGAGCCCTCAATAAGTTGACAGTCAAAGATAAATTTCCCATCCCGGTGGTTGACGGTTTGCTGGACGAACTCAATGGGGCTCAATTCTTCACTAAGTTGGATCTTCGCTCAGGCTACCACCAAATTCGCATGAAGGAAGTCGACATTCCCAAGACGGCTTTCAGAACTCATGAAGGCCATTATGAGTTCCTGGTCATGCCATTTGGTCTCTGTAATGCCCCCTCTACTTTTTAGAGCCTTATGAATCACATTCTCAAACCATATCTCAGAAAATTTGTCCTTGTCTTCTTCGATGACATCCTCATCTATAGTGGCACTTGGGCGGCACATCTTCAGCATGTAGATCTACTCTTGCAACTGCTCCACAAGCATAAATTATTTGTCAAGATGTCTAAGTGTTCGTTTGGCATGGAAGAAGTTGAGTATTTGGGCCACATTGTGGGGCGTGAAGGTGTCAAGGTGGACCCCAAAAAGATCCAAGCAATGCAAGAATGGCCTCAACCTAAGACCTTGAAGAGCTTGAGAGGATTTTTGGGTCTCACAGGCTATTATCGTAAATTTGTCTGCAACTATGGCTGCATAGTGAAGCCCCTCACTCAACTCCTCAAGAAAAATTTCTTCTTCTGGAATGAGGAAGCACAACAGGCATTTACTGCTCTCAAAAACGCCATGTGTTCCATTCTAGTCTTAGCACTACCTGACTTCACCAAATGCTTTGTCATTGAATGTGATGCTTCGGGTACAGGTATTGGGGCGGTCTTAATGCAGGAAGGGCGACCATTGGCCTTCACAATCCAACAACTCAGTGGGAGGAATCTGGGCCAATCTACCTACGAGAAGGAAATGATGGCCATCTTACATGCAGTCGAGACCTGGCGACCTTACTTATTGGGGCGACGTTTCCAAATCTGCACAGATCATCACAGTCTTAAATATTTTTTGGAGCAACGCCTATCCTCCCCACAAAAAAATAAATGGTTAGCCAAAATGCTGGGATATGATTATGAGATCATTTACAAGAAAGGGAAAGACAACAGTGTAGCAGATGCATTATCTCGCCAATTTGAGGAGGAAAGTACTCTACTCGCAATTTCCCTCCCCATTCCAGATTGGATTGAAGAGGCTCACAGGGAATGGTTTTCACACCCCGGGCTCTCCCAACTCATTTCTCAATTGCAGGTCGATCCTAATTCCAGCAAGGGCTACTCGTGGCAGAATGATATTCTTCGCTACAAGGACAGAGTTGTAATATCACCAACATCCACCCTCAAAAGTCGCATTTTGGCAGAATTGCACTCATCTCCCATTGCAGGACATTCAGGCTTTCAGAAGACGTATGCTCGCACCAGAAGATCATTTTTTTGGACAGACATGAAACAGGACATCCTTACTTTCGTAGCAGAATGTGATGTCTGTCAACGCCACAAAGGGGAAACCGTCAACACACCAGGCTCATTACAACCATTGCCCATTCCGACATCAATTTGGACGGAGGTTTCTATGGATTTCATTACAGGTCTTCCAAAGTCAGGGAACAAGTCAGTCATCATGGTGGTGGTGGACCGAATGTCGAAGTATGCTCATTTCTGCGCCCTACCCCACCCGTTTACACCAACTTTGGTTGCTCAATCTTTCATGGATCAAATCTTCAAATTGCATGGCATGCCCACTTCTATTGTGTCCGACCGCGACCTGATCTTCACCAGTAATTTTTGGCAGGAACTCTTCAGAATACAAGGCACTCAACTCAAACTCAGTACTTCATATCATTCGCAAACAGATGGTCAAACCGAAGCCATCAACAAATGTCTAGAAACCTACCTTAGGTGTTTCACTTCAGAAAAGCAACACCTTTGGGTACAGTGGTTACCTTTGGCTGAATGGTGGTATAACACCAACTATCATGCCACCACCAAAATGAGTCCCTATGAAGCAGTCTATGGTCAACTTCCGCCTTCCCCTACTTCTTATCTCAAGGGGTGCTCCAAAGTACAAGCAGTGGATCAACTCCTACAACACCGCGCAACCATGCTCGCCCATCTTAGAGAGAATCTTCATCAAGCTCAGAACCGCATGAAGCAACAGGCCGACCAACATCGCTCAGAGCGCCAATTTCAAGAAGGGGATCAGGTCTTTTTGAGGCTGAAACCATATAAGCAAACATCACTCAAAGACAAGGGTTGTCAAAAGCTCTCTCCAAAATTCTACGGACCATTCCAAGTACTTCAGCGCATTGGAGAAGTGGCTTACAAGTTGGCTTTGCCACCTACGGCAAAAATCCATCCAGTTTTCCATGTATCGTGCCTCAAGAAAGTGATTGGGAACAATTGCCGAGTCCAAACCAGTCTACCTGAATTGGACGAAGAAGGGTCAATCTGGCTTCAACCCGAATAGGTTCTAGATACACGAGACAAGCACCTGCGCGACCGCATGATTAAGGAAGTCCTCGTCAAATGGAAAGACACCTCTCTGAAAGATGCAACTTGGGAACCAACCACTATTCTTCAGCAGTTTCCACAGCTTCAGCCTTGAGGACAAGGCTAGTCTTAAGGGGGAGGGCATGTTAGGGTCCCAACCTAACCCCCTTATTTATGTCATGGGATCACGTCATAGTCAAGAGTCAATAAAGCCCATATTAATATTTGTAAGTGGTTAACCCACAATTAATGACGGGACCACAGTTAGTTGCAAATGGGCCGTAGTATTAGATAGATGGTATTAATAAAACCCACGGTATTGGCCCGTGGTATTGCATGTATGAGTCATATATAAAGGATAGAGACTCCCTGTGAGGAGCATTGTGTCTTGTTTTTGTAATCGACCTCTGCTCTATTGGAGGTTGCCCCCTCGAAGAGGCATGTGAACATTGCTCTCTGAATAATAAAATCATTGCTATTCTGTGTTCTGGGTATCTTTTCTTCGCATATTTTGTATTTGGGTATTAATTTGCAGGTTAAGAGCATAACATTGCATGCTATTAGAGTCATCTCAGATGAGGAATCAACAAAAGACTCCAATGACGTGGGTAAGAGGTCTCAGGCCTCCGTGAGTAAGGCTAGGAATAAAGAACTAGATCATCTTGAAAGCCTGACTCATCTCGTCAAGTACCTGACCACTAAAATGGCTGAACTCAAACAAAGGACAAGCGAGACTACTGTGAGAAACAAGCCCCCAAAGTACCTGTTTAGAAGGAGCACAACTTTTGGCAGTAGTAGTAACCAACTGACAAAATCTGTGCAGAATTCCGATGTTGTCATGAAAATTGAGGAAATTGGCACGGATTCATATTGCACGTTTCATGAAGAGCATCATTCAAAAAAGACGTGCCCATAGCAGAACCAACTCATGAGCAGGATGGCTACGCAACTTATTGATTCATTCATGGTTGAGGAGCAGACTGAGTCTGATGAAGGGAATGAAGAAGCCACTATAGTTGATGAAGCTTGAAATGTTGGGCATACAGTGAACTTGTTTAAATGCATTCTCATATCCCAAAAGAGTACTACCGATAAGTAGCCTTCGAGTGACAGTCTGACCTAGAAGAAGAATAACTGATACAACCTGAGAAGCCAAGGGCCGGCCACTGTAATTGAGTTTCCAAAGCAAAAATTCAAAGAAAACTTCTTAAGGAAAATCAACCCACCTACTAACTCAATACATAACACTCAAAGCAAGTCCAGGAAAGAAGTCTCAATGAAAAGTTTTTCCAACAACAGTAAGGACATAACCATCCCTACGGAAACCACGAACCAAGTTCCATCCACGGACACCTCGGTCAGTCTTCCCGTTGTGGATTATAATATTTTGGATGATATGAAGAAGGTTCGTGCAAACATATCCATGTTTAAACTCACAAATATCACGAGCTAGCGGGACATCCTTCTACAATCACTCAGACAAACCTCTTCAGGTAATGCTACCTCTTCAGATAATGGATTTGGAAAGTCTCTTGATACTCTCACATCTGTACTTAATGCACTCACTATGGATGCAAACACACTCTGCTCGCCATTCTTGTTAATGTTGGAAATCTTCAATTTCAATATACACAATTTCTTGGTTGATTCGGGTGCATCGGTGAATGTCATGCCATTATTTGTCACCAAGAAAATCAATGCTAAATGGGAGAAGACAGATGCACATATTATTCATTTGTACAAAACTCATGTCCAAGCAATTGGTGAAATCAAAGATGTCATCATCCATTTATCATCTGATAGATGAGTCCACCAATGCATCAACATAGTGATTGTGGACATTCTAGAAGCATATAGAGTGTTACTAAGTATAGACTGGTATAGCAAGCTTCAAGGGTACTTTTCCATAAACTAGTCACACTTATGAATTAAGTACAAGGGAAGAAATAATCATATCTAGGTAGAATAAGAGAAATATATGAAACACACGGTTACTCCATTAAACAAACACAACGAGCCAATGGATTTCGCAAAATTATTATTTGGCAATTACTTTATGGAAAATCAGCTGGGGTGTTATCATGTAGAGCCATCCCTAGTTCCACCAGACACACAGTTGGATCTCCTTCCTTGTCCAATTGTTGATAATGAACTATGTACAGTTAGTAGTAGTAGTACTAGTGCATTTCATAGTTCTTGTATATACGATATTTGTACTATGAATTTCGATGGTTCCAAAATGCAAGAGGGCTCTGGAGCTATTTACATTTTAATAGACCCGCTGCAGAGAAAACATTTGATCTCGAGCTGCTTGGAATTCGAGTGCATGAATAACACTACAAAGTATGAAGAAATCATCTTGGTCTTAAAGAAGGTCATTGACCTCAACATTTCCATTCTGAAAGTGGTAGGTGACTTAGAAATCATGATGCAACAAGTATGTAACATCATATAATGTGTGTCATCGCACCTTAAAAATTATCAAGATTTTAATATTATTTCCATTTCGAGAATGATTAATGTAGCCACGGATGCCTTGGAAAATGCTGTTGCTATAATGTCACCATTAAGGGATGAATTTTCTATTGAAATTCTTTATAAACCTTTCATCCAGATAATATCACTAACTTACACGTTTTTAATGACGACCAATAGATACTGTATTTTATGGAAAACATTGATGTATTCAAAGACACAATGATCGATGAGGATGAGCACCAAAATGCACTACAGGATGTAGTTGATGCAAGTAAAGGGAACCTCATCCCCAAGGGTTTGGTATCATTGGAAAAGATGTATGATCTACAGAATTTCTTCCGCGGATCTGTCAACCCCATGAACCAAAATTCCACTCTGTTGCATGAGTAGATTAATTTGGGAACTAAGAAGGATCCAAAATATGTCAATATTGGTACTTGCTGCACACCACAAGAGAGACAAGCCTTCATCCACTTATTCAAGTAGTATTGTGATGTTTTCATGTGGATTTATGATGAACCCAAAACATATGACACACAAATCATCCATCATGTAATACCAATCAAGGAAGGGGCCAAACCGTTTTAACAAAAGCTGAGAAAAGTTCATCCAACGCTTGAGCCTCTCATACAGAAGGATTTGAGAAAATTGTTGGATGCTTGGATCATATACAGAGTGCGACACTGGACATGGGTGTCAAATTTGGTTCCTGTGAGGAAGAAGTTCGGGGAGATTTGCTTGTGTGCATATTTTTGGAATCTCAACCGCACCTTGGAAAAGGATAACTACCCTTTTCTATCCATGGATCCAATACTGCAAATATTATCGGGGTTCGAAATGTTTTCTTTGCTTGATGGATATTCAGGATGTAACCAGTTTCTGATCCAAGAGCCTGATGGACTTAATACTACATTCAGAACGAAGTGGGGCATGTTCATGTTTCGATGAATGTCGTTTGGTCTAATCAACGCTGGTGTAACATTCCAATGTGAATTGGACATCGCCTTCTGCGAACTCATTGGTCAGAGCGTAGTGGTCTATATTGATGACATAAAAGTATTCTCCAAATAGAGGTCATACCACCTACGCCACTTGAAGAATATTTTTGAGCGATGGAACATGTACGGGATATGCTTGAATCTTAAGAAGAGCATATTTGTAGTGTCCGAGGGTAATATCTTGGGACACATCATTGCTAAAAGTGGGATCAAGATAGACATGGACAAGGTCAGGACTATCACGCAAATTCCCTTCATAGTGAATAAGAAAGCCATGCAATATTTCTTGGGGAAGATCAACTTCCTTCGCAAGTTCATCTCCGACTATGTCTAGATTGTTAAACCAATACAAGAGATGGTGAAGAAGTATGTAGTTTACAAATGGGATAAAAGAGAAAAGGACACATTCACCTGTATCATATAAGCTATAACAGAAGCACCTGCGTTGTAAACCCATATTTTTGTAAAGACTTCCCGCTCTACACTTTTGCTCTCGATGCCTCTCTTACTGTTGTTCTCACTCAAAATAATGAATTGAACAATGAACAACCTATCTCCTTCATGAGAAAAAGTCTACAAGGACTAGAGCTTAATTACTCCACCATAGAAAGACAATCTTATGCAGTGTACAAGGAAGTAAAGCATTTCAAATCCTATCTGTTAAAGAACCATTATGTTATCTTTGTCCCACACCCAACAATCAGGTCACTTCTTGTTCAACAAGAGTTGGGTTAAAGGAGGGCGAATTGGATGACTGGGTTACAAGAATATGATCTAGACATCAAGCCAGTTCACACAATCAAGGGTCATGGTGTTTTCTAATTAGCAGTGGAAGCAGTAAATACAAAAGAGGAAGAATAAGAGCTCGCAGGATGGGAGCAAGAGATTGAGATGTATAATGTTGAGCGAGCCTCCACCACTGTAGAAACAAAATCTTGGTACACAGATGTGCACCAATACCTCGAGCATGACACAGTTCCCTCTCTCTTTTCCACATGACAGAAGATGGCACTCTGACTTAAAGCATTATCTTATCAGTTGGTGCACAGGGTGTTGTTTAGGAAGCACCACAATGGAGCACTACTCAAGTGTTTTTGGAGGCGCATAGTTAAGAAAAGGTATTGCGTGATGTCCACGACGAACCAGATGAGGGACACTTCGTAGGAAACACTACAACACATAAGGTTATGCGGGCTGAATTTTACTGGGCTAAATTATTCAAAGATGCTCGTGCCTATGCTCGCAAATGTCTGGTCCATAAAATGTGTGCTGACTGAAATCAGAGGTTAGCAGTCCCGTTGCAACGATTGTAACTGTGGAATAACCTTTTTAATAGTGGGGCTTGGACATCATTGGGGAAGTTTTCCCACACTCGTCGAAGAAACACCGCTATATTTTAACTGTTGCATATTATTTCATGCAGTGGACAGAGGCAGTTCCGCTAAAATAGGTGAACGATCAGGAAGTCATTAGCTTTCTGCAACATAACATCATTTCCAGGTTCGACGTTCCTATGTCACTTGTTTTTTACAATGAAACATACTTTTCATCGTTAAGACTCTATGATTTTGCATTGGAAAATGGTATTATATTGAAGCATTCAACTAATTACTATCCATAGGGGAATGTTCTTGCTAAATCCATGAACAAGAACCTTATCGCATCATCAAAAGGACCATATTCTATGAACAATGAAACTGGCACTCTGCTTTGGTGAATGCCTTATGAGCTAACTAAGTCATGCCAAAATCTTCCCTAAACACCTCCCCTTATTTCCTAGTATACAGAAAAGAAGCCATCCTCCCGTCGAACATCTACTTTCCCACTCTCCAACTGTCACAAGAGTCCGAAGGCAAGCCCTGTCTATTAGTTCAATGTAGGATGGACACTTTGCACAAGCTACAGGAAGAAAGTTTGAAAACTAAATATTATTTTTTACTTCACCAAAGTCATATCAAGAGGTGGCTTGATAGGAAGTCTGTAGGGGAAAACAATTTTAGTGTGGGTGACTTAGTCTTAAAGTGGGATAAAGCCCACGAGGACAAAGGAAAACAAAATAAGTTTAAGTCCCTTTGGATTGGACCATACATGGTACATGAGATTCTTGGCCAACACACATATCGTCTTCAATCACTTTACGAGAAGATTGACTTTCTCCTTGTCAATGGCCAAGACTTAAAAGAATATTTTCAATGAAGATTTGAGGCTGTGGCCCACACTATACACATAGTATTTTGTTGTTTGTTGTTTGTTTCTTTGGTTGAGTTTTGTTTTTTTTTTGTTGTGTGAATAAGTGTTGTGCCTGATTGTGTTGTGGCTTCTAAGTGTGTGTGTGGCTGAACCGTAAAAATACTTGTGATGCTTCAACATTTGGCTAGCCCTCTATCCATCTTCCTTGTGTTGGTTACATATTTTGGCCGATGAATTTCTGATGGAAAATATGGTGCTTCTGTTAGGAGAGTTTTGGTCCAACCATGAACCCATGGCTAGTCTGGAAACCTCATGCGTATACTCGATTTTTTTGCTGGTGTTCTCAAGCTTATCCAATTAGTAGAAATGGTGAAGGGGAAAATATAAATGAGCAAACCAAAACTAGAGGTCTCTATATGCTTCTCTATAGTAACAACCTCTTCTTCTCTAAATGAGTTGGGATCCCTCTTCTGCCCCAAAATAAATGTTCCAATGCAGAGTTCTCTTTAAATAAATAAATAAAGGCGAACATAGAGAGACTTCCTGCGCAGAGAGGTGAAGCAAGCAACTCCGTCGGGGTATTGTCTAGGTTCACTGGAAATAGAGAAATGTTTGTGTTCCTACGTGACTTTGCCAGGTATTGTCTAGGCCTACTGGTAGCGGAGCAACACCAGAGATGAAAAAATTTACTATGAAAATCTTAAGCTCGCGAGCTAAATTACCCTTCCCAACTCGAAACATTGTGATTATGATGAATCTTATGTTGTGTTCAACTGATAAGGTATGGGGGGAACCATGTATACCCATGGGGTAAGTGGGAAGGCCAAAGTGATATGCATATGAATCAATACTCCCTAAGGAACCAAGGCCCTGCATAGAAGAAACTAACAAAAACAGGGAAGTTGGAGTTCAACCAGTGTGTCACCAAGTGTTGTAACTGCTACAACACCCTCCAAAATTTTGGCTTGCACTAAAATTTCAAATCCTTCCTTGGTATTTTCCTTGATTGTTGCAAATACTGAAGCTCATTCCATGAGCTTTCTTGAAGTTCCTTGGCCCCTTTTTCTTGTTGGATTAACTGTTGTCTTATGGCATGTTTGGCTGTTGTATAATGTTTGCAAGCCTTTTCTGGTGGTTTCAAAGGTCGGTCTTTATGTATATGAGTTGTCCCAACCATATAAACATCCATCACATTCATACAAAAAGTATTGAACGTTGTCGCACAAGTTTCATCACGGTCGTCCTAAAGTCTATCTCAAGTGTCGCACTTGTCACATCTTTTCATGAGGAAATCACATAGAGGGGAATGATTTGCTTGTGTGTTTTGATGATCTATGTTGTCATGTCATCAAATTATGCAAAGTGTGTGATCGTATTTCAAGTTCATCATGAGTCCATCTCTCTTCCCGCACTTGGCCATTTTCAGAAAATGGTCTCGATTGGGCAACTTAGCTTCACCAGGCCTCGACTGAATTGTACACTGCACTATCCTAACCCTCATGGATGTGACCCTGCTGCCTGGAACTGTGCAGTGCGTAGTCACTTCCCTTCAGGGCTGCTGTTCTGCGCAATCCCTGAGTCCAACAACCTCCCTTGACCTCCAGAATTACACAGTTGTGCCTTCCAATTTGCCTTGAACTGCGCACTTCGCATATTCAACCCTAAAACTTTTTCCTTGCCTACTAGAACTATGTAGTGTGCAAAAATCCAACCTCCATTGGCCTCCAAAACTGCGCAGATGCTTCCTCCATTGTCCCTTCTTCATCTAGAGCTCACTGATTCCAGAAACTATGCAATTATGCTCTCCAATCCTCCTAGCTGCCCAGTCCCCCCTTGCCTCTTGAAACTGCATAGTCTATCCTCTTAAGGCTGCATCCCGCAACCCCCACTACCTTCTTGCTATGCACAATTTTTTTCCTTAGTGGGCACTGTGCAATTTTTCTCCTTAGTGAGGACTATGCAGAAACATCCCTCAGTCTAGCCTACACTACATAATGCATAGTCTCCATGTTCAAGCTCTCTCCCTATTTGGTGGAACTGCACAATGCACAGTCACTGGGCCCTTTCTCCTAGCCTGTGACTTGTCCCAGGATCAATTCATGGATAATAATGCATCATTTTAAACTAGGGAATTTTCGAATTGATGTCGTCCCATCATGAGTGAATTGCAGGAACAGGGACATTATCATGTCATGAAAAGATAATGAAGAAGGATAAGGAGGAGGGAAGCATGCCTAAAGACTCTCTTGCAATTGAACTCACAAATGAATCTATCAAGAGGAAGCAAAGGGACAAAGCAAAGGGACACAAGTTTTCAACTACCACCCAAGACTTAAGATCATTGAAGGCCCCGCATCACCAAGCTATGCAGAGGAGAAGAGAAATCATATCCAAGAAGACATCTAACATTCAACAACAACAATGACTTGAAATTGCCACATCATCAAGCCAATCCATGTCAACAATGTCATGTCAAGTCATGTCATGAGTTTTCATATGTCACATCACTATTGTGGAACATGTATATTGTAATCAAATGTATTATAAAGTGGAATTCCAAAGGACACACATGAATATGAAGAATTATGTAAGTTGAAAAGTCATAGGAAGTTGAACAATCATGAGGGTAGTCAAAGAGTCACAAGGGGGAAGCATCACCCCTTGATTATATATACCCCCTCATTGTATGAGCAAAGGACTTTTCTCCTAGGCTCATCCCTCAAGGCATTAGAGAGATCAACTAGTTATTTAAGGAGCAAGGAGTGGCTCCAATGTCCCACTACTGGGGCTAGTGATATACATTGTAAACACGTGCCTTGGAAATTTTACTTAATAAAAGAAGCCTTTTAAAGCCAACACGTTCTTCATGCATGGACTATGAATGTTTGGAAGACTATTTCGTGGGCATTTGTATTTCATGTTTTCTTTCGCATGTACTAAGATAGTTGAACTATTTCGGTTATTTCAGTGCTTATCTTATTGAGAATGTGCTGAAATTCTCATTATCTCTATCCCATCCTTGTGGACTATTCCGCGGGATGCTAGAAAAATATTTCCTTGCTTGTTGGTTGTAATGATTGTCACATCCACTTTGCACTATTTTGCTAGATGTTAGATGAGTCCTTCTGGTTCATGTGTGTCTATTCTTGGGTGGTACTATTACCTCTCACTTAGAGGATCACTTTTCTTTCTCCCCTTCGTAGTAAAAGAACCTCGACACAGTTTCACTGCACAGTCACCAGGCACACTCCCCATGCTTTTTGAAGAAACCATTGCATCACTCTCTTGTGTTGATAGCTGGAGCCAAGGAAAATCTTTAAGGATTTGGCATCTGGTCCTTTATACCGGATGGGACTCCTACACAAATAGTGTGAGGTTTGATTGGGACTTCATATTGGGGAGATCCCCTAAATGTTGGCGGGTCCAAAACCATCAACACAATAACCTGAAGATTAAAGACACCAGATGCAGGCGGACAACCAGGGAAAAACTTCTATCTAGGGGAAAACTTAGTCAACAACTCTTCCTTAATAATTTCACAAGCTGATCCAAGACTCCTTGACCTAGACATAGAATTCCTCCGACCACTAAGTCAACCCTTCCCTTCTTCTATAAATGATAACCTTCCAACAACAACTTTGGCCTAGATGCAGAAACAGGACCTCAACCCAATAGAAATTCGACCCAGGAGTAGCCTAGCAAAACTTTGACCCAACAATAGCCCAACAATTTTTTTTATCTAGAAACTCCGAACCAATGGCAGCAGCAGAAACTTCAACCTCTCCAGCAAAACTTCCACCCAGTAGAATAAATTTGACCTGCTGTGGATCTTCGACCCAACAATACGTCGATCATCCAGAAAATAGCCCAGTGAATCCACATGAATAAGAGAGAGAGAACACAAAAAAATTTGAGTTTCGCTCTCAAGCAAATCTTCTCCTACTTTTGCAAATTCACACTTTCTCTGCTTCTTCGTCTTGGATATCGAACTTGAGAGAGTGTCCTCCAAACGAATCAAACTGCTTATATATATACCCTTTTCTGGAGGTTGAATTACACTCATGTAGGCCGATGAGGTAAGGGCCGACATGGTGTGGAGGTGACAAATAACTTATTTTACTCAATATTAATTATTTTTACATGATTCAAAAGCCCAAGAAGGGTCTCATTAAATGGACAATGGCTCTAATGAATCAAGACAAAACCTATAAGTCATCAATGGGGAATTTGACCTAAAACATGATGACTTAAACATGAAACCCATGCTTTAACAAGCCATAATAATAATAATAATAATAATTTCTTTTTCTTTCTTCTAATAAATACATTTCATTATGATTCAAATACAATTATGAAGACCAAACTTAGTTACATTCTTCAACACTCCCTCTTAATTAAGGAGGTATTCACACATACATATACAAGTACATTGAATATCTTAAAACACATGAACTGTGAAGAGTTTAGGCACTCACAAGGCCACATACTAGATTCCTGACTAGGGAGATCTATCCAGGTGGGACTAATATGGACTAAAGCTTTCATCCTCTCTAGGTACCATTAGGATTACTTGATAACCATCAACACACATATTGATTTTAATTAGGGTAGATTTAATCTAATGATTAATCACCCAAATAAGAATCTTTAAAATTCAAAGGTCCTAGACACAACACTTGTAAGTAATGTAAAGCAGATTCATTTAGAATGAACGATTATACCATTATCAAGAAGAGAACAAAACTTATGATTTAAAACATACCTTTGAGTGGTTTTCTAGACAAACCTTATATGACATCAATTCGAATGCTTTGTCTTGTGATATCTTCTCCATAGCCCTTGAGGATATCAACAAGCTTTTCCTAACCAAGGAGAATATGAAAAGAAATGTTATTAGGATCTAATAAAAACACATTTAGATAGGGAAAGGAAAACCAAATATAGAAGATAATACTTAGAAAAGTGGTGAGGTCTCCCTCTTAATTGACGCACAGACCATAGGGCCTACACTTAACAATTAACACACAACAAAAAAACTGAAAATCACACGATATCAGATGCACATAAAAAATAAGAAAAAATTAATTAATAAATAAAACATTTACAGGTTAAATCTTGGCCTATCATTGGCCTCTGATTCCTCACTCTCACACACTTACAGACTTACATGCCTCGTGGGCTCACCTAGATTTATACAAGCAGATTTGAACCTAAAGTAAGTTATAGATCCTATACTAGCTCCCAGAATATCTCTCATGATCCATAAAATCTCTCACCTAATCCCTTATCCCTAGATAAGAGCTAACTAACCCTCAAGTCTCTCAACTCTTCCAAAATACTCTTGAACCTTCTTCTATTTACAATAATTCTCATTCTCTCCTAAAACATCGGAAACATACAATAAATAATTAAATCCTAACTTAGGAAACTAACTCCTTTAATAAACATTCAACCCTAGGTTAGATGCACCTGCATCAGACTTCGCAGATAAAAGAAAATCATGGTCTTTTTGACCATTAGTCTTCAAAAACTGAAAAAAATCCTCTTGGATCCCAAACTTTCATTTGTAGTAAATAAGTTTCTTTGTCATGTTGTTGTTGTTTTATGGTTGTCTTCTCTCGTCTTCCAAGCTTCTAAAATTTATGCTGTAATTCTCCTCCTTCTTTGCTGATGTATACTTGAGCACTCAAATGCATTATGTTCTTGTCTTTCTACCTCATATTGCAATATCTTGGTTTTTGTGCTTTTCCCACCAGTTTCTTTAATCTTTCAATTTCAATATCCAATCTAGTTTTAGGATGAAATTTACTGTTATTATCTTAGAATATTAATTCATATTCATCATCATTTTCTATACTTACATCCTCATCAATAAATTGCAAACTACATTTTATCTCAGGTTCCACTTCCACAACTTGATTAGATTCAGGTTCCATCAACATCTTCTCTAGCAATTGTAGTTCTTATTCACATTTCATCAACATTTTATGATCACTTTCAAAAATTTTGTTTCCCATCCATCATTTGTAACATATCCTGCATCCACATACTAATTGTCAGCTTTAAAACTAACATGATTGTTATCTTCCATCGACGATTCAGTCATCCTATGCAGATCTTCTAAATAGATTGTGGTGCTAGTTGTGGGACTCGAACCCACATTCACATCAACAAACTTCATTTCAGCATCATCATCATTCTCACCAAGCATCGATCCTTGTTTTGGTTTGCAAATGCATACATTCATCTTGGTTATCTGGAGTGTTTCTACTTCCTTTAACAAAACTTTCAACTGCTTCCTTCTCCTTGCCATCCACTGCTTGATTGGAAATATAACTGTCTTCTTCACTATCGATCCATGTTTCTGATTTTGTAACATCTCCATCAACACGTCAAGTCATTCCTTTAACTCAACAATCCCTTTCTCAAACTGTTCATCACTTACACCAACTGTTATGGCATTGCTGTGGCTTATTTCGGGATTCTTCAAATGACTATCTATAGTCATCTTCATCTTCTTCTTCTTTCGTGAACTTCACCTTGTTCAATGTAACCTACAATTGAACTAACACTTTACCAAGTTATCTCCTCTGAACTTGGCCAATTGTTCACTTCACTTGAACCTTCCTTCCGAGCACTCCTTTGTACTTTGCTTCCTTTTTTTCAAACAACTGCAATATCTCTTCAAATTGTATTTACAATACATTGACCAGAATTTGGGTGTTGGGCTCTACTGATTATGCACCCAATTACATTCAATGACTCAAACTTAAATGCACTTTTGACTTGACATATGACTCTTTAACTTGAGTTAATTCTAACTCCACTTGTGCAAGGACTTTTGACCATTTGAACACTCAATTAAATTCCTTTTACATAACCTCCCCTGGCTTTTACAATTATGACTATGACGTCAAACTCATGACCTTTTGACAAAAATTGCTTTCATTACAAAATTTTTATCAATTTTTTTTATATCTAGACTTGACTTTCTCCAATTACTCAAACATTTACTTGTTCCTCTTTATAACAATGAGTTTTCTGGACTCACAGAGGCACTTTGTTGACTTTCTCAGCACTTAGAAATTGTCTTAGTGTTGCTTTTTTTTTGTCAACAAACACATATTCTTCTCCCGTGTTGCTTGATAACCGCACCACGAATTCTCAGACATCGCTTCATAAAAAAAATCCAACATATGAAAACAAATCGTGTCCCACAACATTCAATGCTGTTACACTGATTTTCCTAGCCATGATGTTCCACTCCATTGCAGGTTTATCTGCTATAAATTCATGCCACAATAACATTGTCCATTCAATATAACACATATAACATCAAATTCCTTAAAAATATGGTTCATCATAGTTCACGACTTTGTTGTAGCTGTGTCTGGCAATGGCAGCTGTTGGAGGTGAGCGAAAGGTCGTGGTGTCAGCGCTGCAGTTTGTCAGTGAGCTTCTTTCTTCGAGTCTTATGCTATCATGCACTGAAAGGAAAGGAAATCGCATTTCGCGGTGGTCTGCGTTTAGGTAGCTCCTTATTTATCACTGGTAAACTCAAGGTCTCACTTTGAATTATACGATGGCTTCCTCAACAACCATCGATAACTTCCTCGATGACCAGCGCCATGTCTCCCTATGATTTACACGATATCTCCCTTAATTCGCACAACAATGGTAATAATAACATATCCGAATGAGTCTGTTGACACTTCTGCAACAAATTTCAAGTCTCTCCACAATATCTTTTCTCACTTTGACCACCATAATTTACTTGCAGCCCCATGTGACAGCACTTAGGATTAGGTTTTGAATCCACGATTCCATCGACGCTGGAAGCCCTGCTCGTGGTGGGGGTGAATGAATCGGAAAGTTGATATACAAATCAAGGTTGAAGTAAGGATTCTCTTCTTCTCGGCTTGTAGTTTGGTGTCGCAAATATTCCCGAGATAACTATAATAATGCACTACTATTGAAATATGCTTTGCATTGTTAATCTATAACTATGATATCGATAATGTTAAAAGTGGCAGTCACTAGTAAATGCCAAAAAGGCTTAGCATTCCAACACAATATAGAGATCACCAATTCCTTTTAGAAGCACTTTTAATTTTTCTAGAAGAAAATAGACACGCATATTTTGGCGAGGAATTTCTGATGGCAAAAATGCAATGACACCATTCTGCCCTCTTCATTGAGAAAATTGAAAGTCGATGTTGTATGCCATGAATCAACAACTTCCAATTTGATGCCATTGGATTGAAGGAAATTTCTAATGCTCGGGTCTACTAGCTTAGTTCGCTTCCACATCCAAACACAAATATCTCTGGAACAAGCCATATGAGTCCATTGGAAATAAATCCTGTGTTAGTACACCTCTCCATGCGAATCCGGTCTTCTGGTACACACATTTTTGAGATTTAATACATATTCCTATTATGATATGAAGAGCAGCAGGCCCACAGTAACTGTGAAGAGGAGAAACTCAAATCAAAAGTTCCTCAAAATACCCCCACAAATTTAAGCTGAGATCATTCGATATCTCAAAGATGATAGAAGAATATTAAACACAACAACCTTTTCACTTCTGGTTCATCCATTCCTTGCGCAGTTCGACAATCTGATTTCTCCAATGTGCACTAACAACACTTGAAAAATCCACTAGCTTTGGATTTAATTGCAAGTTCTATAGACTGTGAAATAAAAAATGATTTGCTCTAAAAATGCTCCTATTCTTGGTATTCACTCTCCTTGTAGATTATAGTGGAATCGACCCACAACCACTGTAGCTCATAGCAGTGACAACAGTGTCGGTGGTAACAACCTCAAGCTTCCCCTCTCCCTCATATCTATTTCTCTCCACGACAATGCACCAGTGCAACTTCATTGCTCAAAACAAGCACACCTAACTCACATAGTCTATAACCTCGCTCTGATACAAAAAATTGATGCACAGACTATAGGGTCTGCACTTAACAATTAACACACCACAAAAAAAATTGAAAATCACACAATAAGAAATGCACATAAAAACTCAGAAATAATTAATTAATAAATAAAATATTTACAGGAGAACTCTTGGCGTATCATTTTCCTCTCATTCCTCACTCTCACATAGTTACACAATTACATGCCTCAAGGGCTCACCTAGATTTATACAAGTGGATATGAACCCAAAGTAGTTCTAGATCCTAAAATAACTCCCATAATATCTCTCATGATCCATAAAATCTCTCACCTAATCCTTTATTCTTAGATAAGAGCTATGTTATGTTATTGACTTGCGAGAAGATACTAGAATACCAAATATGTGAAGAAATATACCCAGAACACAGAACAATAAGAAATAACAACATGTATTTTATTATTCTGAAAGGAAAGCAATATTCACTTGCCTCTTCGAGGGGGCAATCTCCAATAGAGCTAGGCTCAATTACAAAATAAGACATGACGCCCCTCAAGAGGAGTCTCTATCCTTTATATAGGATTCATACATGCAATACCATGGGTCAGTACCATGGTTCTTATTAATACCATCTGTTTAGTACCAAGACCCATTTGCAACTAACTGTGCTCCCTTCTTTAAATGCGGGTCAACCACTTACAATTATTAATATGGGCCTTATTGACTCTTTAACTAACTATAACTATGACTCGACCTTATTACATATATAAGGGGGTTAGGGTTGGACCCTATCATGCCCTCCCCCATAAAAATAGCCTTTTCCTCAAGGCTGAAGCTGTGAAAACTGTTGAAGACCAGTGGCTGGTTCCCAGGTCGCATCTTCTGGAGAGGTGTCTTTCCACTTGACGAGGACTTCCTTGATTGTGCGGCCATGCAGGTGCCGTTCTCGTGTGTCAAGAACTTGTTCAGTTTGGAGCCAGATTGAACCTTCTTCATCCAATTCTGGTAGACTGGTTTGAATTCTGCAATGGTTCCCAACCACTTTCTTGAGGCATGAGACATGGAAGACGGGATGGATTTTTGCATTGGGTGGCAAGGCTAGCTTGTAGGCTACTTCTCTAATGCATTGAAGTATTTGATATGGTCCGTAGAATTTTGGAGATAATTTCTGACAACCCTTGTCTTTGAGTGATGTTTGCTTATATGGTTGCAGCCTCAAGAATACGTGATCCCCTTCTTGCAATTTGCGCTCTGAACAATGTTGGTCTGCCTGTTGCTTCATGCGATTTTGAGCTTGATGGAGATTCTCTTTGAGGTGGGCAAACATGGTTGCACAGTTCTGTAAGAGTTGATCCACTGCTTGTACTTTCAAGCATCCCTGGATATAAGAAGTAGGTGAAGGAGGGAGTTGACCATAAACTGCTTCATATGGAGTCATTTTGGTGTTGGCATGATAGTTAGTATTATACCACCATTTGGCTAGAGGTAGCCACTGTACCCATAGATGTTGCTTTTCTGAAGTGAAACACCTGAGGTAGGTCTCCAGACATTTGTTGACTGCTTCAGTTTGACCATCAGTTTGGGGATGATAGGAAGTACTGAGTTGTAGTTGGGTACCTTGTATCCTGAATAGTTCTTGCCAAAGGTTACTGGTGAAGATCGGGTCATGATCAGACACAATGGAAGTGGGCATGCCATGCAATTTGAAGATCTGGTCCATGAAAGATTGAGCCACCAAAGCTGGTGTAAAAGGGTGGGGTAGGGTGCAAAAATGAGCATACTTAGAAAGTCTGTCCACAACCACCATGATGATTGACTTATTGCCTAACTTCGGAAGACCCATAATGAATCCATAGAAACCTCCGTCCAGATTGAGGCAGGGATGGGCAATGGCTGTAATGTGCCTGGGGATTTGACTGTTTCTCCTTTGTGGCACTGACACACATCACATTCAGCTACAAAAGTAAGAATGTCATTTTTCATGCATGTCCAAAAGAATGAATGCCGAGTGCGAGCATAAGTCTTCTGAAGCCTGAATGGCCTGCAATGGGAGATGTGTGAAACTCTGCCAAAATACGACTTTTGAGGGTGGATGTTGGTGATATCACTACTTTGTCCTTGTAGCGAAGAATCTCATCCTGCCAAGAGTAGCCCGTTGTGGAATTTGGACCCGCCTACAATTTATTAACGAGTTGGGAGAGCAAAGGATGTGAAAACCATTCCTTGCGAGCCTCTTCAATCCACTCTTGAATGGGAAGAGAGATTGCTAGCAGGGTGCTTTCCTCCTCAAATTGGCGTGATAAAGTATTTGCTATGACATTTTCGCACCCTTTCTTGTAAATTTTCTCATAATAATATCCCAACATTTTGGCTAGCAATTTATTTTGTTGTGGCGAGGATAGGCATTGCTCTAAAAAGCATTTAAGGCTTTGATGGTCTGTGCGGATTTGGAAACGCCGCCCAAATAAGTATGGTTGCTAGGTATCCACTGCATGTAAGATGGCCATCATCTCCTTCTCATAGGTAGATTGTCCTAGATTTGTCCCACTTAGTTGTTGGCTAGTGAAGGCCAAGGGTCGACCTTCCTACATTAAGACAAACCCAATACCCATACGTGAAGCATCACATTCAATCACACAAGATTTGGTGAAGTCGGGTAGTGCCAATACTGGAGTGGAATAATGGCATGTTTGAGAGCTATAAATGCCCATTGCACTTCATCATTCCAGAGGAATGTTTTTCTTGAGAAGGTGAGTGGAGGGTCTATTAATGCTACCATAATTGCAGACAAATTTGCGATAGTAGCCGGTGACACCCAAAAATCCTCTCAAGCTCTTCAAGGTCTTTGGTTGAGGCCAATCCTGCATTGCCTGGATCTTTTTGGGATCGCCCTTGACACCTTCATACCCCACAATGTGTCCCAAATACTCAACTTCCTCCATGCCGAAAGAGCACTTGGACTATTTGACAAATAATTTATGCTTCCGGAGCAGTTGCAAGAGCAGATCTACATGATGAAGATGTTTTTCCCAGGTGAGGCTGTAAATGAGGATGTCATCAAAGAAAACAAGGACAAATTTTATGAGATATGGTTTGAGCAGGTGATTTATGAGGCTCTGAAAAGTGGATGGGGCATTACAGAGACCAAATGGCATGACCAGGAATTCATAATGGCCTTCATGAGTTCGGAAAGCAGTCTTTGGAATGTCTACTTCTTTCATGCGAATGTGGTGATAGCCCAAGCGAAGGTTGAGCTTAGTAAAGAATTGAGCCCCATTTAGTTCATCCAGCAAATCATCAACAACCGAGATGGGAAATTTATCTTTGACTGTCAGCTTGTTGAGGGCCCTAAAGTCTGGACACATACATCATTCCCCATATTTCTTGAGCACCATGACCACACGCGATGAATAAGGACTAATGCTAGGATGAATGACACCGACTTCCAAGAGTTCCTTGATGATTTTTTCAATTTCATTCTTTTGGGCGAAAGGATATTTATATGGGCGCACGTTTGGTGGTTGTGCCCTTGGGACCAAAGTAATGTTATGATCATGTTCCCCTCTTGAGGGTGGAAGCTCATGAGGCTTGTCAAAGACCTACAGATGGTTGTTAAAGACCTGTTGCATATCAAGATGAATATAAAGAGAAGTGGGTTCGAAGGCTTGGATGGCATTAAATTGTGCTATAACTCCATGGTGGCCCTTTTTTAACAATTTTTCCATCCTATGCAAGCTGATGATAGAAGGAGCACCTGCCTGGAGACCGCGGAGGGCACTTGACTGGGCCACTAACGCACGTTCTACTTCACGCGCTATATTATAAGATACCAGCCATGAGACTGGGTGTTGCAGTCAGACGTGGGATGGTATGGCATCTTTGAGACCACTGACAAAACATTCCAAGTAGAATTCATCTGCTAGACCTCCTGTGTGGAAGGCTAATGCTTCAAAGGCTTTAATATATTCCTGCACTGTGCCTGTCTGTCCGTGTTTAGTAAGATGACCCAAAAAGTTAGATTCATGGTCAAAGCGATCAGAAAGGGCTTTTGAGAATATTTGCCAAGTCATTAGCCTTGCATAGCAGCGTTGATGCCACTGCCACCATTGCCATCTTTCTTGGTCCAAGTATAGGCTTCCCACACTTAGCTTAGTCGCATCATCTCTGATGTGATTCAATGTGAAATATTGCTCCATTTGTGCTAGCCATATGGCTGGATGAGAGCCTTCAAATTTATACATGTCCAACTTGGGTGGTTGAGGTTGGGACTATTGGTGGTTTCCATAGAAGTGAAGAGAATGGCTAGACTCGCCCTCAAGGTTTTCATTAAAATTATATGCCTCCGATTGTTCCCCGGACTTGCCCTTTGTGATTGTTTCATTTAAGGTATGGATCTGCTTTGTTAATGCCTCCAAATTTTGTTCAAGGGCGTCTATCTTCTCATTGGCCATAGCTTGAGCTCTGGTTTGTACCATGCACAAATCTGGTGCACTTGTTGTTACTGTGAAAAATAATTTGGGAGCACCTGAAATTTTGACGCTGACAAGTGAATGGTACCACCTTGCTCAACCCATCAACCCGATTCTTATGGGCTAAGTCTCCTGTAAGCGTCCCGGGAGGGTCTCAGACCTTTTTTTTTATAACTCCGAAAGGAGTTTTACTCCTCACTTAGGAATGCTGCAGTAGCCGATTCTCAAAAAAGTTAATTTTTCCCAATGTCTTGCGAGAATCATGCCCAGGTATAGGAGCCACACAAATAGTCAGATCTGTCGGTGAAACCCTCAACTGCAGAGTATGATTAGGAATGTGGCAGTGATCGAACCCTTGCTGCTAGATCTTAATGGCAGATTTGATTGTTGCGACTGCTACAAAACCTAAACTGCTGGATCTGAATGGCGGATCTGATAGATCTGATTGGTGAATCTGTAGATCTGAATGGTGAAACTAATTGTTGCGGGTGCGACAGAACCCAACCTGCTAGATCTGATATGGAAAAGATGATGCGTGATCTAGAGAGAGACAAGGGAACTGTGGTCTCAAGGAGTGTCAGGTGCTATAGATCGTAATATACATAAGGGTCCGATAGTAGTACTCGACCCAATCTTTCAGGGCACTAACCAGGGAGGATCAACCGTACCCTTATCCGTACAACCCAACTACCCTATCGTACGTGCGAGTAATCTCCCCGAGTGCTGTTCTCGGTGTACTGGCCGACGGTTTATATATGGCGAGGTTTCAAGAGAGCGTAGGTGGCTTCCGATATATCCAAGACAGTTCGTGCATGGTTCTGTCTAATGCGCTACTACTCGAAGGGGTACCCACAGGGGTTACAAGGGAGTCCAACAAGCATGACCACCTCTTGTATTTCCTATGTGCATGCCTCCCCAAATCTGCAGTTTTATGTGCTCAACGATAGATCATGTGGTTTAAAGACACCGGAACACGTCTCTAGCCAAAAAAAAGTATGCTAAAAATGGAGATCCCATCGGCCCTGGAAAGTGATCTGATACCACTTGTTATGCTCTTGACTTGCAATAAGATACTAGAATACCAAATATGCGAAGAAATATACCCAGAACACAGAACAATAAGAAATAACAACATGTATTTTATTATTCAAAATGGAAAGCAATGTTCACTTGCCTCTTCGAGAGGGCAACCTCCAATAGAGCTGGGCTCAATTACAAAATAAGACACGGCGCCCCTCAAGGGGAGTCTCTATCCTTTATATGGTATTCATACATGCAATACCATGGTTCTTATTAATACCATCTATCTAATACCATGGTCCATTTGCAACTAATTGTGGTACCTTCTTTAAATGCGGGTCAACCACTTACAATTATTAATATGGGCTTTATTGACTCTTTAACTAACTATAACTATGACTCGACTCTATTACATAAATAAGGGGGTTAGGGTTGGACCCTAACAAGCTAAGTAACCCTCAAATCTCTCAACTCTTCCACAATACTCTTGAACCTTCTCCTATTTACAATAATTCTCATTCTCTTCTAAAACTATAGGAAAAATACAATAAATAATTAAATCCTAACTTAGGAAACTAAATCCTTTAGTAAACATTCAACCCTAGGTTATATTTAGCTGCGTCATTAATCCATTCTCGAGGGATACCTTGAACAAAATAATTCAAAAATTTAGAGGAGAGGGACTTACTAGTATAAGTCTATTTCCTATTCTTCGGTTTTGTTATTCTTTGGAGATCCTTCTTCGAGAACATTTTCTTGATCCCTGTTTCTCTTACTATTCCTAATATTCTTAGGACAATCGCTTCTATAGTGACCCATCTTGTGACAATTGTAGCATTTGATTTTTGATAGGTCTATCTTCCTTCTGGGCCCTTTAGACTTCTTGCAGGTGCCTTCGTTCTTGTGATGAGTAGAAAAGGCATTTGAAACTTTCTCCTCTTCATTCTCTTTTTTTTTCTCACTAAATAAATTCTATTCTTGACTTCATGCATTCCATAATTGTTCGAATATAGGAGTTTCCCTCCAACTGTTGAGACCTAATGAAAAGACACTCTAAGATGTTGGTAATCCTAGAAGTGAAGTGATTACAAGCTCTTTTTAGGTACTATTTCATCGATTTCTTGGAGTTCATATCTGATTCTAGCTATTATCACAAATAAGGATGCCACAATGTCTTCCTTTTTCATCTTTATAGATCTCAATTTATTCTTAAGACTTGCAATTTGACCAATATTCTTGATTGTGAATAATTTGGATAATGCCTCATACATCTCTTGAGAAAAATCTATGTTGGATATATATATGATGAGGTTATCCTTTATTCCATACACCATTAGTGTTATGGAAAATATATCTATTTCTCTGAACTTTTCCTTTTCTACATCAATTGAATAATTTGTATGCTTCTTTACATTTCCTTTCACTAAATCCAAGACTTTATTCTTCTCGAGGATGACATCTGTCCTCTTTTTCCATGCCCTATAATTTGATCCTTCTTCTAATTTGTTTTCTCCCTTCATCGAGTTAGACATTGTTCTTGTAGATGATAGACTTGACTTCTTATATGAATATTTTGCTTGAGAACCCTTTATTAAAGCTTCTTAAAATCCTTATTCTCCTTTTAATAGATCTTCAAGCTTCCTTTTTCCTTCTTCTTCACCTTAGCTTTGATACCATGTTATAAAATCAGAAAGGCAGAAAGATTTTATTTATGTTGATAATCACTTGTGATATTCTTATGTTCTTATTAACTTTCTTGAGTTCTTCTTTTATCATAGTTCATTAAAAAATTATCAATATCAATAACATGAATATCAAGGACACCAGATGTAGCTGGAAAACTAGGGAAAAATCCCTATATAGGGGAAAACCCAGTCAAAAACTCTTCTTTAATATTTTCATGTGATGATCCAAGACTCCTTGATCTAGACATATACTTCCTCTAACCACCAAGTCACCCCTTCCCTTCTTCTACAGATGATAACTTTCCAATGACAACTTCGACCTAGATGCAACAATAAGACTTCGACCCAATGGTAGCCTAGAAAAACTTTGACCTAGGAGTAGTCGAACAAAAACGTCGACCTAGAAACTTCGACCCAATAGAAGCAACATAAACTTTGACCTCTCCAACAAAACTTCGACCTAGCAGCGAAACTTCGACCTAGTAGTAGAACTTTGAACTGCAGTGGAAAGTCAACCCAACATCACTTCAATATTCTAGTATATAGCCCAGTAAATCCACACGAGTGAGAGAGAGACAACCCAAAAAACTTCGACTTTCCTTCTCCAAGAAATCTTCTCCTTCTTCTCCAACTTTGCACTTTTTTCTGCTTCTTATTCTTGGATATCAAACTTGCGAGAGTGCCCTCCAAATGAATCAAACTACTTGTATATATACACTTTTCTAGAGGTCGCGTTACCCTCATGTAGTCCAACTTGATGAGGTAAGGTCCGACTTGGTGTGGAGGTGACAAATGACTTATTTTACTCAATATTAATTCTTTTTACATGATTCAAAAGCCCAAGAAGGGTCTCATAAATGGAAAATGACTCTCATGACTCAAGAGAAAACCTAGAAGTCCTCAATGGGGACTTTGACCTAAAACATGATGAGCCAAGCATGAAACTCATGCTTTGACAAGTCATAATATATATATATATATATATATATATATATATTGATAAACACATTTCATTATGACTCAAATACAATTATGAAGACCGAACCTAGTTACATTCTTCAATACTACCTCTTACCTAGGGAGGTATTCATAAATACATATAAAAGTACATGAAAGATCTCAAAACACATGAACCTTGAAGAGTTTAGGTACTCACAATGCCATAGACTAGATTCTTGACCAGGGAAATCTATCCGGGTGGGACTAAGATGGACCAAAGCTTTCAACCTCTCTAGGTACCATTATGATTACTTGCTAACCATCAACCCAGGGAACTAGGTGCATAATGTAAGGTCAGAGCTCTATGACAAACACCACCATCCCTACCACTTCAAGAACTAGACGTCAACACATATTCCGACCAGATGTCCTCCCAGGCATTTTATACACACAATGCCTCAATGCATCAAATTTCTCTTGATCAAACAGATTGATAACCTTAAAAATGCTTTAAAAAACTTTGAGATATTTACTTGAACAATCACAACCCCAATCAATAACAACATTTTAAATACTCATGAGTAAACACAAACCTTCGGGGTCTTCAGACATCTTGGTGTTGCTTCACAATTTATTACAGTAGGATTTAGAGGCTTCCCAAACAAATCTTGACAAAGGTTTCCTTAATCATTCAACTTCCTTTTCCTACTTCACATGCAACAACCAAATCTTGTTTTCCTTCTTTCAACAACACCTCAATATGCATTCTCCAATTTCTTCAAGGTATCCATCATGACTATAATATGCCCTCCCTCTCAAATTTGGGAGTTGTACTTTTTTCCTTTATCTAGGCTCCCTCTTAACTTAGGGAGATCAATTATTTCAATGATATCAAAGAATCTTTCATGGATTCCATCCTTCATATCAAATTCATCTTGATCATCATTATTTATATAAGTTACTTCCTCATGCTTATCAACCAAATCAACTTTCCTTACGAATATATTCAACATCTTGAAGATTATGTACCTTCACAACTTAGATAACAATATCAACCAGATACATATATAGAAACATGAACTTAAATATATCAGAATCATGGAAGCATTAAACTTTAGACATCAAATACCTAGACATAGTTAGGTTCATAGTCAACAAGAGACACATACTTTTATACTTCAACTTCTTGCTAGGGTTTTGTCATAAAGCCTAGACTTTATCATCAAGACTTTGAGCAACTCAATCAAGATAACAATCTTCATTATATCTAGGGTATCAATATTTATTTCAGAGATATGATATACTCTACTTAATAATATATTGAAAACCCTAGAAGAAAATAAAACAAGTACATTTCTACAATACATCCAACAAATTTAGAATACATATGTTAGACTTCTACTATGATTTAATGCAAACCCTAGATTTCGTCTTTGAGATACTACAACACAATCAAAGTTTTCAACTAAATGACCAACTTATACTAGGGTTTGTTGTAGTCCCTAGATTTTATCATCATAATGGAAATAATATCATCACATCATATCCTAGAATATCAAACTTCTACTAGGGCTAGTTGCAAACCCTATAATTCACACACTATAAGCATCAACAATTTGATTATCATATCCTAGGATAACCATGCACAAGCATATCATAACATATATAGGACAAACTCAAGACACAAATATCAATACATTTAAAGTAATACATATAATGATCTCGATTAGGCTAGGGTTTTTATCAGACAAACAAACACACACCTAGGGTTTCATTCCTAAGATATTACTCTCAATACGTAAGGGTTTTACTCATAAAACCTAATTTACCAAAACCTCAAGGTCTTGGAACATATTACCATCCAACCCTAAAGGAATAGGGTTTCCATAATAATACTAAAACTCCAAACATGACAAAACCATCAAAACTCCAAACATCAACATAATAGTATTTTGTATATTTCATCAGTACTCCTAAGTAGACGAGGTTTTTTCACATTAGTGTACCCTTAGGTTAGGTTTTTACAGAGAACCTTTTAGGGTTCCACACACATAATGATTTTAATGAGGGTATATTTAATCTAATGATTAATCAGCCAAACAACAATCTTTAAGATTCAAAGGTCCTAGACATAAAACTTGTTAGTAATGTAAAGAAGATTCATTTAGAATGAATGAATATACCTTTATCATGAAGAAAACAAAACTTATGATTTAAAACATACATTTGAGTTGTTTTCTAGACAAACCTTATAGGACATCAATTCCAATGCTTTGTCTTGTGAGATCTTCTCCATTGCCCTTGAGCATATAAGAAAGTTTTTCCTAACTAAGGAAAATATGAAAATAAATGTTATTATCATCTAATACAAACACATTTAGATAGGAAAATGAAACCAAATATAAAAGATAATACAAGGAGTAAGATACTATCTTTGGAAAAGTGGTGAGGGCTCCCTCTTAATCAAATATCACGAGATACCTTTAACAAAACAATTCAAAAATTTAGAGTAGATGGACTTGGTAGTATAAGTCCTTTATTTATGATTCATCGATTTTTTTCTTCTTTGGAGATCCTTCTTCAGTAACATTTTCTTGATCCCTATTTCTCTTTTTATTCCTTGGATTCTCAGGATAATTACTTATATAGTGACCCACCTTGTGACAATTGCAGCGTTCAATTTCGGATAGGATTGTATTTATTCTAGGCTCTTTATAATTCTTAAAGGTTCCTTTGTTCTTGTGATGAGAGGAATAGGCATTTGAAAACTTTCTCCTCTTCATTCTCTTTGTTTCTCACTAATGAAAATTTGACTTCTTATTGACTGCATGCATCCCATAACTGTTCAAATGTAGGAGTTTCCTTCCAACTCTTGAGACCTGATGAAAAGACACTGCAATATGTTGGTAACCCTAGAAGTGTAGTGATTACAAGCTCCAAATTCAGGTATTATTTCATCGATTTCCAAGAGTTCATCTTTGATTCTATATATTCTCACAAAGAAGGTTGCCACAATGTCTTCCTTCATCATCTTTATAGATCTCAGTTCATTTTTAAGAATTGCAATTTGACCAAGATTCTTGATTGTGAATAATTTGGATAATGCCTCATACATCTCTTGAGCAGAATCTATGTTGCATACATATGGGATGAGGTTTTCCTTTATTCCATCCACCATTAGTGTTATGGCCAATATCTCTGTTTCTCTGAAATTTTCACTTTCTGCATCACTTGACTCATTTGTAGGCTTCTTTACTTTTCCTTTTACTAGATCCAAGACTTTATTCTTCTCAAGTATGAGACCTATCCTATTTTTCCATGCCCTATAATTTGATGCTCCTTCTAATTTGTTTTCTCCCTTCATTGAGTTAGACATTGTTCTTGAAGATGATAGGCTTTACTTCTTATATGAACCTTTTCCTTGATGACCCTTTATTCAAGCTTCTTAAAAATACTTATTCTCTTTTTAATAGGTGTTAAAGATGCCTTTTTTCCTTCTTCTTTACCTTAGCTCTGATACCACGTTAGAAAATTAGAAAGGAAAAAATATTTTGTTTATATTGATAATCACTTGTGATATTCTTATGTTCTTATTAACTTTCTTGAGTTCTGATTTTATCTTAGTTCATCAAGAAATTACCAACAACAACAACACGAAGATCAAAGGAACAGACATAGGCAGACAACCAGGGAAAAACCCCTATCTAGGGGAAAACACAATCAACAATTCTTCCTTAATAATTTCAAAGATGATCCAAGACTCCTTGAACTAGAAACAAAATTCCTCCGACGACCAACTCAACCCTCCCCTTCTTCCACTGATGATAAACTTCTAACAACAACTTCGAACTAGATGTAGAAACATGACTTTGAACCTGGAGAACTTTGACCCAGAATTAGGGTAGCAAAACTTCGACGCAGAAGTAGCCCAACAAAAACTTCAATCTAGAAACTTCGAACCAATAGTAACAACAGAAACTTCGACCTCTCAAGTAGAACTTTGTCAAAGGAATAGCAGTTCAGAGACAAAGGAACGATAAAGACGAAGTTTCAAGAAGTATATGCAGGTTTTGTGAAGCAAAGCTATGTAGACACATGTGTATAAAGAAGGAAAGGCACGTACAGTTTCCACACCATGGTATTCCAAATACCAAGGTCCTTTACCATAATATTGACCCATGGTATTGAGCCCATATTTGAACCCGTCCAAGAATACCATTGGCACTAGTATGGTTTTGACCAGTGGTATTGTCTAAGGGCTATGCTATATAAGGAGATGAAACATGGCCTACAAATTTGATGTTTTTATCAGGTGGATCCAATGTGAAAATTTATGAAACGCGGTCCACAATAGTGCAGGGGGTTGGAGCTCCCTTCTAGTGGGTGATGGAAAATGAGAGAAGCTTGTAGCCTTCTGTAGGTGGGTACCTACATCTCGGTATGAGCCTGCATCAATACAATACTGTAAGAATTATTTCGTCATAATTAAAGAAGATAGAGACGACGACAACAGTGGTTTTTTCCCACATTGGGCTTCCACCTAAAAATCCTAATGTTCATCTGTGTTGCTTATGTGTAATGGTTTATTTTGTTCTTACTTCACATGGTTACTATTTTATTAATTCTTAATGAGGTAATAATACACTGTTTCAAGTTTAAAAAATGTTGAATTAACTAAAATTAAGTTTACTGGATATACGTTAGTTGTCTGCATGATAACTATGTACATACGCGAGTTTATTTCAGTAAAGTAGCGTACAGAAATATAAGTAAGAGAATAAAAGTTTTAAAATATTGATTCACCCGCCCCCTCTCAGTATTTTTCCCAACAATTGGTATCAGAAGAAGCTTGATTGCTTGAAGGAAGATTCATCAAGATGAACAATCAAGAGGGGACAACATCTATCGGGACACCATTATTAAACAGAACCAATCTAGTTTTCTGGAAGGTAAGAACAAGAGCTTATTTACAGTCTCTTGGAGTAGATGTTTGGGGAATCATTGAAGGAGGCTATCAATATCCATCCTCCATTCCCACATATGAAGCATAAAATAAGAATTATGAGACTAATGCAAAAGTTGTCAATGATTTGTTAGGAATCTTAGCCGAATCAGAATTTGTCAAAGTCATGTAGTTGAATACAACAAAGGCTTTATGGGACAAGATCATCCAAATTTATGAAGGTGAAACCAAGGTAAAAAGTGCCAAACTTCAAACTCTTAGAAATCAATATGAAACTCTCAGAATGAACAATGATGAAAGTATCACAAGTTATTTTCTTAGGGTAGATGAGATCGTGAATTCTAAGAGAAATTTGGTGAAGAAATAAAATAATTATCACTGGTTGAAAAAATGCTAAGGTCCCTAACTTCCAAATTCGATTCAAATGTTTCCGCCATAGAAGAAACGCAGGACTTGAAGAATATTACTATTGATAAACTTCATGGGATTCTAACAACCCATGAAATGAGAAAAGTGGGCCCTGTAGATATCAGAGAAGATACATTCAAAGATACCATAAAAGGAAAATAAAAGGAAGAATCAGGTTATGTATAAGAATAAGAAGAGGTAAACTTCATAGAAACTCCAGGTCGACAGTGGAAGATTCAGAGGTAAGCTTCCCTTCAAGTGTTTTTCTTGTGGTAGAGTTCGTCATTACGTTGTGAAGTGCCCCTATAAAGGAAATCATGAAAAAGGGAAAGAAGCCGCAAAAATAAATAGGAGAAGGTTTGAAAACACGAGAAGTTTTTATACACATGAAGATAGTGATGGTATTTCAAATGGTGAAGAAGGTGAGTCTGATCAAGAATATCAATTACTTATGGCATTTGAAGATAGAAGCAGTAATGAGTATAATGATAATTTAATGGATTCCCTAGAAGAAGAAATACTTTTATTGAAGAAATAACTCAACTTAAGATTTTCTTAGAAGAAGCTAAAGTAGTAGAAGAAATTTTGAAGAAACAAATCATAGAAAAGGAAGATCATAATGAAAGTCTAGAATGTGAAATAGTAAGTGTAAGGAAAGAACTTGAGAAAAGAAAACATCTTAATCTTAGATTTTCTAAAGGATTTGAAACCTTAGATGGAATCATCAAAGTTCAATGCTCTCCTCTTATTAAGACAGGTCTTGTATACAGTGAAGAAACATCCAAGACTGTAAAGTCTTCTACAAAAACAGGACCAAATGCAGAAATAATGGGGACAATTTGAACAAATCATCAATGAATCACAAGGTGTTACGAGTCAAGTACAAACTTTGCTAGAAACACCAAAAAATCCCTATAAATCTTTAGAAAAATCTCTCGCTACTTCAGAGGATATAGATGTAATTCCTTCTTTTCCTTCTTCAGAAATTGTTTTGAAAGAGGAGGAAATTCCTCCTTTGGATATTTTTTATAGTCCTAAACATCAAGCAGTAATGAAGAGACGAAGGAAAAAGAGAAAATTTGATCATGCTGCTATTAGCCTACTAGGCAACGAACCAATGGATGTTGTATGGAAAGATACACCTACAGATCCATCTGAAAATTTGACCAAATTATCTCAGTTTACAGGAGCTTATGCTTCTGCAACAATTCACAAAGCAGAAGAAGTAAGAAATTTGATCAAAGAAAAAGAGGAAAGAATAAAGCAGTTGGAAGATCAAATCACAAAAGAAAAAGAGAATACATAGGGACAAATTAAATCACAGCTTGAACAAATGCAACAGAGTTTTGACAGCCTAAGACTTCAGAGTCAAGTAGAATTAAATACTAAAGATGTTGAAATCGCACAATTGCGATTTATTTCAAATCAAATAAAGGATTTCCTAAAAGTGGAAGAATTCATCAAAGAACCTTTAGAAAGAAATTTGTTGCTATCAAAGAAATAATCAATATTTTGTAAGCAGTTAATAGAGATTAGTCCATTGTGCCAAGAAGCTGATACATTAGTGAGTCAATTCAATGACACTAAAATCAATTTTGAAGAAATAGATGAGAAAATTTCAAATTTGATCACATGGCAGGATAATTCAAAGGAACGACAATAGAATTTCCAAAGGTCAAAGAGTCTCACAAGGACATTCTCTTCACTGGTTGGCAATTCCAAATAAAACAAGCTGAAAGGGTAGTTTCAAGTGCAAGAAAAACATCAAACAATATAATTGAGACTATTAATGATAATCTTTGGTATGCAGGTTTTATTCAAAGGTATTCCCGAGGAAATATGCCCGAGATTGATGATTTCCAATTAATTTGGCATGAAAGTCTTGCAGCAAAAGAACAACAGATCAGACAACTATTGAATTTCAATTGGGATGCTTATTGGTCATATTTGTAAAACCGCATAGTCAATTGATGGACCTATGACGCTTAACCAATTCAATCATCCATATGACGTAATCACTATCAGATACAATTTATGCGGGACAAGTAAAGATAAGCATTAGGCAGCCTCCAAGAGTTCAAGCTATGATGGATATCTATGAGAAGTGGAAGAAAATGAGGAGCCAACACCAATCATGACCAGATTTTTAAGTTTTAAATCAATTTTAGTTTTTCATTTTTGGCACTAATTTTAACGAGAGTCATTTCACTCCTCAGAATTTAGTTCTTAGCTATTTTTGTAATATTTTTTGATATTTAAACCCCTTTCATGTATTTAGAAATAGGTCTGACAATTTTATTGGAGACACTTTAAAAAAAATACACTTCTGTAATTTTTAAAGTTTTTCTTTAATTTTTGAAGATCTAATCCATGAAAGTTTATCTGAGAAAGTTTGTTAAGAAATTCACTTCTATTTTTCTATGAGAAATCTTGGAGAAAACACATGGATTGCAACTTTATTGTCGATGGATCAATCATCTCGCATTGGGTACTTTTATCATTACGTAGTGATTATTTTATGAATAATTAAACTGTTTCTTTTATATGTCCATTGTTTGTCAATTATATTTTAATTCAACTTGTTATTCCTTCACTTTGAATTATAAATGAGTAGCAATATTTTTTAATTTTGATAAGCAAAATTTTGTTATATATTTGATGCGATACATTTTATAGTCAACCATTTCAATTGACTATTTAATTGAAATAGTTTTTTAATGAAAGTTTTATACTTATTGTATGAATAATCTTCATTATCATTCAAGGTAGTCATTTATCTAGATTGCACAAATAGTGATTTAAGCCCGGGTAAATAGTAAATATAGTTAGTTTGATTTTTTCTATTGAAACCACCCTCATTTACCAAATCAGTGTTGATAATCAAACGCATACCCCATCTTATCATCTTTTCAAATATTGGGAAAATGGTCCCATAAATCTAGTCGGAGCCACCAACCCAAACAGATAAGGGATGGTATTCAAGTCCCCAACCGGGTGGTTATCCCCCATGTTGTCACAACGAATTTCGATGCTTCAACTCATCCTTATTTTGATTGAAAATTCTAGGAATATCCTAGAATTTAATGGCAGGGAGTGAGGTTAAATAATTGATCTCACTCTTCATGATCATATTTCGAGATATTCTTGGAATCTAAAATTGACGTAATTTCAACATAAGAGCAGATGTTGAAGAGGTCCTATAATTTTCTAGACTCATGGTAGCATTTGATGATACCTTAAACAACCCATAAAGTTGTGCTTTTGTGTGTTATCCAAATTTAGTGTTTTCCATTGTACAAGGTGCCAGAGAAATAATGAAACTTTGGGCCATAGTTTCCACTTATAGATGCTCCTCTAGATAGGGGCTCAAGGGATATCATTGATCTTGGATTCTAGATTGTAGGCCTATTTGATAGAGAACTCTCCATTAAAATTATATCCCCATCTTAGTTTTTTCACTTGAGAGGAGACCAATATGTTCCTCTCTTGTATATTCTACTAGAATTTAGTCCATACTGCCTCAATGGGTTTGGGATTCCACTATATTGTTGCAAACCATTCTCACCAAGTATAGGAGGGATGTTGATGTACTGATATTATTTGACTTTAATCCTCCCTTTTTACTGCATGGTGAAGAGGAGAAGATCTAGATCTATTCTTTATAGGCTTTCTTATTGTATGCCTCTTTGATTGACAACTCTCCACTAGAATTATATCCTCGTTTGAGTTTGTCTACTTGAGTTTATATTTTGACCAATACAATTGGACTTCCACAAGGTGAGGAGCTCAATTGAATGTGGCCCTTTTGGATGAGATCACAAATTAAACATTTTATTTCCTCATTCTCCTAGTGAGAGAATTTATATGTTGTGCCATTAATTAAAGGAGCACCAGGTATCAATTCAATTGAGTGCTTGAATTGGAAATGTAGATGCACCCCCATGGGTGATATTTATGTTTGGAAATCACTGAGAGGGGGGGAGTGAATTAGTATTTAATTTTTTTTTCTCAACTTAATTTTCTTCTTATGTAGCTAATTGTTTATGTACGTGCCTATTATTATTGGATTCCTTTTGCATGTGTTAGAGAAAGAAATTTGCAGGTATACTTATCAAGAATTCAATAACATTCACACAACATTCAAGAACCAACACATGAAGACACAAGATATAAGTGGAAACCCCGAAGGGAGAAAACCAGGAATTTTAGGCTGAAACTTATGTGAAGGCAAGTTACTACTCCTTATTATATCATATTTTTGTAGGCTCCAACCTAGAAGAGGCTCCTACCTCAAAGGAAGCTCCAACTCCCACAAATTTTTTGCAGGCTATAACCCACAAGAGGCTCCTACCTCAACATGCTATAAGTTGTTCTTTATCAAGCTACAACATATAATGGGAAAGCAATCTCTTAATCACAATATCAAGTCAAAAGCGTTGGTTACTTGATATACAATTCTGCTATCAAGTATACTACAAATGTGCACTACTTCTCCTTTTCAACTATGTGCCTCTTCTGTTGCTACTCATCAACTTTCTCATGTAGACTACTTCACTTAAAAAAAGAGTATCGTTTCCATTCCACATTGTATATTTTATAAGAAAGCCTTATTGGATGTTTGTATTCTTTGCAAGAATATGAAATGAGGCATTATCTCTTGGTCTTCTAAAAAATGTTCACAAGCTTGTCTCTTCATTTTTAGTTTTGAATTTTTTTTAATATAAAATAGAGCTGAAAATAAAACAGCTCAATCAATAATGATTACAAGAGACAAGTAATATTTGTATTATCTTGTATCATACATTTTCTGTTAAATGAAATAATATATTTTTTAGCTTGTGTCTCAATATTTTATGTTCCATTTGACCATATTCAACCTTCACATTGATTATCATAGCCTTTGCACTTCAAATCAATTTCAACCTTTACAATTACATCAACAACATTAATCAAGCGATTTAATGACATCAAGTTTCCTTATCATGACCATTTGACATCAATGCCAACATTACCAACAGTCTCCCCCTTTGGAATTGATGACAACACAACTATTCCTCCTCTTGGAAAAAAATAATATGTATCATTCTGCCTTTATTTTCCTTATACCTCCCCCTTTGACATCAATGGCAAGGAGTGGTTGTGACTGTTGGCTTGGACCCCCATTGAGAGTTAGTTGTGCTAACCAACAAAACCCTACACTATCGGCCCTTTTAGCAACAATCCACTTATCGCAGGCCATAGTTTCACTCGAGGTAATATTGGGGGATGTTATAACTAGGCTTCTACATCCAAAAGGATATGTGATGTAGCAGTGAGCTGTTTCCTTAAATTAGGGCCCTATCCGTTCTTCACGAACCCTTATCTTCATAATCACAGACTTAAAGTGATTTCTACTTAATTAGATCTACGAGATTTTCTTAAGCGTTCTAACATGCATAAGTTAACATACATAAGTAGATATGAACCTTCATGATGTAATTAAAATAATACGATAGAGAACTAACTCGTAACTGAGCTTAAAGACAAAGACATATAAATATACACTAAATGCACATATTTGCTTCAAATATATTTTATTGCTTCAGATCTTCAATACAGATAGTTTTTTTGACCCTACGCACACAACTGCAGGAGCCCACGCACTCAACTGCAGACTTACCAAGGTCTCCACGCACTCAACTATAGCAGCCTTCCCCTTCGCCAGAATACAAACTAAAAATCTTACTCCACTTAGAACTTAACCTAACTGGACTGAACTACCTAATGACTCCTAGATGAATCCCTTTTATAACTTTTACATGACATTACCATGGTCCATGAACCATGGGTGGATTTCATTGTATAATCAAAACAACCCATCCATTTACAAAATAAGGGGCTTTGACCTACTTAAAAGTCCCTTTGACTCTTAACTTTCTGTGCACTCCTCTCCTCAAAATGCAGAGATGTTGATTTGGGGTAGCATTGGGTGTGATCTAACCACAAAATTTGGTGGAGAGGCTAAGGCACATGAGATTTTCGATACCTAGAAAGGGTTTGGGCAGATTATAAACAATTTGGGAGATATTAAAATAATTAATATTTTTAATGGAGTCCCTAAGTCTAAACTTAGGGAAAGTAAAATATTAATGTGAATTAATATGAAACTGTGTTAGAATGGTCCAAAAATCATGGATCAAGCCATATCTAATATTAGTCGTTGATTAGGGACTTAATCTCGGTTGTTGATTTGTCAACGAGAAAAGTATAAGAGGAGGCTTGAGGGTCACTTGGAGAACACACCAAGAGATCAATATTTCGACTTTTGGGGGTTGGGTTTGCTGAGAAAGTTGAGAGAGTGATCTGGAGTTGCAGCTAAGGGGCATTGAATACAAAAGCAGAGAGGCAGAGATAGTGTCAGGAAGATCAACGCAACAGCTGGGAACGTTGATGCAGAGGGTAGAAGCCGGAACTGTTAGAACAATCGGGAAAGCTGATGCAGAGGGAAGAAGCCGAAACTGTCGGGAACAACCAGAATTGTCGGGAACTGCTAGAATTGTCGGGAAAGCTGACACAGAGGGCAGAAGTCATAACTGCCGGGAATAACCGGAACTGCTGGAACTACCAGGAACTACCGGGAAAGCTGACGCAGAGGGCAGAAGACGGAACTACCGGGAACAACCAAAACTGTCGGGAACTGCCGGGAAAGCTGACGCAGAGGGAAACAGAGGCTGACCCAGTCCTTAGAGGCTGACACTGGGGTTTTTCGTGGGGCAGATTGGAGCTGAGGTGTTGCCAGAGTGTTTATCCAGGGTTTCAACCAGAGCATCTATCTCCGAAGGAGAGGTAATACTGCTGAGATTTTTCTCTGTTGGGTGAGCCAGATTTGGCACCCAGATTGTATTATGAAACTGCTTAATAAATCAAACCTTTAGATAGCTACACTGGTTTTCCTGCATTGCGTTTTCTGGGGACATTAGTCCAAAAATAACGGTGTCATTTTTGTGCTTGTTTCTATTTCCTTCAATTTATGATCTGCAATGTGTTGAGCATCTACTTGTGTTTATTTTCAGTATTTACATGGTAAATAACTTGTTAATTAATCAAAACAAGTAGGAAGGAATAAATCAAAAAGTACATGGAGGGTTTCTAACTGTTAGACTTAGAAACCTCAATAGGAGACTTTACAATGTTACAAAATTTGACTCAAAACTTAGACCAAATTGGACCTGGGGTTCCTCATACTAACAAGCCCCCAACATAAAGATGTGACTCGTCCCGAGTCACTCTGATGGTATGCCCTTGATGCACACTTTGAGGCTATTGAACTCTACCTTCAATGCTTGAAGCCCTGTTATGCGCTGTGTCGCGGCCTACCAAACTTCCTCGACCAACTTATCAGTAGTTGACCAGTTAGAGACTATGAGAAAAAGGTCCCATTCTGTGACCAAATAGGGTAACTCAGACCATATGCCCTCTCCATCTTTCTTCACCTGTATATGTATATTGTGGAAATTTGCTTTGAAGTTCACAACTCCACGGTATTGAGCAGTTAACATCAGTGATAGTCATGGCTTTTGGTTGACCATGGTGCGCAGATCCATCTCAAACAACACCCAAAATTGTTCATTTTCCACCGCGCGACTGGGATCCTTTGACGCCCACAATGAAGCGTATCACGCAACTTTGCACAAGTATGGATCTACATTAGGGAAATGAGACTCATTGGGGATTCTCTAGGCTATCACAACAATTAACAGTAACATTCATGCATATTGTAATGATTTCCCCTCTTCCTTGGCCTCATGACAATCATTCAAAAACTCTTGGAAGAGATAGTCGACCCAATTAAATTGTATCCCTTGAGCACACTGCCCAACCAACTGAATGTTTGGGGCTGGCACCTCATCTGCCTTGCACTTCCTCATAATTTCACTGGTTAGAATGGATGCGAAAAATGTGACAGCCTGATAAAAAATCGAGCTAATAGCGTAGCCTCGCGATTTCTTGACAACATGAAAATCCTTATTCACTTGGTATGAAAGCTTCTTTTCTTGAGGCTTACCAGCAAAAGCGCTGGCAGGTTCTGCACCTATACATGGTAGCGTTGTGATCCTTCTGATTAGCATAGCTCAATTGGGATCCTCTCCCCTAGCCTGAAAGCTCTGTTGTGTACTAAGTTTAGCAACTAGTGCATAAATATGGTATTGATGTTGTTGCACCTAAAGTGAGGCACACTCAACATGTTCAGTAACTTGACGTGCTGAATCCCAACCGGCCAAGTCATTAGTTCTACTCGGGTGACACTGACCTCCTCACAATATACCATCTTTAGGTATTTTTTTGTCTCAAAATGAGAGAATTTGGCCCTATCCGCCAAATCCCAATCCTCCATGTGCAGTTGTGGTACCTGCGCCAACAATGCTCCTTCAAATGGCACATCCTCAGGCAAAAAAGGTGTATAAATGGAAAATTTCACTGCATCAAGATCCTTGGTCACCTTAGTAGTCGACTTTCTTGGCAGAATATATGGAGGTAATCATGAAATTGGTTCAGCGTCATAGACATTTATATCCTCAATTCTTGCCCCAAGATCTTTCTCTTCTAAGTCAACCGATTCCATTGGTTACTTATTTTTCTCTTTGTCTAACTTCTCATTTCTCTACTACTCAACAATCATCTTCCTAGGCGACTATCTCACAGGTGGCTTTAGTTGTTTCTTCTACTTCTTCACTGTTGTTGCTTCTGTTGGTTCTACCACTGCTTCTGCTGCTTCGATAGCTATGGGCTTCGGTCTCGGAGATATAGGAACTGTGGCATGCATAGGAGGAGTAGCAGTCATGATGCCTGTTAATCCTTGTGCCATAAATGTCGAATAAATGTCCTGCCAATCCTCACCAGACATGTAATACTTCTCTCAACTCAGACTTACGCGCAAAATCTCACAAGAATTCTTCAATAGGAAAAGTGTCTGAATGTAGGATGGGAGGCAATATTTATAGCCAAATTCAAACTTGAATACCTTGAATGCCTCCAGATCTTCCTCATAAATGTGAATTTGGTGGCAAATTTTCATATATATGCTTCTTAAATGCACTTCCCCTCCTCCCTTTAACGACACAATCACAATCAAATCAATTGTAGATTTTCCAACAGTCATATTCTAGGCAGACTGTGCAGGATCCTCCCTTATGTCACAACTACATTGTCAGTGATCTCTCCACATGTGTCATCTCCCTAAACATCACGCAACCCTCCTTCTTTGATGGAACCATTTCTTGATAGAGTAGTTTATAGTCCTGCACTTTCTTTCAGCTGCCTGAAGCACTAAGACTTCCCCGTTGTTATATAGTCATCGTAGCCTTGCAGGGGTGGGATCGCTCCTGTATACCTTCAATCTACCTCCATTAATCCGTCCAAGAAACAAATCCCCATTCAGCTTTGCGAGCTGAACTACACCACCATCCGAAATATCCTTGATTACATAGGGTCTTAGCCAATGCATCTGAAAATTCCCTGGAAACTTTGTGAACTTACTGTCATACATCAGGACCAAATCTCCATTCTTAAAAGTGCACTGCTTAATGTGGCGATCATGTCATGCCTTTTCCCTAGCTTCTTGTACCTGCTGATGAAAATCAACCAAAAAGTGATTCTCCTTCCCAAGCAGCTGTGCTAAATGGTCCTCCATCCAGTCGCTATCGACCATCTCGGTTACTACAACGATCCTTAAGTTGGGCACTATATACTCCATTAGCATCACTGCTTCTTGTCCATATACCAGTCTAAACAGCGTTTGCCCCGTCAATTTATTACAAGTCATCCTATATGCACATAGAACCGTTGGTATGTGCACATCCTAGTCATTCTTATTAACATTGCAGGAGGTCGTTAAGGCATTTTCCAATATTTTGTTAAAAGCTTCGACAATACCATTCGCCTAGGGATGATATGGCATACTCTTCTTATGGTGCATTTGGAACTCTTCTGTCAATGCCTTAATTGTTTAATTCAAGAAGTGAGAACCTCGGTCAATCATTAAATTTTTGAGCATCCAAACTGTTATAGAATGTATTCGAGGATAAACTTCGCAACAGTTTCCACACTGTAATCCTTCACAAGCTATGCCTTGGCCCATCTGGTCAAGTAGTCTGCTGGAGTGATAATATAACGTGCACCCATCTTCTTCCTTGGTGGATTAATTGGTCCAACGAAGTCAATTTCACATTTATCGAATTCTTGCAGCATGACCTATGGATTTAAGGGAAATTCATCTCTTCGCGATTATATTCCATTTCTCTGACACACATTGCACGTACTATAGTACTCCTTAGAATATTTATGTATTGTAGGCCACCATAATCTTGCTCGCAGAATCTTCTGCATAGTTGCCTTGCCTGCATAATTTCCTCCTACAACACCACCATGTGCTTCAGCCAAAATATAGTGTCATTCATACTCAGGTACATATCGGCACAGAAGTTCATCCGGTCCCATATTATATAAGTGTCTTGCAATGACTAAAAAATTTGTAGCCCTTACCACTAATTCCTTCTTTTGCTGCTTTGTGTATCCTTCAGGAGCTGCACCAGTAGTTAGAAAATAAATAATGTTCGCAAAATTTTCATAAAAAACTCTTACAGCGAAGAGTTGCATGTCAGGTAACCCCTCATCAATATTAGTGGGTTCTTCGACATTCCTTATCCTAGAGAGGTGATCAGGTGTAGCATTTAACCTCCCAGGATTAAGTATCACTTCAAAATCATACTCCTGGAAGAGAAGTAGCCATATACAGATATTCCCCCCCAACACAGGATTATTGACCAGGTATTTCAATGCAGAATGATCTGTATACATTTTAAAGTGTGCACCTAGTAGATAATTCCTGAACTTTTATAGTGCATAGACCATGGCTAATCCTTCTCGTTCTATGGTTGAATAGTTTCACTCTGCCTTAGATAGTTTCCTACTTGCAAAGGCAATCATATGGTTAATATCTCCTTCACTTGGTTGAGTTAAAACAACTCCCAATGCTATACATGATGCATCCACGTGCACATGAAACTCTTTCTTCCAATCCGGGAATACTAGGATTAGCACAGTAACCATCTTCTCCTTAAGAACATCCAAGCTCTTCTGACAGTTGTCATCCCAGCAAAATGTAGCATCCTTCTTCAATAACTTCATAATTGGCACAGTGATCTGCGCATACACCTTTATAAACTTCATGTAATACCTGGTATGACCCATCGTTACGTGCAACTGTTTTACATTCCTGGGTGGATCCAAATTGATAATTACAACAATATTGGCAGGTTTTACCATCAATCCCTTCTTACATAGACATGTCCAAAAAATATCCCATAAGGTACACAAAAATTTCATTTCTTCAAGTTCAAGGAAATCTGATACTTCTTACATGTATCCAACATTAGGCGCAAACTGGAAACATGTTTCTTAACCATCCCAAATATTGTCCAATCGTCAAAGTAGACCTCTAGAAACTTGTGAATAAATTCCTTGAATGATTCGACTGCCACCCTTGAAAATATCGCATGGGCATTTTTTAGTCCAAAATGCATAATTGTATATTGGAATGACCCCCATTATGTAGTGAAGGTAGTCTTGGTTCTATCCTCTAGCGCAATATTAATTTGGTGATATCTCGAAAATCCATTTGTGAACGAATAAGCCTCCTGTCCACCAACGTTTTCTAAAACTTCATCTACAAAAGGCGTAGGAAGGGGTCATGCACGCATGCATCATTTAACTTCCGCAGATCTACACAGATCCTTATATCACCTTTTTTTTTCTTTTTCTGGACCACCATCAGAATAACCCATTTCGACTTTTCCATAGGCTCAATTATACCTACTATGAGCATCTTATCCAACTCTTCTCATAACTTTTCCTTGTACTTGGGATTCAACTGATATGGGCGCTACTTAATTGGCTTCACATCTAGATTTAAATTGATCTTCATCACACCCAAATCACCTACTATGCCCTTCAATTCAGAGAACTTGGTTGCGAATAAGTCATGATATTCATGCAGTAGTTCAGAAACCTTGCCTACCATGTCTTCATCCCAATAGTCACCAATATATGCAAACTTTAGTTCTTCTTCTGAGCCAATATTTATTGGTTTGGTATTTACTGGCTATGATAAATTAGGTATCTTTGCATCAGGTCCTGGAACTTCATGTAGTCCTTCTGACTCAGGAATGTTGACAGTTCATGGATGCTCATCACCTTCTTCCATAGTAACATTGTAGCATTCCAGCGCATGTTGTAGCTACGCGCTCCAGTCAGGATGCATCCAAGTTATAGGTTCTATTGGAATTCAGAATATCATTGCCTTAATCGGTTGAAGTGCCCCATCAATGTAATCAAACTCGTCTTCAAAGATGAATGTAAGCAGAAAAATCTCCTTCATTTCATCCCAATCAACAACCCCATGTCGTAGCTTCGTTTCCAAATACCAGTTCGTTGGTATAACATCTAAGGTATGAATAAAGATATGTACTCACTCTGGTTGAGGTACCTCACCCCGAGCCCTTATCCATCAAGCCAAATGTTTGTGTGGGTCATCCTTGTGTAATTTTCACTGAGCTGCGTTGTTGCAGAGCCAAATATTAATCTCACCAGTCCATGGTATTCTTTTCAATTAGAAATATTATCCTTGTGGGTTCCTCACCATCTTGTAGGCATAGCCCTTAAAGCCAAATCTAGAGCTTGGAACGTATGCTCCTTTGGTACGTCTTTCAAAATGGTCAAGAAAAGTATTAACATCATCTAGCCCATCATAATAAGGTAATTTACATAACTTAGTTGATATACAACACAATGATTTTGTAAGCCTATTGCATCGTAGTGTAGAGACCTCATGTAACCGATTCTGACATTTTTCTAATTCTTCATCTGAGTTTGATTGGCACGAATTATCCTTATCCCAACTTATACATCCATCTGCAGTGGGATTAATCCAATCTTTGACTCGCACAGTGAGCTTATAAGTGATCAATTTATTCATTGTCATAGTCATCATAGAATGGTTCTGTGTACTGTGCACCTTTAGCTGGATCCAATGGAACAACCACTCTGAGGCCATTCTTTTCAAACACCATGCTTCGCTTCTTCAAATTAATAATAACATTCATGTCAAAAGCCCAATCAATCTTGAGCAATGCTAGGTATGGATTACTGTCATCTACTATTTCAATAACTTCAAAATTTGAGAGCACGCTGGCTCCTTCAATATATAAATCCACTCTATGTAGGCGACCCATCGAAATCATCTTTTGTTGGTTTGTCATGTGCAATTGGATTGGCAACCATTGCAACTTAGGTTTCTCTATACTTTCCCAAGTTTGTTTTGATATTACATTAGCATCAGATCCTAAGTCTAGAATTATCTGGTCCGTGTCAAAATCACCAATTTGTGCTATCAACTACATTTCTCTGCCAGTCCTCTTCTTACTTCGGTTTGCCTTATTTACTGCGCACTGTTATGGTAGCAACTTGTCCTTGCTAGCACAGTTATATATTAGTTCTTGGAGTCCTTCAACTACCTTATGATCCCACAACAACTTCATGCATGTATGTAGAAACGATTTCAACACTGTGGGATCAAAATTCTCCATTGCAGTACTTTCTTCAGATTTCTCTCTTCGTGGGATTATTGGTATATGCGTTTTAGCTGTAGAAGCACTTGGATCCATAAAAAAAATTCTTGCCTCCATAAACATCTCCTTTTCTCCGTGTAAGTCAAATCCAACATTCTTCTCACCATCCCTACGAACCCATTTATTTGATACTGGCTACTTGCCTTCTACCTTGTCTTCACGAGGGGCTATACCACTTTGCGTGACTATATTAACACTAGGATTGTCTTCACGCAGCTCAGATCACATCTTTTGAATGTTCTGTGTTGGATGTTGGTTCTTTGTTTCCTGCATATTTGCTATTAATACAAGACACTCTTCTATAACATGATCAAATTTCTTACATTATTGACAAGAAGGATGAGTCATATTTTGACAGTTACACACATAATATCCTAGTTCTCCACAATTTTAGTAGATGATCTAGCCCTGACCTCTTCCAACGCCTCCTCCTTGTCCTCTTCCTCATCCTTGGAATCCTCCATGAGCCACAAGTGAGCCTTGATCATTCTGTGTGTAGGTTTCAACCTGCATCCTATACATAGGGGTTTTGTCTATCATCAAGTCATAGCTTCAACAATCTCTTTCATCATGGCCAATCGATTTATAGAACTTGCAAAATAGTTGCTTTGGTGACAACACAAACTTTTTAACAAATAACGATTGTCTTTCATATGCATTCCTAATACTTGGCAGATACTACACCAAACTCTTGCACTGACACTTGATCCAGTTGGAGACTCTAGTTTCAGCGGGTTGGGACCTCCCACAACTATATAGTCTTGGTACACAGGGCACTAATCCTTATAGTGGCCTACAGCCTTGCACTTTGTGCACCAAAATTCAGAGCGTAGTCCTGATTGAACCTCCTTTCCCTTCTTCAGATCCTGTAACTCCATATGCAGGCTTGCTAACTGTGACTGGATTTGTTGGACTCCTATGTTTGCATCTTGGATTGGTGAAGCCTCCAGCTTCATCGTGATCTCTAATGATTCGGCCTGAGATCCAATCTTCTGTTGAGACAAAGGCAGTCTTAAGTGTGGTAATAGTGAAGCTATGTACCATTCCTTATGTTGTTCGTATGAAATCTGAAGATTTTATTGTCTCAATAAGCACTTCAACCTTTTATCCATATCCCACGCAGACTCATTAGTTGTTTGCTTGATATCCTTTATTTCAGTAACACATTGAGCTTCTGATTTCAGCTTTCTAAATTTTTCGTTCAATGCAGTCTTTGTCTCAGCCAACGTAGCATTTGGATTGGTCATACTATATTTGATATACCATCAAGGGCTATATCCTGTAGCACTGTAACCAGTTGCACTTTCTTCATGTCACTATCATTGATCTATTGCACCTTCCACATAACTTTGTCTACGAACCAAAACTGATCAGGATCCTTTGATCCTTGAGCCTTGAATACATGAATTTTCATTGTATTCACCATACTGAAGAATGGGGGTGGAGGTGGAGGTGGAGGCGTAGGTGTATGAGGTGGTGATGAAGGTGGAGATTGGGTGGACAGATGCGGAAGCCCAGAAGTGCCCTGACCTCATGTCTGTGGTGCACCTCCAGGTGTGTTAGGGCTAGTGCTTTCTTCTTTGCTGTCTGATTCACCCAACAATGGACTGTACGTGCCTTCAGTGTATTTGTCCCAATTGGCTCTGAATATTTTTTTAGTTTACGTAGATCCGGTTTGACCTATTTTAAAAATCAATTCATAGGCATAACACCCTTTTCATACAAAAAAATTTTAATCCAAGTTTTTAGCGATCTTAGGTACTTACCCCTTAGACCCTTAAATAATCGACGTTCAGCTTCGCTATAAGATACAAAGGTATCAATTGCAAATTCAGTGATGAAATTGCCCAAAATACTAACGATCCAATAGTCGACAACCCTCGCAACCTTATAATCAGATTCTTCAAGATGCTTGATCAGTTCAGGAGTCCACACAATAGGATTGCCGTGTTTCCAAGTAGGTTCGTTTTTCACTAGTTTAGATAGAAACTCATGTAATTCACAAGGGAATGTGCTCTTCTATGTAGAGATATCCTTGTAACCACCTTTTCTTGGACCAATGAAAATTTTGATTTACTTGAGCTACAAACTCGTGCAACTTTCGATCTATCCAATTCTCAATTTATTTCCAAGTCGGTATCCACGGACGCTACATCACACATCCCTCAAATAGATCTCAGAACCGGGAAAGGAACCATTTGTTGGCTTGAGGGCGCTTGGACCTAGGTTTAGAGTTAGCTGCACTAACCAATAAAACCCTACACTACCAGCCCTTTCGGAAACAGTCTACTTAGCGCAGATTGCAGTCTCACTCGAGGTAGTATTGGGAGATGCTAGAACTAGGCTTCTGCATCCAGAAGGCTATGTGATGTAGCAGCGAGGTGTTTCCTTAGATTAGGGCCCAATCTGGTCTTCACGAACCCTTATCTTTTGAATCATAGACTTAAAATCATTTCTAACTAATTAGATCTACAAGCTTCACTTAAGCGTTCTAACGTGCATAAGTTAACATATAGAAGTAGATCTGAACCTTTGTGATGCAATTAAAATAATATAATAGAGAACTGACTCGTAACTGAGCTTAAAGACACAGAAACATATACATATACACAGAACACACATATTTGCTTCAAATATATTTTATTGCTTCAAATATTCAATACATATACTTTTTCTGACCCTTTTCACACAGATGCAGGGGCCCACGCACTCAGCTGTAGAGTTACCAAGGTCTCTGCGCACTTAGCTGCAAGAGCTTTGCCCTTCGCCAAAATACAGACTCAAAATCTTACTCCACTTAGAACTTAACTTAACTGGACTGAACTACCTAATGACTCCTAGATGACTGCCTTTTATAACTTTTGCATTACATTACCATGGTCTGTGAACCATGGGTGAAGTTCATTGTATAATCAAAACAACCCATCCCTTTACAAAATAAGGGGCTTTGACTTGCCTAAAATCCCCTTTGACTCTTAATGTTCTGTGTGCTCTGCTCCTCAAAATGAGGAGACTTTACAATGTTACAAAATTTGACTCAAAACTTAGACAAAATTGGTCTTGGGGGTCCCCATCCCAACAATGACCAATCAGTGTCTAGGTTTCATGTACCAAAAATAATTCCATAACCCTACATGTAATAGGTAGAAAATCTGGAAGAAGCAACGTAAACTCTGAAACGAGAATTGATACTGTTACCCGTTTCGTAGAGATAGCAAAAAAGTGACCCAATTTTGAAAAGGGGTGATGGAACACACATGTTTTTTTTAGAGCATAGTTTTTGGCACTTTAATTTTTTTTATGTACATTGCATTTTAGAGTGGTAGTGATTTTCATGCTGATTTTAAAAAGTGGTAATTCTGCATCAGACCCTTTTTTTAAAAGACCTATTTTTTGACTTTAAATTTTCTAAAGTATGAAATTTAAATAATTAGTTTTAATAATTTTTGAAGTGGTCTTCTTCTTTATATATATATATATATATATATATATATCTAGTGAGGTTTTTATTGTTTTGCATATTTAAACAAGAAGGTCGATATTTTGAATTTTCGATGTTCTACATATTTATACATCGTTAATTAATTTTTCAATTGACATGAAATAATTGTCTCTAAAGAACAATAATTTTTAACAATTGACATAAAAATAACCATTTTTAACATAAATATAACTAAAAACTACACGTTTTGATCATTTTTTGTAATTTTTTTGCTAGAAATGACATGTTAAAATCACAATTTTTATAGGAAAATTTTAACTAAAAATGGTTAAATAATAGTTTTTATGAATTTCATGTCAAAAATATAATAATAATCACTGTTTTAAAAATAAAAATAATGATCAACATAATAATGCGAAAATCACATAATACAAATATTGAACGCATAACAACCTTAATTGAGTGCTTATTCTTCTCATAAAATGTCAAAGTCAAAACATTACAAGTATAACTAATTAATAGTTACAAAAAATGAACTTGATTTCCAAGCATAACTTAAATTTAACCAACAATGTCACGTAATCCAAACTCTTCCTCCTTTAGGTTTCATGATTGCCTTCTTCCACAATATTTTCTACTTCATTTTGCTCATTTTCCTCTTCTAATGGATCTTTGATGTTTGCAAATCTCCCAATGTATGCCTTTCCAATCATTCCGTGTAATGGTGGTTGGGGTTCCTTTGCCTTTTTTGCCACACGTGATTCACTAAAGTCCCATTTCTTCAACCCAATTTCTTGCATTGCATCTGGAAGAAATTGAAGGGCATTAATTCTTTGCTGAATAAAATTGCACTGTATTGGATCTTTTTCAATGGAAATGCAATTTCTTCTTTTTTGAAGGCAACATGCTGGTGTTGTACCTAATTATCAAGTACAAAAAAAATAATGAAGTAAATTAGTACAATGACATATACATTAACAAATAACATATTGAAATTCAATTCCATATAATAAAACTTACCCGAGCCAGAAAATAAATCCAGAACCCAATCTCCTTCATTTGAATATATGTCTATAAGATAGTTAATTAATAACTGTAGTTTTTGATAAATGTGAGCTATCTCTCCTTTTGTTTCTTTGTTTTCATATGTTAGTTTTCACATAATAGCATCATCAGTCAGTGTTTGGCTATGACTCTTTCCATCTACCCGATTAAAAATCATAGACATATAGCTATCATCGTTTGCCCAACTATCAATATGGATGAACTCACAATCATTTATAAATAGTTGATACTCACGGTTAAGAAGATTTGACTTTTGCCAGTAACATGAAATAGTAAAAGTTCAATTAACTTGTACTTAAATGATTTTTTTAACATTAATCAAATATATATTTTAAACGTCTTAGCATGTAAGCTGCATCCTTGAATTTGTTTTCCCCTTGAAACTTGACAATACAATAACCTCGACGACCCAACGACCCGCGAGGGTGGCGGGGCGATTCTGAACAACCCTCCGCCCCACACTGACGACCCAACGGCCTGCAGGGAATCTCCCCACCACTACTACGGGTCGTTGGGTCGCCGGGGTGGGACAGAGGGCTGCGGATAGGCCTCCGCCCCACCCTGACGTCGCCAGCCGCGCAGGCCATTGGGCCGCTAGGGTGGGGCAGAGGGCGGGGTGATTCCTGGAATCACCCCGAGACCCCCGCGGGCCATTGGGCCATCGTGGTGGGGTGGAGGGCTGCAGACAACCCTCCACCCCACCTCGGCAGCCTAACGGCCAGCGGGGGTCACGGGGTGATTCCTCTGCCCCACCTCGACGACCCAACGGTCCGCAGGGGTGGCGAGGTGATTCCGTAGGGGTGGGGCGGAGGCTGTCCGCAGCCCTCCGCCCCACCTCGACGGTCCAACAGACCCTCGCAGGCCATTGGGTTTCCAGGGTGGGGCGGACGCTGTTTGCAAATCTCCCCACCACCTGCGCAAGTCGTTAGACCATCGGGGTGGGGCGAAGGTTTGTAGACAACCCTCGCCCCACCCGGGCAACCCAATGACCCGCGGGGGTGGCGGGGCGATTCTAGGAATCACCCAGCCACCCCTGCGGGCCGTTGGGCTGCTGGGGTGGGGCGGAGGACTACAGACAGCCCTCCGCCCCACCTCGATGGTCCAATGGCCCATGGGGAATCACCCCACCACCCCCTCGGGCCCCCACCACCCCTTCGGGCCATTGGGCCACCGGGGTGGGGCGGCGGGAGGGGTGATTCTCGAAATCACCCCGCCACCCCCGCAGTCCGTTGGGTCGTCAGGGTGGGGCAGAGACTGTACCCAGCCCTCCGCCCCACCCCAGTGGCCCAACGGCCCATGAGGGTCGCGGGGTTATTCCTCCGCCCCACCCTGGCGGCCCAATGGCGCGTGGGGGAGGGGGGCTGTTAGGCCGTCGGGGTGGGACGAAGGCTGTCTGCAACCCTCCGCCCCACCTCAGCGGCCCAACGGTTCGCGAGGGTGGTGGGGCGATTCCTGGAATCGCCTCGCCACCCCCATGGACCGTTAGGGTGGGGCGGATGTTGTTTGTAGCCCTCTGCCCCACCCCGATGGCCCAACTGCTTGCGGGGGTAGCAGGGCAATTCCCGGAATCACCCCGCCACCCCCGTGGGCCGTTGGGTCGCCGAGGTGGGGAGGAAGTTGTGTGCCCCACCTCCACCCCACCCCGGCGGCCCAATGACCCATGGGGGTGTAGCCCTCCGCCCCACCCCGGCGGCCCAATGGCCTGCGGGGGGTGGCAAGGCAATTCTTTACAGCTCTCCGCCCATGGTGGGGTGATTCCGGGGTAATAGAATTTTAATGTATTTTAGATCCCATTGTTTTATCTTTATGGTCATTACTAAAACATGTTGAATTTATACTTAGGAAAGAAAAATGTTATTCTACCAAAAACAATAGTGTGTTTTTTTTCCTCATAAAGAGTTGTTTTTTTGCACATAAAAATTTGGTTTTACTAGCATTTTTTAAAAATGTTGAAAATTGACCTTAAAAAAAAACCATTGTTCCAGTATCAACACTTTTCGTTTTCAAGGTGTTTTTTGGATGAAAATTTCGTTTTCACTGCCATTTTTAAAACATGTTCAAAATTGACCCCAAAAAAAACCATCATTTCAGTATACACACTTTTTGTTTTCAGCTGTTTTTAATGTTTTTTCGGGGTTTTTTTGCTAGAGTTCTCATTTTGAGTTTATAGTTCTCTTTTCAAAGTTTACCTTAGAGTAAATGTTGCTCCAATGTGTATATGATGAAGCCTATTATTTCCAGTGTTGCTTCAAAATGAAATATTACCAAGAACCACAATAGTGCCACTTGTGAGAAGAAGTTGAACATAAAAAATTGGTTAACGCTATGAAGTATTTTTACACGAAAATGTATTTATAAGATGCCCTAGCAAGTAGCCTAGTGCCGTGAAATATTGTATGTGTTAATACACCATTTTGTAGTTGAAAGTGCTATATCATAATTTAAAAAAAAAAAAAATTGGCCCCAACACTAGGTCAAATACAACTACAACAAAGAATTGCCAAGTCCAATATATATGCATAATAATATATGTAGGCTGGTCGATTGTATAGTATATCCATGCTGGTGCCGTAATAGTGTCTGCATGAAAAATAATATTTGGATAAAGTTTTGTAGTCGGTGTTGCATATAATAAAACAATGTGAATGTGGCATATATTAAAATACCAACACTGCTGCATATAATTAAAATACCAACACGTCTCTTATCACAATCTACAACGCTGCTGCCATAAGGACTCCATATTCTCTTCATAAAGGTTCCATACTCACTATGGTTCATCTCATGAAACTATCGTTGAGCGTTGCTTTTAAAGTGAAATGAATAATGATCGGGTTCATTCTTTTCTCCCACCTTGAAATCTATAATTTTGGATACAAAAATTCCAATCTATATTGCAACTCAAAATCTATAAATCTGCATTCAAGAGAAGGATGCCTAGTTTGATGTCCCTGCATTGACTATGGGACTTGCAACTTAGAATTATAAACTCAATAGGAAGATGTTGTTTCCTACTTTGGTCAACTCTACTGCGTTTAGCAATAGAAATGGTGATGACAAGTAGACTACAAAAATATTGTAGAAGATATCACTTATGGCACATAATTTCCCACCTTATCAATCACGTGCCTGCCAAAACCTAGTATAGCTAGTTAACTTCCTGGTCAGCATACAAGGGTTGAAATGTGCCTTGATGATCATGAATTCAACCCTCCCCAAAAATTTATATAGCTAGTTAACTTCCTGGTCAGCATACAAGGGTTGAAATGTGCCTTGATGATCATGAATTCAACCCTCCCCAAAAATTTATGTGGTATTATGTCCGTACAACCTACTCTTGTAGTCCTTATTTGATATTGAACCTATGGATTGGCAACCTAAAATTATGTGCCAATTTTCTGTACGGAACTGATAAGTGTCAAGCATAAATATAACCACACGATGATATGGTCAAAAGGTGGGTTATTCATTAGCCTAGGTCATAAGAAAGAGAGTCAGAACATCCAAGGAACAAATCCTCTATATGGAACTCAGACGTGCCAAACCAAAACATAACAATGCAATGATATGGTCAAAAAGCGGATTGTGCACGACAGTGTGCATGAAGTTTGAACCCATATATTGAATGCCATCATATAAATATAAATTCCGACGCCAAGATGGGATCTCCATATATGATATGAAAGGTATATATGCATATATCAGCGATAACACCAGAATAATGTATCATGTGACGGTACACTGTTCCATATGCCCATCACGTAGATCCAACAAGTGTGTTTTGGCACAGTTCTATTCCTCACACTCCATACGTCATTAACCATTCTCCGAACTAGTCGATGGCCAAAGAGATTGAAAGAGGGCAAGGGCTAAAGAGCCTGCTATAGAGCATTAAATATCCGCTTAGCTGCAAGCTGGATAGTCATATGCTTTTGGTGGGAACGGAGTGTTCGAAAAGGACCGCGCACCTTTTTATATGGCTATCGAGCTTGCAGCTAAGCGGACATTTAATGCCCAATAGCAGACTGGTTAGCCCTTTCCTGGCAAGGGCTAACGAGCCTGCTATAGAGCATTAAATGTCCACTTAGCTGCAAGCTCGATAGCCATATGCTTTTGGTGGGAAAGGAGTGTTCGAAAAACACCGCGCGCCTCTGTTTTATATGGCTAATGAGCTTGCAGCTAAGCAGACATTTAATGCCCAATAGCAGACTCGTTAGCCCTTTCCTTGAAAGAGAGGTGATGTCGATGTCGTTGGTTCATATCCGACAGGTTGGATCAGAAAATGCCAAGGCGCAACAGAATAATGCATTCATTGATAACGAATTCAATCCAGAATAACATAGTGATAACGCATTTAATCCAGAATAACGACTTCAATCCACCTGCAAGATGTGAAAATTATAAAAACAAACAGGTTATTACTTATATGAAAAAAAGAAGGTCCCTCTCAACCATGATGCATTACATTCAATTGTATGTTTTGACCAGTTCTGATGTATGTGTTCCATTTTTCCTCCGTTGCCAAATATTTTAGTATCCGTTTAACCTAATATCCCTATACTCATTCTGCCACTGCAACCTACCAGGTTGTCATTTCTGTCACCTCTGCTCCATAATCAATCCTTTTTCATGCGTTACCATTTGAACTGGTCCGTGCATTTTCTTGTTGATACAAGTATGTGTTCTCTAAACTTCTTAAGTCTCTTTATGCTGTGGAAATATTGTTTCTTTTCTTTAGATCATTCATTTTTCCTTCATATGTTTTTTTTTCATAATTGTCCATCCATCCCCATAGTTATCTGATAACATTAACAGAGGGAGATGGAACTAAAATCTATGTCAATTGTGTTGCTTTTCGGAATCCAGTCAATGATGATATTGTTGAGGCCTATTGAATTACTCCAAATTCTTTTGTGGACAAATGTATCTGCCTAGTTTCACATTCACCTAGTTTTCGTGTCCTTCGAGAAGTGACAGAGGAACTGTTCCTTTTATGTTTCTCACCTTTTGGTTGCAACAAACTAATATGAGGAATTGTGATGCATTTGGTTCTTAACGTTCCTCGGCAAATGCTTTGAATTTTTCTTTCATTGTTTGTATTTTCTACATTGATTTTATTAACTGTGGCTTACGTTTAGTTCTATATTTTCTCCCTGTTATTTTTGTTCATTTTCTTCAAGGATATACACACAACATTGTGTCAAAAGATTCTTCTTCCTGATATAAAGAGAATGGCCTCTGCCTACATTTAATGCTATTTCCTTTTCTGCATTAAAAGGTTTAATCATTCTGATCATGGACTCATGTAAATAAATTGTTGATTTGTTTGAATATAGAGATGAGATCTTGATGAGTTGATTCTACGCTTATGTCCCTATGAGCATGTGAATTTCCATATGATAAAAAAAAGAGATATTTAGTTCAATCATGTTGTTGAAGGCATTCCAGATATTTCTTCTTTTGATGATAGATCCATCTTACTTTCTCAAGCATTCACAATTTGCATGCATGAGAAAAAAACTATAGCATTCAAATCTTTGCACTTATACTGCAATGCTGAAGGATTTAGAAATATCCTAGTGATGCATTAAAATATTGCAATGTATCTTACACAATGACTTTATGATTGTAGACCCATTTTCATAATTTTCTTCAGTAGCATACTTTTGCAATCATAAAAGGATCTATGCATGAAATGATCATTTACACCAATATGTATTTGATCATATACTAAGATAGATTTATTCATATATAACTTGTAAATAATGTGGTTTAGATGTCAATCTCATGACGCTTCATGATGAAGACTTATAGAAACTTGACATAAAAATGTATAGGATCTGCTCCTCGAGACTTGATGGTAGAACCCCTTTTTCTTTTCTTTTTCACATATATATGCTTGAAGGTATCTCATTTTTTCTTTATTCATAGTTTAAATATCAATTAAAAACATGAGTTTCATAAAATAAATTGATACATCCCATATACATGCTTGGATTTATGAGAAGATGAAGAATTAAAAAAAAAAATCTGATGATGCCAATATAAGGTTCAATGAGCTAGACTCATCTTCAACATGTTTAGGCTAGATAAGTAAATGTATAACATGGCTATGTTCATTAGAATATTTACTTACATTCTTATATACAAGATATGTACATTTTCATAAAACTTTATTTTAAAGAATGCACCTTTGCGTTATGAACCTGATTGAAGTTTCTTTGCTCATGAGGAAGATGACTTGATCTCACAATTTGATGGTATTCCTTTGTTCTTGCTGCTTCTTGACTACTTCAAATTCTTGACATAATCATATGCTTCTTGTTCCTATTCTTTAGTCCTTCCTTCTCCTGTGATCTCCCCCTTAGATTGTGCACTCAATTTCATATTCTCTATAATATTTTAGGTTCTCCTTTTGAGGCACATTAGTGAAAAGAATTTGCAGGAACTATTCCTAACTTGTTTCTTAGATATTCAAATGGTTCTCTAGCAAGAGGATTGGTTAATATATCTACTATTTGTTATTTTGTGTATATGTACTCCATCTTCACTATTTGTTCAACCACCTTCTCTATGAGAAAGTGGTACTTTATAGGGATATGTTTAGTATTTGAACGAAGCACAATATTTTTTGAAATGCTTATTGCACTTGTATTGTCACATTTGATAGATATAGGTTCTGTTATCACCAAAATAGGACCCTGATAGGCTGCTGATCAGACTATCTCAGTGTAACTATTTCAAACCAATCTTTTAGCTAAGGCTTAGCCTCCTTAGCCTGAGAGGGCTCTCTCAAAGGGTTAATGATATTGATTAAAGATATGGATAGATGGCTAACTCTATGGTTTGGATTTTATATGTTTGTAGATTGGAAGATGGAGACTTGCTACCATTGGGCTATGGAGTCAGTGACAGAGATAAGGACAACAAATAGCTCTTCTTATAAAACTGAGGCTTGTATATACTTCAATGAAAGAGTGACACATTCAAGAAAGTCTCAATTACTTGAAGTTCATAGGAGTCAGAGCATGTGGGCATGAATTCTGAGTAATGATACATCAAGGTATTCAAAAGGAAAGAATTTAAAGTGATAGATCATAGTTTAATACCTAAAGGAAGTCAGGGCATTCAGCATTTAAACATTCAGAACATAAACTCATATGGGACCACACAGTTTATAAATGTATACAGGAAGTTAGAGCACATTCAGTGAATTCTGAGTGATTATACATCCATACCACTGTAAGAATTAAGGAAAGGACAACATCACATATTCTGAACATAAAAAATCCTTCATGAATCCTGAGTAATAAGCATTAAGACTATGGAAGTAAAGCATTTCAAAGATAAAAGATGAAGCTCACTGAAGTACACTAAGAATCTCAGCTTCAGAAAAGTCCAACTGCTTCTGTATATATCAATCCCTGCATAGCATTTACAAAAGTAGTCTTTTTCTCTAACATTTTCCAACCCTTTGTACATCAGCTCTTCTGCTATATATAGAGCTCTTTACACAACTTAGATTCCTCTTCTAGGATGAGGAAAATTCGAATTCTACCTAACCTGACACCTAATGACACTCAAAACTAACTATTAAATGCAAATGACACCTAACTAGCAGTCCTAGAGACCTAATACAACTAGGAGTGTATCTCCTTATCATGATTACAACAACCTTATCTAAGCATTAAACACTCCTTTTGACACACAAAACTCCATGAAGTCGAATTTGATGAAGCCCATAACCTTCCAGCTGGCCCTTGATGATTCATCCTTTTGGTGTTCCTAGAAACTAGGAGATTGTCCCTTGCTCTGTTCTGGCTGAAAAATAAGTCTTGGGACAGAGCTCATAACTTCTCGTACAAAATGTATTTGGAAAAACTGAAGGAGGCTTTTGTGAACCAATCCATGCTGAACAAAAACCTCTTTTTGTTTTTTGAAATACTACTCCAGCTGCCCAGAATCGATCCTTGAAGAAGATGTGTAAAACAGGAAATTTTGATTTTTTGAAAAACTGCACCTACAGCAGTTTCGTAGCGCAAGTTTAGTCATTCATTTCTCTCAAATCATAATGGATTTGAAGAAAGTGGAAGAGGTTTTTGTATTTCAGTATCTTATGAATGAAAACCTCTTTCACATTTTAGAGATAAGCTTTCAAATGCTCAGAAATGCTTCTAGAAGTTGACTAGTAAAAACAGGGAAACAAAACTCCTCCTTTTTTTATTTTGGTCTCCACAAGGATCTTCTTTGATTACACAAAAATGTATTGAAGTGCCATGTTCTTCATGTGCTGTAGACCTTGTCCATGCACCTGTGTGAAGATAAAACCTCTTTAATGCTGCCTGAAGGATAATGAACAATACTAGCTGTGATCACTTTTATAACAAATGGTTTATGATTCATATATGCTTTTCCTTTGCCTGTTTTTCCCTTGCTGGATATTTGTATTGTGTAAATGACCCTTCTTTAGAAACTCTCTTTCAAAAAGGTTTCCCTTTTGTCCCTCAAAATTGGTCAACTATATCAAAATATGCAGCTACAGCAGTTTCGTAGCGCGCTACGAAACTGCTGTGCATTAGGCATTATCTTCAGCAGTTTCGTAGCACGCTACGAAACTCCTGTGCAATCATGAAAACACAGCTTAATGCCAAAATTCGACTGTCTTGAGTTTCTTTATCCTGGAATGTCCCTTTCATCTGTCCTAAAGTTGTTCAAAACTGAATGCAGAGGCATCATTCTTCAAGGAAAAATTCAACAAGGTAAATCATCAAAATTTGAGGACTTAACCTTACTTGCTACGTGACTTTCCTTAGTTAAGGAAACCTTTCCCACTGGCTTAGCTGTGTCTTCAGATCTTCGATTTGCCTTTTCAATTGCATGTTTCCTTGCACTTTCCTTGAATTGGGCAATCTCAAGGTTGGTAGACATCAATTTCCTTTTTGACTTCCTCAAAGCTACATTCTTCTTCTTGAGTGCTAACTGCCTTGCTTGAATTGAAATGGAGAACTCTGATCTATGCTGACCCTGAGCTTGCCAAGTGCTTCTTATGCATGAAAGGAACACGAAAGTGACCAAGACCAATTCTTCCTCACCTTACCCCTTTTCTTTGAAATTTGTTTAGTGATAACAGTGGCTCCACTTGGGATAGTGTGCCCTTGTGGTACACTAAGAACCTGCAGTTCCAACGATCTCATGATAAACAAAAATTTATTTGACAAACATCTCCTTTAAGTTTCTTGGGCCTTCACCTCGGGCTTAAGCTTGATGATCACTGTAGGAGAAAGAAGTCTATATCTACTGAAAAAATGCTCAGTCAACCTTGAGCTTATTTGCATTTTCCTACCTACCTACCCTATCAGCTGCAATCTCCACTTGTAGCTCAAGCAACATGATATTTCCAATAAAGCCAATCAATTGTCTTTTCTGATATTGGAGGCTCTTGATTGCATTCAACCTCAAAATAACCATGGTAGTGAGATGACCAAATCAACCTATAATGTATATGATCTTCATAATGCAAATGAAATTGAAATACTGATGTGCAAAACTTTGCCATGTATTCATTTATAGGGTCAAAGAAAACATGGTTATTTTGATAATCATCATAACATTCTATCTCTTTAGACAACTGATCCTTAGCCACACAAAATTCCTTTGATGTGCTATCCAACTGCCTTTCTGCATGATTCTCATAGACAATGTAATTTTCCTCACTATTGTGATCATTATTTGAAGTAAGCTGCTGCAAGGAATTACAAAATTGAACAACCTTTTCCTCTGCCTGAGGGCTATAAAAGCTATTTTCCAGTACTTCTTCTTGCTGTTTGCAATCAATTTCATACTCATAATGATCTGAAGCCTGACAAATCTGCTGCATCTCTACATCAATCTCAGAGGATGTAATATGATTTTCATAAGTAAACCCCTGCTGATCTTCATGTTGCATTTCATGAGATGTTATACTTTCTTCTTGGTGTTGAAATGCATTGTTATGAAGAGCCTCTAAAATTTCTTCATCCATAAATTCATCATCATCATAACAATCCTCCAAGTACTGAATAAGACTTAAAGAATGTCTACAGCAATCTTTGAGCAACAATAAGGAAGGATGACATTCTTTATACATCTCATAGAATTCATCATGAAAATTAGCAAGCGAATATATTGAACCATTTTCCAAACCTTTATACCAAGACCATGCCTTTCCTTCTAAAGTGGTCATAAACATCTTCATGAGACAATCTTCAGGGAAATGAACCTTAAGACTACGTACATGCATATGGAACCTAACCAAATGAAGAGCAGCATTGTCTTTCTTTTCATCTTTGAATATCGGAAGATCCTCTAACCAATCAACCTTTGGCATAGGATTTGGAAAACCAGGGATATGAGACCGATTCATAGGAGCATACCTGGCATTCATTCTCGCAATGGAATTCATCTTGAAACTTCATCAAGCTACTGATCTTCTAGCAGTGGAGTCACCTTCCAATTTCTTATTCGATGTGTGGAGTCGCCAAGGTAGTTTTGCAGCCTCAAAAACCTTCTGAGCTCCTGCTACCTTCAGAAGTTCAACTTCATGATTTTGGGAATGAATAATTTTCAGGCTCCTGGCAGACGCACCAAAATGTTATCTCAAAATCAGATCCTGATAGGCTGCTAGTCAGGTTGACTCTAAGTAACTATTTCAACCTACTTTAGGCTGAGGCTTAGCCTCCTTAGCCTGAGAGGGCTCTCTCAAAGGGTTAATGATATTGATTAAAGATATGGATAGATGGATAACTCTATGGTTTGGATTTTATATGTTTGTAGATTGGAAGATGGAGACTTGCTACCATTGGGCTATGGAGTCAGTGACAGAGATAAGGACAACAAATAGCTCTTCTTATAAAACTGAGGCTTGTATATACTTCAATGAAAGAGTGACACATTCAAGAAAGTCTCAATTACTTGAAGTTCATAGGAGTCAGAGCATGTGGGCATGAATTCTGAGTAATGATACATCAAGGTATTCAAAAGGAAAGAATTTAAAGTGATAGATCATAGTTTAATACCTAAAGGAAGTAAGGGCATTCAGCATTTAAACATTCAGAACATAAACTCATATGGGACCACACAATTTATAAATGTATACAGGAAGTCAGAGCACATTCAGTGAATTCTGAGTGATTATACATCCATACCACTGTAAGAATTAAGGAAAGGACAACATCACATATTCTGAACATAAAAAATCCTTCATGAATCCTGAGTAATAAGCATTAAGACTATGGAAGTAAAGCATTTCAAAGATAAAAGATGAAGCTCACTGAAGTACACTAAGAATCTCAGCTTCAGAAAAGTCCAACTGCTTCTGTATATATCAATCCCTGCATAGCATTTACAAAAGTAGTCTTTTTCTCTAACATTTTCCAACCCTTTGTACATCAGCTCTTCTGCTATATATAGAGCTCTTTACACAACTTAGATTCCTCTTCTAGGATGAGGAAAATTCGAATTCTACCTGACCTGACACCTAATGACACTCAAAACTAACTATTAAATGCAAATGACACCTAACTAGCAGTCCTAGAGACCTAATACAACTAGGAGTGTATCTCCTTATCATGATTACAACAACCTTATATAAGCATTAAACACTCCTTTTGACACACAAAACTCCATGAAGTCGAATTTGATGAAGCCCATAACCTTCCAGCTGGCCCTTGATGACTCATCCTTTTGGTGTTCCTAGAAACTAGGAGACTATCCCTTGCTCTGTTCTGGCTGAAAAATAGGTCTTGGGACAGAGCTCATAACTTCTCGTAAAAAATGTATTTAGAAAAACTGAAGGAGGCTTTTGTGAACCAATCCATGCGGAACATAAACCTCTTTTGGTTTTTTGAAATACTACTCCAGTTGCCCAGAATTAATCCTTGAAGAAGATGTGTAAAACAGGAAATTTTGATTTTTTGAAAAACTGCACCTACAACAGTTTCGTAGCGCAAGTTTAGTCATTCATTTCTCTCAAATCATAATGGATTTGAAGAAAGTGGAATAGGTTTTTGTATTTCAATATCTTATGAATGAAAACCTCTTTCACATTTTAGAGATAAGCTTTCAAATGCTCAGAAACACTTCTAGAAGTTGACTAGTAAAAACAGGGAAACAAAACTCCTCATTTTTTTATTTTGGTCTCCACAAGGATCTTCTTTGATTACACAAAAATGTATTGAAGTGCCATGTTCTTCATGTGCTGTAGACCTTGTCCATGCACCCGTGTGAAGATAAAACCTCTTTAATGCTGCCTGAAGGATAATGAACAATACTAGCTGTGATCACTTTTATAACAAATGGTTTATGATTCATATATGCTTTTCCTTTGCCTGTTTTTCCCTTGCTGGATATTTTTATTGTGTAAATGACCCTTCTTTAGAAACTCTCTTTCAAAAAGGTTTCCCTTTTGTCCCTCAAAATTGGTCAACTATATCAAAATATGCAGCTACAACAGTTTCGTAGCGCGCTACGAAACTGCTGTGCATTAGGCATTATCTTCAGTAGTTTCGTAGCACGCTACGAAACTCCTGTGCAATCATGAAAACACAGCTTAATGCCAAAATTCGACTGTCTTGAGTTTCTTTATCCTGGAATGTCCCTTTCATCTGTCCTAAAGTTGTTCAAAACTGAATGCAGAGGCATCATTCTTCAAGGAAAAATTCAACAAGGTAAATCATCAAAATTTGAGGACTTAACCTTACTTGCTACGTGACTTTCCTTAGTTAATGAAACCTTTCCCACTGGCTTAGCTGTGTCTTCAGATCTTCAATTTGCCTTTTCAATTGCATGTTTCCTTGCACTTTCCTTGAATTGGGCAATCTCAAGGTTGGTAGACATCAATTTCCTTTTTGACTTCCTCAAAGCTACATTCTTCTTCTTGAGTGCTAACTGCCTTGCTTGAATTGAAATGGAGAACTCTGATCTATGCTGACCCTGAGCTTGCCAAGTGCTTCTTATGCATGAAAGGAACATGAAAGTGACCAGGACCAATTTTTCCTCACCGTACCCCTTTTCTTTGAAATTTGTTTAGTGATAACAGGTTCACTGAAATTTACCTTCATATCTTGTAGTGTTTGTTTCATCCACAATACTTGTGTGCAATAAGCTGCAGCTGCTATGTATTCAAATTATGTTGTAGATAGAGAAGTTGATGACCGTTTCTTGCTTAACCATCCAACCAAAGACTCCCCTAGGTAGAATGCACAACCACTTGTACTTTTTATGTCATCCACACAACTGCCCCAATCCGCATCTGTGTATGTTGTCAATGCAAATTCCTTACCTTTTGGATACCGTAGTCCGTAGTCTGTAGTACCTTTCAAATATCTGATTGTCCTCTTTGTTGCTAATAGATGAATTTTTTTAGGTGCTAATTGGTATCTTGCCACTAATCCAACCGCTAACATTATATATCGTCTAGAAGTTGTTAGGTATAATAGGCTTCCTATCATAGATCTGCAATTTGCTTTATCCACATCAGGTGATTCATCATCTGTGCATAACTTGCATCTAGTTGCCATGGGGGTTGAGACAAGTTTACAGTCTTCCATTTGGAACTTTTTCAACATATCTCTTAGGTATTTCTCTTGAGAAATGAATATGCCTCCTGAATTTTGTAGGATTTGCAGCCCTACGTAAAAGGTAAGTTCTCCAATCATTGACATATTGAACTCAGACTTCATCTCTTCAACAAACCATTTTAATAGATGATGTTATTGCTTCCAAACATGATATCATCCACATACACAACCACAATTAGTAATTCATATCCATCAACCTTTATGTACAAATTATTATCAGCTCCTCCTCTCTTGAAACCTTGTTTTTGAAGGTACTTGTCCAGTCTAGAGTACCATGCTCGTGGTGCTTGTTTAAGACCATACAATGCCTTATTTAACATACAAACATAATTAGGCTTATCTGATAGTATAAATCCTTCAATTTGTTCCATATAGACTTATTCCTTAAGTCATTCGTTTAGAAAAGTAGACTTTACATCCATTTGGTACACTTTGAAACCATTGTAACAAGAAAAGGCCAAAAACATCCTCATTGCCTCCAATCGTGCAACTGGTGCAAAATTTTCTTCATAATCAAGACCTTCTACTTGTGAGTAACCCTTGCATACTAGTCTGGCTTTGTTTCTAATAATTTGACCTTGTTCATTCATTTTGTTTTTGAATACCCATTTTGTGCCAATGTCATTCTTCCCAATCGGTCTTGATGTTAGTTCCTAGGTATTGTTCTTTTCAATTTGGTCTAACTCCTCATTCATAACTTCTATCTAGTTCTTGTCTTTGCTTGCTTCACCAAAGTTCTTTTGTTCAATTTGTGACAACATAGCAATATGAATTTGGTATGATTTTTCTGCTAGTTGCCTCCTTGTTTATACTCTTCACTTTTATCTCCAACAATTTGACTTTCAAGATGATCCTTTTGAGTATGTCTTGAGGGTCCTTTTGAATGAGTCTCTATATCTTCTAAGTATCCATCTTATACTTCATTTTATTTATTTTCATGATGGTGATGATCTAGAGAATTAATAAAACATCTGATTTTGTTCTTATCAGGTATCTCTTCATCAAAATTTACATCTATGCAATCCACAATCTTATGAAATATTTTATTATAGCACCTATATCCCTTAATTTTTTATGAATATCCAAAAAATATTCCTTCATCTGATCGAACATCAAACTTCCCTAGCTATTTATCATTATTTTTGATATAGAATTTACTCCCAAATACTTTAAAATGCTTGATTAATGTTGGCTTCTCGTGCCACAACTCAAAAGGTGTCTTATCACAGTTTGGTCTAAGATGTGACTTATTGACAATATGTACTGTTGTATGTATCACTTTTTCCTAATATGTTTGAGGAATGTTTCTTTCTTGCATCATGGTTGTGGCCATTTGTTGAACATATTTGTTTTGTCTCTCTGCAACTCCATTTTGTTGAGGTGTGTCTGCAATAATATACTGCCATTTTATGCCAAGTTCATTACACAGGTCTGCAAACTCATCTAAGGTAAATTCACCTCCTCCGTCTGATCTTATGCACTTGATCTTGCACCCTGTTTGGTTTTCTACTAGTGCCTTGAATATTTTGAACTTCTCAAATGCTTCTGACTTATTTCTAAGAAATGCCACCCATGTTAGTTGTTGGTGCACTAAGATGACTACTAAAAGCAATCTTAATACCTAAATTAATCATCAACCTAGGGTAAGTCTGTTTATTTCAAGAGTGTTCAACATTGTCTATGCAAGTGAATTCAAAGGCTAATTCATAATGAAATGATTTAGAATCGTTGCAATGATTAATATCTAATTCTTGAAGTTCAATCCAAAACAATTCTGAAAGAAATATTTAAAGCAATTTCAAATCTACTTTAATCTATTATGCAAAGAATTGAATCAGAATGCAAGTAAAAGGAATCACTCTTAGAAAATCTAACTGGTATAGACAATAATTCGTTCAGCATGAAGGAAAGCTACAACAAATGAACAACAAGTAATTATTCAAACATCTCACGGAAAACAATCAACTATAAGCTTAATATCTCTAGTAACACTACTTCAGAATGAACAAAAATCGAATAATTAAATCAACCTAATCAATTTGGCAAAGATTAACACGTAGATGTAAAACACGGAAAGTTCTAAAATCCAGTTTGAACGACAAAATCAAATCATGATAATCGATACTCACAACACTTTGAATAATTCTAATTCATGAACAAACAATAATGAACAATTATAATAATAATAATAAATGAATATGACACAATTAAAGCAGTAAATCTCCTATCGACCGAGCCCAAAGTCTCTATAAGTCACTGCCGAAAGATACTCAGAATGTGATTATAAGTAAAACACAGTCTTCTTCATTAACCTTGATAATAGAGTTACAACGTCACAGTAATGAAAGTACTCTGTGTCCAAAAATGAATAATTACAATCTTGAAATTTCTAACTAGCTGTTCATTTCACTGGGTGTCTTTATATAACCTTGGAAAGATAAATGGATAAAAGCGAATCCTTAGGATTAAGAGATCCTGAGGATTTCGCAACCGACAATCTAATTTCATCACATAATAGAATTAATCCTCCTGGTCTTCCGATGTCCTTTGTAATCGAGACGTTGTCCTTTTCCTTTCTTGGTCATTGATGTTCTATCGTTTGAACAACAATAGTTCAATTCATGTTCTTGCATCTAAAGATAGCAAAAGTTAGTTTTTCATGCCCAAATTTACCCAATTTGTTAATGGTCGGTTTTATCCAGCTTTTACAATTGTTTCCTCAATATTTATTCCTAAAACGAGGATAAACACATAAAGATGAATGATAAATTAAGCTAATATGAGGATAAAACATACCTTTTCCACGGCCCAACATACTCCCCTGCTTACCTTTTTGCATGTTCTCATGCAATAAGATGATTGAGGTGCAGTTGTGTCAAGGAATAAGCAGGATAAACTTCTTCCTTATATAGCCTAAAACTGTTTTTATGTTTAAGTATTGCAAAAGCCTAGTTTACCCAGTAATCTAGAAAATTATAATCATTGTAATACCCATCAGGAGGGTACCAGATAATCAGACATCTGTAATGACACCCTATCCAGTCAAGGCCCATGCTTAAGACCATATTGTTGTATCTGTGTAGGTGAGTAGAGGCAACTTTGAAATTTCTATACCCAAATGGCTCCCTGTTTCTGACATTGTTAGAGGAAGCTTCCCATCTTTGTCTTGATGCTGAAAAAGCTTCCTCCTTAATTTCCTGAAAGTATTCCTTTCCTGCCTATATGATGTCTGTATGGAGTGGTCCTAATTGAGCCACGACTCCTATTCGTTTCATGAACTGTTTATGCTGGACAGAAAGATGTAGGGGTTTTGTGGGTTCTCCCCTAACCCATAAGTCTATACCATATTCCCTTTTTTGAAAAGTGTTATAGGCTTTAGCCCATTTGATCTGATTGGTGGCAAAAGAAAGAAAAGCTTGAAATTGAATATCCCCAATGAAGGGGCTAGGATTACTATCTAGTTCGTCCTCCAAGAAAAAATTGTGCATGTATAACTCACATAAAAGGCGTTGTACCTGTTCATTTTGTTCCTTGAAACATTTGACAAAGTCTGGAGTGGTCTTGAATTCCGTTGACTTACCAGCCTTGACGGATTTAACTTTCAGTAAGAGGTATCTTTCTAACAAGAATAGTGCATAATTGGTGGCAAGTGATCGACAAGACAAAGCATCAGAGTAGAGAGAACAAATAGTTTCAATTTTCTCCTTGGCCTTATGCAACTTGGCTTGTTCTTTTTCTACTTTCTTCTGCTCATCTTTGAAATTGGCGAAAGTCTCATCTTCTGTTATAGTAAGTGCCTCGAATTTCTTCCGCAATTCCTGGTGTACTTGTAACAACACTACTTCTTCCTTATGTCGAGCCAACTCCTACTGAGTCTTGGCTAGTTCATTTTGCAATTTTATGATAACAACTTCCCTTACCAGAGGAACGTAGTGAGGTGTTTCCTTTGTCTATGTTTTATCATCCTGTGTTATCATTGAATCAGTTTGAACAACAACTTCAACTGTTCCTTGGGGCATACAACAGTATTCTTGAGTTTTCTCCTTAGAATTGGTTTGGACAACAACATTTGTAGTGGGGAAGTTTGTTTGGGTTTCCATTGAGAAAACGCAAGGACCTTCAGTATGAATCTCACTATTATTCAAAGGACATTGCTCTGTTTGGGTCCCTTTTGAGCAAACACAAGGACTCTCAGTCTAGGCTTCAATATCCTCCAAAGAGAAGTGTTCTGTTTGGGTCCCTACAGTTTCCAATTCCACCTTCAATTTCCAGACCCTAACTGCTTCCTTTAACCATTCTCTCAGTTGCTTAACTATTTTCTTCTGCTTCCTATACTTCTTAAGCAGCTTCCTCAATCTATCCTTATACATTTTCTTCGTCGTGGGGTTTTTGATCGGCGGTGGCACAATTGTGTTTATTTCAGGTTCAGGTGGAGCTGTGCCAATATCAGGATGAGGTTCCAATGGAACCGTGTCTCCCGATGGATTCTCGTCTTCTAAGTCTTTTTCTTCATAGGCTTCTCTCTCAGGAGACTCCAATGGAATAGTGTCTCTTGAGTGATTATCATTTTCAGGGTCTTCTTCTGTATGGGCCTCGTCCTCTGGGGACTTCATTAAGATAGTATCCCCTGGTTGATTTTCATCCTCTAGGGTTTCTTCTGTAGGGTTTTCCTTCGCTAGGGGTTCCAATGGAACAATAACCTCTATTTGATTTCCATCCCCGAGGGTTTCCTCTGCATGGGCCTCTTTCTCAAGGGGCTCATTCATAGAGGGAACTGGTTCCCTCTGACCCTCCAAATTATCAGCAAATGGAAAAGTTTTAGCATGGCCAAAACTGCCGGCAGAGGCAGACTAGTTAAGGGCATGATTTTTCCCTTCAGAGTTTCCAGACAACTCCCTTTCCTCACAAAATGTCCCCATATTCTCCAATACTCGGGCCACTTCTTCCTCATATTCCTGCAAAAAGTCATCTTGTGGACTTGGAGAGGGCATGTGAGACGACCCTGCTTCTTCTATTGGAATTGGGGTGTGCTGCTGTGATTTGATCCTCGCAGAGCATCTATGCTTTATTAGGCCCGAGGAAAAATCATGATTCCTTCTTTTTCTTATCCTTTTCGGAGCTGTTACTCTTATCCCTACTGTTTAGTCTCTGGGTTTTCTTCTGGCGGGGCCAAAGTAGGATTTACAAGGTTATCCTAGGTCAATTTCTGTTGGGCCAGTCCATGAATGATGATTAATTTAATCAGCCCATGATGGCTGATGACAAAATGTGGGTCCTTAACCTTTCTGACCTGACTAGAAACGTCATGCAATAAAGAATTTAAATAAAATGGCAAATTAACTGTAATTTTCTGCTTCAGAATAGCTAACAGTTTGAGTTGTTGAGGTTTTACCACATCCTGACATCCATCACAAGTGATATACCTTTGAACAATGGTCTCCAATTCCTGCCATGGTTGCCTTAAAGCTATAGGGTGAATCCCTTTTCCTTTGCGTACCAATTGTTCATCTAGGTCTTGGAATACTGTGACTGTGTCTTGCAGAAGAACATGCTTATCCGTCCATCTCGTGCCTTCTGCTGTAAGTCCAGAGACTTCAATTATAACTACTTCAGAAACTGTTATGTTTCTTCCTTTCACCATCGTGCGTCCATTCTATAGATTCTGCAAAAATTCAAGTGTTATTTCCTCATGGAATCCCTGTAATTTGGTCAGGTATTGAAGCCAGCCAACGCACTCAATAATTTCATGAGCCTGTTCTGATACTTGGAGTACTGTAGGTTCACTGTGGATGGATTTTCCTCCCATGGTTGTTGTTTCTCAGTGACTGGTTCACTTGCAATTTTGCATGTACTCTTTTCACAATTTCACAGTTTGTAACAATAGCGTAAAGCATATACAAATCGTTAAAGTTGTTAACAACGCAGTGATGTTGTTTTAGAGTTAATATCAAAGGCAATTATGTTGTTTGTCTCATCAGCAGTTTTTGGCGCAACTTAATAATTAATTCGCATGCTATCCATAATGCTTACCTTCCCCCCTCCAATCAGAAAATAATTTAATAATTATTACACACACGCATTCATAATGCAATCCTTCCCCCCTTCAATCAGAAAGCAGTTTAATAATCATTGCACATGTTATTCATCACGCAGACCGTCCCTCCTCCAATCAGAAAAGGGAATCCACGCCTGGAAAGCATGGGAAAAACGGAAAGGGCATCGGGAAGTCATAAATGCAGCCGAACAACAATCAAAGTGGCATAAATACGACAAAAACAGTCAGAGCAGTACATGTCAAAAGATTTGAAATGCCCGTAAAAGGAATAAAACAAAAATTAGATCATTATGTGAAGAGATATTTACCTTAGGTGGAAAATGTGACGACGCATGACCGATGATAAATGTTAATGATTGTTGGTATCGATTTATCAGACAATAATGATATAATGCATATAAAGATATAGTTTACCATGCATGTTGGTTAATTTAGTTATAAATGTTGTTCAAATGGTAAATTCACCTTTAGAAATGAATCAATAGGGGATAATAGGATAAGGAATATTTGGCAATGTAACATAGCACTTCAATACCACAAGCAGAGCCACTACTGCCAGCAAGCGTTCATAGCCTCGACAGGGTTGCTTTTTAACCCCAAAAATGAGCCAGGGTCCTCCTTTTTAGTTTTAGATGATGTTCCTTTTCATTGATATAAGGACACCACTATGCTGGCATGGTAACTAGATAATCATAGTGCCATTCACCAAGATATAACAAAGTGATCAGGTTGGCTCGTGATGAGACCTCCTGTCCTTCTGACAGTTTTAACTATCAAGAAGGTCATTACCCTGGTGTGGTGGCCATAATGGAATGTCACTTGTTACATCCTTATGATCATGGTAGGTTGGCTCGTGATGAGACCCCCTATCCTCTTTAAGAATATGTGTGTTGCATTTTCATATTTTTATTGTAAAGGGAGGGAGGCTCATTTACTCCTTAAGAGTCAGGGATGGCATGAGAAGTAAAAAAATGCCAATGAAAGTTATGCTTTTATCCCTATATCATCATACCAAAGGGAATTATCAATTGAAAGTGTGAAAGATAAACCAGCATGGTATTAAGATAGTAAATCATTTTATGATGTATCCAAAGAGAATATATCCAACCAGTCATTATATAGATGAACAAGGTCAGTTTCGCAATAAAGATGACCATCAAAGGTTTTACAAGTCATAACGGTATTAATATTACTATTTTTCTTTTATCTTAGGTACAAATTCCAAATCCAAACGAATGGTTTTACTAAGAAGATATGGAAGAAGAAAAATTGCAAAAAGAATGACCGATGATGGAAGAGAAAAAATAAATCACAGTTGTTCGTTCTACCGAACAACCACTGTTAAATTGATTGAAAAACAAATATTCAATTGATTGAACAAAAACTATTCAATTGATTGAACAACAAACACACAAAAAGAAATCGGTGTTGTTCAATTGATTGAACAACAACTGTTCAATTGATTGAACAACAGCTGTTCAATTGATTGAACAACAAAACACACAAAAAGAAATCGGTGTTGTTCAATTGATTGAACAACAAAATACACAAAAATAAATTAGTGTTGTTCAATTGATTGAACAAAAAATGTTCAATTGATTGAACAACAAAACACACAAAAAGAAATCGGTGATGTTCAATTGATTGAACAACAAAACACACAAAAAGAAATCGGTGCTATTCAATTGATTGAACAATAGATGTTCAATTGATTGAACAACAACTGAACAACAAAACACACAAAAAGAAGTCGGTGCTGTCCAATTGATTGGACAACAAAACACACAAAAAGAAAAAGAAAATTGGAGTTGTTCAGCTGTTCAATTGATTGAACAACAAAATACACAAAAAGGAAAAATTGGAGCTATCCAATTGATTGAACGACAATTGTTCAATTGATTGAACAACAATTATTAAACACACCCAAAAAAACAAGAGAAATCCTCGTATTTACATAGTGATGCCTAAACTAAATTGCAACCAACCGTAAAAAGAATACAACTGAAGAAAGAAATTTTTTTATGAAAGTAAAGTTGTTGGGTCATCACTCCCTACAACTAAAATTTGCATAGTGGGATCATCACGTACCTGTTGGCAAAAAGACTCTTTGGTGAGTGGTTTATGATAAAGACACACCCAATGTCCATTCACCCTGAAAGAATGGCCAGACTCATCAATGGTAGTCAGAGTGAGAGTGCCATTGTTGTGTACCTCTTGAATTTCATAAGGGCCAAGCCACCTTGTCTGTAACTTTCCCGGAAAGTCTTGGAATCTGGAATCATAGAGGAGCGCCCAATCTCCTTTCTGAAACGTCTTCTTTTTAATAAGACTGTCGTGCCACTTTTCCCTTTGCTGCTGAATAATTGCAGTGCATTGTAGAGCAAGTAGTCGAGCCTCATCCAATTCATTTATTTGTTGAATTCATTTAGTTTGGGCCTTCGTCAGATCCAATCCCACTTCTTGGGTTGTTATGAGAGTCTTTATTTCAAATTCAATAGGAAAGATAGGTTCTTTTCCAAATACAAGTTGGTACAGAGAATATCTAGTAGTATTTCGCCAAGTTGTATGATAGGCCCACAAGGCCTCTGGCAGTCTAGCAGCCCAGTCCCGCCGATGTGTTGAAACTATCTTGGTCAGAATTGCTTCGATGACCTTATTAGTGCTTTCAACCTGCTCGTTCACCTGCGGGTGATACGGGGAAGTGACTCTATGTGTGATGTGGTGGTTCCATAGAGTGGCTGTAATCTTATGTCCTACAAATTTCCCTCCTCCATCTGTTATCACTTCCCTAGGTAAACCATACCACACAAATAACCCAAAAAGGAAATTAATTACAACTTCTTCTGTAGCTCTTGGCAAATCTACTGTTTCTACCCACTTTGTTACATAGTTTGTAGCAACCAGTATGTAGGCTTTTTGGTTTGATGGCGGATGAAATGGGCCAATAAAATCCAATGCCCATCATTCGAAAGGTTCTATTACCAATTGGGGTTGCAGCGACATTTCATCAGATTGACTAGGACGACCCATCCTTTGGCAGTTATCACAAGCCTAGACATATTTCTTAGCGTCTTTAAAAATAGTGGGCCAATAATAGCCCATCTGTAGTACCTTATGCCCAGTTCTGCGATCTGTGAAGTGTCCTCCGTAGGGCTCATCATGGACAATCCGTTTCCTTTCCCTTGCTGTCAAGTGTCTGGGAAGCTTTCCTACCGCTAGATAGTTTGCTACATCTGCATACCATGATGTTTTAACTGCTATGGCAAAAAAATGTTCGTCTGGAAACTGGTCATCTACTGCCAATGAATCATTTATATTTGAAACCTGAGATAGAAAATCTGTGAATGGGTTTTCCTTCCCTGGACGGTCTTTAATGGTGATATCAAACTCCTGCAAAAGTAACAACCAACGAGTCACTCGACCATTTGTAATGGGTTTGTTAGCTAATTATCTAATGGTGGAATGATCAGTATATAGAAAAACTTGATAGCCAGTTATATAATGTCTAAATTTGTTTATGGCATAAATGACAGCTAAGAATTCCTTTTCTGTTACTGTATAATTAAGTTCAACAGCAGTAAGATTTTTGCTGATATAATAAATAGCATAAGGCTTTTTGTCCTCCTCTTGGCCAAGGACAACACCTATTGCTGCATCTGACGTGTCCGTAGAGATGTGAAAGGGCAGCTCCCAGTTGGGTCCATGCAATACTAGTGCCGTCGAAACTAATTTCTTCAAATCTGTAAAAGCTGTGTCACATTTATCAAACCATTTAAAGTCAACATTTCCTGTTAAAGCATACAAAGGCGCAACAATTTGTGATTTTTTTTTATAAACCTGTGATAATAACCTACATATCCAAGGAAGCTACGTACCTCTGTCTAAGTACAGGGTGTAGGTAGTAGGAGAATTACCTGTATCTTTGCTGGATCTACCTATATCCCAACTCTAGAAATGTAGTGTCCTAGGATTACGCCTTCTGTCATCATCATGTGACACTTGACATTGCTTAAACATAGCCTGGTGTCAATGCATCATTCCAAGACCTTCTCTAATGTATGTAGTGCTTGATCAAAGTCGTCCCCATATGAGGTAAAGTCATCCATGTAAACTTCAAGTCCTTCATTTATCAGATTAGCAAAAATACTGAGTATGGCCCTTTGAAACGTAGTTGGGGCATTGCATAAGCCAAATAGTAACACTCTGTAAGCGAATGTACCCCATAGGCAGGTAAAGGTGGTTTTGTCTTGGTCTTCAGGGGTGATTTGGATCTGATTATAGCCACTGAAGCCATCCAGAAAGGAAAATAATTGTTTTCCTGCCAGTGTATCAAGGACTTGATCAATAAATGGAAGAGGGAAGTGATCTTTTTATGTGGCCTTGTTCAATTCTTGATAATCCACACAGATGCACCACTTCCTATTTTTCTTGGGAACAACCTCCAGCAGAGAGATCCACTTACTATCCGAAATGGGATAAATGAAATTCACACCCGGAAACTTTTGTAGCTCTTCTTTTACAATATCTTTGAGATGCGGATTCAATCTACGCTGAGGTTGCCAGATAGGACGAGCATCCTTTTGAGTGTAGATATGATGCGTACATAACTGTGGGTCTATGCCATTCATGTATGGATAGTCCCAAGCAAAAGCCACTTTATATTTTTGCAGAACTTGTATGAGCTTTTGTTGTTGGTCACTGTCCCAACTATCATTAATGTTTAAAATATTGCCTGGTTCAATTTAAATAGGCTTGCTGTTATGAACGAAAGTTGTCTGGATATGCTGATCATCGATATCTTTCAAAGGGTCTTCCAAGGCTTCATTGTCAAGAATTGCTTTTAACATTTGAAACTTTACATTATTCGTAGTGGCTGGCTGATTGATAAAGTTATTGATTACATCATATTCAATCTGAGTCTTGAACTCAACTGCCTCTGCTATTGTAAGCAGTGAACAAATGCTTTCTTCTAGGTATGAGGGTGGTTGTTTATGTATTTTCACAATGGGTAGACTTGGTTTGGCAGGAGGATATAAAACAATAGTTTTTATAGTGTCCCCCTTAGCAATGGTCATGTTTCCCTCTCGGCAACCTATGTAAGCATCAACTGTTGCCAGCCAAGGTCGGCCCAAAATTAAAGGGTGCCCATCTAATCGACTTTTTGGGTTTATGACAAGAAAATCTACTGGGTACTCCCATGAATCAACAGAAACCGTAATATCCTATAAAGTTCCCTTTGGTCTTACCACCGAACGATCAACAAGTTCTAGCAGGGTGGTGGTTGGTTCCAGAGCTGTGATACCAAGTGTCTTACAGGTTTCTACTGTTAAGATGTTAATGGTTGCACCCAAGTCAACTAATGTGTTTGGAAAGGAGTGGCCATATATTTGGACTGTAACTATGGGATTCCCAGGATCTTCATATTTTATTGGTGTTTCCCTGCCCAAGAGCAAATCAGACAAGGTCCCTACAACATGAATAGTGGGTGGAGCTTTTACTTTCCTCACGGGTTTTTCACACATAGTTCTTTAATTGTTTTAGCATAAATAGGAATATCTTGGATGGCCTGGAGGAGAGGAATTTTAATGCAAATATTTTTCAGTTCCCCTACGAGATCAAAGTCTGGGTAAACAACTGGTTTAGGTATTGTTAATCTTTGAGGGGGAGAAGTAACTACGAGTTTTTCAGGATCTTTATGCTCAATCGTATCTTCTCCCTGTCTTATTTCTATGTTAGTCACAATTGATGGTGTATGTACAGGTGGGGTTTCTAACTCAATTGGTGGTTGGTCTCTATCTTCCTCAGGAGTGATAATGCATCCTGACCTTAGTCTAAGTTCATTGCATTCTTTTTGTTCAGTCTCATAGTCTGAGTTTTCAACAATTTGTATCAGCTGAACCGACCTGTTATTGGGGTTTGGATTCAGTTGAGCTGGTAGTTGGGGACGCAGAAGGGGCTGAGGATTTTGCTGTAATGGATATGGGGCTGATAATGTAGGTTGAGGTTGAGGACCTGTCCCCATAGGTGTATTAGTTATCCCTAGAGGTCACTGCCAATTCGGAGACAGTTCAAATTTTGTAAAGTAGAGGCAGGCCACTGGGATGGATATGGATTACTTTGCCAAAAAGGAGTAAAAGGAGAATTTGGCCAACCATTACTCGGAAAGGACGAAGTTGTCCAAGGTGACATAGGAAATGGTTGGGACTGCCAATTCCATGAAGGTGATTGACCTTGCCACGTTGCTCTGGAATTTTGCTGCTGATTAAATGATGAAGAAGGAAAGAACTAAGATGTATCTTGTGACATACTTGTGGGTCAGCCTTGCCACTTTCAACGCTGATTCATTGGGTATACAGGTTCTGTCTCTTCTTCTGCTTCTTTAAAAACTGCTTTCAGCCCTGGAAGTGATGGACACTGCTCAGTGGCATGGTCTTTGGTGCAGATGGCGCATGTCTGGACCATGTCTAATGGAAACTCCTGTTGGCTATGCTTCTTCTAAGGCTTGTTTTTGTTTGGCCTGTAGGACGTCTAACTGCATTGTAAGGGTGCCCAGGATTTCCATCTTGAAGTCCTCCAGGAGGTTACCAATTTCCATTCTTGTTACGCCTCCACCGTGCGGTTTGCTTCCTCTAGTCATAAGATCTCAGCTCCCTCACCCGGTGTGTGTGCTACCTCGTGAACACCTGATGCACAAATGAAATATTTCATCATAATCCTCTTGAGAAATGTCTCCCTTCCCCATCAAATTTAGAGTTTCTATCCATTCTTCTTTCATTCCTTTAATTAATATGGATTTCAGGACTTCTTTTGGTAATGTGGAGTGAGGGGATCTCTGCAAATTGTAGTGAAACCGTTTGACATATTCTTCTAGAGTTTCATTATCCTTTGCAGACATCTTAAAGATTTCATCTTTTAATTCCCTAGTCCTACAATAGTCCTGATATTTTGTGAGAAAAGAAGTTTTCATGTCATCCCAAGAGTTAATAGTGCGTCCGCCTAAACCCATGAACCACCTCAAAGCTGCTCCTTTTAGAGTAGAAGGGAACAACTTTACTTTTTGAGGATCGGTGGTGTAATCATATCCTCTGTAGAGGACATAAAACTCAAATAAGAAGGCATCTGGATCCTCTATGGTCATCCCATGAAAGGTTGGGAGGTTTTTCAAGGGAATAGCTTTCATCGGGGCATTGGCTACTGGGTCAACTATGGGGTATTCCAATGTCGAGGTCTGACCTTGAGGTTGATTCACCATTTGGTCGAAAATGTGCCAATATCCTTCAGGGACTTCAGGGGGTGCTATTTTAGTAAGTGGAGTATTCTCAATCCGAGATGGTTTTGCAGCACTGCCCAAATCTGGGATCACAAGAGATCCTAATTCAGACAACTGTGGCTCTGCCTTAGTAGTTCCACTAGTTTCTCCCTCTCCTTCTCTTAAATTGCATGATTTTCCCTCTTGTAAAGGATCAGAATGTAAATTTTCTGTAACTTGAAAGCTCTGTTCAGATCCTCCAATTTGGCTATGAATCTCAACGTAAGCTGCAGATGGTGAGCCTGCTGCTTGAGGGATTATAGTAGGGCCTTTTCAAAATATAGTCTGGGGTCCTACTGATGCCCGAGACTCTGCTTTTCTTATGATTTTGTCTATAAAAGTTGATCTCCCAAGGTTCACTGATCCCTTGGGTTTTGTGGATTTACATGGGGGGTTCTGATATTTTTCTATCTTTTTATTCCTAGTCATTCATACAAAAAACCCCTACTCCTATTCAACCTCTATGCATTTGCTAAAAAGCGGGCTGATGAGCAAGAAATTTACTTGTTGGTTACACAGGTTCTTACCTCCCATTTTTAAAACCCAGTTCTTTTACAACAAAATAAAAAGAAATCACTTTGAAACACTCTCCCTGGCAACAACGCCAAAATTTGGTGCACTAAGATGACTACTAAAAGCAATCTTAATACCTACATTAATCATCAACCCAGGGTAAGTCTGTTTATTTCAAGAGTGTTTAGCATTGTCTATGCAAGTGAATTCAGAGGCTAATTCATAATGAAATGATTTAGAATCGTTGCAATGATTAATATCTAATTCTCAAATTTCAATCCAAAACAATTCTGAAAGAAATCTTTAAAGAAATTTCAAATCTACTTTAATCTATTATGGAAAGAACTGAATCAGAATGCAAGTAAAATGAATCACTCTTAGCAAATCTAACTGGTATAGACAATAATTTGTTCAGCATGAAGGAAAGCTACAACAAATGAACATCAAGTAACTATTCAAACATCTCATGGAAAGCAATCAAGTATAAGCTTGAGATCTTTGGTAACACTATTTCAGAAAGAACAATAATCGAATAATTAAATCAACCTGAACAATTCGGTAAATATTAACACGCAGATGTAAAACTCGACAAGATCTAAAATCTAGTTTGAATGAAAAAAGCAAATCATGATAATCGATACTCACAACACTTTGAATAATTCTAATTTCATGAACTAACAGTAATGAACAATTATAAGAATAAGAAGAAATGAATATGACGCAATTAAAGCAGTAAATCTCCTATCGGATGGTCCCAAAGTCTCCACAAGTCACTGCCTAAAGATACTCAGAATGGGATTATAGGTAAAACACAGTCTTCTTCATTAAACTTGATAATAGATTTACAACGTCACAATAATGAAAGTACTCTGTGTCCAAAAATGAATAGTTACAATCTTGAAATTTCTAACTAGCTATTCATTTTGCTGAATGGCTTTATATAACCTTGGAAAGATAAATGGATAAAAGCGAATCCTTAGGATCAGGAGATCCTGAGGATTTCACAACTGATAATCTGATTTCATCACAGAATAGAATTAATCCTCCTGGTCTTCCACTGTCCTTTGTAATCGAGACGTTTTCCTTTTCCTTTCTTGGTCGTTGTTGTTCTGTCGTTTGAACAACAATCATTCAATTCATGTTCCTGCATATAAAGATAGCGAAAGTTAGTTTTTCATGCCCAGATTTACCCAATTCGTTAATGATCGGTTTTATCCAGCTTCTACAATTGTTTCTTCAATATTTATTCCTAAAACGAAGATAAACACATAAAGATGAATGATAAATTAAGCTAATATGAGGATAAAACATACCTTTTCCACGACCCAACATCAATCTCAAATAGTCATCAATTATCAGCATGAAATATTTTTCTCTTCTTGGTGCTTCTGTTCTGGCAGGCCCGCACAAATCCATATGAACTAGTTTCAAAGGCTTACTACTTGATAGCTTATCTTTGACTTTAAATGATGTTCGTGTTTGTTTGCCCATTTGGCATGACTTGTAGATAGTGTTTTGAGGCTTCTTTATTGTTGGTAGATCTCTAACTTCCCTCTTCTTACTGAGCTTGATAATGTGATCAAAATTGAGATGCCCCAATATCCTATGCCCCACGATTCATCTTGTTTGCTGATATAGCATTCTTCACTCTCTTCCTTCAAGATATATACATTATTGTTTGTTCAATCTCCTTTAGATAGAATCTTCCCAGTAGTTGTTGACTTGATTTCATAGTCTTGAGCACTGAAGAGGACATCACAAACCTTGTCACACATCTGACTTACACTCAATATATTATGTTTTAGACCATCTACAAACAGTACATCCTGAGCCTTTCCTCTTCCATTATTTAGACTAACTGTGCCCTTTCCTCTGATTCTTCCTGCTTCATCATTGCCAAATGTGACATTTCCAGTTTTATTTTCATCTAGGGATACAAACTTTCTTTTATCTCTTGTCATATGTCTAAAGCAACCACTTTCCACGTACAATTTATTGTTTTGATCTTGAGCATACAGATCTAGGTCACACTTATTAGGTTTCTTTTCTTCCTTCTTCCTTCTCCATTGCATGCATCCATCTATTCTATAATTATTCTGAGATGATAATCTATTTTCTTTAAGCTGACATTCATATGACTTGTGCCCAAAATTGTGACAATAGAAACATTCAATGATATCAAGGAGAGGAGAAAATTCATTTTTGTCTAGATTCATGTTTTTTTAATGTTTGTGAATCCATTATTAAGATTACTTCTCTTAGAATTTCCCAAATCAATTCTTTTGACATAAGCTCTACAATCTATGGCTTTATGTCCAAAATTTTTACAACAGTAAAAATATCCATAGAAAAAATACTTGTACCTTGTAGTGGATTTTGTTTGAGAAAATAACCATCTTGACATTTGATAATCCTGTCTCCTGAAGAATTATGGTCTTTGATAGTTTGTTTTTTGATTGTACATTAATTTTGTCTTTTGTAGTTTTCCGGCAGTGTTTCTTTGTAGCTGTTCATTTGATGTTGAATGTTGCTCAATTTTTTTTTCTCAAATAGATGTGAGGTATCATTCTCTCCCCTAACAAATTTTACAAAATCGATTGTATTTTATCCTCTAAATTGGATTCATTGAATTCTCCTTCATAGCCTAACCCATTCTCTATGAGTGGATATTTATGAGTATTTAATGTCACATCCAGTCTTTTAGACCCTTTTATCTATTGAATATTCATGTTTAATTTAGTCTGTGCCTTCTCTAGTCTCTTCTTCAGACTTACCACCTCTTCTTCCAATCTTTCACACTACTGGATTTTCTCTTTTATTTGCTGCATCAAAATATCTTCTACCTTCTTTGATTCTTCAAGTTCAAATTTTAACTTGATAATGCCTTCTGAATTTGATTCTTCTTTTACATATTTCTATAGGATCTCTTTTTACTTTCTATTCTTTAGTTTAAGCCTTTCTATTTCATCCAGGGCACTGATCAACTCCCCTTCAAGATCTACTTAACCTTCCTCTTATTCTTCATATTCCTTGCAATATTTTTCAAGTTCTTCCAAGGCCATCAACATGAATTCATTGGTTCCATATTCACTAGAGGATTCATTGGAACTTTTAGATACACCGCTATCTTCTTGAGCATAGAATCTTTTTCTTTTAAACTTTTTCTCTTCCTGCATTATATTAGACTCGTTCTTCTCTTTCCCTTTAGGATGATTTTCTTCTTTCTTAGAAGGAAATTTTGAGGCATAATTCCCCACTCTTCCTCAATTAAAACACTCAATAGAATTTTTCCTTTGTACTTACCTGTACCTTTCTTCAACCTTCTGAGAAATTTTGCTTCTTCTTCATCAGAACCTGAGCATGAACATTCATTTTTTATTTTTTGTCTGTGGACTTGTCTGCCTTGAAAGATGTCTCTCTAGTGAATGGCTTCCATTTTGGAATTCTCATCTCATATGATGTCAAAGAACCAAGTAGTTTATCCTCGTTCAAAGTCTCAAAGTTTTCTATCTCTTATATAGATGAAACCTTAGGATTAAATTTAGAAGGGAATGACCTCAATATTTTTTGAACTATTACACTTTCTTTGATTTTTTTCTCATAGACCCATCATGACATTTATGACTTAATCAACTCTTAAAAATAATTTAGCTATGTCTCAATCTTCATTCATTTTTAAGGTCTCAAACTGCATTGTATATACTTGTAATTTGGCTATCTTTACCTTTTTATCTCCTTCACGAATATTTTCTAATTTAACCCAAATATCTTTGGTTGTCTGACAATGCATTAATTTAATAAATTCAGACTCACATAGACCACTCAAAAGTGCGTTCATAGTTTTTTCATTAGCTATGAAATCTAGTTTGGCATCTTTTTCACTAGTCGTTTCCTTTGGTTCTTCATACCCTACCATCGCAACAACCCAAACTTCTATTCCAAGGGACATTAAATATTCCTTTCATTCTCACTTTCTAGAAAGCATAGTTTGTGCCAATAAATAGAGGGCCTTTATTTGTTGAGCATCCTTCTTGACTAGCAATTTTACTGACTTAGGACCTACTTCTAGTTGTTAGACTACTACTGAAGGAACCTTGCCCTGATACCAATTGATATTTATGTTTGGAAATTACTAAGAGGGTGGGGGGGTGAATCAGTAATTTAAAACTTTACTTTTTGCTCAACTTAATTTTCTTCTTATGCAACTAATGGTTTATGTATGTGCTCTATTATTATTTGATTCCTTTTGCAGGTTTCATAGAAATAAATTTGCAGATATACTTATCAAGAATTCAAGAACATTCACACAACATTCAAGAATCAACACATGAAGACACTAGATATAAGTGGAAACCTCGAAGGGAGAAAACCACAAATTTTAGGCTGAAAGTGATGTGAAGGCAAGCTACTACTCCTTATTACATCAAATTTTTGTAGGCTCCAACCTACAAGAGGCTCCTACCTCAAAGGAAGCTCCAACTCCCACAAATTTTCTGCAGGCTACAACCCACAGGAGGCTCCTACCTCAACAGGATACAACCTGTTCTTTATCAAGCTACAACATATAAAGGGACAACAATCTCTTAATCACAATATCAAGTAAAAAGTGTTGGTTACCTGATATACAATTCTATTGTTAAGTCTACTGCAAATATTGACTGCTTCTCCTTTTCAACTTTGTGCCTCTTCTACTGCTGCTCGTCAAATTTATCATGCTACTACTCTTAAAAAAAAAGGTATTGTTTCCATTCCACATTGTATAAATTATAAGAAAGCCTTATTGGTTGTTTGTATTCTTTGTAGGAATATGAAATGAGGCATTGTCTCTTGGTATTCTAAAAAATGTTCACAATATTGTCTCTTCATTTTCAATTCTGAAAAATTTTGTAATGTAAAATAGAGCTGAAAATAAAACAACTCAATCAATAATGATTGTGACAGAGAAATCAGGTTTGTATTTTCTTGTATCATACATTTTCTGTTCAATAAAAACATATATTTTTCAGCTTGTGTCTCAATATTTTATGTTCCATTTGACCATATTCAACCTTAACATTGATTATCATAGCCTTTTCACTTCGCATCACTTTCATGCTTTGCAATTACATCAACAACATTCATCAACATTAATCAATCAGATTAACGACAACAAGTTTCCTTATCATGACCATTTAACATCAATGCCAACATTACCAACAATAGGTGGGGTGAAGATATCTCTATATATATCTACAATATTTTCCACTTGATTTTGGTGTGTATAGAAGCCTCGTGCAGAGGTTGTGGCAATTGTAGTGACCTTCCTTTCACCTTTTGAATGAAACATGAAGAGAACAAACTTTGCAGTTTGAGAGATTACCTCTTAGCACTTTTTGTTTGAGTTCCATGAAATTGTAGTAGTTGGGACTACCTTTGGTATCATGTAGGGAAGAAATTTGAGAGTAATAATTATACTATGAGGAAGAGACTCATAAACAACATGTCATTTCCACATATAAGGTTGTCCTAAAAGAACATCAAAATATTCAAGTGGGGTAGCATCACACATTACCTCATATTTGAAGGGCTTGATGTCATATGATATGAAACACTGTTGGTTGACACAAATGTCTCTTCCATGGCTCAACAAACAAATGGTGTATGGTTGGGGATGTGGCATTGATGGTAGTTTTAGTCACTTGATGACAACATCTGATATCAAGTTCTTTTGGATCCTGCTATCAATAATGAAATGGAGTGGGGTCCTCTTCACCCACATTTGTGAGTGAAAGAGATGCTTCCTATCTTGAAGCTACTCTGGCTTATCTGGTTGGACCTTTGTGGTTGTGATGGTAGCACTGGGTTGTACATGGATGATACTCTTCCTTTTATCCTATTCTAAATTGAATCAGAGCCAATGTTTATTTTCTTTTATTTCATATCTACTAACAATGATTATTTTGAGCAACATTCATCCATGTTGTGCCAGGGAATTGTTTTGAACTCATGCCAATTTCCAGTGTCGTTTTTTAACTTCCCATCACCCTTCTTTGCTTTCAACTTGGGCTGGTTGTTTGGAGGTTTACTCTCCATTCTTTGTGCCTTGTTCTATGAGTTAATGCTTTTTTTCCAGGCTTCTGTTGTGGCATATTTGTAGGCCCAAATTCTTGCTTATTCCACTACTTCAAATTCTACTCGATTTTGATAGCATATCAGTAAGTGGCTCCAAATGACGACATGTGTAAGAAATACATCTCCATTTGGATGTAACTATGTAGGCCATTGCATTACTTCAAGACCAGGTGCTACTCAAAGTCTCTCATACCCAACATTGAGCGCAAGGTATGGAAATTGTTGGTGTACTTTGGTGTAGTTTGGTCTGTCCACAGTCACAAAGTTGTTCATCTCATGTATATGTCATCATAGTTCCATATAGGGTAGAATTTCTCCTCAAGGGACTCAATAAAAGTGGTCCAAGTTGGTCATACATTGAACATTATAGACTCATCTTAGTTGTGTTTCCCCTAGTAACCTTCCCATGAATGTTTGACATGGTTAATGGCTTTCGGTAGCGTGGAGGTGATCTTCTCATTGTTAGAATTTTTTGGACAAAGTAATATCCCTCTAATAGATTTAACCATTTATCTGAGGAATTTTCATTTATTTGGCCTTTAAATAAGGGGATATCAAAGTTAACTTGTACCTTGAAGGGTGTCACACTTATAAAATTTCTACTTGTTGAAGGTGCCTCAACTATTGTTGGAAGTCATCGAAGGATTTGGGTGAAATTTTCCATCATCTCATTCCCCTATCACGAAAGTGCTGCCTCAAGAAAAAAATTATAGGATCTCTTGCTCCATCATCTCTCTTTTCTTCTACCATGGGATGTTTCTTGGGTTTGTGAGGCCGATCGTTCCCAAGTGAAACTAGCTCAATACCCGACTCTTTGTACCTTGACCTCATCAGGGACATGCACTAAGAAAAAAAAAAAGAGCAGATTGCTCTGAGATCACTGATTTGGGTCATACAAGGAATGGAATGAAATGTAGAAAAATCAATGGAACAAACAAAGAGAAATATAACATGTATTACAATAATATGGTGAAAATCAAAATTCTATTAATAAATGAAATGCAAAATACTATAGAAAAAAAACTGGCTAGAATGGTGGTAGCTATCTCTAAATAGAAAAAAGATGGCGACTACACACATTCATAAAAGATATTACAAGAGGATGAGAAAATGGCCTTTTAACATAAATAAAGAACCATAGAGTTCTAAAAACCTATCCCTAGAAGATGAAACAAAAAAAATGGTGGGTCTCGTTGGGGTTCGCAGGTACATCAAATTCCTAGGGTCATAAATTTTGCATATGATCTATATTTTTCACACTCCATAGCTCATTGGAAAGGTCTAGTTGAGAATTACATATTCCAACTAGGGCCTGTAATAAAGACTATTACAATCAATTGGGGTCTTTCCACATCAAAATTTTTTTTTTAGGGCTTCAAAACAACCTTGGAAGTTCAGGACCCAAAAATATTTAGAAAAAATTCCAAGATAGAGAACTGTCCTTTGAGGTAGGGTAGTAGGTGGATGGCCACTGATATCCACTAATCCAGGTGGATCTTCAGATACAATGGCATGGAAAAGCTCAGAAATCAAAGTGCTCAGAACAAATTCGACCTAGGACCAGAGCGTAGATCTCGTCGTCTTGATTCCAATGGTGCGAACGACACTTCAAATCGAGTCCGGATGATGAAGTTATCACGAAAAGAAGGTTGCTTTATTCCTTAAAAAAATGAGGATTTTTTCCTTTAAAAATGGGTTTTTGTAGGAATTTACAGGGTAAGTTCCTCAGATAGAACACCAAAGGACACCGCTCACAACCAGATCGCAGATCAATACACCAGTATTTTTGACGTGGTTAAAACCCTCAAAGAGGGAAACAGTCCACGGCCTGAGCCAACGCGGCCACTTCAGGCAATTTATTAATAAAAGAATGAAAATTTACATATGCTTCTCTCATGCATGGATTACCCTACAAATGACCCTCCATGCGCTTTAAATAGAAATCATGGACCAATCGGGTGTCAAGCCACGGATCAAGTGTCGGTAATACCGAGGAGAGAATGAACCGTCGGATCACTACATATCGTGACCGTCAGATTGTAAGTTACAAAATGTACAACGGTAAAGAAACACACTTTACCTAACTCTATACTAGACCAAGTTGTACTTAACTATTTCCTATGTGTCGGAATATCCTAACATCCCCCCTTAAGAACAACTTGGGATAGGATTGAAGGATTTACAAATATGACACAATAGGAGAAGGAAGGAGGCACTAGAGCCTATCCCCCCTTAGTGACAACTTCCTGAACTCCAACCATAAATCGAAGTTTAGTGAACTTCGCCTCTGTGAGAGCCTTTGTGAAGATGTATGCAACTTGATCATTTGTTGAACAATATTGCACTTCAAGAACATGGTCGTGAATGAGCTTTCTGATGAAGTGCATGTGCAGTTCAATGTGTTTGCTGCGCTGATGTTGGACTGGATCTTTGCATAGTTGAATGGCACTTTGATTATCACACCAAAGTGTAGTCGGATGCTGCTGCCGAAAGCCAAACTCTGACAGGATCTGACGAAGCCACAAGGCTTCCTTACTAGCTTCTACGACACCACGATACTCTGCTTCTGCTGATGAAAGAGAAATGGCAGCTTGTTTCTTGCAAGCCCATGTAATAGGTCCTGAACCAAGAGTGAACACATAACCGGCAGTAGAATTCCGATCATCAGGGTCACCAGCCCAATCAGAATCAGTGAAACCAACCAATAGAGGAGTTGCTTCGGCATTGTAATGAATCCCAAACTGAACTATACCTCGAACATAACGAAGTATTCTTTTAGCTGCTTTCCAATGACTTTCACGTGGGTTTTGCATAAACCGAGCAACAAGGCCAACAACAAAGGAAAGATAAGGACGAGTATGGGTTAGATACAAAAGTTTTCCTACAAGTTGACGGTATAAGGTAGCATCAACTTCAGGAGAAGTACAAGTGACTGAAAGTTTGACTCCAGACTGAAAGGGAGAAGGGGCTGGCTTACAGTCTTCCATGTGAAAGTGGCGTAGAATATCACAGGCATACTTGGACTGAGAAAGGGAAATACCTTCCTTGGATTGTAAGACTTGAAGACCGAGAAAATAATGTAAGTGTCCTAAGTCTGTCATTTCAAACTTCCTTTTAAGGCTAGACTTCACATGGTTTATAAGGTTGGGATCACTACCGGTAAGGATAAGATCATCAACATAAAGAACAAGAATGATAAGAGACTCGCCCACTTGCTTGGTGTAGACAATATTGTCAGAATGACACCTAGAAAAGCCAGATTCTAAAAGAAAGCTATCCATTTTGGCATACCAAGCTCGAGGAGCTTGCTTGAGACCATAAAGGGATTTCTTAAGCCGACATACAAGGCTGGAGTCTATTTTTATGAAGCCAATGGGTTGTTCCATCTAGATTTCTTCATGCAAGTCCCCATGCAAGAAGGCAGATTTAACATCCATCTGATGGACTTCCCATTTGAACAAGGCAGCAAGGGAAAGAACAAGGCGGATAGAATTCATTTTGGCAACAGGGGAGAAGGTTTCAGTGTAGTCAATGCCTTCAACCTGTGAAAAACCTTTAGCAACAAGACGAGCTTTATGTTTATCAACTTTCCCATCTGGTCCATACTTGGTTCTGTAAACCCATTTGCATCTAACAATTTTTCGTCCCTTTGGTAGAGGAACAAGATCCCATGTATCATTTGCCAACAATGAATGATATTCTTCATTCATAGCTGCTTCCCAATATGGATGGCCTGAAGCTTCTGCAAAGGTGTCAGGATCATAATTTACTGGAGCTTGAGCCAGTAAATAAGAGGCTCTCTCAAACTGAGAACGTGTGCGTCGCTGATCTGTAGGATCACCGGCAAGATCACCTGCTGCATCTTGAGTAGCATGAACCCATTTTGGAAGCTGGGGAGCTGAAGGAGGATCCTGAGATGGTGGGGGAGGATTGTCATCCTCACTTTCATCATCTGAAGAAGAAATGTTTTCAAGAGTAGAATAGATAGGGAGAGGTGGCACATCCGCCGGACTAGGCTCGCAGGCCGATATATTTTCATCAAATTTTACATCTCTTCTAATGATAACATTTTTGGACTTAAATGGAATAAGTCTATAGCCTTTGACATCTTCAGAATATCCAACAAAAGTACATTTTTCACTCTTAGGTTCTAAAGCTTTATGCTTTTCATCTGGAATATGGGCCCACGCTTCACTTCCAAAAACACGAAAGTGACTTACATCTGGTTTGATTGAGCTCCATGCTTCTTCTGGAGTGATATTCTTTAAAGCCTTAGTAGGAGTGCGATTTATTATGTAATTTGCACAGTTAATTGCTTCTGCCCAAAAACTAAGACCAAGTCCTTTAGATTGTAGCATACAATTAGCCATTTCCTTTAAGGTGCGATTCTTCCTTTCAGCTACACCATTTTGTTGTGGAGTATATGGAACAGTATGTTGCATTTGAATTCCATTCTCAGTGAAAAAGTTGATAAATGTGTTTTTAACATATTCTCCGCCATTATCAGATCTTAGATTAAGAATTTGATGTCCAGATTGTTTTTCAACAAAGGCTTTGAAGGCCAAAAATGTGTTAAATACTTCACTCTTGAGTTTTAAGAAGTATACCCAAGTGCGTCTGGATAAATCATCAATGAAAGTTAAGAAATACTTGCAGCCAGAGAATGAAACAACAGGAAGTGGACCACATAAATCACTATGCACAAGCTGTAAAGGGGCTGAGGCGTGCCAAGAGGCACGTTTTTCAAAACTGTCCCGATGATGTTTTCCGAGTACACATCCGGAACAAACACCATCTCTGCAAGATACCATAGGAAGACCTGTCACCATATTTTCTTTACATAGATGCTGAAGGGAGCGATAGTTTAAGTGACCAAATCGCTCATGCCAAAGTTTTCTCACTTCATCGTTATGAGCAACAAATACTGAGGGAAGATTTGATGACCCAATGTTGTGAAACTTATACAACCTTGTAGAATCATCAGCAATGCCAGTAGCCAAAATCTGTTTAGGATCTCTTAAGTCCTTGATTACAACATCATGAGGTGAAAATTCAACGATTTTACCTTCACCTGAATGAGTTATCTGATATACAGATAGAAGGTTGCAGGATAAGGTTGGAACACATAATACATCATTAAACTGACCATTGTCTAGATGAATAGTTCTATTCCCTACAACACTAAGAGATCTATCATCACCAACATATATATTTTTGGTGTTACAATCATTTAGAGAAGAAAACATGGCTTTGTTTTTGGCCATGTGATAAGAAGCTCCAGAATCAATGAGCCACTCATGAGAATGAGAAGAAGAAGATACATTTAATGCATAGCCAGACCGAGATGCTTGACAACCACATGCAGAAAGTGTCATTCCTGAAGATGAAGTTGAAGTTGAAGATTGCCCCAAATGGATGTTATGCTTCTTCATTGCTGCTTCCAAGGCTTCCATCTTCTTAAAGCATTTTGATTCTAAGTGGCCATCTCGATTACAAAAATTGCAATGTCTATCAGTCTTCTTCCCTTTGTTTTTATTTGTCTTATCATTTTGTTGAAATGATTTTTCATTTTGGGGCTGAAATTGCTTAGGACCCTTGTTTGGTTTAGGACCATTATTTTTAGGATATGACTTCTTAGGATTCTTTGAATTTGGTTGCTACTGGGCGGCTAACGCTTTCTTGGAAGAGTTTCCAAGATTAAGAAGACCAAGGTGTAAGAGTTTTTCTTGTTCTCTTATTAAAGAATCACAAAAGGAGTCAAAGGAAGGGGACTTGTAGTCTGTTCCTTGAGAAATGAAGGCTTCTCTTGTAGAATGGAAGGTGGAAACAAACACAGAGTATGCTTGTCCCAACTTAGTAAGAATGGAATAGATAAGGCTACTATCTTCTTTCTTAACCTTAACACCTTCCAAGAGATATCTAAGGGTCTTGAACTTGGACAAGAAATCTTCAATACAAGAAAAATTATTAGGGTCCAATGTAAGCAACTCATTTTCAAGTTGATGGGCTCTAAGTTCATTTTTAATCCCAAAAACTTTATTGATTTGTTTCATTGCTTCATCAGGAGTATTAAGTTCTGCAATATGGAATCTAAGATCTGGAGAAATAGACATCCCTATCAATCCACGTGCTTGATCTTGCCTATTTTCCCATTTAGCAGCCTTATCTTCATCCTTCGATTTCTTTTCTTGGCCTGAGGCTATTCTGTAGAGACCTTTACTTCTAAGTAAATCCTCAATGTAGGACAACCATTGGAAGTAGTTGGTGCTGTCAAGGGTAACTTGGTATTGACTTTCCATTTCAACGGAAACTGAAGCTAAAGATGCTGAAACTAAGTGTTCCAATGGATAGATCTCGAAAAATTAGGTTGGTTTAAAAAAAATGGCTCTGAAAACGGCTTTCGGATGAAGAAGTTATGGCTTTTTGAAAAAAAGTTGTTGAAGTTGCCGACGAAGTGCGGGAATATGCGGAAATGAAAAAGTCCGCCCCCACAAAATAGAGACTTGAACCCAAGACCTCTACTCTCTTAAAATAGCTTTGAACCAATTGAGCTATACAAAAAATTTGAGAGAGAGAGAGAGAGAGAGAGAGAGGGGGAGTGCTTTGGGTTGCGTGCTTGCTTTGAGAAAGCTCTTTTTCCCTACAAAACAAAAAACACAAAACCCAACACGGACATGCAAAGAAAACGAACCTTACGGCTCAAAGTTAGCTTTAGCTGAAAAAATAAATATTTTCAAAAATGAACCTTGCGGCTCAAGGTTAGCTTTAGCCGGAAACTAAATATTTTCCTCAATGTTTCTGATTTTCCGAGATCACCCTAAGGCGCAGGGAAAAGAGCATACGCATGAGAAAAATCCTTCCTTTCTGTTTCTGATTTGCCCAGATCGCACAGAGTCACAGGGCAAAGAGCATATGCAGAAATGAAAGGTATAGATCCGGTAATAGAAAAAACTAAATAAACCGAAACCAAAATAAACAGAGAGAAAATAACTGTAAACTGCAAATAAACACTGTATACCTCCAGATCTTAAAAAATGATGCAGCTAGGGCTACCGGAAACCTTTTCGCGTGAAACGAAAGGGGTTCCTCACTGGAACAGATGATCCCAACACAACAGAGCAGTTCTCTCGGCCCGAAAGCAGTCAGAAACAGTAGATCTAGGAAACGGCAGTCGGATGCAGTTCTACCGGCTTCAGATTTGGATCACCAATGGACGCGGCCCTCAAATAGCTTTGATACCATGTAGGAATTTACAGCGTAAGTTCCTCAGACAGAACACCAAAGGACACCGCTCACAACCAGATCGCAGATCAATACACCAGTATTTTTGACGTGGTTAAAACCCTCAAAGAGGGAAACAGTCCACGGCCTGAGCCAACGCGGCCACTTCAGGCAATTTATTAATAAAAGAATGAAAATTTACATATGCTTCTCTCATGCACGGATTACCCTACAAATGACCCTCCATGCGCTTTAAATAGAAATCATGGACCAATCGGGTGTCAAGCCACGGATCAAGTGTCGGTAATACCGAGGAGAGAATGAACCGTCGGATCACTACATATCGTGACCGTCAGATTGTAAGTTACAAAATGTACAACGGTAAAGAAACACACTTTACCTAACTCTATACTAGACCAAGTTTTACTTAACTATTTCCTATGTGTCGGAATATCCTAATAGTTTTAAGCGCAAAATCGCAGTTGGAGGATCCAGAGAGGCGGACTTAAGGAGGCGCAGTGGAACCCCCGATCAGTGATTACCGAAATATCGGATCGAAGGAAGGCCATATATGCATGTCGGCAATATCGGAGCAGGCAGGGGCCGACTTGCGATGCGATCGGCAATATAAAGTGATCGGTGGGGATCGTTATCGGCGATCGGAGACTGGGACACCGGGCCGTTATGTGAGCGGGATGCCGATGCGATCGGTTGACGCCGATATCGGCGATCGGCGGTCGGCAATCCCCAATTACAGGACTGTTGCACTCCCGCTATGCCGATTGCGATTTCGGGCTTGGACCCGATAAGGATATAGGCCTGATTTAATAAATTTGGAATCTGGGTAAACGGTTTGTGGTCAGATTTTAGTGTATTATGGGGGTTTTTGTATATTATCATTGGAAACGATAAAAATACTATTATTATGTGTCGGTTGCACCCGCCGACCCTTCTACTAAAACGACCTCTATTTTATGCCCGATTTAAGCGGGATTTGTCCAAATGACCCATTATAAAAGCCCGATAGTTGGAAAAGCACGGGGAGGAAGATTTTCAGCAACGTTGTCCGAGGTAAGAGAGTTTTTAGGTGGCCGATGGTGCACTTTGTCTGTTTTGGACAAGTTTTACATGTTTCCAGCCCCTCTCATTGCCACGGACGCATTGGTGCTGCTCACTTCTCCATCTAAGGTCTCCATTTCACAGCCATTTGGAAGAATGGAGGTATAAGCCTCTTGGTATACAATTGATGATTGTAATTCTCTTCTTTTCATGCCATTGAATATAAAGGCCTCCCCATTGTTTGAGCAAGGCCTGGAGACGTAGTCCAAGTTGGACGAACTTCGTTATCAAGCCTTGGTGTCTTCTTTTTGTGCCTTTATGTGTTTTCTTCCTCTTTCTGTTGTGCACATTAAATTCCTGTGTTAAGCTGCAATTTTACATGTGATTCTTTTCATACATCTATAAGCCAAAAGTATCTTGGATCAAGTGGTATCAGAGCAGAGATTTTTAGATGTGAATTGCATGTTTGTATGCTAACAAGAAACATGATTCAAAGAGGCGAAGGGGAACTAGAACCTTTCGATCCAGAAGCAGGGCGTGAACATCGAAGGAGAAACTTGGCAGAAGATGAAGCTCATCTTGAAGAGGAGCGTAATTTCAGAAAGACTTTCTATTCAATGGCAGAGAATGTTGGCATTATGATACAAGTGTTGTCCTTGATGGCAACTCACTCAGAGGCAGGTACAGGTGATGGCAACTTAATCAGAGGACAGATCTTAGCACAGCAAGACAAGAAAGCGATATACGCAGGTTCAGTAAGGAAAATCAGCGTGTACACGCAAGTTGGCTTCAGTAAAAGCGCGTACATGTGGAAAACTTATCTTTGGTCCGTGGCGGTTAGTCCTTGGAAGTTGTGCCTATGGTTTTGGACCATGGTGTCTCGACGGACGTGTTGATCCCTAGTTTTGAAGTTGATGGTATTGTGTTACTATGGTTTTGGATCGTGGTATTGTGAAGGGCCTAAGCCTATATAAGGAGAAGATCATTAGGCCAGATGATGATGAGAGTGTGTGTGAGTGATGAAAATCTGAGGAAGTGTGAGATCCAAATGCTGGTTATGGGTTGGTGATCTGAACCAAGGTTTCACTCATGTGGAGGATGATGGAACGAGATCTCAAGGCTTGGAATGATTATCTTCATATGGTTTGACTGTGGATAGACTAGATCTACTGACGCATGTTTATTATTATGATCTGGTTATGTTTTGATGTCTGATATGGCTGCGGAGTTTTAAGCTTGAATTTGCAGATCTGTACGCAGGTTGGTTTTGGTAAAAGAGCGTATACACGCAGGTTGGGTTCATCCAAGTGGCGTATACAATGTGAAATATGATATTTGAAGATGGAATTGGAAAAGTTTTATTGATCTGATAATACTGATTCACCGCCCCCTCTCAGTATTATTTCCAACAATTGGTATCAGAGCAGGTCCTTCAGAGAAGCTTGATCGCTTGAAGGAGATTCGTAGAACAATGGGGAAGAAAGCGCGTCAGAAGAAGAAAACAGCTCAAAGGAACAATGACAACCTGCCGTTGAGTGGAAGCAAGAATTCAGATCCTGAATCACCTCAGATTGAAGATGGACAAGCAAATGAAGCATCAGATCAAATCATAGATCAGCAAGATCTACCTAGCAAAAAGGAGAATGCCCTCAAAGAAGAAATCATCAGATTAGAAGATCAGTTGGAATGTGCCTCCAGAATTCGACAAATGCTGCTAGCGCTGAATAAAGAGCAAGAAAACGAGATCCTCAAACTAAGGCATCAGCTGGATGAAGGAAGGAAAGCTGAAGAGACCTTGAAGAAGCAATGTCTGGAAAAAGAAGAACAACATCAAGTTGAGGTAAATATCTTGAAAAGTAAATTAGAAGAAAAAGATAAACTATTACGATTTCAAGATAGTACTAAGATCTTGGATGATATTCTTAGTAGTCAAAGGTCCCCTGCTATCAAAACTGGTCTTGGTTTTCATGAGTCTATTGAAGGTGAATCTGGTTCACAAAGTAAGACAAGAATCTCTAATGCAAAATCTGAAAGGCTCTACAAGGAGATAAAAGGACAACCCCATCAGCAATCAAGGAAAGAGACTCCTCAAAGAAAATCTTTTACTCCTCCCATGAATAATGTTGAATGTTATCTATGTCATAATCTTGCACATGTTGCAGCCATATGTAGAAGAAGAAGGTTTCAAGACCATCATGCAGAAAGATCATCACATTCAAGGTACTTTAATGGATATTGCTTTTCTTGCAATATGTTTGGCCACAAAGCTGCTGATTGCTATAGGAGGAATATGAAACATGTAAGATGCTATGCATGTAACAAGTTTGGACATAGAGCAAAGGATTGCAGGAACAAAGCTCATGATAAGAAGAAATCATCAACATGCCTGAAGATATGGAAGAAGAAGGAAGTTCAGTCAGAAAGATGTGGCACAGCACAGGGTACTCAGCACAGCACAGACATAACAGACTCAGGGGGAGCTGAAGGTGTAAAACTTCAGTGTTCTAATTCTCATACGCAAGTTTAATGAAGGGAAGCCGCGTATATACGCGATTTCTACACTGCAAAGTTGCGTATATGTCAGTTTGTGGAAAAGCAGTGGGAACAGACTCAGAAAAGGGGTCTGATATGTTTCAGTCCAGTATATGCTCTATTGGTTAACAGTTACAGTCTGCTGAGGAGGTCTGGAAATGTCTTAAGATGCTAGAAGTGTTTTAATCCTAACTTGATGATGATGATATCTTGATGCTTATTACTGATGTATGCATGATCAGATCTAACTGAAAACAGATGGCACAAGCTCAGGGGGAGCATATACTTCAAATAATGCATTGTTGGCATTATTGTTACAAGTTGTTGATAAAGTCTATGAAGCTAAATGATACATCTTGTTGTTTGATCAAAGGAATGGTATTGCAGGCTGATGCTTATGGTACAGATCATATATGATGAATGATAGTCATGGTCTTGAATGAATTGCTGGTCTTAGAACCTGCATCTGCTCAGGGGGAGCATGGATGGATTAATACAAAGGGGAGCCAAATCAGAAACTTCAGCATATACTCAGGGGGAGCATGGATAGATTGGTACACTTTGGCATATACAAAGGGGGAGCACATTTGGAGATTTCAGCAGGTACTCAGAGGGGAGTATGTACAGCAAAAGGTATACCAAAGAGGAGAATATCTTGGTCCGCCCTTTGCCCTTGATGTCAAAGGGGGAGAGTGACTTGGTGTGGTGGTCGCCATCAAGTCCAAAGGGGGAGATTGTTGGCATTATGATACAAGTGTTGTCCTTGATGGCAACTCACTCAAAGGCAGGTATAGGTGATGGCAACTTAATCAGAGGACAGATCTTAGCACAGCAAGACAAGAAAGCGATATACGCAGGTTCAGTAAGGAAAATCAGCGTGTACACGCAGGTTGGCTTCAGTAAAAGCGCGTACATGTGGAAAACTTATCTTTGGTCCGTGGCGGTTAGTCCTTGGAAGTTGTGCCTATGGTTTTGGACCATGGTGTCTCGACGGACGTGTTGATCCCTAGTTTTGAAGTTGATGGTATTGTGTTACTATGGTTTTGGACCATGATATTGTGAAGGGCCTAAGCCTATATAAGGAGAAGATAATTAGGCCAGATGATGATGAGAGTGTGTGTGAGTGATGAAAATCTGAGGAAATGTGAGATCCAAATGCTGGTTATGGGTTGGTGATCTGAACCAAGGTTTCACTCATGTGGAGGATGATGGAACGAGATCTCAAGGCATGGAATGATTATCTTCATATGGTTTGACTGTGGATAGACTAGATCTACTGACGCATGTTTATTATTATGATCTGGGTATGTTTTGATGTCTGATATAGCTGCGGAGTTTTAAGCTTGAATTTGCAGATCTGTACGCAGGTTGGTTTTGGTAAAAGAGCGTATACACGCAGGTTGGGTTCATCCAAGTAGCATATACAATGTGAAGTATGATATTTGAAGATGGAATTGGAAAAGTTTTATTGATCTGATAATACTGATTCACCCCCCCCCTCTCAGTATTATTTCCAACAGAGGATATCAGTCAGCTAGTTTTAACGCTGGAGAAAGTAGAGGAAAGAAACCCAGAAGGACAAGGTTTAGCACATGGGAATGATGGAGAAGAACCCCTTCCTTCTCCTTCCGGGAGTGAAGGTTCTCCTTCCTCTCACCACCATAATTGTATAAATTCAAAGGATGCATCTAAGAAGCCTTTCTTTAAATTAGATGTTAAATTTGATCTTCCCATGTTTAATGGTGAAAGTAACGTAGAGAAGCTTAAAAATTGGATTAGGAAGATTGAGGTTTACTGCAGGATTCAGAAAATCGTAGAGGATGAGGTGAAGATACAGCTGGCCTCTCTATGGCTAAGCAACACCGCTCTCATTTGGTGGGAGAGAAAATTACAGAGCAGCAAGAATGTGGGTAAGCTCTTTTCCTCATGGCCTGATTTCACTTCTGTGTTAAAGGAACAGTTTTATCCCTTAGGATACAAGCAAAAAGCCTTGATGAATTGGCAGTATTTAAGGCAAGGCAAAGGGCAGGATGTTCAGAGTTTTACAGAAGAATTTAGAAAGCAAGCACTGAATCTAGGTATAGCACTTGATACACCTGAAGTTGTGACTAAGTATATAGGCTCATTGCATAGCTATCTTAGGCATTCATTGTTGTTGTTTGAACCAACCACTATTGACGCAGCTAGTGTGAAGGCAATTCATATTGAGAATAGGGGCAGAAATGAGAGAGATGATCATTCCAGAAAACCACCGTTCAAACCTCCCAATGACAAATCCAAAGCGAAGTGGAAGGGAAAGGAGAAGAAGATGACAACAACCAAAGAAGGGGAGCGGTCGTATTGCAATCATTGCAAAAAGGAAGGCCACGATGACGATCACTGTTGGAAACAACACCCAGAAAAGCATCCCAAGAGGTATGGAGGAAAAGGGAAGTAGAAGACAGTGGCAACGGCACAGCAAGACCTTGGATCGGATTCCAGAGATGAAGTGCTGATCATATCAGCAGGAACGAAAGGTACGCTTACACCGCATATTAATTCTGAATCGCATGAAGGCACCAATTTTGTAAATGAGTCCCTTACTAATGACCGAAAGAGGATTGAACTGTTTCATATCAGAGTAGTTATAAATCATACCAAAGTTGAAACTCTGTTTGATACTGGGTCTCAAGCAAACTTAATTGTAGAATCCCTGGTAAAGAAACTCGGCTTAGAAACAAAACCACACCCGAAACCTTACCTGCTGGGATGGATACATGATAAAGCCAAACTGAATGTAACCCAGTAGTGTAAAGTCAAATTTGTGATTGCATCTAAGCTAGTAGACGAAGTAGAATTGGATGTAATACCATTGGATATCTGTGGCATGGTGTTAGGGAGCCCATATCTGTATGATAGAAAGGCAGTCTTTTTCCGTCATGAAAACAAATATCAAATCACCAAAGATGGGGTAGAATATATAGTAAGGGATCATCAAAATAATTTGAATGCCAACCTTGTAAGAGATGGAAAAATGAAAAGACTAGTGAATTCCAGTAAAGGATGCATGCTTATGGTTGTAAGGGAAAAAGAGGCAGAATTCGCTGATGCTTTCCAGGGTTGCGATCAGGAGCATAAACAAGAATTATCTGACTTAATTTCTATTTATGATGAGTTGTTTCAGGAGCCGAAGGGATTACCTCCGAGGAGGGAAATCCAACATGAAATCCATCTGCAGCATGATGCTCCTTTGCCAAATATTGGCATGTATAGGATGTCGACTATTGAGATGGAGGAAATCAAGCGACAAGTGCAGGAATTGCTGGACCAGGGAGTCATCAGGCCAAGCACTTCTCCATGTGGCTCGCTGATTGTCTTAGTTCCAAAGAAAGATGGCACATGGAGGATGTGCGTGGATTACCGTGCGCTAAACAAAATTACAATGAAGAATCGCTACGCCCTTCCACGCATATATGATTTATTAGATCAATTAAAGAGTGATGTTTATTTCACAAAGTTGGATTTGCATAGTGGCTACCACCAGGTCAGAATTGCGGAGCAGGACGTGTGGAAAACTGCCTTCAAGACCAAGCAGGGGTTGTTCGAATGGATGGTGATGCCATTCGGACTTTGCAATGCTCCAACCACTTTTATGAGGGTTATGAATGATATATTTCAGCCTTTCATTGATGATTTTGTTCTTGTATATTTAGATGATATACTTGTCTTTAGTAAGAGTTGGGTTGATCATGTGTGTCATGTAAAGAAAGTGCTTGATGTACTGAAAAAAGAAAAACTCTTTGTAAAATTGTCAAAGTGTGAGTTCGAGAAAACCTCTTTGGGTTATCTAGGTCATATTGTTGGTCATGGTCAGTTAAAGATTGATCCCTCTAAAGTTGAAGCAATTGTAAATTGGCCTAAGCCTACTAGTGTAACTGAGGTCTGAAACTTTTTAGGTGTAGTCCAATATTGGAGAAGATTTATTGCTAATTTCTCTGTTATTGTAGCACCTTTGCACACATTGACAAGTGTGAAACAGGTCTTCCAATGGGGAGGAAGACAGCATAAGTCCTTCGAAACATTGAAGGAAAAGATCAGCACCGCGCCAGTCTTAGCCTTACCCGATCTCCAACAGCCATTCGAGATCGAAAATGATGGTAGCAGTTATGCCATGGGAGCTATAATGATGCAGCAAAAGAAGCCGATTTGTTACCATTCTGAGAAGTTTTCTCAAGCTGTGATAAACTATCCCACTTATGACAAGAAGCTTTACGCCTTGGTGCAAAGTGTGAAAAATTGGAAACGCTACCTGATCGGAAAGGAGACCATCATCCATACAGATCATCAGCCCTTGCAGTACCTTCAGTCACAAACCAAGTTGCAGCAACCTTGTCATTTCAGGTGGATGGGCTTCCTTCAACAGTTTCATCTGGTAATAAAGTGTAAGAAGGGCACTAGAAATAAAGTGGCCGATATGCTATCTCGCCTTCCTATTTCTACCTCTGTTATTTTGCATAATGCTTCATTATATTTTGAGATTTATGCTAAACAATATGCTAACAATGATGAATTTAAGGAGATTTATGCAAAACTAACCCATGGTTCACAGGTGGATAGCTATCACTTGTAGGGGAAATTGTTGTATCACCTTGGTAAATTGTGTATTCCCACAGGGGAAAGAGTACATGTAATTCGAGAGGCCCACACCTCTCTTGTGTCTGGACACTTTGGTGTTGAAAAGAATTTATGTCATGTACAAAGATTTTGTTTTTGGCCTCATATGAAAAACATTGTGACTCACTATGTAAAGGGTTATGTGATGTGTTCTGTTTCAAAGCCCTCTAATAGAAAACTTGGGCTCTACACACCACTCCTTATTCTGAGTCGTCCATGGGAAAGTGTGTCAATGGACTTTGTAGGAGGTTTGCCTTTGTCTAGGAAGAGTCACGACTATTTGTATGTCGTCGTTGACCGTTTTAGCAAGATGTGTATTCTTATGCCTTGTAAAAAGCAGATTACTACAGAGCAGATTGCTTCTCTTTTCTTTCAGCATGTTTGGGTCCACTTTGGATTACCCACATCGATTGTGTCAGATCGGGACTCTCGCTTTCTCGGAGAGTTTTGGACCAGCTTGTGGAGGATGATGGACACCAAATTGAAAAGAAGCACGTCATTTCATCCACAGACTGATGGATAGACAGAGGTTGTTAACCATACAGTGGTACACTTGTTACGAGGCTATTGTGGGAAACATCCCAAGTTGTGGGATGAGCATCTCCCCTATGTACAACATTCCTACAACTGAGCAGTGCATTCATCTATGCAACATTCACCATTTGAGACCTATTTTGGTTACCTACCAAAGGACCCATTTGATATGGTATTTGGAAGGGAAGATGACTCTAGTGGACATAATGAAAGGGACAAAGCTCAGCAGTTCATTCAACGAATCCAACTGATTCACCAAGCAGTGCAAGAGCAATTGGAGAAAAGTCAAGCCCGTTACAAGGCTCGACATGATAAACACCGAGTCGACCATCAATTCCAAGTGGGCGACAAAGTGTGGTTCCACATCAGCAAAGACAGGATGAAGGGAGAAGGAAAGAAGTTGTGACCAATCCGGTATGGACCATTCACTATTTTGGAGAAGATTGGGAACAATGCCTTTCGTCTTGACTTGCCGGTATATATGTAGATGTACTCAGTAGTGAATGTGGAGAACCTAAAGCTGTATGAACCACCTTTGATCATGGACACTGATGAGGTGGGCACAGATTTTGCACCAAAATATCTTGATGAGTTACCTGAAGACATCATTCTTGACAGAAGAACCAGGACTTCACGGTGAGGAGATGTGGAATATCTTCGGGTTGGTTGCAAGGGAATGCACCCCAGTAAGGCCAGAGGGATGGAGAAAGAGAAAGTGAGGGAACAATTCCCTCACTTGCCAATTGACTAATGAAAACTTTTGGCAGTCCAAAAGCTCCTCAATGGGGAGGATTGATCCATGTGGATCTTTAGATACAATGGCATGGAAAAGCTCAGAAATCAAAGTGCTAGAACAAAGTCGACCTAGGACCAGAGCGTAGATCTCGTTGTCCTGATTCCAACGGCGTGAACGGCACTTCAAACCAAGTCTGGATGATGAAGTTATCACGAAAAGAAGGTTGCTTTGTTCCTTAAAGAAATGAGGATTTTTTCCTTTAAAAATGGGTTTTAAGCCTTAAAAGGAAAAATTGCAGTCGGAGGATCCAGAGAGGCGGACTTAAGGAGGCGCAGTGGAACCACTGATCAGAAATTGCCGAAATATCGGATCAGAGGAAGGCCATATATGCATGTCAGCAATATCAGAGCAGGCAAGGGCCGACTTGTGATGCGATCGGCGATAAAGCGATCGGTGGGATCGTTATCAGCGATCAGACACTGGGACACTGGGCCGTTTTGTGAACGGGATGCCGATGCAATCAGCCGACACCGATATCGGCGATCAGCAGTCGGCAATCCCCAATTACAGGACTGTTGCACTCCCGCTATGTCGATTGCGATTTCGGGCTCGGACCCGATAAGTATATAGGGCCGATTTAATAAATTTGGAATCTGGGTAAACGGTTTGTGGTCAGATTTTAGTGTATTACGGGGGTTTTTGTATATTATTGTTGAAAACGATAAAAAGAATATTATTATGTGTCAGTTGCACCCACCGACCCTTCTACTAAAACGACCTCTATTTTATGCCTGATTTAAGCGGGATTTGTCCAAATGACCCATTATAAAAGCCGATGTTGGAAAAAGCACGGGGAGGAGGATTTTCAGCAACGTTGTTCGAGGTAGGAGAGTTTTCAGGTGGCCGATGGTGCACTTTGTCTGTTTTGGACAAGTTTTACATGTTTCTAGCTCCTCTCATTGCCACTGACGCATTGGTGCTACTCACTTCTCCATCTAAGGTCTCCATTTCACAGCCATTTGGAAGAATGGAGGTATAAGCCTCTTGGTATACAACTGATGATTGTAATTCTCTTCTTTTCATGCCATTTAATATAAAGGCCTCCCCATTGTTCGAGCAGGGCCCAGAGACGTAGTCCGAGTTGGACGAACTCCATTATCAAGTCTTGGTGTCTTCTTTTTGTGCCTTTATGTGTTTTCTTCCTCTTTCTGTTGTGCACATTAAATTCCTGTGTTAAGCTGCAATTTTACATGTGATTATTTTCATACATCTATAAGCGAAAGTATCCTAGATCATCCACCTAGATTAGAGGTCAATCAATTGAGCTCGCTCTTAGCCATCAGATGCTAGGATATTTCTAGAAACTGAAATTGACATAAGTTTAGCATAAGAGTAACTATCGAAGAAGTGGTGACAATTTTCTAAGTCAAAGGGGCTTAGATGACACCTTAAGGGGCCCATACAATTGTGTTTTTTGATGTTATCCCAAGTTAATGTTTTCCCCTCTACAAGTAGTTAGAGAAATAATGAAAATTTTATCCATAGTTTCCACTTCCAGATGTCGCTTCATCTAGGGGCTTTAGGGATAATTTTAATATTGGCTTCTAGATTGTAGACCTCTTCAATTGAGATCTCTCCATTGGAATTATATCCCCATCTAAGTTTGTTTTCTTTAGTGGAGATCGGGATGTTCCTCTCTTGTAGATTTTGCCAGAATTTCGTCCACACTTCTTTAGTGGGCTTGTGAGGCCACTCTATTGGTGCCAACCATTCTCGCCATGTAGAGGAGGGGTTTTGATTTTACCAATATTATTTGACTTTAATCTTGCCTTATGACTATGTGGTGAAGTGGGGAAGATCTAGATCCATTCTTTCCATGATTCTAGATTGTATGTCTCTTTTAGTAAATACTCTCCATTCAAAGTATATTCACATCTAAGTTTTCCCTCTTGAGTTTGTCTTTTGTACCAATATAATTAGACTCCTACATGGTGGGAAGCTAGATCAAATTTGGTACTTTTGTATCATCTCATGAATCTAATATTTTATTTTCTCATTCCCCAAGAGAGATAATCTATATATTGGTACATTATGTAAAGGAGCACCAAGTATCAACTCAAATGAGTGATTGAACTGATAGTATAGAGGCATTTCCATAGTGGAGCAAGGTTATCTCTGCATGTCTCTAAAATATTGCCCACTTGATTATGTTGTGTAGAGAGGCCTTCTACAGTGGTGTTGGTTGTTGTAGTAACCTTTCTTCCACCTTTTGATTGAACCATGAAGATACCAAAAATTTTAGTATGAGATATTACCTTTTGTCATCAATGTCATGTCATGTCATGTCCATTTGCAACCATCACTTGACACTCTGGTGCTAGATATAGGAAATTCAAATCCTTGGCTATCTTACAATGAATAAAATTATGGTACTGCCCAAATCAATCAACACTATTACCTTTTTATTCTTGATACATCCTTCTATCTTGAGAGTTTGAGGAGTGGTAATTCTTTCCAATGCATTATAATATATGGTTAGGTTTATTTCTTATTTATCTGGGGTTGGTTCCCATTGTGTATCCTCTTCTTTTGATGTTTCTTGTTAATTTTCTTCCCCCTCTTCACAATCTATGTAAAATAATTTCATCTCGGCACACTTATGACCTTTAGTGTATTTTCTATCACGACTGTAACAAATCCCTTTTGCTTTTTTTTCCTCCAATTGTTGTGATGTAAACATTATAATTTGTGGGAGGCTAGGAGAAACAACACTTCCATCTTTATAGTTGTGAGTGGTAGAATTCCTTCTTGTCATAATTTTTCTTTCAACTTTTCTTGCCACCTTGAATGCCTTATCCAATGAATTAGGTTCCCAAAGGTGAACCTCATGTTGGATGTTAGCCTTTAACATTTTAAATTCCCTATGAAAACATCAATCCTATGCTCCTCTGGAATATCATTTACCTTGATATTGAATCTTTAGAAGTCCTCAATGTGCTCTTCCATTGAACCCTTTTGTTTGATATTTATTAATTTGCTAAAGAAGGTATTGCTCTTTGTATCCTCATATTTTTCTACCAATTCATTCATAAAATTTTTCCAAGTGACAATTGATTTACGAGCACAAATCCATCGATACCACACAAACTGATTTTTTTATAAATATAAATATGTAATGTGTACCTTTTGTGTGTGTGGCACATCATGTATATCAAAGAATTGCTCCATATGTGGTATCCATGTTACCGGATCCTTGCCTTCAAAGTTTATCATATCTATCTTTGGAATGTGTTGGGTCTTAAATCCAACATTGGAGTCTCTAAAATCATAATTCATATTCCTTTTGTCCTCATCATGATTTTAATGGATTACCTTGTCACCATTGGGAAGCCTTTTTTGCAGTAACTTTGTCAACTCTTCCAACTTGACCTTCATCGTGTCCATGTTTACTTTAAAAAATCCCATGTCTGTTTTTGAACCATCCTTCAAAAATTCCATGTTTCCTTTTATTTTTGCTTCTAAACCATCCATATTAGCTTCCATTTCATTTTTGGTTACTCTTTGTGAGAGTAATATTTGTTGCACTTGGTCTCGTAATTTTGATATATCATGTTGCATTTCTTCCTCTTCTTCATGCATCATAGTAGAGCTTTCTAGTTTCTTACTAAGTGTATCCATTTTTTTTGTTTCAATGCATTTTGAAATGAGACAATGATATCTATGCTTCACTATGCCCTTTGAATCACTTAACACTTATTTTTCAAACAAAAATTATGCAAAAAAAAATAAAAATACACACATTTTTCTTGCTTTTAGGACCTTATTCTTGAAACTATCGTATCTCTGTAATTTTGGCCTCCCAAGACCTGAAATTTTGTCATCTATGCTGCGAGCCCTCTCAGGCTTGACCTAGCCGCCTCCATCTCCGAGTTGCCTCCTGCAGCCTCCCTGCCTGGCAGCCTTCTGCTGCTGGGCTCAACCATCTCTGCCCCGACACCCCTGGATCGCTCCCATCTCCTGGTTGCCCTCGCTGAAGTGGTCCATATCTGTGAAAAGGGCTGGCGCTAGCACTAGCTCTGTTGTGCCTAGCCATGCCTTCTTCCGGGGACCCGAACCACATGAATCCGCCCCTGCCTCCCCCACCGGAGGTCGCAGCATTCAAAGCCATGATAGCAGCTGGCAGCAAGCGCCCGCCAACAACCATCCAATAGAAATTTGTAAAGAAACTCGAAACCATTCCTTCGGTAGCACTCCCGGAAGAAGAAACGTGCAAAGCAGCACTGAACCTAGCAGAGAGAGGACTCATTGGCCAGTTCACGGGCCTCTGGCCCTCTCCCAAAGTGGTGGAGGACTGGACTCAAAGGAACTGGAAACCCTTAATCAAAGAATGAATAAAAAGCTACTTCGTAGGCAAAGGTTTTTTTGTTTTCATTTTCGAAAGTGCAGAAGATAAAAGCCTAATCTTCAGAAACGGACCCTATTTCATGGGCCCCCAGGGATTATACCTCAACAAATGGTCGCCAGACTTCGATCCAGCCCAGGATGTCCCATCAGCTGTTCCGATGTGGGTGCCACTCCCCCACCTCCCACTCCACTGCTGGAATCAAAAGTCCCTCCAGATCATTGGCAACGGATTAGGAAAATACATAGATCAAGCCGTAAGAAAAGATCAATATTCATGTGCCCGCATCTGTGTCAAAGTAGATCTAGAGGAGGGCCTGCCGAAAGCCATCAATGTTACAGTTGCAGGATGGACACATGTACAAGAGCTGGACTATGAACAACTTCCCTTTAAGTGCAGACACTGCCATGGCTATGGACATTTCGCCAAACACTGCAAGAAAAAGGCGGAAGAACAATCAGATCAACAAAATGGTGAGCAATGGACCCTAATCCAAAAAACCACTAATCACAAAAAAGGCAGCGGGAAAGGTATTCAAAAAGAGGCACCAAGCAGCTCCAACCCCACCCAAGAAAAGAACCCAAAGGGCAAAGAAAGCAGACAGAGCATTCTAGTTACAACAGACATTGAAGACCTAGAACAGACAGCTCCTCCCACCAACAACAAAGAGGACGGGGAAATGGCACATCTGGAAACTTCTCAAGGAAGCCCTTCTAATCCCTCATATGTTGATGTTACTAGGAAAAAACCAGTGGACAGCTCTGGCTCATTCGAGGATGAAACCTTCGAGCAGCCCACAAGAAAAGTTGGCAGGAAATCTCGCAGAGAAATAAGGGAAGAGGAGGCGGAACGGCTTAAAATACAAGGAAGTCAACCCACAATAGAGATGTATATTGGGAGAAACTCCAGGAACAGGCCCCCTAAGGGAGGCCCTCAACCCACCCTTGGTAAATAATGTGCCTCGTCTCTTGGAACTGCAGAGGTTTGGGTAATCCCTCGAAAGCAGAAGCGGTCAAGGACCTTCTCAAAACAGAACCCTCAGACATTCTCATGCTCCAAGAGACCAAGATAGAGGGGAAAGCCCTTCTAGATATCAGTAAGAAGAAATGGAAGAAAAGCACAGGAAGAGCAGTTAGTTCAAGGGGCACATCCGGAGGGCTTGCAACCTTATGGGCAGAAGATCTCTTCTTGCTGAACAAATCCCATGAGACTTAGCATTGGATCTACACGGAACTAACACACTGCTCAAGTAAGTTTACCATCTCCCTTTTCAATCTCTATGTTCCTGTTCTTTATTCTGAAAAGAGGGACTGCTGGAACTCCCTCGTTGCATTTCTAAAGCTGCGATCCCCAAACAACATCATCCTTGTTGGGGATCTAAATATAGTTTTAAAACCCAAAGAAAAAAGGGGTGGAACCAACAACAGAGATCCCATGCTTCCCCTGGTGGAAGACCTTATACAACAATGGGATCTTCTAGATTTCAATCCGATAAAAGGGCATTATACATGGACCAACAACAGAGTGGGGGAAGATCATATCACGGCCCGCCTGGATCGATTCCTAGTACAAGGCACTCTGATGTTGAACAAGAAAATTATTACCACTAAAATCCTCCCCAAGCTGACCTCAGATCACAAACCAGTTCAGCTCATATTGGAAGATGAAGAAGATCTGGGCCCAATCCCCTTTCGATTCAGTCCCCTCTGGATAGAAAGGAATGGATTCATAGACACAGTGAAAACAGCATGGGTCAAACCTGTCACTGGGTCCTCCAGCTACGTGTGGGAACAGAAGCTCAAAGCTACAAAGTTAGCCCTGAAGGAATGGATAAGGAAGCCTGCCCCAAATCCTTCCAGCCAAAGAAAAGAAATAGTGCAGACATTAGAGGCATTGCAAACTGAAATGGAAAGTAGAGAGATAACCCCATCCTTGCTAGATAAAGAAGTTAAAATTCAATGCTCAGCATTTCGATCCTTCAGAACAGAGGAAGAGCATTGGCGAATAAAATCTCGAAGCCTGTGGCTGAAAGTGGGTGATCGGAATACCTCCTTCTTCCATCGACAATATAGAGCAAGACTCTCCAGGAATCACATTTCTGAAATTACAACAGCAGAAGGGCAGATATGCAAAGGATTCAGTCAAATAAAAGAGGCAGCAGAAAGTCATTATAAAAGTCTGTACACCGCAGGTAATCAAGGCAGCGAGGAAGATATTGCAGATCTCCTCTCAAACATCCCTCTTTTGGTCAGCCCTGAAGACAACTCAGCTCTCACCCAACCCATCACGGAAGAAGAGATCATCAAAGTCATTTGGTCTATGGATCCGGACAAGGCCCCTGGGCCTGACAGATTCACCATACATTTCTACAAGACTTGTTGGGATATCATCAAAGAAGATATATTAAAGATGATAAAAGGCTTCATGAAAAAATCCAAGGTAGGAGGAGGAACTAACTCCACCTACCTCGCTCTTATTCCCAAGGAAACCAACCCTGAAACCTTTGCCAGATTCAGGCCAATTTCGCTTTGCAACGCTTCATATAAAATTATAACTAAGCTCCTAGCCACCAGGATGAAACCACTACTTAACAGGCTGATCTCAAGCAACCAAGGGGGCTTTGTAGAAGGTAGGCATATACTGGACAATGTCATCCAAGTCCAGGAGACAATACATTCAAGCAATCAATGAAAGGAAAAAGGAATGCTGATAAAGCTTGACATGACTAATGCATTCGATCGAGTCAACTATTCCTTCCTGTACAAAGTTCTCCACTCCTTCGGCTTCTCCCCCATTTTGTCAATCTCATCGTTGCCTGCACTCATAATCCCTGGATTGCCCCTCTTGTCAACGGCCGCCCCACCTCTTTTTTTCAAGACTAGAGAGGTCTCAGGCAGGGATGCCCGCTCTCTCCCTTCCTGTACATTCTGATGGCCGATTCCCTCAGCAGAAAGCTAGCCTTCGAACAATCCTCAGGCTCCCTCCCAGGCCTCAAACCTTCTATCATCTCTCCTGCTCTGAACCATGCCCTTCTCGCGGATGATTCTCTGCTCCTGGGTGGGGCATCTGCGCGAATAGCTAAAGCCTTTGATTCTGTTCTAAAATGCTACTGCAGGGTATCGGGCGCCTCCATCAACGAAAGGAAAAGTGAAGTATATGGATGGAATATTGGGCAGCAAGAACTCACAGGCATAGCCAACATTCTGGGCTTCAACGGGCATGCCCAATGGGATATGATAAAATATCTCGGCCTCCCCATCATAATTGGGACCAATAAGAGGTCGTTGTGGACAGAAATCATCGGAAAAATTAAGTCAAAAATCGCTTCCTGGGGTGGACACTGGCTCACAAAAGGAGGCAAGGTAATTTTGATTAAATCCGTGTTATCGGCTCTCCCAATCTATCAAGCTGCCTTTCTTCTTGCTCCAAAGAGAGTGACAGATCAAATATCCAGAATCCTGCGCGACTTTCTCTGGCAAGGGGGGAAGGGAAATCAGCAAAAAATTCATCTAGTCAAATGGGAGAAGGTGAAACGACCAATTCCGGAAGGAGGATTACAAATTCGCGACCCAGCTCTTGTTAATTTGGCGATGGGAGGGAAAATTCTTTGGAAACTGTTTAAGGAGCCAAAGCACCCTGTCAGCGTAATGCTGAAATCCAAATACGCTCCTAACGTGCCGCTCAGGAACCTACAGGTAAGTCAAATTCCCAACAGCACTCAAGTATGGAAACTCTGCAACAAAAGCTTAAATTTCTTCAAAGAAAAGGTGTATAAAATTCCAGGAAATGGTAAATGTACAGATCTGTGGTATGACCGAATCATGGATCAAAATCCACTCTTGGAGACCGAAGAAATCGCAGGGATAAATGACTGGCTGGAACGCGCAGGGATCATCAGCGTGTTCAATCTATCCAAATGGGACAGGCACGGAGATTGGCAGGGATGGGACTTCTTCAGAATTCCTGATCGACTACAACAATAGAAAAACATACTCGAAGAAATGCTGGAATATGCGGCCCCAGTAAATAAAAAATCGAGAGATTTCTGGGGATGTGGGCACTCTGGAACATACACTACAGCAGAAGCGTACAATGCCATCCAACCAGACAGGAACATCAGCAAAACACCGGAGTTCTGGAGGAAAGTCTGGGAACTGCTTGCTCTGCCTAAGGTAAATTTCTTCTTCTGGACGCTGGCCCATGATAAGCTTCTAACTGGAGATAACTTGATGAAAAAAAACATTGCAGGTCCACACAGATGTGAGATGTGCAGAAGCAGTTTAGAAACTTCCAAGCATCTCTTCATAGAATGTAAATTCGCAAAAGAAGTATGGGGACTCTCCCTCCATGAGTTACAAACCGTAGTTCCTTCTCACAACTCAGTAGTTGAACTATTTGATTCATGGAATCAGTGTTATCCCAACAAAATTCCCGTTAAATCCATCTGGAGGAAAGTCTGGAACGCCATACCCAAATTCGTGTGCTGGCAGATTTGGCTGTCCAGGAATGATATGATATTTAATGAAAAAGCGCACACACCTTTCTCAGTAGCAGCAAAAGCTAAGTCCTTTCTTCTAGAAGCAGTGCAACAACAAAACTTTGCAGGTGATCCATTGCTCCTTCCGGCAGAAGAGAAGTGGTTGGGTCCCCTTCACCCTCAACCAAGGAAGCAGCTAACAGTCCCTCAAGCAGGAAATCAGGCCTGGTGCAAAAGAGACTCTGAAGAAAACTTCCAAGAATGGTGGAGAAAGCAAAAAATTACAACAATATTCTTTGATGGAGCCTCCAAAGGCAACCCTGGGGCAGCAGGAGTTGGAGGGGTCATCTATGCCCTGGATGGAACAAGAAGGGACAGTTTTTGTTGGGGTATCGGGCAGAAAACCAAAAACCAAGCGGAGATACTAGGCCTCCTCAAAGCTTGTCAAATAGTCAGGGACAGATGAGACAAAGAATTTCAAGCCTTTGGAGACTCTGAGATCATAATCAAAAATTTAAACACGGGAAATCTGTTCACTAATGCATGCCTCAACAAAACACTAAATAGGCTGAAGAGAGTTCTGCTCGATTTCGACTCATACAAATTTCTCCACATTCTCAGAAATCTGAACAAAGAAGCAGATCTAATGGCGAACAAAGGGTGTACCCTTGGGAAAGGCCAACTTCTCACAAACGATGAAAGTTCATTTCATCCCTGCAATCCTTGAGGAAATGGTATTATGTAATAGTTCAAAAGATAGTGTTAGAACAAGAAACAGAAGAAATGTAGTATTGGTTGCCATGGTGTAATTCCAAGTTTCATACCAAATAAATAAAATCATACCCGTTTGAGTTTAAAAAAAAAATATCTGAAATTTTGTCCTGTGGTAGCCCTGTAAGTCTTATTTCCAATTCCACAAGTCATTCCAAGATTCGATTCTTCAAGCTAAAGTTATGTGAAATTGTCCATGATGACCTGATTATGGATTGGTTCAGTACAACGAAGTTGTATGGGATTCCATGTCATTGTATCAACATTCGACCCTGAAATTAATACATGCAAAACTAAAATTTGTTCACTTTTAGTTACTTTATATGAAATTCAAATCTTATTCTTGAAGAGAAAGTTATGATGATTTTCCCTAGGTCACCTATTTGAGACACAATTCTAGAGCATGCATAAACCATAAGTGCTTCAGACCATATCTCAGAAAATATAGCGAATCAAGATCCAAAATGTTTACACTAAGTTCACCAAAATTTTGGCTCCACATGGTCAAAATTTTATCTTATGAATCCTCATATTAAAAAAGTTATAGCGAAAATTCCAAGATGACCTATTTAAAGCAGCGAAACCCTAGAATCCAAAGCTCTGAAACCAAATGTTATGCAACCAGATCACAAAATAGAAGAAAAGATAGATCAACAACCTGAAAATTAGCCTCTACAAGTGGGAAAACTACTTTACATCACATAAATGAACAATTCTTAGATGATACATGTTATGCAGAATCTATGATTGTGGACAAAAGTATCTTCCCTGGGCCTGGTGGACTGACTTAGAACAACAGAAAGACAAAGGCACTAATGTTTTCCTTAAAGTAAATAGATAATGGGATGAAGCGTACTTGGAATCTTTAGTATGCTTCACTCCTTCCTTGGCTTGAATGCTCCAATCCTAGCTCCAAATGTTATTATTAGAACCTACACAGTCAAATAACACAAACCAACGATCCACAGAATCTATGTAGCATCATCTAATCACTTTATTCAATAGATCAACATGGTATTGAAATATATGAAACCATAACATCATATATAGGAAAACAAATAAATTTTTGCATTAATAGAAATGGAGTGAGTTACAACAAAAAATAAGTGTAAATCCCGTAAAAGAGCTCCTCCAACTTGACTTATCATTTCCTTATCCAAAGTGCACCTCTAATCACCCTAATGCATGGAAATACATCTCTCACATCAGCAACATAAGGGTAAAATCACTCTCCAAAATCCAACCCCTTGCCTATGGATGATAGTAAATATGTAGGTGAAGGAGGTAGTTCATGAATTTTTATCCTTTTACCAATTAGAGCTTGAGATCCACTCTTGATGGGAGGATGCGATCAAGGGATAAAGGATGAAAACTCCAAGGTAAGATAAGATATGATTTGAGACTTTTATCTGAGGTAAATGGTTACAACAAATCCTAGAAGCTTTTGGAAGAAGAGGCTTCAGGATTCTCTCTCTTTTTCCTGAATTTCTAGAACCAACGTAGGTGCATAGTGGAGAAACCTGTAGGTGATCAACGCAGTCCACAGTGGAGCAACCTGGTTGTCAATGTTGTCCAATAGGAAGCCAGGGAGCGTTGGTCCTTAAAATGACTGAAATAAGGTGATTTCAGACAGAAACTCAGGGATAAGAATGAGTCTTTCTTAGGGCTTTGTGTTATGATGATGAGAAGGAGGTCAAAGGATGTTGATTGATCCGGTTGAAGACTTATTGACCAGATGTGACAAAATGGCCTACACCAATACAAATGACAATACCTCCTTGGTATTTGTAGGAGTATAAGGGGTCACAATATAATCAGATCCTACATAAAAATAATGTAACAACCCTAGTGAAAATTCCATGTAATAAAAGTTAATAAAGAAAAAATAATAACCACGGTCGATGGGGCACTTATCCCAAGCTGAATGTTGGGAAAAACATCCTAGTGTGGGTGTTCTTTGGTTTATTATGGCTAAGAAAATTGACAAAGGGAATGGCTAAGGCTTTGGAAAGGCAAAATGACATTTTTGGCACATTTATTTATGAAAATAATGGAAATTAGCAGAAAAAAAAAGGTGAAAGGTCACAGGTTGCATGTGAGGAGGAAAAACAAAGTTACCGATCAAACAAGAGCTATTACCTCAAAATGAGAACTCTAAAAAAAAAAACCCCAAAAAATGAAAAAACACCCTGAAAACGAAAAGTGTTGATGTTGGAATAACATTTTTTTTTCAGGGTTAATTTCAATATTTTTTAAAAAAGGAAGTAAATGTCATTTTTTTGTAAAAAAACACCTTGAAAACGAAAAGTATTGATACTGGAATAACATCTTCTTCTTTTTGGGGTAAATTGTCAACATATTTTAATAATGACATTAAAGATAAAATAGCATGACTCTGCAAAACATTAAAATTCCAACGATATGCATGACATAAAGATAAAATATCACGTCTCTAAAAAGTCTTAAAATTCCAGCAATTTTCAGGCATGGTATTAAAGATAAAATATCATGTCTTTGAAAAACCTTAAAATTTCAAAGATTTTCGAGCATGACATTAAAGATAAAATATCACCTCTATGAAAAGCCTTAAAATTCCAACAGTTTTAGCCATGGTGTTAATATTTAAAAAAACATTATTACCATTTAATTTATATTAATTTATTTTTATTTTAAGTTTATCATATTAACAACAATTTATTAAATATAATGTATTTTTTATATAATGTATTGAAGTCACTAGATTGGAAACACTTCAATTATGATGAATGAACAACTTTACAAAACAAATAAATTTATATGTGATTTTGGAGTTTTAAAACATTTGTTTTTTTGGAAAATTGTGTAAATATTTCATTTTTAAATAGTTTTAAGATTTTGAAATTTAGAAATCATTTTTTAAAAACTATATATATATAAATAATTTAATATTAGAATTATATTTCTTTTGAATTTAATAAATCGAAACTAATAAATATATTGAAGATTATGCAGCAACAAAAAATTTAAGTAAAGTCTTTCGGTAGAAATCACATCAGAGAAATTTTTGGCGACTTGTTTCAAACTAACAAGTGTGGTTCATCATTAGGACCAGATGAAGAGGTAGACCAAGGCAAAGACTTAAATAGAGAGCAATGTAGAGACATAATTTCAAGTAACGGCTATATTTGAACAATAATATTTAAATTATGATATTAATTTATTAATATATTAAAAACAAATATTATTAATTAACGACTATATTAAATGGCTAATTTTTGAAAAATAATATTTAAATAATGATATTAGTTAATTAATTTATTAAAAATATTAATAGGTAACGACTATATTAAATGACTAGTTTTTGAAAAAAAATATTTAAATTAATTTAGTAAAACCAAATAATACTAGTTTTTGAAAAATAATATTTAAATTAATTTATTAAAACCAAATATTACTAGTTTAAAAAAAATAATATTTAAATTATTATATTAGTTTATTAATTTATTAAAAACAAATATTAATTAGTAACCACTATATTAAATAGTTAGTTTTTGAAAAATAATATTTAAATTAATTTATTAAAAAAAAATCAAAGTCACACTCTGAACAAGGAGGGAAGTCAAAATTTATAAAATGGAGTCAAGACCCTAATCAAAACAAGATCGTTTAATAAATAAAATAAAACAAAAATATACAAAGTCAAAAGAAATATATATATAAATAAAAATAGATTATATATATATATATATATCAAAGAAAAGTAATCAATAAATAAAACATGGTCAACAATAAAATATGGGGCTCAGACTCATTAAACAAATAACAAAAATACTAAAAGGAGTTAAGAACATATAAGATGATAAAAGACATAAAAAACCCGAAGGATCAATAAAATAAACTCTAATGAAGAATAAATCAACAACAAATACTATAAAAAGGACGCCAATACCTACATAGATAAACAAATAAACAAAATAAATCCCAAAAAGAAGCCTAAAAAAACTAAGAGGACATGACAGGGACCCAACTTCTACTAATATTCCAACCATCATCTCCATTCAAATTATTTGGTATTTTTTCAATTTCTAGGGCCTCCCTCAATTTACGGTGATGGAAATGACTAACCCTAGCAATGACTTAGGCCTCTTCAATGCAAATGTGATGTTTAGATTTATCTGCATGCTCTACCAAAGCAGAGGAGCGGGTCCTGCCATGCTTGATGTCAGCGGCATGATCACGAACCCTATGATTAATCGAGCGACTAGTCTTACCAATGTAGGGAGTCCCATAAGAGCGTGGGATAACATAAACACCCTTCATATTCTTGGGGTCCACTGGGTCTTTTACCAATCTAATGGAGCTCCGGATGGTATTTAAAGGCTTAAAGGTTGAAGCCACCTTATGCTTCCTTAGGATCCTCACAATCTTGTCAGTGGTCCCTTGGATAAAAGGAAGATGAACACAAGAAAAGATACCAAGGATCAATTTTCTGGTGTTCATCTTCCTTTTATCCAAGGGACCACTGACAAGATTGCGAGGGTCCTAAGGAAGCATAAGGTGGCTTCAACCTTTAGGCCTTTAAATACCATTCAGAGCTCCCTTAAATCTATAAAAGACCTAGTGGACCCCAAGAATATGAAGGGTGTTTACGTTATCCCATGCTCTTGTGGGACTCCCTACATTGGTGAGACTGGTCGCTCGATTAATTAAAGGATTCGTGAGCATGCCACTAACATCAAGCATGGCAGTACCCACTCCTCTACTTTGGCAGAGCATGCAGATAAATCTAAACATCACATCTGCATTAAAGAGGCCTAAGTCATTGCTAGGGTTAGTCATTTCCATCATTGTAAATTGAGGGAGGCACTAGAAATGGAAAAAGACCAAATAATTTGAATGGAGATGATGGTTGGAATATTAGTAGAAGTTGGGTCCTTGTCCTGTCCTCTTAGTTTTTTTAGGCTTCTTTTTGGGATTTATTTTGTTTGTTTGTTTATCTATGTAGGTATTGGCATCTTTTTTATAGTATTTGTTGTTGATATTCTTCATTAGAGTTTATTTTCTTGATCCTTCGGGTTTTTTATGTATTTTATCGTCCTATATGTTCTTAACTCCTTTTAGTATTTTTGTTATTTGTTTAATGGGTCTCAACCTCATATTTTATTGTTGACGATGTTTTATTTATTGATTACTTTTCTTTGAATATATATATATATATATATATATATATATATATTTATGATTGGTGTATATTTTTGTTTTATTTTCAATTATTTTTAATTTAGTTTATTTTATATCCATTAATTATTTTATTTATTAAATGATTTTGTCTAGATTAGGGTCTTGACTCCATTTTATAAATTTTGACTTCCCTCCTTGTTTAGATTTTGACTTTGATTTTTTTTAATAAATTTATTTAAATATTATTTTTCAAAAACTAACTGTTTAATATAACGGTTACTTATTAATATTTGCTTTTAATAAATTAATAAACTAATATCATAATTTAAATATTATTTTCCAAAACCTAGTAATATTTGGTTTTAATAAATTAATTTAATTATTAATTTTCAAAAACTAGTTGTTTAATATAGTCATTACTTATTAATATTTTTTAATAAATTAATAAACTAATATCATTATTTAAATATTATTTTCCAAAAACTAGTAATATTTGGTTTTAATAAATTAATTTAAATATTATTTTTCAAAAACTAGCTGTTTAATATAGTTGTTACCTATTAATATTTTTAATAAACTAATAAACTAATATCATTATTTAAATATGATTTTTCAAAAAGTAGCCATTTAATATAGCCATTACTTAATAATATTTGTTTTTAATATATTAATAAATTAATATCATAATTTAAATATTATTGTTCAAATATAGCTGCTACTTGAAATTATGTCTCTACATTGTTCTCTATTTAAGCCTTTTCCATGGTCTGTCTCTTCATCTGGTCCTGATGCTGAACCACACTTGTTGGTTCGAAACGCGTCAGCCAAAAAATTCTCTTATGTGATTTCTGCTGAAAGACTTTGTTTAATTCATTATGGATCACAGAAGCCTGAAAACAGAAACAAAAGAATTGTCGTTTCCAGAAACCTATTGACCGCAAAAGAAGTAAACCATAAAAAAATTATTCTCCTAGACTTATTACTTCTACATACTTTTTATTTTGGCATATATATCCAATCAAATATATTGAGAATGTTAAAACATTGAAAAAATAAAAACTACAAGAAAAAACCCCAAAAATATAAAATAATAATAATAAGTAAATAAAAATATATATTAAAATATAAAAAAATAAAAATAAAAACATGAAAACAAATACAATATCAAAAAATATATAAAAATGACAAAAAAAAACACAATTAACTTGTAAAAGACAAATATATATATATATATATATATGAAGAAAAAATATTTCAAAAAATTGACCAAAAAAACATAGAAATTAAATAAATAATATTAATGAGATAAATTAGAAAAAAAAAAACATTAAAATAAAATAAAATAAAAAATATTTAAAAAACACAATAAAAACAATTAAAAATAAATAAAAATAAAAACTTTAAAAGAAATAATAAAAAAAAACATTTAAAAAAATTAAACTTATAAAAAAAGTTAAAAATAAAAATAAAAATAAAAAATAAAAAACAATGAAATAAAAATAAAGAAAAAAAAATTTAAAAATTATAAAAAAAAAAAAAATCAAAACCTCGGGACCTAAACTGTGAGGAGTCAAAAACGACAAATTAAATAAAAGCTTTTTATGAAAAAATTATTAAAAAATTGAAAAAATAACATATTTTAAGATTTTTTTATGAATTTATATTAAAAAAAGTTTCATATAAGACTTAAAGTAAAAATAACAAAAAAAAATAGAACATACAATTAAAAACAAAAAAACAAAAAAACACTTTAAAAATAAAAATTAGAAACATTAAAAGTTAAGAAAAAAAATACACTTAGATTAAAAAAAAAAGAAAAAGATTAAAACAATTTTTTTTCAAATCAACAAAAAAAATTATATATATAAATTAATAATAATAATAATAATTAAAGAAAACATTAAAAATAATAATTAAAAATAACATTTAAAAAAAATAAAGAAAAAAAAAAAAAAAAAAAAAAATTGAAAACCCCGCAACTCCCATCCCACCCAGGGCCAGGCCCTGCGACCCCCTAGGCGGGGAAGTAGATTCTGCATAGCTCCCCGCTTGCCCACGGCTATGCCCTGCGATCGCTTGGGCGGGGAAGTTGATTTCTGGAATCGACTTCCTCACCTAGGGGGCCTATCCCTGGGCGAGCGGGGAGCTGCCTGCACAACCCCCGCCCACCCAAGGCCAGGCCTCGCGGCCCACTGGCTGGGCTCGGATATGCACACAGCTCCTAGCTCGCCCAGAGCCAAGCCCCACGATCCCTAGGCATGCAGACCAAGGCCCTGGATTTTCGATTTTTTTCTTTCAAAAATTACAAATTTTAAAGGTTTTTTTTTTTTTTTAATGCATATATATATATATATATATATACTTTGGTTTTCTTAATAGTTTTTATTTTGTTTTTTTTTAATATGTTTTTTATTGTTATAGATTTTTGGAAGGGCACTGTGTGATATAAGTGATCCGTCCAACGTTTCAGATGGGAACTCCATCCATCATCAAGGACCAAAGAGAAATGTTGGACGGATCACTTGTATCACACATTGCCCTTCCAGAAGTCTATAACAATATGAATCACTGTGGAAGTCTCAGATCACTCATGTTTTTTATTTTTTAAATTTTATTTTTTGTGTTATTTTTTTACAATTATTATTTATTTATTTATTTTTATATGTTTTATTATTATTATTTTTATTTTTTTAGTTTTTAATATTTTTTCATTTATTTATTTTTAATGTTTTTGGTGAATTAATTTTAAAAAAATGTTTTGATATTTTTTTTCCCTTAATCTTTGTTTTTTTTTTTTTCAATTCTTTTTTAATTTATTTGTAATTTTTTTTAACTTTTTGTGTTTCTAATTTTTTAGTATATATATATATATATATATATATATATATATATATATTAGTTTATTGTTTTTTTAAATTGTATTCTATTTTTTTTTTTTTTTTGTTATTTTTACTTTAAATTTTAGATGAATAATTTTTTTTGAAAAAAATACTTAAAACGTTATCATATTTGAATATAAAATTCATAAGAATTTCATGAAATTTGTTATTTTTTTGAACATTTTTATTCAATTTTTTCATAAAGATATTTTATTTAAATCCAGAGATAAATATTTTTTGAATTATATCTATATGTTAAATATGTATTTTTTGTGAGTGTTTAAAATTGTAATTTTTTAGTGACAATTATTTTGTGTATTGAAGTATTAATTAATGATATATAAATATATTAGAAATCTTAACTTCAAAATATTAATGTTATTATTTTTTTCAAACTTTGCAAAACAAATAAAAAATTTCACTATTAAAAAGCATTGCCTAGAAAAACAAAAAATACATGTTTGAAAAACACTTAAAAAATAAACATCTTAGGACGAAAAACAAGAAGATGAATAAGAAAACTTGAAAAATGGTAAAATAATCAACATTTAAAAACAATTATTCACACTTAATACATTAGAAAATTTAAAGTGTAAAAAATAAGACCCCTAAAAAAAGGGGGTTGATGTTGCATCACCACTTTTCAGAATCAATATGAAAATTACTAACATTAAAAAAAAAATGTTCATACTTGATATATAAGAAAATTTAAAGTGCCAAAAATATGCTCCAAAAAAAGGTGTATTTTGAATAACCACTTTTCAAAATTGATTTTTTTTTGCTACCTCAAAAAACAGGTAATCGTTAATTTTCTCATTTGATCGGTAACAATGTTGAAAATGAAGGAAAATAATGGAGAATGAAGAAAATAGAGGCCTAATTGATAAAAAGGCTTCTAAGGACCAGTTAGTACCTTTTATCAGTTCAGTTTTGGAGCTCTCTCATTATTCTCTCTCCCTCTCACTCTTGGACACTTAGAGTTTTCTTGGAGTGCTTTGGCATTGGATCAAGAAAGGTAAAGGCAAGAGGAAGGAAGGAGAAAGCAAGGAAGAGTAGGATCAAGAAGCTACAACATGATTCTTTGCAGGTATCAATTTGCATGTGTGTTTTCCTTGCTAGATTTGACATGCATAGTATTGCATGTGGTTCTTTACTGTTATGGCATGGGTTTTGCGAGGTGTGACAATATTTTTCAGCCTAGCCTTGCCATTTTCGGATAGCCATGGTGTGATGGGGTTCTCATGTTTTGGTTGAGCTAGATTTCCAGATGGATTCGAAGCTAAGTGAGGTGGATCTCCGAAAGAAATAACACATGACCTAGTGATCCCTGAACCAGACTATGGATTGCAGTAAAGCCACTGGTCTAGTGACCCATGAACTAGACTATGGGTTGTGGTAAAGGCGAGTATTGTGTGCCTCGGTGGGCCTATGAATCCATGTCGGTGAATGACGGGATATACGATAAAGCCTAGAGGTGGTTTCCATTGATTAGGCCTAGGAATCCTTGCCAATGAATGATAGGATATACGGTAAAGCCTAGAGGGTGGATTCTCGGTTTAGGGACTAGTGATCCCTAGATTGGACTGTGGATTGCGGTAAAGCCTGAGAGACTAGGAGACAGGAAAATTCATCATGGTGTAGGTGGAGAAATCCAGTGGCATCCATGCTTTTTTTGGCCTAATGATCTGGTGGAGATTATGGTAAAGGCTGTTATTACATGTTTATTGTTTTGGCCTAGTGATCCAGTGTGGATTGTGGTAAAGCCTAGTTTCTATTGATGAGGGTGAGGTGGTTTAGCCTTAGGATTCCCTGGTCGGTTCTTTTGGTTTGAGTCCCACATTCATGCTTAGAATATGACACGAGGGTGATTGACTAAAGAGAGACTTGGCTCAGCCAATTTATGGTCGAGTGGAACATGGTAGTAACATCTTGGGTTGGCTTTTGCATTCATTAATAAGAGGTTCTTTCCTTGACATCCTATGTGTAAATGTACTGGTTTATATGTGGATTCTATGGCTGATGTATCCTTGATATTTTTATTGTTATTATATTGGTTATAAGCATGTATTATAATAGTGATGATGTATGTCTCTCCTCATGTTTTGATTTGTAAATGATTGAACAATGTATCTATGACCTAATAGATGATAATGAAGCTAATGATATAAGGGAACAATGTTTCTTAACGATTATCAGATAAGTATGAGGCCCCTATGCTCAGATCTATTTTTTAAACATGTAGATTAGATATTTGTGACATGTTTGATGAAACACATGTCATGGCTAGTAGGGGTCTAGTCAAGTGCTTGTTCAAGAAATTGCATTGGTATCCTTATTTTGTTGTTATCTTTCAGTTTTGAAAGTGTCATTATGTTCTGGGCAGTGACCTAGGCTATGGGCCTGAAAAAGTGGTACGAATCCCGGAGTCACAGGTACAAGTATAAGGAGAAAATTCCCCAAACACATGCATACCCATGTTGTGGGAGCATCTGGAGTCTCCTGGATGCATGCATGTCCATATCGAGGGAGCATTTGAGGGTTTGAGGGCCTAAAAATTTAGTTGGTCTTAGGGGCTGGTTACCTGAGTGGTTGGGATGGCTCATGGGGTTCTGTTGCTGATGTGGAAGGCCTGTGTAGTGTGTTTCTGTCGATTCCACTTCCTTAAGGTCACCTAGGAGGTTGAATCCCGTTATAGTGGCCTCTCGTCGCATATTTACCTTGGTTGGCCAGTTACTTGGTTAGATGTGGGATGAGGGTTTTATAGAGTGGTATTAGAGCGGGTTCCGCTATCTTTGGGTCATATATGATACCACAAAGTGGTATCAAAGCATGGTTCACCTCTTGGACTGGATGGGCAGTGTGTGTCGGTCATGCATTCATGTCGGTTTCACGTGTGTTAATCATTCTTGTGGTCTATATGATTGTTTCATATGCATGGTGTTGGTCATGGTTGCAGTGATGCCGCCATGTCAAAGAGGATGTTGTTGTTGTGAAGTGTGTCTTCATGAGTGTATGATTGGTTACATGTTGTTTATGCATGCGTATTGTCAGTGTACATTGGTATGGTTGTTGTTTTCATGCATGAGGTCATAGTATGTAGTTTATATGGTCATGCATTTATGATTGGACTCTAGCTAGAATGATGTTTATGTGTTGATACACTTATTTATTATTTGTCTATATGCTGTTATGATTATGTTTGTACATGTATTACATTTATTTGGTTGACCTTGTAGATGAGATATCCTCCCGGAATTTTGCTAAGATACATTGGTTTATTGTGATTTGGTTTCACTGACATAGTATGCTTTGCTAGAAAGAGATAAAAAATGCCTAGCAAGATGGTAGACTACAAAGATTCTCCCTATGAATCATATGAGCAGCGTGGTGTTGGGCACTCTTCTAACTTAGCAGAAACATTTAGAAGCTTGAAGGAAGAAACGAGGAGTTGTAAGGTGGACAATGAAAAAATGATGCAGGCATAAGAGAAACAAGCAAAGGTTAATGTAATACTCCTTCAGAGTTTGTCAGAATTGCAGCGACAGGGGCCACTTCGGATTAGCCATGGAAAGGAGGACAAAACTAATGGGGAATATGGCAGTAGGTCTCATGGTGGTCACAGGTCATAAGGAGATGACATGGTAAGACATGGAAAATTATTGGATACTTCGGATAGGAGAGGTGATGGATACATGTATTATTCTAGTTCTTGTTCTGACAGGCATCATGATCGTCATCATTATCATCCTTATAGGAGGAGTGATAGGGTATACTTGCTAGATGAGTTTAAGAAAGAAAATCCACCTACTTTTGATGGAGACTTGAAGAAACTAGAAGATGCAGAGGCTTGGATACTTGGCATGAACAAGTTCTTTGAGATGCATGAGTACACAAAAAATATGAGGGCCATAATTTCTATCTTCGGCCTAAAATGTAAAGCAGATATCTGGTGAGAAGATGTGAAGCGGGTCACAGACATCAGGACGGAGGACTTGAGTTGACATGAGTTCAATAGGATTTTCAGGAAGAAGTACTTGTCAAAAAGGTACTACAACAGTAGGGCCAAATAATTCTATGAGCTAAAGATGGGATCAATGACAAATGAAGAGTACATGACTAAGTTCTTGGAGCTATTGAGGTATGTACCGTATCTTAAAGATGAGAAGGCTAAATTTCAACAATTTTTCAGCTGGTTGCCATTAGAATTTAGAAATCAGAATGAGTATGATGAGTCTCGGTCACTTGAGGAAGTTATTTGGAAATTGAATCATTGCTATGAACAATCAAAGCATAAGAATGAATCTTAGAAAGGATGGAAAGGGAAAGATAAAGGTAAATGGCAACCGAAAAGAACAAGGCCTCAGAAAGCAAAAGAGAAAGAAAATGTGGCACCACAAAAGAAGTTCAATGTAGTTAGACAGGAACATGGGTCACAACAACAACATGGAGGTGATGGTACTGGACAATTGGAGTGTTGGACATGCGGTAAGGAACACCTTAAGAGATATTGTCCATAAAAGCAGGGTGGTAGGCCTCAGATCTATAGTGCATAGGAGGCATAGATTATTGGGGATGTTGGTCGGAGAATTCCTCGTATCTATGTAGTGTTGGACAACAGACAGGCATACCATCAGGTATCTATCATTGAGATGGACGATAAGCTTTGTGATCAAGTTGTTTCTATTTTGATTGATCATGGATCTAATTATAGTTATGTTAGTCCTGACTTGGTGGATAAGTGTGGTTTGAATAAATAAGTGCATCCAGAATCTCGGTTAGTGCAGTTGGCTACAGGTACAAAGAAAAGAGTTCACCATTGGGTAAGAGTTTGTGCATTTGAGTTAAATGGTATGCCTACATCAACACATTTGAATGTATTTCCATTGGGATTGTATAACATGCTTTTGGGTATGGATTGGCTATACCTTCACACGACCAAGGTGGATTGTTATGACAAAGCCATTGAGTGCTTGGATGACAATGGGCAACCAAGAGTCTTACAGGGAAAGAAGAAATCCACATCAGTTAGGATGGTGACAGTTATGCAGGAAAAGCGCAGTCGCAGAAAAGGGTGTGTGTTATTTGCAGTGCATATTTCTAGCGACAAAGTTAAGGAAGTCAAGGATGCAGATGTTTTGAGTAGGTACCCAGTTCTACAATAGTTTCTGGATGTGTTTCCCATAGACATTTCAGAGTTTCCACCTCACAGGGAAGTAGAATTTTCTATTAAGTTGGTGCCAGGGGCAGCACCAACATCAAAAGCACGATATAGGATGAGCACTCCAGAGTTGGTAGAGTTGAACTTGCAGTTAAAGGAAATTCTTGAAAAGGGATACATTAGGGCAAGTGTATTGCCTTGGGGCACACCAGTATTGTTTGTGAAGAAGAAGGATGGTCTTATGCATTGAATACAAGAAGTTGAACAAATTGACCATCAAGAACAAGTATCCATTGCTGAGGATTGATGACTTGTTTGATTGGCTGAAGGGAGTAGCAATGTTCTCGAAGATTGATCTCAGATCTGAATATCATCAAGTATGCATTAAAGAGAAGGACATTTACAAGATAACTTTCTAGACCATGTATGGGCATTTTTAGTTTGTTGAAGTTCCATTTGGTTTGACTAATTCTCTAGCTACCTTTATGTTCTTGATGAATAGTGTGTTGCGTCTTTATTTGGATAAGTTTTTTATTGTGTTCATTGATGACATATTGGTATATTCTAAAAATGAGGAAGAGCATGTTGAGCATTTGGCAGCAGTATTGAGGTTGTTGATAGAGCATCAGTTGTATGCTAAGATTAGCAAGTGAAATTTATTTCAGACTGAGGTACAATACTTGGGACATGTTGTATCCAAGGAGGGCATAACAGTGGATCTAGAGAAGATAAGAGATATCATGGAGTGGGTGGCCCCTAGGAATGTGGATGAGGTGAGATATTTCATGGGATTGGCAGGTTATTACAGGAGGTTCATTAGGAACTTCTCACATATTGCTTATCTTATTACATCATTGCAGAGGAAAGGTAAGAAGTTTGAATGGATAGATGAGTGTTAGGCTAGTTTTGAGTAGCTTAAGTAGTTGTTGACACGTGATCCAATGTTAAAAATTGCAGATTCGGACAAAGAATTTGTAATATGTACATATTCTTGCAAGACATGACTTGGTGGAGTTCTTACGCAGGAAGGACACATAGTGTACTATGAGTCACAAAAACTGAATGAGCATGAGCAGGACTATTAGATGCGTGATCTTGAGCTAGAAATGATCATACATGCATTGAAGATGTGGAGGCACTATCTCCTTGGTAGGAGGTTTTTATTGATGAGTGATCACAGTGGATTGAGGTATCTATTTGATCAACAGAATATGAATTCCAAGCAATCTAGATGGTTGGCCACGATTAGTGAGTTTGATTTTGAGATCAGATACATCAAAGGAAAGGAGAACAAGGTCACAGATAAATCTTAGCAGGCAGATACAGGTAAATCATATAGCAACTATGAGCTGCTATGGGACAAATTTATAGGATAGGATCTTGTAGGCAGGTCAACAGGATGACATGTATATGGAGATTGTGCACAAGTTGTAGTAGATTACATGCACAACTAGCAGTACACATACATGTACAGATGCAGGTTCATAATATGTGTACTATCGTCTCACATAAGATGGATTGGTAAGGTTTAGAGGTAGGATATATGTGCCAGATAACAATGAGATCAAGAAGGTGATCTTGAGGGATTTTCATACAAAACCATATTCAGGTCACCCAGGCTATTAGAAGACGCTGAAAATAGTGAAGAAATTCTATTATTGGCCAAATTTGAAGAAGGATGTAACATAGTTTGTTGCTAGGTGTTTGGATTGTTAGTAGGTGAAGGTAGAGTGTAAGCATCTAGGTGGACTACTACAACCGATTGCGATTCCAGAATGGAAATGGGAGGTCATTTACATGGACTTCATCATAAGCTTTCCCAAGACATCTAGACAGCATGATTCCATCATGGTTGTTGCGGATAGGTTGACAAATGTTGCACACTTCACTCGAGTGAAGACTACGTATTCATCTAGTGATGTGGCACATGTGTTCATCAAAGATGTGTTCAGATTGCATGGTGTCCAAAGGAATATTGTATCATATAGGGATGCGAATTTCACTTCCAAGTTTTGGAAGGAGCTATTTGTAGGTTTGGGTATAGAGTTGGCCTTCAGTACAACTTATCATCCACAGACAGATGGAAAAACAGAGAGGGTCAAAACGATATTGGAGGACATGCTGAGGATGTACATGATGCAACAACAAAAAATATGGGAGGAGTATCTTCCATTGGTTGAGTTTTCATACAACAATGGTTATCAGGAGTCATTGAGAATGAGTCCTTTCGAGGCATTGCATTGGCGGAGTTGTAATACTCCCATCAGTTGGAGTGATCCAGTTAATAGGGTGTTGATTGGACCAGATATGTTGGTAAGCATGGAGCGAGAAATGCAGGTAATTAAGAAGAATCTAAAGGAAACATAGTATAGGTAGAAGAGCTATGCAGATAGGAATAGGTTGTTCAAGGAGTTCCAGGTTGGGGAACATGTGCACTTGCGCATCAAACCAGAGAAGATATCCTCGCGGATTGGATCATGTCCCAAGATGGGACCCTGATTTTGTGGACCTTTCAGGATTATTGAGAGGATTGGGCCAGTAGCCTATCCACTTGCACTACCTCTAACAATGAAATTCCATGATGTCTTCCATGTGCCATTTCTTAAGAAGTATGTTAAAGATGTTAATCCAGTGATTAACTATTCTGTATTGCAGGTGTAGCCATATGGGGAGTTCCAGCCAGAGCCTTAGTGTATATTTAAGAGAAAGGTGCTCATGCTCCAGAACCGAGCAATCGAGCAGGTTAAAGTGCAGTGGAAGCACTTTGGGCCTGATGAAGCTACATGGGAGATGGTGGATCAAATGTGGGCTATGTATCCTTCATTATTCGTTGGATGAGCAGATGTTTTGGTATATGTTTTTGGTACATATTTTGATGATGTTTGGTATATTTACATATGTATGTGGATGTAAATACCACCATGAGCTAAGTTATAAAGCTCCAATAAGTGGTATGGGTGTCATGTCATTATAGTTGTCATGTTGGTTTTCTTTTCAGCAGGGTGATCATTGTAAATACTGCATCGAGCTATGTTATAAAGCTCCATGGGAAGTATGTTTTCTTTTCAACGGTTTTGCTGAGGTATAGGTGTGGTTGAACACCGAGGATGGTGTCCCCTAAGGGGGAGGGTTCTGTAACAACCCTGGTGAAAATTCCATGTAATAAAAGTTAATAAAGGCAAAATAATAACCACGGTTGATGGGACACTTATTCCAAGCTGAATGTTGGGAAAAACATCATAGTGTGGGTGTTCATTGGTTTATTATGGCTAAGGAAATTGGCAAAGGCAATGGCTAAGGCTTTGGAAAGGAAAAATGGCATTTTTGGCACATTTATTTATGAAAATAATGGAAATTAGGAGAAAAGGAAGGTGAAAGGTCACAGGTTGCATGTGAGGAGGAAAATGAAGGAAAATAATGGAAAATGAAGAAAATAGAGGCCTAATTGATAAAAAGTCTTCTGAGGATTAGTTGATACCTTTTGTCAGTTCAGTTTTGGAGCTCTCTCATTGTTATCTCTCTCTCTCACTCTTGGACAATTAAAGTTTTCTTGGAGCACTTTAGCATTGGATTCAGAAAGGCAAAGAAGGCAAGAGGAAGGAAGGAGAAAGCAAGGAAGAGCAGGATCAAGTAGCTACAATAGGATTCTTTGCAGGTATCGATTTGCATGTTTGTTTTCCTTGCTAGATTTGGCATGCATGGTATTGCATGTGGTTCTTTGCTATTATGGCATGGGTTTTTCTAGGTGTGACAGTGTTTTTCAGCCTAGCCTTTCCATTTTCGGATAGCCATGGTGTGATGGGGTTCTCATGTTTTGGTTGAGATGGATTTCCGGATAGATTCGAATCTGAGTGAGGTGGATCTCCAAAATAAAGAACACATGGCCTATTGATCTCTGAATCAGACTATGGATTGCAGTAAAGCCACTGGCCTAGTGACCCTTGAACTAGACTGTGGGTTGTGGTAAAGGTAGGTATTGTGTGCCTCAGTGGGCCTAGGAATCCTTACCGGTGAATGGAAGGATATACGGTAAATGCTAGAGGTGGTTTCCCTTGATTAGGCATAGGAATCCTTGTCGGTGAATGGAGGGATATATGGTAAAGCCTAGAGGGTGGAGTCTTGGTTTAGGACCTAGTGATACCTAGAGCATACTATGGATTGCGGTAAAGCCTGAGAGACTAGGAGACAGGAACATTCCTCACGGTGTAGGTGGAGAAATATAGTGGCATGCATTCTTATATTGGCCAAGTGATATGGTGGAGATCATGGTAAATCTTTTTATTACATGCTTATTGTTTTGGCCTAGTGATCTAGTGTGGATTACAGTAAAGCCTGGTTTCTATTGATGAGGGTGAGGTGGTTTAGCCTTGGTTCCCTGGTTGGTTCTTTTGGTTTGAGTCCCACATTCATGCTTGGAATATGTCATGAGGGTGATTGGTTGAAGAGAGACTTGGCTCAGCCAATCTACGGTCGGTTGGAATGTGGTAGTCCCATCCTGAGTTGGCTTTTGCATTCATTAATAAGAGGTTATTTCCTTGACATCTTATGTGTAAATATATTGGTTTATATGTGGATTCTATGGCTGATGTATCCTTGATATTTCTGTTGTTATTATGTTGGTTATAAGCATGTATTATGACAATGATGATGTATGGCTCTCCTCATGTTTTGATTTTTAAATGAATGAACAATGTATCTATGACCTAATAGATGATAATGTAGTTAATGATATAAGGGAACAATGCTTCTTAGCGATTCTCAGATAAGTATGAGACCCCTATTCTCAGATATGTTGTTTAAACTTGTAGATTACATATTTTTGACATGTTTGACGAAATTCTTGTCATGGCTCTTAGGGGTCCAATCAAGTCCTTGTTCAATTAAATGCATTGGTATCCTTATTCTATTGTTATCTTTCAGTCTTGAAAGTGTCGTTGAGTTCTGGGTAGTGACCTAGGCTCTGGGCCTGAAAAAGTGGCACAAACCCCGGAGTCGTAGGCACAGGTTTGAGGAGAAAAGTCCCCATATGTATGCATACCCATGATGTGGGAGTGATTGGAGTCTCCTGGACGCATGCATGTCCATATCAAGGGAGTGTTTGGGGGTTTGAGGGCTTAAAACTTCAGTTGGTCTCAAGGGATGGTTACATGAGTAGTTGGGATGGTTCCTAGGAGTTCTGTTGCTGATATGGAAGGTCTAAGTGGTGTGTTTAAGTCGATTCCACTTCCTTAAGGTCACCTGAGAGGTTGAATCCCATTATAGTGGCCTATCATAACATATTTACCCTGGTTTGATGGTTACTTGGGTAGATGTGGGATAAGGGTGTTGCAAATAACAATGTAAGGGAACAACAATAACAATAGTGGGGGTTACATGGGCACAAAAATAAAAATAAGGAGCTACAATAAACAATAAGGGGGCTACACTAGTATTATATGGACCTAACAAAAACCTAATAAATCGACTTTTTCCAACAAATTAATATCCATTTCATTAACTTTATTCTCTAATTGGGAGGACCTAAATTACAAGTATTCACTTTCTTCATGAGTCCTCAATAAGCCTTTAGGAGGTTTAATTGGTGTGGCAGGTTTCATTGGAGGCATTATGGAAAATAATAATAGTACTTCTCTTTATCATAACTTTTAGTCACCATGGTTAGGAAAGGACTAGACATGGTCAAGAAAGTGTATAGATTTAATGCGATCACATCTTAAAGGTACATATATGAGCATTGTCATCCATAGATCAATTAAGAAAGAAAATTTCATAAAGAACTATTGCCAAAACTTATACCTAAGGGCTTCCTTATGATAATCCACTAACATTTTTCATGTCAATAGTGAGTTTTGGTTAGCGGGAGACCAAGGATATGGACTGTGGAGGAGCGACCATGTACCTCTTAACTATGCTATAATATAAGCAGTTAATGTTTTTCCCCACTATATCATCATCTTTGTATTAATTTCACACTAATGCATTTGATTTCGATTATGCAATAATGCTAATGAGTATTGAAAAGCGCTGGATTTGGTAGATTGTTGTTTGTGTCCATATCTTCAATGTAGGAAAGAGAGGAGCAAAGATGTTTGAAGGAATTTCAAGTTGGATGCAACAAAAATTTGCTTCTCTTAGTAGAATATGTGCCTCGTTCCTCCCCTTCATTATTTCCTTATCTTCATGCATGTGTGTGGGTGTGATTGACTGTGATCCTTAGTTTATACACAATCCATGGTACGCTAGTTAGAGTAAAGTAATCTACTCCTGTAGGTGAAACATCTATGAAAACAAAATTGGCGACTTCATTGGGGAAGTCCCAGTGAGTGATTTTTCACAGTATTTATTTTAGTGTTTTGAAACATTTGTTTACTTTTCTCAGTATTATATAGTGTTTACAACTTATGTCTAAATCCCTAGTGCCTGAAAACACAAGATCTAGGTTTTACTCTATTAGTTATCTTCTATAGTTCATATGAGAGCATTGTTCATCCTAAAAATGCCCTAGTTTTCTCTATGACAGAGCATTGTTGGATTATCAGTGCTCAATTTCTTTCGTAACAAAGTGTTGAAGCCTTTAACTATGGGTTTTGACATGGTTTCTCCTACAAATTCTTTAGTTTTCTTGCATGATTTCTAGCCTAGTTGTGGTTTCTCTTCATATTTGTATTATTGTGTCTTCTTTTTTGTATCAAACTCTTAGATCTACCTCCAATAGGTGGATTTTTCTTTCTTGTTTATGGTTTTTAATCCTCTTGGATTTGATTCCTAGTAGAGACATTGGGGGTTAGATACCTTTCTACCATCATCGTTCTCTAACCCTTCACCTTTCTATTTGCTTGTAAGTGACTAAATCATTGAATAATTTATATGAATGTACGCTTGATTGCTATTAGGGTTTTGGTTTTGAGTATGTTTTTTGTGTGTTTCCTTTGGTTTCTTTTTTATATTTTCTTGCATTTATGGTTATGATTTGTGTTGTATATTTGTGTGATTAATGAGAGGGTTGTAAGGACGATCTTCATACTTGTGTTTGAAAAGATATAAGCTTCTCAAAAATAGGTTTCATAGAAAGGAAATATTGCATAATCATTTTCTACATAACCTTCTTTTAACACAAGTCAAAACACTATACAAATTTCACTCCATTTACCCTTGACTCAAATAACAAACATTAAAATTAACACATAATAAAATCAACTCAACAATTTTTCTTCTCTTTGGAAACACACCCACAACAAATTAGGTTTTAGGGCCTTGGAATAGGTTGTGAGATAAACTCCCCAATGCCACTAAAACAAACATAGAATCATGAGCTAGGGAGGGAAAATCCATTTGCAGTTGCACATTTCCTGGGAAACCCTTCTAACACAAGGGTCAAACACCAAGTCACATTAGGGCTAGTGGAGTGATCTACCCTTCTTTACTTCGTCTTAGTGGCACTAGCATACACATACTTGGGCCGCCTCCCTAGGGAGGCTACATGCTCGATATCTTGCCTTTAGGTTTAGACCCAACTGAGAATTGTTCCCCTAGGTTGGGTAGCTATACATGGCAACATAAGTGGCCATAATATTAGGGACATTACATGGGTGACAATTAGGGGGATTTACTTTCTTTACTTGGGGTAGACATTGGTTATTATTCACTTAGTTCTCTTGGAGGATGCCTGCACATAATTAAGGGTACTTGAACTTAGTGTGAGAGTTGTTAGTAGGGTCCCAGTGTAACTGTCCCAACCATATATTCACATCTAACTTGGGCCATGATCAACAAAGGCCCAACTGTTGGAATATCTCTTTTCTCTCTTGTTTTGTGTGCTTGCTCCTTATATTTGATAGGTGTATGTTGTTTGGTCATGTCTAGTGGCCTTAATATATTTATTTTATGCATTTGTACACATTTTTTACCACCGCCATGGCATCGTTTAGTTTGAATTTTCATGATTTCCTTGAGGGAATTTTTCCCCACAAGGAGGGTTTTCTTACCTATAGACGTAGACTTAACCCTTCCATCACCATCACTTAGGGTGATACTCAAGGGGTTGAACCTTTTGTTAACAAAGTGGTTTACTAGAGTCTTCCACCTTATCTTCATTCCCATTTTGCTCTACCTCGTCACCCATCTCCTTAGGTGGGGGTGTAGACTTATTTATATATTTTCAGAGTCCTTTCCCAAAGTCCATTACGACTAGTACCACATTCATGGAAGAACCTAGTGTGTTCACACGTATTTTTATTGATGATTTCCCCAATAATACTTCTATACCTTCCCCTACAACCATAGGTCATATCCACATTACATCCGTTGAGACTACCTTATAATTTTGGAATAATATTATGGGATCCTCTTCCCCTCCATTTAGTACATCCACCATGAGTAGCTTCACATACTTTACCTTTCCCATTCTATTAATCTTTGGCAGAGGCTCTAGTTCAACTATGAGTATAATATACATATCATAGATCATAGGTTTGAACTCCACATTAAAATCTCCATCCATGGGACCCATTGTTGGTCCAAGTATATCTATAGGAAGTTCATTCATACCCAATGGTGGGTTTCCATTTGGTTGAATCATTGTACTCAATCCGTGTCGTTCCCTAGCTCAGTTCGGGGAACTTTTTGTTTTCAGTGGATTCACATCTCTTTGGGGTAGTTAATCATTAGGGGGATATAATTTTCAAGAAACCATGCCATTTCCTTGGAATTTCCAATGGGCTAGGGAAACCATCCCTAATAACACATTTAATACTTAGGGTTCCACCCTTTTAGGTCAAATTTTCGGTCCAGGAGCATCTCCTCTTGGCACACCCTTTGGCCTATGAGATCAACAACCTTTTGTGAGCCCTTTTCCTACTTGGGGCACTAACCTTCATGGTGTTTACATGAGAACTAGAATTAACACCTCTGGTCAACCCACTGTAACAACCCTGATTTAAAATATACAAATAATTCATCAATTTATATGATTAATAATCAACAACCAACTATTCAACTATTTAACATATAATTTTCAAAAACATGAGTAGAGACGACTTACCTGTATCGATGATATTCCTTACTTGTTCTTTTGGAGTTGAATTCTCTTTTAATTCTGCTAACCGCAACAAACTTTTTGGGGATGACTCTCCTCCCAACTGTAGGTTCAATGACACATAATGTTTCTACAGCTGGCCACCCCCGAGTCTTCAATCAACGTACTACTGCCAGTGAATCCTTTGTTTCACAACACTTTTCTTTGAAGAGATTGGATGAAGGAATGATGTTCTCATCTTCCTCATCGTCCATTAAATAGACCAAACAATGGAAAGGGGTCCGCATGCACACATTATGTGTGTCAACATGCAACTTTTATTTCTTATTTTAAGTTTTACTTAATTTAATATTTCTCTTAATTTAATTCTTTCTTATTTTATTCCTTTTTACTTTTTGTTAACTTACTTATTTTTACTATTTTTATAATTTACTATTATATATATTCTTTAGAACTTCAGTGTTATTATTTACTATTATTATATTCTCTTCATTATTTATTATTTATTTACTATTATTATTATCTTTTCTTTATTTTTTATTATTTATTTACCATTATTATATTTTCTTTATTATTTATTATTTATTTACTTATTTTTCTAATATTATATTATATTATTTATTATTTATTATTTATTATTTTTATCAATATTAGGGGACATATACTCCCCTCTTTAGGGAACTTCATCCTGAAGTTAAGTTGAATCATTTAACATTTTATTTATTTAGTTATTTATTACTTCACGTTTTCCCTACACCCTCTGCTAAACTAGTATAACCAGCAGGCATCGAAAGTATCCACATCACCTGGGAATCCCAAGGAATATTTGTCCTTTTACCACTTTCGGAACTAGTCATAACCCTCATCGGTCTGTACCATAGCCCAAGGCTCACACCTGACTCATACATCATTTGTCCCAAGGCAAGCATCTGATCCTAGTACTCAATGACTCCGGGCATCTCGCAAGGATGGCCCACTCCCTCCACACTCACTAAGGCACACATCCCCAAGCATTTAATTCCTTACACCCCCACCAGACTTTGGCATCCCAATCCAATATCATCCACTTGGCCTCCTCAAGATGGCCCCATAACCCCTCAAGAGCTATCCATCAAGATTTATACAAGACAAAGGAACCAATGACATATGTAGTGTTGATTGAGTATGTCCCTAGTCCATATGGTGTTACATATTCTCCGTCCCAGGTATGGGCTCCCACGAGATCATCAAATAAACGGGCCCTCTCAACCCATTTGTGGATTTTCTGTCAATCACCACATCTCAACATACATCCAATGCATTAGTTATAATCATATTATCATAGAAATAATCCACCATGCCAACCCTTGCATGCCATCATGATAACATAACATCCTTGTTAATCACCACATTCTGAATAGAAAAAAAAAATTTGCATACTCATGCATGTCATAAAATATGCATGCAATTACCACATGCTTCACCTTATGAAATACCATCATAAGTTATAACAAAAACATATCTATATCAAAGACATATCATGACATCACATAATAAATGAACCACATTTCAATATACATTATATTGTAATGTCATAATCCCTATGCATATCATATCCATGATTATTATATCAAACTAAATGAATAAGAACCACATGTGCATCATTATCCTCATACCATCATATCATAAACATCATCAATATGAGAATCATCTCAATACTTATCAAATATAAAATAATAAACTATAAACATTCTTATCATGATTCATCAGAAAAATCAAATTTCATCTGTTTGTATAAACATCGAATACCAACTATGAACTAAGATTATTAAACATCCATCTAGGATCTATGTTATCTCATCAATACTATTAGTGTCATGTTTTCATCAACATATCAATTACTTTTCAATAATCATTTCTTGTTCTTTCTGTTAGGAAGTTGGCCATTTACACCGTAGGTATACTCATCTAAGTAAATCATTAAATTTCAAATGAGTCCCATCATCTTGAGCCTTAATCTCTTGTCAGATATTCTTCCTTCCCCGAGGAAATTTTAGTGAAATTCATTGTTAAGATATTACTATCTGTACCATCATTTAAATGATCAATATCAAGTTAAAATTCCATGATCACTATACATATTGTGCTTATCCAAATGACACACATACACGAGGTCATCCTTATTTAAGTCTTATGTTATGATTAATCCACCCGCATGAGGGATTGCTATCACGTAGTGATTTATCCATCACTCGCATAATTTCCATTGTTCATCTTAACGGATTTTCTTATCTCATAAAGTTCCCACTTGATTTATTTATCGTAGATTCACCCATCTTCAAGTTGGACTAGGGAAACTTCCACCTTAATTTCCACTCGTTAAATATTTAGTTTAGAATTTGAAATGCTTGGAACCACTACCACCATTATCATCCATGAATGATTTGGTATGTTCAATGTGTTTGGAAATAACTTCTTTCAATACTAACGACACATATTAGTAAGTTGTCCAAGTACACCCTTTATTAGTTGATTCTCACTTCTTCTGCTAATTTATGTGTAATCATTCTCAAAGTCTCATTATAGAATTTCCAATAGTATTTATTCCCATTGTTTTCTCATTAGTTTACATAGTGCCTTTATTTTTCCAAGAGTTAAACAATCATTATCCTTGAAATACTTTCCTAGTTTATCACAAGTGCTCAGAACTTCCTACCTTGACACTTCTAAATTTATAGGTCATCACTTTGACCCTTACCAATCATGTTGATCAATCCACTCATCATATATTTAAGAGAATTTTCTTCTCGGTTGAATCACCCATTCACTTCCTCATATTGAATATTCATAGATATAATTTATTTTCCCCCTAGTCTCAATTACCTAATATTCTATGTCTACTAGCTTCAACAATGGAAACTTCTTCACTTTGTTCAATTTTAAAAATATATTAACAGATTGGCTTTAATTTTTCACCTCTATTCATTTTGGTTTCTTTCTCTTCTATATTATATGCACAAATTGTTGAAATTGAGAATTTTGTTACTACTTCCCAACTAAGAATATTGTTCCTATTCATCGTTATCCCATAGGAATGCATTACCTCCTTAATCCAACACCTTCATACTTTTTTTTTGCAGTTCCTTGAAATGAATTTTATCAATATCATGATTAGTTAACTTCATCCATGGATTGGAAATATTTTCTTCTTAGTAGGCATCATCCTCATTTAGACTTCATAGTGATCCTTATCATGTTTTTATATGAAATATTTTTGTAACTCCATGTCCATTTTCCACCAAGTGACACAAAATATTTCTATTATGCTCTTAGATAGGCTAGTTCCTCTTGTTGATTACTTACACTCATTTGTGAAACTTCTACCCACTCATTTTTTAATATTTATCTATTACTCTTTTCTATTCATCTCCTCATTCTACATTGGTCATAGTTATGAAGGCTACCATTTGTTAGCTTCATTATAAAACTTACAAGTTCCTCCTTTGCCTTTATTCCCTAAGGTAACTTTATCAAATCTACATTGCTAATATTGGGAATCAACTTAGAAACTTTACTTCCTTTCTTAAAATTGTTCTCTTTATACTTAATATTCCATCATCTCATTCTAATAATATATTTATTGTCCTTCCAACTTTGTTGCATACCATCTTAAATTATTTTTCCTTCTAGTTTCAACTTCATTTGACGTGTATTTTTAGTGAATTGTACCATTATTCTCTAAATTTGACCTCTTATAATTCCTTCACATCTTGCATTAATAACTAATGTCTTCAACGAGCTGAGCATATTATATGATTACATATCACTTCATATCTAATGGCCTTGTCTTAATGTCAATAGTTAGGATTTTATTACCATTCTTACATTTTTCAAGAGGCTACATCCTTGGAGTAAAGTCAACCAATAAGTTATCCATTATTTCCAACATTCACCATGAATCCAAAATTTCAATTGCTCCATCCTCTCTAACCCACTAATTCACATCATTATTATTAGGTTGTTATTAACTTATCTTCCAATGATTGTGTAAGTAATCAAAAATATGGTCTTCAATCATAGCGTCAACTTTTCAATATTATTCAAAAACAACTTCCATTGTCAAAGTCATACACTAAGATGAGAGAAAAATTATCAATATACGCTTGAAACATATTAGTTTCAACTTAAACAAATGTTGTATTAATGGAAAACATACTCCATAAAACTAGGTTAATTTTGTTATCCATTTTTTTTAATATAATATACCAACCTAAACTATGATAATATGAAACAACTATAAATTAAAAATTATCTTAATAAAAAAATTCAACATATTAACTATTACCCTTTAAAAAAATATTACAAAATATCAAAATAACTATTTATTTCATTATTTATCAATATTATTAATTCCTTATTCTCACACAAATTATAAAAATTACTTTATATTTTAACCTTATTTCGAAAACTCAACAAAATATTCCAGATACACAATTCTATAATTAAACTGAAATACTAAATTAAAAAATATATTTTTAAAACCATAACAACTAAATTTAAAATAAATACAATCGTTTTCCTCATTTGTTTAGTTAAGTAAATAACTAAAGGCCTACCTATTGAAGTGCCTATAATTGAAGGTCGTATTGCATTGATTGTTCATTGGGCGTTGAATGTTAAGTTATGCCACTATGTTGATTTAATAATATTTGTAAGATGTGGCAGCCTTGGCATGGCCGGTAGAGACCATGGAAATTAACAACGTGTTGTTGGGTTCGATTTCGATAAAGGACAATAATTTTAATTTTTTGGTTAAAAACGAAACTGTCGTGTTTGCTTTCAAAAGATTAAGTGATCATTAAAAAGACAAATTGATTTGAAAATAAACTTTCCTTACATACATTATTTATAAATGAAAAATATCATTAACAAAATTTAAAAATTAAAATAACCATAACTCAAATTCACATTCTGAATATTATTTTTCAATTACCAGTAACTCAACTTCACATTTTAAATATAAATTTTCAACCACCAGTAATTAATGTATATAAAATAAAAAATAACTTACCAAATTTCTCTCTCACAATTATATACTTAATTAACCCACTTCTAATGTCACATAAAATAATTAAAATTTGAGTTTTGTATTTATCATTTTTTTATCACCATTTTATTAATCAATAACATATATATAATTCCCTGATCGGGATGCGTAAGGCAATGGGAGACAGATGGAATAAGGCAAGGAAGGTGGAAGGAGGGTAGGACAGTCAGCAAATGGAGATAGAAAACAAGAGATGGCTAGGGTAGCCGAAAATTGTAAAGATATGATGGAGAACATTAAATGGAGGGGAAGTGGGCGCCTTGACTAAGGATTTCACACGAAGGAAGGCAAGGAGGACATGGAAAAGAGGTAAGTGGAGCGCGCCTTGGTAATGAGAATAGGCAGTGGGTGAGCAATTGGGAAAGAAAGGTGGCAAGGCCACTGGGGGAATGCATGCAGCGGGCTGAGAGAGAACAAGCGGACGGAGAAGCTGGTGAACGCTGAGAGAAGGGGTGCGACGACCAGCAACTAGAATTTGTTAGCAGCAATTGGTATGTAACCAAAGCTCCCCTCTGTGTTGATATGGTAACAATGTCGCACAATTGGAGGAGAGTTTGGAAAATAAGGAGAGAGGTGTTGAATGAAATTGGAAAATGTTGGTTCTGTGTTGAGAAAATAATGTCTGGTCTCTTAGCAGTGGAAAGAAATGAAATTTTTTGTGAATTCAAGTATAATTTCCTGTTAATATTGCATGGGTCTGACTTAATAGTATTCCTCGAAGGGTGGGGCAGAAAAAACAAGCCCTGTGAGGGGCTCGTATGGTCCTGAGTTAAAATAAGACTGTCTAGTTTCTTAGCCATGGAAAGTAATGGAAAATTTTGTGTATACAAGTACAATTTCTTGTTGATAGTGTTTGGGTATAACTGGATGGTATTCTTGGATGGGTGGGGGTGGGGGGAAATACGAGACCTATGAGAAGCCTGGAAGGAAGACAGAACCTGGGGCGAAAATAAGGATGCTTTTCATTAGGAATAGCTGCAGAACTAAGCCGAAAAAATGCTTTGAATCCTCTGCGAGATTTCGGGGGGAGTTGTTGCCTCCTGGAATAGGGAGGGGGGAAAGTAAGGAACTGAAATTGGCCAAAACGCTTGGTGAGGATAGTCTGGCATCAGGTGGGATACTCACACCACTAGGACAGGAAAAAGGTCAAGTGGGTTAGGGAAGGGACCATTCCAGACCAAAATGGATTTGCAAGGTTGGAGGAAGAGAAATTAGTGAGGACATTGGCCAGTGATGGCATTCTAGGGAAGTTACAGCCTCGAAAAGCTAAGAGAGGGTCTGTCCCTGTGGCAGAATGGCTGAGAAAAATCATCTCCCCTGAAGTTAGTAAGATAACCCCTAGCCCGCTAGATCATAAGAGAGGAGGGGGACAGCTGTGGAGAACCTGGGGAATGTGAATCAGGGGGGCATAGAGATGAGGCGAGAGGAAATAACTGAGTGGTTGCAATATGGGGGCGATTGGGCATCTGAGAAGAAAACTGGAAGCGATAATGTTGAAACTCAGATAAAAAAGGAATGGAAGATTAAAATTATTACTGGTTTTAATGATTTATTACTAGTTCACATTACAGGTAGTATTAATTTCAGTGCTCTCCAATCTTCGAAGCTCCGACAACCGAAACAAGTAAGGCTGCAGGAGTGCAGGGATCGTAGGAAACAAAAGCAGGAAAAGATGGTAAAAGAAGGAGGGCAACAGGGACGAAAAGTTGGCAGAAGAGCAGGAAAGAAGATAGACCAGAAAATGAAGGGCTCGGAGGCATCAACGAGAAAACCACAGAGAAAAAGGGGAAGAAGAATGGGAGAGGAGAGCATGCAGAATTTAATGCATGCCTACCATGTAGGAACCCCAACAGAAGTAAAGGCAGTAATAACATCATGGGAAGCAAAGTTAAACGCCAATGTGGAAAATGAAGAAATCCCAATAACAGATTGGGAGCCAATAATTAATGACCCGGGCCATACTCGAGGTTGCCAAACTCTGTTCAGGCAGACCATACAACAATATTGGGTAATGAAAAACCTTCTGGCTAGGGCAATGATAACTTATAAGGACAAAGAAGAGCCAGAGGGGGATAGGCAAGAGGAACCAAGCTTAAAAGATATCCAGAAGGAAATCCAGTCAGTGCAAATGCAACAATATCACCAAAACCTCTGCTTAAAGAGAATGGAAAAGCAGATCCAGACATTGTTGTAGAGTGAAGCGCCCGGGTCAAGTGCGAAAGACCCGGCTCTAGTAGAATCATCAGATGACTGAAGCAGAGAGACAAACAATTAAATTTTGTTATTATGTCGAATAACATTTACTTTACAAACATTAAGTATATAGTAGATATAGCAACAAATGTAGCGGGATGATAAGAATCAAACTATTTAAATTTTGGACAGCTTTTGATGCTGATCGGTGGCCAACAAACCTGGTTTCCTTCAGGTAGATTGAGGTCACCAGACATATTTTGATAGACATATCTTACTACCTACTTATAGAAAATTAGTAGAAAAATAAAGTACTACGAAACTTACAAAAGAAAACATATATATAATAATCATTAATATAAAATCATTTCATATTCTTATATTCCTATTTAAACTTAACAATTTATATATAACTAACACTTTCTATATTAAAAATATAGAAACATTAAAATAATTCCCATCTAGCCAGCCCCAAGAGTTAGCTCAATCGGTCAAATCAAGTGCCTCGCCAATGGGAGGTCACAGGGTCGAATCCCGAAAGCTCTTGGGGTTAGGTCAGTAAATAGGCCAAGGGGTGTTGATGCCTTCGGGTGCGTCCACTCAGTGTTGAACAACCCTGGATGTAGCGGCTACCCATTGACCCGGGTATCCGTGAACCAGAAGTGAAAAAAAAAAAATTCCCATCTAGCCAATAAAACTTTATATACCTATGTATTAGTTCTCTTAAGTGTAATTAAAAGACCACCATACATGAATTTCTGGGTTGTATGTTTTGACCACTTAAAAAAATTACTAGTAGTTCAAGGGATAAAGCCTTCACAATCTCGAGATTTAGGCATTTAATAATTTTGGATAGGGTTTTTTTTTTTTTTTTTAACGGGTGAGCTAGCGGGGTTTGACCCCGTAACCACCAGAACCACAACAAATTGTAACCATGACAAAACAAATTGTACGTTGAATTTAAAAGGAGAGTGCTGAATTTTATTGTTTTTGGAAATGAAGGTTGGACAATTTTTGGAAATCAAAGCAATAATTACATACAATAAATGGCTTATGTAATTGTCAGAGGCATATGGATTAGTGTGTTTGACGATTTTTCACAACCCAAAGTTAAATATATTTTAAAGAAATTAATATAAATTAACGATACCCATATGATTAACACTATTAATGGTGCAGTAATTTAATCCATTATAAATATTTGATTTAAAAGTTAATACTATTACTTAATAATACGTATTTATAATATCCACATAATTAACGCCCACATATTATTTATAATATTATGTATTATAAATAATTAACATGCATCTAGTGATAATTTTTAAATAATATCCCCTAATACCTATGCCCTAATACCTATGCCCTTATTATATGGTTTATTTTAATTTTTTTAAATATTCAAAATAAATTTATTATTTCTTATTATTTCTAATTTAATAAGGAACAAAAGTTGGTTATAAATTTGTCTAATCAATCAATAAAATCATAGATATTTTTAACAAAATTAATAATCTACTTGTAAATCTAAATCTTAACTAAAATTGTATGTTAAGACTCATACGCCTCAGGGTTGCAACTTTGCTCTGATATCATATGTAACAACCCCGATTTAAAATATACAAACAATTCATCAATTTATATGATTAATAATCAACAACCAACTATTCAACTATTTAACATAGAATTTTCGAAAACACGAGTAGAGACGACTTACCTGTATCGACGATATTCCTTACTTGTGCTTTTGGAGTTGAATTCTCTTTGAATTCTGCTAACCACAACAAAAATTTTGGGGACGACTCTCCACCCAACCGTAGGCTCAATTGGACATAATAATTCTATAGTTGGTCATCCCCGAGTCCTCAATCAACGTACTACTTCTCGGGAATCCTTTGTCTCACAACACTTTTCTCCCAAGAGAATGATGATCTCATCTTCCTCATTGTCCATTAAATAGACCAAACAATAGAAAGGAGTCCGCATGCACACATTCCATGTGTCAACATGCGACTTACTTTTATTTATTTTAAGTTTTACTTAATTTAATATTTCTCTTAATTTAATTCTTTCTTATTTCATTTTTTTTACTTTTTGTTGACTTTACTTATTTTTACTATTTTTATAGTTTACTTATATATATATATATATATATATATATATATATATATTTACAATTTTATTTATTTTTTATTATTATATTCTCTTCATTATTTATTATTTATTTACTATTTTTATCTTTTCTTTAATTTTTTATTATTTATTTACCATTATTATATTTTATTTATTGTTTATTATTTATTTACTTAATTTTTTAATATTATATTATTTTATTTATTATTATTAGAGCATTACACCCACTTCTTTGAGTCAAATCACCACTGGAAACTATGGTATGGGCATAAAACCTCCACCTAGGTAGCACGAGGACACCTACCCCCTAGGCATTGTTCAACTCACCCTTCTTTGAAACCCTTTCACTTCTTGATCCTTCAAAGTTATGACCCCAAAAACCATAATATTTCATGGCCCTCAATCCCACCTAAACTGCCAGCAGGCATACCTAAGTTCAATGGTAAACTTGGAGAAGACCTTACAACTCACATTACCACTTATCAGTTATGTTATTCTTCCAACTCTTTCATGGATGATAGCATTAGGTTGTGTATTTTCCAACAAAATTTATTAGTGTTGTTTCTAAATTGCATTGATCTAGAAAGAATCGCTTATGATAGCTTCATGTCTTTAGCCCATGCCTTTGTTAACTATTATCAACTACCTATTAGGTAAGATAATGGAACTAATATACTCACTAAATTTAGTTAGGAGTCCTCCACCCACATTTATGATCATATTCATCAGTGGAGAAGAAGATGAAGTTTATTTTGAACCAAGTTTCTTGATGAATTGTTGTGTGAGTGGTTTACCAAGCCCCTCTTTTCTAGCATTACTGAAGATGTTTATAAGGTAGGATTCTAAAGCAAGTAACAAGCCATTGTGTGTGTCCATCAATCACGCTTAATTTATTCTCAAACAAGAACTCTATATGAGGTCATTTCTAATGCTCCTCGGTCATCAACTGGTGTATTGAATAACAATCTTGGAACCTATGTTGATGGTGTAGCGGGCTTCATATACTTAGGAAACCTAAGCTAGCTAGCCACACATATGGGACAAATTAACATCTCTTCTAATGCCTTGGGTACTGTTGTCACTTTTTCTGGCACCTGTAGCATAAGTGCTTTGGGAGACATAGAAAGTTTCCTAGAGACAACCTCTGGGTTTATTGTAGACAAGTTCCTAGGACATCTTAGATAGAGGAGTGCTTTGGAAGATTATAGGTGAGGGGTTTTGGCAACACTCCAATTGTCATGAAGTTTAAAAAGATAATAAAATGGGGGCTTGGTTCAATCGGCCTTCATGAAGGTAAACTCAAGCCAATACATGGATCCAAATGTTCCGGGGGTAAATTGGGCCAACCTCAAAGAGGAATGTCTGGTTCTGGTGGCCGACACACAATAATGAGAAGCTTAATATTGAAGTTGTAGTAAAGGTGAAGAGTAGGAGAGAAATGAGGGAAATAGACGCATAGGGTTGTAAACAAAATAGAATCCTAAGAAACAATGGTCTGGCAGAGGTATCGAATATTGAAGAGGTGAAATGGTAGAAATAGTGGAGTGCTTGTTAAGGTTTCATGCCAGATACCTCATGGGTAACTTTATCGCCAAACAACATGGATAAATCTGTGCTTATACAGGTACTGCAGGTTAACCGAATAACACAAGTGAATCTGTTTATACATAGGTACTATAGGTTATAGACTAACAGAGGTAACTTTGTCTTATACACATGTACTATTTGCTATTTAGCAGCCTAGATAAATCCATGAATCAGAGAGAAACCAACATCTTGATTACACTATTTCAAAGGGAGAAAAATATACATGAAGTAATAAACAAAAGAGGAAACATACTACACATTGCTTTGATAAGAATCAATAGAATAGTTTCATTACTCCTTGAGTCTGAATGCCCAGTCCATTACATTCAGCATGTATATCAGTCTAGTCCCTCATGAACAAGAAATTAGAACCAAAATGGAACCAAATAATTTGGACCACTGTGGGTGCAGAATTCCAGAACCTCTATTAAGTGTTTCTTCCCCTATTTATAAGAAGTGGGGAAGCTCTGAATTAACAGTTACCTAATATCTCATCCAAGGGCCAGCTGTCGCATTGACTAGCTGCCTTGGCTTGCGATAGCTCTACTGCCCAAGATGATTATCAAGGATCCAATTCCTTTCTTGAAAATTCACAAAAATTATAGAATAAACAGAAATTACGGTAAAATAGAAACAAGGGAAACTGAATGATGATGGAGGAAGATGTCCTTCTATTGTTCCTATGAAGGCCCTTGATCAGGCCACGTCTCTGCCATGATGCCTTTCCTGTTGTTCAGCCGATTCCTGTCGCTTTCGCCTTAACTGGCCGACTTCTCCACTCTCTGTAGTTGGTAGCGATCGACTGTTTTTCTTGTCACAGAGCAACAACAGAGTTTGTCTAGGCAGTCCTTTGCATTTATGACCGAGTGGAGCTCCACACTGAGGCATTAAGTCTTCCGGAGTCCCCATACCTTCATTTACTCTTCGGAGACGTGGAACAAAACAATCAAATTCATTTCTGAGGCCATTGTTGTTATGGGTTTCTTGTTGCAGGGGATTCTACAGGATTATCCCATATCGATCTACCACTACTACATACCTCTATTCAAATTCTCAGCTACCGACCCATCCGCCTTTAAATCTTTGTACCACGCTATCAGAACCTTACTGCGTCGGGACTTTAATTCTAGATGACGTTACAAACATATAGTCCCAATGCTTCTTAGGCCCCCTTTAGTTTATCCCCTTTCAGTATTTATTCATGATAGGACTGGAGGCTATAACCAGGGGCTTATCCCTAAGGCGCTAGGGCCTTTGGACTCCTGTCTGGGAAGCCTTTTTCCCTTTATAAGTTCTTTACGTCGGGTTTCCTTAAGTCTTCATGACCGTGCGCCCTTTATCGGAGCTCCTTTCTCGGCAAATCACAATCAAGATTTTTAGTCGAGACTTTTACATTGGGGCCACGACGTGCTTGCAATCTCCGATTGCAATAGCCCTTTAGCACACGACCCTTGGTTCCTTGGATCTTTATGTGATTGCAGGCCATCCCCCCTTATTAGAGCCCCCCAATCAACTGATGATTCCTTTTTGATGCACAACACAACCACCGATTGTCAATCTCTAATCACCCTCTGTGCTTAGCCCCTAGTTCCTTTAGCTTTTTATGTGACTGTGGGCCAACCCCTGTATCAGAGCCCCTTGATCACACTTTCCCATGTGTGCACTACGTTACAAAGTGCCGATAAGCCTCGACCTCCAATTTTCAATTGTCGATGTGACGTCATCACTTCCACGTGGTACCTCTTGAGTGGCGACACGTGTCACCTGGATATACCCTCTTTGGACCTTTAAAAATGCCAGATCTGCATGCCACGTGTCCTTTGTACTGCCACGTCATGCTAACATCAATGCCACCATGTCTTTACTGGATCCAATAATATTCTGCCATGTGTCCTCCTGGAGGAGAGAGAAAAAGGCCCGCTTGCCCCTGGTTTTGCGTTAGTGCTTTTGGCCCTCCCGGTGCTTTAACACTAACACATCCCAACTCGTGATATCGCAATATTTTAGAGTTGTAACCCCGTTGGCACATTGATTCACCAATTTGCGACATGGCTATGACCTCTGATATGTGGGACCTCCAATATGCTAGGGCTTCCGTTCTTGGATTTGTGACATCAATTATCGTTCCACTACTGGTCCCCTGATATTTGAGATCGCTGATATGTGGAATCGTCAATCGCTAATCCACCCCGCCGATATGCCTAATCGTTAATCGCTAGTCGGTGAGATGCTTCTACTATTTTCAATGTATGTTGAAAATCCCGATCACCGATTTGTGATATTGGTGATTTTTGATCGCTAATTTCACCCCAAACCTCTGATTGCCTCACTGCTTCTTGATCCGTCGATTTTTTTATTTTCGATATGCTCCCAGACCTTCAATCTGCGATTTTTTCCTCCTTCCAAAGGTGAAAAAACCCTCATCTTTAACAGGCCATATCTTATGATTCCGGGGTCCATTTGAGGAGTTCCATATACCGTTAGAAATATTGTTCCGAGCACTATGAAATAGAGGGGGTATGACTTGGCTTTGAGTGATTCTATGGTTTGGGAGATGGCTGCAATTTTTTTTTCTCTTTTGCACCCTTTGGGAAACTGAAAACAAATTTTGCAGTGAGTAACAACATTGGCTCCAACTGGGGAAAGTGCCTTGCTGGCAAGGTGCTGAGAAGCTGCAGAATAGTAGCCTTCACCATTGGGCATGGAGTTAAAAATATAGTGAACTTATATAACCAAAAAATCTCCATGAAACTTTATTCACAGAGAGTCCTTTCCTCATCAAATTGAAATGCAGAAAAATAAATTCTTCCAACTGGAAAGTAAATGCTCATCTAGTGAGCTTATTTATGTACAACGCCTACTTATGTACAGGGCTCAATTCACCTAAGTTAGTTCAACCCTCCAATGGATCCAGGCCAGCATTAGAGTACTGGACCTTATGCCTCCATGTTGCTGAAATTTAAAAAACAAAACAAGCATGCACCATGAAAAGTCTCCAGACAAAGAACTTGATGCATACTCCAGGAATAACCTTTGTTGTTGACCTAAGAATGTGGCCATGTAATCAGCTACAAGGTCATAGAACTAACAAGGAAAATTTGCAAATGCCTTATTTTCATAAACAATCTGCTGACCAATATCTTCTTGGTTAGGGAAACCACAAATACTGTTAAACTCCTCAGCCTTATATTTTTCAAGAAAATCTTGTTGTTGATATTTTTCTACCCATTTTCCAATGGGCCAACCCTCTTGGAAATCTGCAATAGAGTCTTCAGTTTCTGAACTGTAAGAGTTAGAGGCTAGAGGGTCTACTAAGAATTGCTGGCAGGAATATTTCTGCAACAAGAAGTTGTAGGCTCTGCTTGGTCATTCAACTTTAGGCTCTTCTTGAAAAATTTGTTGTTGAGAGCTTTCTCCCCACTTGCTTGTAAGTGGATCCCTTTGAGAATCCACGACCATTTCATCCTGTTCTAAATAATATGAATCATAAATTGGAGGAGTTTCTTGATCTTGTTGTCCAGGTGAAGGATGTGCATTGTAAACGGGAGCCTCTTTATTAACCTCCTAGTGGGCCTCCTCCTCTTGTGCAGCTTCCTGTTCCTGGGAGCGTTGTGGCTCTGCATCCCTTGACTCTCCATCACAGTCATATACATCATAAGAAGGAGAAACATCGAATTCGGCCGAATGAGATCTATGAGGGTTTATTTGCAGCTTGATGATGTTTCCTTCTTTACTTTCTTGGTCATTTGATGATGCTTCTTGATGTGAGTAGATGTTTTGTTGGATTGGAGCTCCATAAACATCTTCAACAAGGTCATCAACCTCAGGAATATCTTCATCATCAAAATGTGTGCAAGAATCCTCAAACAGAGCATTCAATGGATATAATCTTTTGCAATAATGATGGAATTCTATATGAAAACATTTTAAAGAGGATATGTTGCCACGAGGTATTGTTCTGTACCAAATTCTAAAATCGTCTTCTAAAGAGTACATGAACAATTTCATTCACTCACCTTCAGAAATAATATTACCCTGTTGTTCCATGAATTCATGAAAATCCTTAAGTTGTTGGTCTGACCTCCTATCTTAGTTTCTAGTGAATCTAGGAAAATATGTATTCCATTCATGAAATGAAGGGACATGATTGGGATAACCAACAATAGAAGAAAAATTTAGTGGGGCAAATTGGTTGGCCAGGAATGCAGAAATAGCCATTTTAAAAACCCCCTAGGTGAGTGATCTCCATTTTAAAGGTAGGGAAAGCTTTCGGCTGCTTTAGCATCAGAGTGAGTATGAGGTTGCTTGAAAGCCAGGGCGATCAAATAGAGATATGGATAGTGGAGTCACCGAGATGTTTACCATAAGATTGAAACAGTGGAGTCACCAAGGTGAGAGATCTTCAACCCACACTTCCCTTGCTCACTTGACAGAGGGAATGTAAGGATTTGTGGTACCCAGGGGAAAATATTTTAATCCATTCCCTGGCAACGGCGCCAGAAAGATGTTGTCACTTTTTCTGGCACTCGTAGCACAAGTGCTTCAGGAGACATAGAAAGCTTCCTAGAGACAGCCTCTGGGTTTATTGTAGACCAGTGCCTATGACATCTTAGATAGAGGAGTTCTTTGGAAGATTATTAGTAAGGGGTTTCCACAACACTCCAATTGCCACAAAGTTTAAAAATACAATAAAAGGGGGACTTGGTTCAATCGGCCTTCGTGAAGGTAAAATTAAGCCAATACATGGATCCAAATGTTCAGGGGGTAAATTGGGCCAACCTAAAAGAGGAATGTCTGGTTCTGGTGGCTGACACACAACAATGAGCATCTTAATATTGAATTTGTAGTAAAGGTGAAGAGGAGGAGAGAAAGGAGGGAAATAGATGCATAGGGATGTAAACAAAACATGATCCTAAGTAATAATGTTCCAACAGAGGTATGGAGGATTGAAGAGGTGAAATGGTAGAAACAATGGAGTGCTTATTAAGGTTTCATGCCAAATACCTCATGGGTACCTTTATCACCAAATAACATGGGTAAATCTGTGCTTATACAGGTACTGCAGGTTAATCGAATAACATAAGTAAATCTATTTATACATAGGTACTATAGGTTATAGACTAACATAAGTAACTTTGTCTTATACACAGGTAATGTTCGCTATTTAGAAGCCTAGATAAATCCATGAATCATAGAGAAACCAACAACTTGATTACACTATTTCAAAGGGAGAAAAACATACATGAAGTGATGAACAAAAGAGGAAACATATTGCACATTGCTCTGATAGGAATCAACATAGTAGTTTCATTAATCCTGGAGTCCCAATCCCCAGTCCATTACATTTAGCATGTATATTTCTCTAGTCCCTCATGAAGAAGCAATTAGAACCAAAATGGAACCAAATAATTTGGACCATTGCGGGCTTAGAATTCCAGAACCTCTATTAAGTGTTTCTTCCCCTTATTTATAAGAAGATGGGGAGCTCTGAATTAACAGTTACAAAATATCTCAACCAAGGGCCAACTGTCGCATTGACTAGCTACCTTGGCTTGCGATAGCTCTACTGCCTAAGAAGATTATCAAGGATCCGATTCCTTTCTTGAAAATACAAAAAAATTATAGAATAAACAAAAATTATAGTAAAATAGAAATAAGGGAAATTTAATGATGATGGAGGAAGATGTCCTTATGTTGTTCCTTTGAAGGCCCTTGATCAGGCCACATCTCTTCCATGATGTCTTTCCTGCTGTTCCGCCGGTTCCTGTCGCTTTGGCATTAATTGCCCAACTTCTCCACTCTCTATAGTTGGTAGCGATCGATTGTGTTTCCTTGTCACAGAGAAAAAATAGAGTTTGGCTAGGTAGTCCTTTGCATTTATGACTGATTGGAGCTCCATGTTGAGGCATTAAGTCTTCTTGAGTACCCATACCTTCATTTACTCTCTGAAGACGTTCAACGAAGTCAAATTCATTTCTGAGGCCATTATTGTCTTGGGTTTCTTGTTGTAGGGGCTTCTACAGGATTAGCCGATATTGATCTGCCACTGCTCCATACCTCTATTCAAAGTCTCAGCTACCGACCCATCTGCCTTCAAATCTCTGTACCACGCTATCAGAACCTTACTACATCGAGACTTTTATTCTAGAGGAAGTTACAAACAGTGAGTCCCGATGCTTCTTAGGCCCCCTTTGGTTTAGCCCCTTTCAGTATTTCTTCATCATCGGATCAAAGGCTATGACCGGGTGCTTATCCCTAAGTGTCACGCCCCTACACCTGCGGTAGTCTTTCAACTGCTTATAGCGAGGTGCGGCACTACCAATCGTTTTCTTTTCACCAATACTTATGATTGTAGACTACGCCTAACATTCCATACTTAGTTTTATTTTCGTTACCAAGTATTATTATGTTTCCTTTATACAAGTGAAATCCCATAACATTCACGTAAACAACATTATACAAGAGAAATGCACAACAATATAAAGTGAGGGGCAACTCCCGGCAATATGAGTCTGCTCGAATATCAATATATAATTTTTCCACTTTTACAAAGTATAGGCTAAGTCCTTGGGAAACCCCAAATTTATACTTAGCCAAATTTCCAACTTCGGCAAACTCGGTTGCCCAGCTCTTCGACACCTCCACACGGTCGCCGCATGACTCACCAACCCTTCGTTCACCTCGTCGCACGTCTTCACCCGACTCGCTCTCTGTTTGGTCGACAACGCCCAAACCATGTATACCTGCCCACATGCAGTCCCGCTTGCCAACCCTTGGCAAACGCCCAAATCGTATGAAACAACACGTAGTACCACATGCCTGACTCCTCGTTCACGACCTTCAGTTCCAACCTTCGTTTCCACCGTTTTGTCGTGCATGGCACGCCCTCACTCGGTCGCCCATTCGCACAACCTCACTGTGTCGACCAACTCACCTCCGTGCACGACGTGCCCTACCTGGGTCACCCGTTCAGCACCTCGGTTCGTTCGTTCAGCGGACGCCCTACCCGGTCGCCCTGTCGTGTACACCTGCCCGGACGCCCAACTCGGGTCGCCCGTCGTGCAGCCCTGCACGGACGCCCAACTCGGGTCGCCCGTCGTGCAGCCCTACACGGGCGCCCACCTGGGTCGCCCGTCGTGCAGCCCTGCACGGCGGCTCGCCCAACTTCGCACTTCTCGCTCCGCCTTCGCCCTGTGCCCAAGTAGCTCGTTGAGAGTGATCAAAAGTTCGATGTTCAAATGCTCCATCGCATTGTTGTGTTTATATGCCTCCATGCATGGTTACCCACCTCTCGGCCGACCTGCGTTATGTTTCCAATCGACGCCCATTCTTTGCCTTTCCATTCGGTCGGCCCATCGGCCAACACTCCAAACGCAACTCTTCACCATCAGCTTTACCAAGGATGAACACCCTCGTCCATCCTCTATATATGGATGACCGCTCAACACTTCGCTCTTAATATTTCAAGTGTCGCTCGGTTATGTTCGTGCGCTCTTTCGCTTGCGAAACCTTCGCACATCGTTCAGGCGGTTATGCCAAGAACCACAGGTCCTTACACTAAGGTGCTAGGGCCTTTGTACTCCTTTCTGGTGAGCCTTTTTCCCTTTATAAGTGCTTTGTGTCGGGTTTCCTTAAGTCTTCACGACCGTGCGCCCTTTATCAGAGCTCCTTTCTCGGCGGATCGAAATCTGGGTTTTTAGTCGGGAATTTTACATTGGGGCCAGACATGCTTGCAATATCTGATTGCAATAGTCCTTTAGCACTAGACCCTTGGTTCCTCAGCTCTTTATGTGATCACGGGCTAGCCCCCTTTATCGGAGCCCCCTAATTGAAGGTTCGCAATCAGTGATTCCTTTTTTATGCATAACACAACTGTCGATCTCCGATCTTCAATCACCCTTTGTGCTTAGCCCCTGGTTCTTTTATCTCTTTATGCGACTGTGGGCTAGCCCCTTGATCACACTTTCCCATGTGTGTGTTGCTTTACAAAGTGCCAATAATCCTTGACCTCTGATTTGCGATTGCATATGTGACGTCATCACTGCCACATGGCACCTCCTGAGTGGCGACACATGTTGCCTGGATATGCCCTCTTTGGGCCTTTGAAAATGCCAGATCCCAATGCCACATGTCCTTCGTACTACCACATCATGCTGACATCAACACCACTGTGTCTTTACCAGATCCAATAATATTATGCCACGTGACCTCCTTAAGGAGAGAGAAAAAGGTCTGCTTGCCCCAATTTTTGCGTTGATTTCCTTTGTTAAATTGTTTCGGCCCTCCTGGTACTTTAACACTAACATATCACAACTCGCGATATCGCAATATTTTAGAGTTATCACCCCGCTGGCATGCCGATTCACTGATTTGTGACAAGGTTATGACCTCATATGTGTGGTACGTCCGATATGCTGGAACTTCCTTTCTCTGATTTGTGATATTGGCGATCACTCCATAGTTGGTCCCCTGATATTTGAGATCATAGATATGCAGGATCCCCGATCTCTGATCCACCCCGCCGATATGCCTGATTGCTAATCGCTAGTCACCAAAATGCTTCTACTATTTGCACTGTACTTTGAAACTCCCGATTGCCGCTTTGCAATATTGCTGATTGTTGATTGCTAATTTCACCTCAAACCTCTGATTTCCTCATCTCTTCCTGATCCACCGATTTCTATTTGTGATATGCTCCCAGACCTCCACTCTGCGATTCTTTCCTCCTTCCAAAGGTGACAAAACCCTCATCTTTAACAAGCCATATCTTCTGATTCCTGGGTCCATTTGAGGAGTTCCATATAGCATTAGAAAGGTCGTTCCAAGAGCTATGCAATGGAGGCGGTCCAATTTGTCTTTTAGTGATTTTATGGTTTGGAGATGGCTGCAAACTTTTCTTCTCTTTTGTACCCTTTGGGCAACTGAAAACACATTTTGTAGTGAGTGACAACATTGGCTCCAACTGGGGACAGTGCCTTGCTGGCAAGGTGCTGAGAACATGCAGACCAGTAGCCTTCACCATTGGGCATGCAGTTAAAAATATAATGAACTTATGTAAGCATAAAATCTCCATGAAAATTTATTCGCAGAGAGTCCTTTCCTCATCAAACTAAAATGCAGACAAATAAATTCTACCAACTGGAAAGTAAATGCTCAACTAGTGAGATTATTTATGTACAACTCCTACTTATGTACATGGATCAATTCACCTAAGTGAGTTCAACCCTCCAATGGAGCCATGCCAACATTAGAGTACTAGACCCTATGCCTCCATGTTGCTGAAATTTAAAAAACAAAACAAGCATGCACCATGAAAAGTCTCCAAACAAAGAACTTGATGCATAATCCAGGAATAACCTTTGTTGCTGACCTAAGAATGTGGTCATGTAATCAACTATAGGGTCATAGAACTGACAAGGAAAATTTTCAACTTCCTTATTTTCATAAACATTTTGCTGACCAATATCTTCTTGGTCAGGGCAACCATAACTACTATTCAGCTCCTTAGCCTTAGATTTTTCAAGAAAAGATTGTTGTTGATCTTTTTATACCCATTTATCAATGGGCCAACCCTCTTGGAAATCTAAAATAGAATCTTCAGATTCTGAACTGTAACAGTCATAGACTGGAGGTTCTACTGAGTATTCCTGGTAGGAATCTTTCTGCAATAAGCAATGGTAGACTTTGCGTGGTCCTTCAACTTTAGGCTCTTCTTGAAAAATGTATTGTTGAGATATTTCTCCCCACGTTATTGTAAGTGGACCCCTTTGATAATCTGCGACCATCTCATCCTCCTATGAATAATATGAATCATAAATTGGAGGAGGTTCTTGATCTTGTTCTTCAGGTGAAGGGTGTGCATTGTAAACTGGAGCCTCTTTATTAACCTCTTGGTGGGCCTCATGTTCTTGCGCAACTTCCCATGCCTGGGAGAATTGTGGCTCTACATCACTTGACTCTCCATCAGAGTCATATACATCATAAGAAGGAGAAAGATCGAATTCGACCAAATAAGATCTCTGAGGGTTTATTTGCAGCTCGTTAATGTTTCCTTCTTTCCTTTCTTGGTCATTTTGTGATGCTTATTGATGCGAGTAGATGTTTTCTTGGAGCGAAGCCCCACAAACATTTTCAACAGGGTCATCCACCTCAGGAATATCTTCATCGTTAAAATGTGCACAACAATCTTCAAACAGAGCATTCAGTGGATATAATTTTTGCAATAATGATGGAATGCTATATGAAAACATTTTAATGAGGATATGCTGCCATGAGGTATTGTTCTATACCAAATTCTAAAATCGTCTTCTAAAGAGTGCATGAACAATTTCATTCACACATCTTCAAAAATAATACCTTGTTGTTCCATGCATTCATGAAAATCCTTAAGGTGCTGGTCCGACCTTCTATCTGTGTTTCCAGTGAATCTAGGAAAACAGGTATTCCATTCATGAAGCAAAGGGATATGATTGGGAAACCCAACAATAGAAGAAAAATTCAGTGGGGAAAATTGGTTGGCCAAGAATGCAGGAATGGACATTTTGAAAACCCCCTAGGTGCGTGATCTCCATTTTAAAGGTAGGGAAATCTTTCGGTTGCTTTAGCATCAAAGTGAGTATGAGGCTGCTTGAAAGTGAGGGTGATCAAATAAATATATGGATAGTGGAGTTGCCAGGATGTTTACCATAAGATTGAAATAGTGGAGTCGCCAAGGTGAGATATCTTCAACCCACACTTCCCTTGCTCAACTGACATAGGGAATGTAAAGATTTGTCGTACCTAGGGAGAAATATTATAATCTGTTCCCCGGCAATGATGCCAGAGAGATGTTGTCACTTTTTCTAGCACCTGTAGCACAAATGCTTTGGGAGATATAGAAAGCTTCCTAGAGATAGACTTTGGGTTGATTGTAGACCAGTTCCTAGGACATCATAGATAGAGGAGTGCTTTGGAAGATTATCAGTAAGGGGTTTTGGAAACACTCCAATTGTCACGAAGTTTGAAAATATAATAAAAGAGGGGCTTGGCTCAATCATCCTTCATGAAGTGTTTGCTTGATGGGCCTTGACCCAGGTTTAATGTTAATTAGCCAAGAAAATCCCTACACTACTGGCCCTTTCGACAGCAATCTGTGGAGCACGGACTGAAGTCTCACCTGAAGCAGTATGGGGGGTGCAGGAACCAAGTTTCCGCACCCTGAGATATTTGTGATGTCGTTTTATACCCTAACCCTTCCTTCGTGTAGACCTATAAGCCCTTTAGGGCTTATCATTGTACTTCTCTTATTCTTCTTTGAAACCCTTGTGAAAGTCTCTGATCATCCTTTATGGACCCTAAATAGTCAATTCAAGCGTTTACAGGCCTTTGTAATTATGCTTACTTCTGTGTCTACCCAGATTAGCTTAAGTATTGGTCAACATCAACATGCATTATGATTATCTTCACGTAAATAGATATTCTTACTTGCGTTCATATGACAAAGTAAAACACATAGATTTGTGCATCAATATAGCATTAAATCATAAACCCAGTATTCAACATAACATAACTGCAAACATTCATAATAGAAGTAAAATAGCTCATACACAGATATCTCCAGAATAATTCTCTTTATTGATGGTTCAGATCTCCAGTACAGACTCTAACTGCCCTGTGCACACAGCTGCAGGGGTCCACGCACTCAGCTGCGGACTTCTACCCTAGGCCTTTGCACACTCAGCTGCAGAGCCTCTTCCTATGCTAAGACTCTTCACTCTTAGCTCTCCAATGCCCAAAACATTACTTAGAACTCTACTAACTACTTGCCTTAGACTCTTCTAAGACTCCCTTTTTATACATTCCCATGGCCTGCGGATCAAGGACAGATCTCATCAAGCTGACACAAGCTATCTAAACTAAGGGCGGAAACCCTTTTTGACTGTTTACATATTCACGCTTTGCAACCACAAAATGCAGAGACTTTACATTCTTTATACAAAACTTGGGCCTTTAGCCACAAAACTTGGCCTTTTAACCCCAAAATTGACCCCAGGGGACTCGTTCCCAACAAGCCCCCAACAAAAATCTGGTGACTCGCCCCGAGTCACTCAGCTAGTGCGAAGATCTTGTCATGAAGACCTCCCAGCTCCACCTGTACGAATGCAACCTCTGCGGTACACTGCGTCGTCACCTGCCTAACCTGCTCTACTAGCTGCTCCGTCATTGGTTCTGTACTATCTGCTTGTATTTTCTGCTGTGTCACCTACAGACTATCCAATTTCCATTCAATGGAGGCAGTGAGTACATAGGCTTCGTCCAACCAAGGCCCCAATCTGGCCTTCAATACTGCCTCCTTGCATTGAGCTTCATCCACTTGTTCCTTTAGTTCCTTCACTTCTTGCAGCTTTGCCAACCTCTATGTGATGGCGACGGTGCGCACCGTCACTTTGACCTCATCGTACTTCTGCTACAGCTCCCGTGCCTCAGTTTCTAGTCTTTGCAGGTTGGGATCTTCCTGCAAATTGGTCACTACTTCGAGCACCTGCTCGAAGAGCGCAGTGCAATCCTTCACAGCGGTGTCAATAGATGCAACGAAATATTTTATAGTGGTCGTGCGCTGCTCTATGACTTCTGGTGGAGTTGAAGGCTGGGCCCTCAACTAAATTTCCATGATCTTAAGGTTCAGTTCAAACTGAACCTTAGCCAACTATGTTCATGCCTCGCGTACGCCTGCAGCAAGCTTTCAAATCCTTGTGTTGACTGGCGCATCTTCGGGGATGTTTAACTCTGGAAAAGTCTGGCATGCCTCAACCACCACAGCGGTTGTGCGCTCATTCTTTTCTATGATATTCTTAAGAAGATCAATTGTAGATGATTTTTCGGCAAACATCTATGTATTGTTCACCTTCTTCTCGGTGATAACGTTCAAGGCACGCTATTCCCGAGCCCATATTTCTGCGTTCACACCATCCAGCAGGGTGTGAAGGGCTTCACTTGGAAGCACGACCAAGTTTAACCCGACTTGCTTGATGGCATTGACAATGGCCCTTTGAGCCTCTACTTTTGTGGTCAATGCTCCATCCGGCAGTGCGGCAACCCGGGGATCCATTGTATGGACCATCTTTGTTGTGTCTGAGGTTCCCAGCACCAAACTGCTCCAAGCCGCACTGCCCATCCCTACAATGGTCTACACCTGAGTAGCTTGGATCTGCAGCTCGTGCAGACCCGTTTGAATGGCAACCAAGGCCTATTTCTGCTGCTACTCGAACTGCTGCAGCAGTTCCGCGGTCGCATCCCTCACTGTATCGCTGATATCATTCAAATCACCCTTTGTCAAGGTGATTGGGTCCATGGATGATTTGTTGGCCTTGGACTTCTTCCGCGACCCTACTTTCTCCTGCTCCCTTATGCACTTAACTCAGAATGGAGTAGTCTCCGGGACCGCTCCTTCCTGCTTTGAGCACTACTCCTCCTCTCCTGTCTATGGAGAAGGAAACTTTTGAATCCTATCAGAGTCGTGGTCATCCTATTCCTCCTCCTCTTCTGCTTGTGTTTTGGCCGCACGCTCTACTGTGGCATTATCCTCATCTTCCTTCCTTCGTTTTTCGGCGAACTTCTCCATCTTTAACCTAGCCTCTTCCTTCTTTTGCTTTGCGGAAGACTTACTAGTCCCAGCTGATAAGTCTAAGGCCTTGCGCCACTCTGCAGGCCAACTCTCCAGAACCTGGGCAATTGCATCATCCGTCGCCAGGTATGGAAGATCATACCATTTCTGTGTGGGGTCCTTCCGTGCTCTGATGGACACACAGTGGAAGTTTGCCTTAAACTCCACATACTCAGACAACTACTCAAAGACAATCGATGAAAGCCATGGCTTGTGGTTGATTGCGGCAAGGATGCTTTATTCCATGAGAATCCAGAATATTTTGTTGTCCTTGATCCTTTGGGGGTCCTTTGTGGCCCAGAGCGAAGCGAACTTCGCTGCTTCGAGTAGCTCCGGTGAAATCAGAGGAAATTGATTGTCCTCCAGCAAGTCCCACACAACCAATACAATCAAAAGAAGTAGTCATGCATAGTGGAAAGTCTTGCTTTAATCTTGTGCTTCTCTGCAGTTCATGAGGAACACGCTGTAGAGGTAGCGCACCCAGTTAAATTGTATTCCCTACGTGCACTGGGCTGCTAAAGATACCATCGGTGCCGACACTTCATCTGTGCGACACTTCCTCATAATTTTCCCTACCAAAATATGAGTGGCTACTTTAACTACAGGGTCGGTTATGCTGGAGATAGAGTAGCTACGCGGCTTCTTGGAAAGCTTGAACTTGTCCTTCATTAGTTTGGCGAGGTCGCGCTCACCTGACTTTCCGCCAAATGCCATGGTCGGATTCAAGCCTGAGTGCGGGAGAAGGGTGATCCTGTGGATCAGCATGTTAGTGATTGGTATTAGATCTCCTAACCATAGGCACCCATCGTGCACCAAGCATAACAACTGCTTGATCACTATCAATGTTATGGGTGCGCGGTTGTAATGTGACACCCATAGTAGGTTCAACAATCCTGCCTTATCCACCCCTTTTATCCACTTTCATGGCTCCAGTGTGGTCACACCAGAGTCTTTATAGAAGACACACTGCATGAATGTATCATTTGCCAAGTGGGGAAAGCACTCTGTATCGGCTAAATCCCAATCCTCCAGCTTCAAAAGGGGGATACATGCCAAGTGTGGTCCTTCGAATGTGATTTTATCTGGTCGTAACGAGGTGAAAAGTGTGATTTTTTTCTCTTCGATGTCCTTTGGTACCTTTGCCTTGCCTCAATGCGGAGGGACATATGGTGGCAGCTTGGAGATAGGGTCTTCCCCCTCAATGTCAACGTCTTTTGCCCCCATGTCAACATCTTCTACGCCCACACCAACGTCCTCTATGTCCTCGTCAAGTTCCAGGTCTACTACCTTGGCCTTCTCTTGTGTAGTAGCCTTTTCTTTCTTATGGTGTTTCCTTAGCAACTCACGCACCAGCTGTGTTGCTTTCTGCTTATCATTTTTCATCTTGGGACCTTCTTTGGGTGGCGTAGGCCTTGGCCTGGGCGACCTTGGAGATTTGGGTACTTCTGTAGGTACCTCTACACTCGTTACCTCTGGGGAGGCTCCATCAACTGCCATCGCTTCTTGAACACTTGCAGTCTCCATGGGTGCTGACATAATGCTAGTTAACAACTCCTAAGTTTTCTTCAGCAATTTTTCAAACACTGAACTCGCTACCAAAGCCTCGAAATAATCAAGATTCATGCACGCTTGATAGCTCAACACCTCAATTCTCAAAATGCCAAGTGTTTTTCGTTGGTCGACCATTTGTAATTTATAGGAAATTTCGAATTTGAATCCGACCGTTCCCCCCAAAATCAGTTCATAAATGCTAGAGTGGCAGCATATTTTCAAAGATCTTGCTCTTAATTTCTGACTTAATTTCCACCCCTCGCTCCATTTAGCCATTTTCCCACTAACAAGTCATGAACAGTGACCATACTGGTCACTTTCCAACTGCCCTGCACGATCTCTCCTTCAATAACACAGCTCCCCTCATGCTTCTGCTGACACTGTGACAATCCTCCTTTCCGTGAAGTACCCCAACAACACAAATCTACAACCCGGATAGTGTATTTTATAGTCCCGCGCCTCCTTTCAGTTGCCTGGAGCGTTAAGATTGTGCTTCCACCATATAGTCATCTAGACGGATCCCGGTGTATGGCTTCAATTGGCTACCATTCACCCTCCCTAGGAATGGCTCTCCATTCAACTTTACCAATTGAACTGCTCCACCATCAGTAATCTCCTTGATGACATAGGGCCCCAGCTAATGCATCCGAAATTTTCCTGGAAATTTATCAAACTTGTTGTCATATAATAACACTAAATCAGTTACCTTGAAGGTGCGTAGATTGATGTGCCAATCATGCCATGCCTTCTCGCATTCCTTTTGAACCTGTTGATGGAATCCAACCAAAAACCTATCTTCTTCCAGTTCTTCCAGCTGCACGAGCCTTTTTTCCATGGCTCCGCAATTTGCCATTCCTGTGAATGCCGCTATGCATAGACTAGGTACAATGTATTCCATTGGCATCACAGCTTCAACGCCATAAACCAGCCTGAAAGGCGTTTGTCTAGTCAACTTCTTACAAGTTGTTCTGTAAGCCCATAGCACCGTGGGTACGTGCACATCCCAATCATTTCTTTATGTATTTCAAACCTTCATCAGCACATTCTCTAGTATCTTATTAAATGCTTCTACCATGCCATTAGCCTGCGGGTGATATGGCGTGCTCTTTTGATGGTAAACCTGAAATTCCTCCGTCATCGCGCTGATCATCTCATTAAGAAAATGCGTACCACGATCACTCATTAAAATTTTTGGACAACCAAACCTTGTCAGCACATACTCAAAGATGAATTTTTTTGCTGTTGCGCTTGTACAGTCCTTCACAGGCTGCGCCTCCACCCATCTGGTTAAATACTCAGTCATGGTGATGATGTACCGTGCACCTGTCTTCTTTCCTAGAGGCTGAATTGGTCCCACAAAGTCAATCGCTCGCTTCTCGAAGGGATGTAACGATATTTTCAGATTCAACGGTAGCTCATCCCTCTGCGATGGTATGCCAATCCTTTGGCATGCATCACATGCCCTACAATACACTTTTGAATTCTTATGCAGTGTCGGCCACCACAACCCAGGCCGTAGAATCTTCTGTGCTGTTGCTTTTCCCGCATAATGTCCTCCCACGACTCCTCCATGAGCCTCAGCGAGGATGTTGTTTCATTCAAATTCTGGCACATATCATCGCAGTATTTCATGTGAGCCCATTTTATACAAGTGTCCTGCAATGACAGAAACGTCTACTGTGCGCACCACCAAATCCTTCTTTTGTTGGCTAGTATATCCTTCTGGATCCATTCTTGTCGTCAGGAATTGTAAAATATCTTCAAAGTGGTTGTCTATGACGCACACCATAAAGAGCTGTGCGTCAGGTAGTCCTTCCTCCAAATTAGTAGGCTCCTCTTTTGTTTCAATGCGCGACAGATGATCCGGTCCAACATTCAATCATCCTGGTTTCACAATAACTTCAAAATCATATTCTTGAAACAAAAACATCCATCTGCATATTTCCCCCCCAACACAGGCTTGTTCACCAATTACTTCAATGCATAATGGTCTGTGTACATCTTAAAATGTCCGCCTAGCATGTAGTGCCTAAATTTCTGGAGTGCGTATGCCATGGCCACACCTTTGCGCTCTGTGGAATAATTCTTCTTAGCTTTAGATAGCTTCCTACTTGTGAATGCTATGGGGTGATCCAAGTCTCCCTCACCAACCTGTGTCAGTACTGCTCCCAGCGCAATACATGACACGTCCACATGCACATGAAATTCCTTTTTCCAATCTGGGAAGACTAGGATCGATGCAGTGACCATTTTCTCTTTAAGCACGTCTAAGCTCTTCTGACATTCCTCATTCTAGGATAATGTAGCATCCTTTTTTAACAGTTTCTCCATCAGTGTGGTGATCTGGGCATAGCTTTTGATGAACTTTCTATAGTACCTTGTATGCCCTAGCGTTGCGCGCAGCTGTTTCGCACTTCTTGGTGCCTCCAAATTGATTATAACTGCGATCTTCACATGGTCTACCATCAAGCCTTGTCTGCATACCACGTGACCCAGCAAGATCCCAAAAGGGAAGTAGGACAAACATTTCTTCAGATTGAGTGCAATCTGGTGCCTCCGACATGTATCTAGCATTAAGCGCAGACTTGCTACGTGGTGCTTTACCAGTCCAAACATGTCCAATCGTCAAAGTATACCTCTAGAAATTTGTGAATGAAATATTCGAATGCGGCGATGACTCTGCGCGAGAAGATTGCCGGTGCATTCTTCAGCCCAAAGGGCATCACAGTATACGGGAAGCATCCCCATTCAGTCGTGAAGGTCATCTTACTCCTATCCTCCAGCACGATCTTGATCTGATGGTGCCCTGAGAACCCATTACTAAACGAATATGCTTCTTGACCACCAACATTATCCAGCACCTCATTGGTGAACAGAGTTGGAAAGGGATCATGCACACAGGCATCATTCAACTTCTTGAGATATATGCATATCTATATCTCATCATTCTGTTTTTTGTCCTAGACTACCATTGGGCTTACCCAATTAGACTCCTCGAATAGTTCAATGATGCCTGTTGCAAGCATTTTATCTAGCTCCAAACGGACCCTTTCTTTATACTTTGGATTGATGCGGTAAGGTATTTTCTTAAATGGCTTCACGTTTAGTTTTAGAGTGATCTTCATGACACCCAAGTCCCCTCTAATCCCTTTCAGATCTGAAAAATTCGTGGGGAATAGGTCCTGATATTTGCGGAGTAATTCGACGACCTTATCTACTATCGCGTCATACCAGTAGTCCCCAATATTTGCAAACTCTGGCTCTGCCTCCGTGCTAATGTTCACCTGTCTAGTTTTGAGCGGCTCAGTGATGTTGAGATTCTCTAGTTGCGGTCCTTCAACTTTGCGGTGACCTTCATTATCTGGAATATTAATCTTCCTTGGGTCTTCGTCTTTTTCTTCCGTTGTTACATTGTAGCACTCCAACACGTGGCTTGGCTGGGTGGTCCAATTAGGTTGAATCAAATCTAGAGGATCCTGCAGTATCCTGAAGATCGCTTCCTTAACCTCCTGCAATGCTTCGTCGATACATTCAAACTCATCCTCAAAGTTGAACATCATCAGAAATCCTTGGTGCAAAAGATCCCATTCTTCAGTGCCATGGCAAAGTTCTATCTCCAAGTACCAATTCAGGGTAGCACGGTCCTTTTGCAGGGTCCAAGGGCACTACTACACAAAGCGATTTCTTCTCAAATATCATCTTCCGCTTCTTCAAATTGATTACCCCATTCATGTCAGTGGCCCAATCCATCCCAAGGAGCGCGGGGTAGGGATTGCTATCATCAACAATCTCTATCACTTCAAAGTCAGCTAGGGTGCTTGTGCCTTCAATATCAACTGTTACCCCCTACAACCTCCCCATTGGGATGATTTTCTACTGATTCTCCATCGTTAACTGAATCAGAGACCATTGTAGCACATGTATCCCCATTCTCTCCCATGTTTGTTTCAGCAAAACATTCATGTCCGACTCTAAGTCTAAAATAACTTGATCCATCTCATATTCTCCTATCTGTGTAGTAATCCTAATCTCATGCCCCATTCTCATCTTATGCCTGCCAATATTTTTTACTACACGTGGTTCGTCAGTAGCGTTTTCCTTCCCAGCACACCTATTGATTAGCTCCTGCAGTCCTTTCATAGCCTTGCTATCACGCAATAGTTTCATGTAGGTCTCCAAAAACGTGATAATCATGGATGGGTCCATTTCTTCAGCCGGCTTCTCTTGAATCCCTGAGGTAGAGGCCTCAGCGAAGCTTTTCTTCGCTTCCATAAACGTTTTTTTTAACACTCTAGATAAAACCTGATCTCTTTTTCTGGTGCTTTGTAGACCCACTCACCTTCTTCAGGTTGCTTCCCCTTATCTTCACCCGTCATCGCTCCACTCCGCAGCACAATATTTACCATAGGATCTTCCTCGTGGGGGTCAAACCTCATCATTTGCAGGTTCTGAGTCAGCTACTAAGGCTGTACCCCCTTTTCGCGTATCTTAGCTAACAATATAGGGCAGTCCTCTGTCGCATGGTCAAACTGAGAACAATAGTAGCATGACAAACGCGTCGGATTCGGGCAGTCTCGTGCATATTGTCCTGGTCCCCACAGTTGTAACAAATGACCTGCCCTCGACCTCTACTAGGTCCTCCTACACCTCGGCCTCATCCGCGCCCCTAATATTCGCCTTGCACTCCTCCGGCGCCTTGGTGTGGAGACCGAGTTTCTGCCTGCACGCTGTATGCAGGTGTTCTATCCATTATTAATTCGTAACTACGACATTTGTGCTCATCATGACCCACTGACTGACATAAGTTGCAGAAGAGCTATTGCGGTGTCTGTACGAATTTATGTAGCAAATGGAAATTTTATGCCACATGTTTTCCAGCTACTTGATAGATAGTGCACCATAGCGCAGGCCCTGTACTTGGCCCTACTAGAGCTTCCGACCTCAAAGGCATTGGTCCCCCTGTTGCAACATAATTTGCAAAAACCAGACAATGATCTTTGTCATGCCCCTGCATTTTGCACTTCAGGTACCAAACTTTTTCGCGCACCTCGGGCCGAGCTTTTCTATCTTTCTTCAGACTTTGCATTTCTAGACAAAGGTTTTGCAACTGTGCATGAATTTGCTGAACCCCCAGATTAGCATCTTGCATCGGTCTCTCATGCAATCTCATCGCAATTTCCAGAGCTTCTGTCTAGGTCCCAATCTTCTGTTGTGATAGCACAACCCTTAGATGAGGTAGGAGCGAAGCCACAAACCATTCGCGGTGTTGCCCATCAGCCATATTCATGTTAGCCTCATGGATCATACACTTCAATCTCTGATCCAGATCCTAAGGTGTCTCACCAAGCTTCATCATGATCTCTTTGAATCCCACAATTGATTGCGCTTCAGACTTAGGTCTATTGAATTCCTTATTCAGTGCAGTCTGGATATCTGCCAACGCGGGCATCAGATTATTAGTGCAGTACTTAATGTACCATGTTAGTGTGCGATCCTACAAATCACTAACCAATGTTTCTTTATTCATTTGATCATCTGTGATACCTTGAGCTTCCCATACAGCCTTCGCGACGAACCAAAACTGGTCCGGATCTTCATTTCCCATGCCCTTGAATACAGGTAGCTTTATAGATTTCGTCATATTGAATGGTGGTGGAGGTGGCGGTGGTGTAGGCAAAGGCATATGCAGTGGAGGTGAAGATGGAGGTGGTGTGGGTGGATGGGGTATTCGTGGGAACCCTTGCTTTATCAACTGAACAACGCTCTGCAGAGATGCCTGTGTTACTTCCTCGTCATCACTCAGAGGGGGTTCAATTAGCGGGCTATATTTAGGGCTTGTTCTTCCCTTGTTCTTGAATTTCCTTCCACTTCGCGTAGCCCCAAACATCAAAGTAGTTGCATAACCCACTTTTCACACAAGAGCATCTTAATCCAAGTATTTAATGATTTTAAATACTTACCTCATGGCCCCTTGAAGAAGCGGCGCTCTGCTTTGTTGTAACTGACTGAGGTATCGACCGCAAACTCTATCACAAACCCTCCTATGATACTATCGAGCCAATGATCGACATCGTGCGCAATCTTATCTTTAGAGGCTTCTAATCTCCATACTAATTCCAGGGTCCAGACTATTGGATCGTCAAGCCTCCACCTTCCTTGGCCATCCGCCAATTTCGCGATCCACTCGTACAACTTGACCGAGAAGGAACAGAAGAAGATCTCGTGTATTTCTGTGTATAGGTATCTGTCCAACCACTGTTCTTTTGTCAATCGCCGATTCCTTTTTTCTTGCGCCGCAAATTCATTGATCTTTCTATCCAACCAATTTTTGATCTCCTTCTTAGTTGGATTCCAATGATGCGACATCACACATCTCATTATGAAGATCCCAGTCTCGGCAACTGAACTATTTTTTGGTTTGATGGGCCCTGACCGAGGTTCAGCTTTAATTAGCCAAGAAAATCCCTACACTACTGGCCCTTTCGGCATCAATCTGCGGAGCGTGGGCTGAAGTCTCACCTGAAGCAGTATGGTGGGATATAGGAACCAAGTTTTTGCACCCTGATATAGTTGTGATGTCGTTTTATACCCTAACCCTTCTTTCACGCAGACCTATAAGCCCTTTAGGGCTTATCAATATACTTCTCTTATTCTTCTTTGAAACCCTCGCGGAAGTCTCTGATCGTCCTTTGCAGACCCTAAATAGTCAATTCAAATTTTTACGCGCCTTTGTAATTACACTTACTTCTGTGTCTACCCAGATTAGCTTAAGTATTGGTTAACTTCAACATGCATTATGATTATCTTCGCATAAACAAATATTCTTACTTGTGTTCATATGACAAAGTAAAACACATAGATTCGCACATCAATATAGCATTAAATCATAAACCCAGTATTCAACATAAGATAACCGCAAACATTCATAACAGAAGTAAAATAGCTCATAGATAGATATCTCCATAATAATTCTCTTTATTGATGGTTCGGATCTCTAGTACAAACTCTAACTGCCTTGCGCACACAACTGCAAGCATTCGTGCACTTAGCTGCGGACTTCTAGCCTAGGCCTCTGCGCACTCAGCTGCAGAGCCTCTTCCTATGCTAAGACTCTTCGCTCTTAGCTCTCCAATGCCCAAAAACTTACTTAGAACTCTACTAACTACTTTCCTTAGACTCTTTTAAGACTCCCTTTTTATACATTCCCATGGCCTGCGGACCAAGGGTAGATCTCATCAAGCCGACACAAGCTATCTAAACTAAGGGCGGAAACCATTTTTGACTATTTACATCTTCATGCTCCACGACCACAAAATGCGGAGACTTTACATTATTTATACAAAACTTGGGCCTTTAGCCCAAAAACTTGAGCTTTTAACCCCAAAATTGACCCCAGGGGACCCTTTCCCAACATGAAGGTAAACTCAAGCCAATACATGGATCCAAATGTTCAGGTGGTAAATCAGTCCAGCCTCAAAGAAGAATGTCTCGTTTTGGTGGAAGACACACAACAATGAGCAGCTTAATATTGAAGTTGTAGTAAAGGTGAAGAGGAGGAGAGAAAGGAGGGAAATATATGCATAGGGATGTAAACAAAATAGAATCATAAGGAACAATGTTCTAGCAGAGGTACGGAAGATTGAAGAGGTGAAATGGTAGAAACAATGGAGCTCTTATTAAGGTTTCATGCCAGATACCTCATGGGTACCTTTATCACCAAACAACATGGGTAAATCTGTGCTTATACAGGTATTGCAGGTTAATTGAATAACACAAGTAAATATGTTTATACATAGGTACTATATGTTATAGGCTAACAAAAGTAACTCTGTCTTATACACAGGTACAATTCGCTATTTAGTAGCCTAGATAAATCCATGAATCAGAGAGAAACCAACAACTTGATTACACTATTTCAAAGGGAGAAAAACATATATGAAGTGATAAACAAAAGAGGAAACATACTGCACATTGCTCTAATAGGAATCAACAGAATAGTTTCATTAATCCTTGAGTCCCAATCCCTAGTCCATTACATTCAGCATGTATATCGCTCTAGTCCCTCATGAACAAGCAATTAGAACCAAAATGGAACCAAAGAATTTGGAACACTACGGGTGCAAAATTCCAGAACCTCTATTAAGTGTTTCTTCCCCATATTTATAAGAAGATGGGGAGCTATGAATTAACAATTACAAAATATCTCAGCCAAGGGCCAACTGTCCGATTGACTAGCTGCCTCGGCCTGCAATAGCTCTACTGCCCAAGGTGCTTCTCAAGGATCTGATTCCTTTCTTGAAAATACACAAAAATTATAGAATAAACAGAAATTATAGTAAAATAGAAACAAGGGAAATTGAATGATGATGGAGGAATATTTCCTTCTGTTGTTCCTGTGAAGGCCCTTGATCAGGTCACGTCTCTGCCATGATGCCTTTCCTACTGTTCGACCAGTTCCTATCACTTTCGCATTAACTGCCCGATTTCTCCACTCTTTGTATTTGGTAGCAATCGACTGCGTTTTCTTGTCACAGAGCAACATCAGAGTTTGTCCGGGTAGTCCTTTGCATTTATGACCAAGTGGAGCTCCATGCTAAGCCATTAAGTCTTCCCGAGTCCCCATACCTTCATCTACTCTCTGAAAGCGTGTAGCGAAACAATCGAATTCATTTCTGAGGCCATTTTTGTCCTGGTTTTCTTATTGCAGGGGCTTCTACAAGATTAGCCCATATCGATTTTCCACTGCTCCATACCTCTATTCAAAGTCTCAGCTACTGACCCATCCACCTTTAAATCTTTGTACCACACTATCAGAACCTTACTGCATCAAGAATTTTTTTCTAGAGGACGTTACAAATAGCGAGTCCTGATGCTTCTTAGGCCCCCTTTGGTTTAGCCCCTTTCAATATTTCTTCATCATAGGACCGGAGGCTATGAATGGGTGCTTATACCTAACGCGTTAGGGCATGTGGACTACTATTTGGGGAACCTTTTTCCCTTTGTAAGTGGTTTTCGTCAGGTTTCCTTAAGTTTTCATGATCGTGCACCCTTTATCGGAGCTCCTTTCTCAGCGGATTGAAATTGGGGTTTTCAGTCGGGACTTTTACATTGGGGCCACGAAATGCTTGCAATCTCTAATTGTGATAGTCCTTTAACACTTTTCCTTGGTTCCTCGACTCTTTATGTGATCGCGGTCCAGCCCCCCTTATCGGAGCCCCCCAATCGGAGGTTCACAATTGGTAGTTCCTTTTTGATGCACAACACAACTGCCGATCGCCAATCACCCTTTGTGCTTAGCCCCCGGTTCTTTTATCTCTTTATGTGACTGTGGGCCAGCCCTTGTATCGAAGCCCTTTGATCGTACTTTACCATGTATGTGTTGCGTTACAAAGTGACGATAAGCCTCGACTTCCAATTTGCGATTGCCGATGTGAAGTCATCATTGCCACATGGCACCTCCTGAGTGGAAACACGTGTTTCTCGGATATGCCCTCTTTGGACCTTTGAAAACGCCATATTTTCATGGCATGTGTCCTTCGTACTATCACGTCATGTTGATGTTAGCACCACCATGTCTTTACCGGATCCAATAATATTCTTCCACGTGGCCTCCTGGAGGAGAGAGAAAAAGGCATGCCTGCCCCTGGTTTTGCGTTGATTTCCTTTGTTAAATTATTTCGACCCTCCCGTTGCTTTAACACTAACATATTGCAACTCGCGATATCGCAATATTTTATAGGGTTCACCCCGCTGGCGCACTAATTCATCGATTTGCGACATGGCTATGACCTCTGATATGTGGGACCTCCGATATGCTGAGACTTTTGTTATTTGATTTTCCATATCGGCGATCGTTCCGCTGTTGGTCTCCTGATATTTGAAATCGTTGATATGCGGGATCCTCGATCGCCGATCCACCCTGCTAATATGCCTAATCTCTAATTTCTAGTCAGCGAAATGCTTCTACTATTTGCACTGTACTTTGAAACTCCTAATCACCGATTTGTGATATCAGTAATTGTTGATCGTTGATTTCACCCCAAAACTTCGATTGCCTCATCACTTCCTGATCCGCCAATTTGCAATTTGCGATATGCTCCTAGACCCTCGATCTGTGATTCTTTCGTCCTTCCAAAGGTGACAAAACCCTCATCTTTAATAGGCCATATCTTCTGATTCCGGGGTCCATTTTAGGAGTTTCATATACCGTTAGGAATCTCGTTCCTAGCACTATGCAATGGACGGGTTCTAATTTGGCTTTGAGTGATTCTGTAGTTTGGGAGATGGCTGCGAACGTTTTTTCTATTTTGCACCCTTTGTGCAACTGAAAACACATTTTTTAGTGAGTGATAATAGGTATGAAGCATACCACTCAAACTCTTAGTGCTCTTGTTCAAACCTTCGAGGTAAACTTTTTCTATTCCACACCTGTAATTAATCCTTAGAAACTAGGAGGTAAAAGTAAGAACAATAAGTCTAATAAACCTTTGAATAATGAACAAAGAGAAAGCAGACCTAAGAGACCACTGGGGGTGGCACAAATGAGAAAAATAAAAAAATAATTTTCCTTAAAATATTTGTGGGGAAGACCACCTTACTCATGAGTGTCGATAGATGGATGGTCTCCATCACTATTTCTCACAACAAAACACTGCTCATCAACCTGTTATCTTAATAAATCCATTTTTAGCCTAGAAATAACATATGGTTGTGAACCCTTCACCTCCATGGGAGAGAAGTGGAGGAAACTCTTCTCAGATTGCCTCATTATCCATACAAGATATCATCATGGTTAATCATCCAATCAATGTCACAACTAGAGTGCATAACTACGATAATCCTGAGAGTGGTACGTCCACATTAGAAACCGTGAACCCTACTCTGCTCGATGGTCTTTTTTACTTTGATAAACTGTTGATGAACACTATGTTATTCCCTCCTAAAGCCACACTTCATAAGAATGTGCACAGTCCCAGTGCAAGGGTTGCTTTCAACTATAATATTGTCGAGGATCTAGCCCAAGACCCTACTGTTATGTTTTCACTTGAAGTTTTGCAAAGTTTCCTAATGTAATGCAAGGAACTCTTGACTAATATTGTTGAAGTGGATCCCTCATATTAAAATATTATATGCTTCAAACCATCCTCATGGAAACCCCATCATTTCCATCATCTGGTATTTCAAATAATGGTCTACATCTTCTGGCAAATGACTTCATTGGGAAGCCTTGGAAAAGGGGGCATTTACCCACATAATTTCATTGAAGTATTGGAAGGCTCTAGGTTCATTGACTTTTTCTCTGTCCAAGTCTATGTTTAAATGCCTTTAATGGGCATACCTTGCAACCTCATGGGGTTTTTCCTACTTTTCCTATTGATCTTAAGGGGAAAATTATATCAATCGAGGTCGAGGTCACTAATGCACCCTTAGACTATCACCTCTTGCTTAGGTGAAGCCAGTTTTATGCCATGACCATTTTTTGTTAGTTTCCTTTCACATCTTGATGTCCCCCCATTAGAGTGAAATAGCCACTATCCACTAGTTGACCTTCTATAAGCTTGATCCATGTGGATCTACAGACACCAGTGGCATGGAAAAGGCTCAAAATTCTAAGTGGCAGAAAGATGATTAACTTGACATCAGATCGAAGTTCTTGTCACCCTGATTCCAACGGTGCGAACGACACTCCAATCCGAGTCCGGATGAGGAAGATAGAGGCAGTCAAAGTTCGGTTGACTTTTTGTTGACTGGGCAGGATTAATGGAGACACAATTTGGACTTTTTCCAGTGGACGGAATCCAGCCAACTCTGGTAAGATTCTGGGCGAAATTGTCGCCTTGCTAAAATGTCTCCTTCGGCCTAAAATTGGGATTTTTAAAAATGACCATATTGTCTGTTATAATCAAAAACAATTATAAAAAAAAGGGTGGCGGGCCACCAACCCCACCACCCCAACCCTTATCAATAATGTATTTATGGAGGGGTGAGCCACTACCCCCGACCCCTCCCCCCAAACCACGAAACCATTGTGTGGGGTCATTACCATACATACGTGGGTCGGCCCTTGGGGCGCGGACCCAACATCCAACTCCGCCCATTTATAAGGATACGAAACACTCGACGCCCTGCCATGGTGTGGACATGCCCAGAGTGTGCGCACACCTACACTACCATGCACAACATGTCTTCCTATCATAATATTAAGTCGATGCTTCGTTTAGTTTTCTTGTGGAGTTGGGGCACCTGTGCCATGGGTTGGTGCCCTTCCAACTCGAAAAGCTAACATGTGTGTGGGCGCACTCGCCCATCTTAACCAAGCTGACCAATGCATGTGCCCGCTACCTTGTCGTGCATGCTAAGAAAAAGCTTACTTGCTAGCACCCAGGCACATCAACTTCATGCAAGTGCACCCAGGGCATGTGTCTTACATGCCTTGTGCCCAACGCAACGTCCCATGGTCATTTCTTCATCTTGTTAATTTTTCCATCGCTAGGTTAGCTTGTGACCATTCCCTAGCCGTGTTGCCCATATGTTCCACCATTCCCCAATGTGACCAACCAACTCAGCAAACCATGTATATTGAGTTCCTTTAGGTCAATTCACTTTGTTTAGGGCATGCCTACCTTCATGTAAGAAACCTTTCCCTTTGCTTCACCATATTTTGGATGTCATCTGGGTGGGATGCACTCGCCTTCATGCAGGCATCCCATCCCACCACTTTGTTTAAACCAACTCGGGCACACCTATTACACACACTTAGGCCAGGGGCCTAACACCCTCCCCCACTTCAAAACGGTTTTTTTCCTTGACAACATCTCCACTTAGAAAAATTCTTTTCCAAGTATAAAATGTCACAAAGTGCCACCATCTCCAATGTCTTGGAAGAGCCATCCTTCTCCCATTGTTCCTGTTGCATAAAGCATGCCTTCTTCACATGAACCTTTCATCAAATCCCATGACATCATGTAATAAATATCTCTCAAACTCTCATATTGTGAATTCTTATCGTACTCCAACTCAACTCCAACACATATTAACACGCGACATGCCCCCATGACTTGAGCTATTTGGGTGATTAGTCTAACTATCATATCTAATCCATGAGAATGCACCTCCTCAAGCCTTCATCGATCGTTTCTCTAACACTTGTCACATATTCTTCTTCAAGAAACCTTCCCATGTGATGTTCCTTCAAGCACCACTTCTTCTTCACGTTGCAAGGCCCCTTTGTCTTCAGTGGTGCAACACCTCTTAATTCAACAAGGCATCACACTTACCCATCCTTCAAGGGTCTAGAGCATAGTAAGGGTTAGAAAGTTGCCTCCCTGATTCTCAGCTACCATCGTATCAGAACGATGATGCATCCTTAAGTACTTCTGCACTCAATCAATATCTTCCTTCATGCATCTCAACTTCACAATTCTCTCCTTAGTCATCTAGAAATCATATATGCCCGTAGCATATTTGCAAAAATAAACTATGTCTACTAGATATCCACATTCTTCCTTACTTCCTTCATTTGGCTTGGAAGAAGCACTCGTGCCTCCTCTCTTTTTAGCACTTTCTTGGTCAAGACTTATGATAGAAGACACTTCTTCCTTCTTCTTCATGGTATGTGCTACAAATCCCATTAACTTTTTTTCCTTCGTCACTTGAGTCAAATTTCCAACTTCTTGTCATTCTACATGTTCATGCTTCATGTTCAGGTCCTTCTCATACAATATCATGGAGGATATCCTTAGATGATACCCAAGAAACGTTTCCTCGTCATCAGCACAGTCACAGTCTTTCCATTAGCTAGTATCAAGATTATGTTTTGGTCCACCATCGACACAACTTGAGTTGTTTTCAAGAAGTCCAACCCCAACACCATAGCATGATCATCCTTCTTGACCACCCTTATATCCAACCTTCCAAACCATGAACCAACCTTCACCTTTGCACCCTTAAGAATACCTATCATAGCCTTCATAAATGAGTTAACAACTTTGAAAGCACTTAACACCCCCATCATTCCAGTATTTAGCTTCAAAGGATTCCCTACTTTCTTACTAAGGAAGTTATTTGTAGCTCTCCAATCAATCAATGCAGAAAACTTCCTTCCACATAAGGTCACCTGCATAAAAATTAATCCCAATGTACCTATATTTGGAAAGGGTCTCGTCTTGCGCCTTACTTCCATGAACTTCTTCATCATTTCCTCAATAAAATTATCTCTCAACTCATGCCTCACTCTGATTGTCCTCTTCAGATACTTCACTTCCTCTTTCAACACACTTGAGCAACTCGAACCTAGTTCAACTTAAGTGGACTTCGTTCCACCATGATCTTCCTTCTTTGGTTGTTGCTTCATCGCACCTACTCAGTGTTCATCAGTTCCCTCAACCTAAAGAGAAACAAGCACTTGCTCTTCATCCTTCATGGTTCTAAACCAAACCCAAATCTCATCAATGTGTTCAATCTGATGCTCTTTTATCATTATGAAAGCATATTTATGATTAAGAAAGTCCCTTTTGATCCCCTCTTCAAGTTTTTCAAAAATTTCCTACAACTGGGCTCGTTTTTCCCTTATGCGAACTCGTTCATCCATGAGCTCTTGGAGCCTACGGTTTCCATGTTGCAACTCTTAGTCAAATGAAACAATCATCTTCAACTTCTCATGGAAAGAATAAAAATCCCTTCATAAGCCCAATATCTTCACTTTGATGCAATTCAAGTGCTCCAAGGCCTGCATAAGTTCCTCATAGTATCATTCCTTCTAGCCTCCCATAAATCAACCATCTCTATGGTCCATTGGTCATCCCTTATGCTTGCCTTCAACATGACTATGCCCAACAAGTTTTGCTACATGCTTCCATGGAAGTGGTCATTCTGCCGCTGCCCTTACTTCAACCAACCATTCCTCAAAGATTTGACTTGGAGCCTTTGAATTCAACTTTTGTCAAATGCCACCTTCACAAAGCAGGCTATGATACCAACTGTCACGACCCCAATGATGGTCACATCACCTCGGTCGTGCTACATTGGTGAGTTTTCACATTGAAACGTTCAACTACTCTCTCCTAGACTGCACCTCTAGCTTATGTGTCTTACGAAATTATTATCAACTTTGTGGAATTAAATCTTCATAACAATTCGAACACAATAGCCCTTCTTATCATTGAACACTTAGTCAATTCTTTCAACTTCACTTCTTTAACTTAGCCAATGATTTATTTAACTTGCGATATTTTAACTTCAAAAATAATAGCAACAATAAACCAATAGCAATATAACCAACAATAAACATGCACAAGAGTTTACATGGGAGGGGGGACTCCCAACAACAATTCCTCGTTACTTCTTTTATTAAAATTCAAATATAATACAACAACAATACTACCAAGGTTAGGTCGAACCCCAAACGTTCGTTGCCACAACACTTGGGTGACCAAACTTTGTGTAGCACTTAATCTCACATGTTTAATAGACCAATTGTTTCCTTACAGCCAAATAAGGGCTCCCTTCGACTCACCCTTCCCATAGAAACCCAACAACACTTTTGTCACACGACTGCCTAGCCCACCCAAAGTGAGCTCATGTCCCTACACCCTTTTCCTATTTTTTTCCTATAATGATTGTTTTCTACCTCAAAAACCTTTGTCATTCACCACATAAATTTTTCCCTTATGCAAATTTTCCTTGCAATAATATCCAACTCCATCATGCCTTCGCTTATTTATATGCATATTGGTCGAATCATTTAATCCAACGATGCCTCTTCAATAAATCAAACTGACGTGTTTTTCATTGTGTGGGAACCCCTCCATCTAGGCACCTTGGCATGCATGGAACGTAAAGCTTGACACCCCGCCCTGGTGTGGGTGCGCCCACCTACATTACCATGCACTACAGATATTCCCTTTGTAATATTAAGTCAACCCTTTGTTTAGTTTTGTTGTGGAGTTTGGGCACTCGTTCCATGGGCCGATGCCCTCCCAACTTGTCAACCTGAAATGTGTGTGGGCGCAGTTTCCCATCTAACAAAGTCGTCCAATGTGATCGCCCACTGATTTTTCATGCACGCTCAAAAAAACTCATCCACTAGCCTCCAGGAGCCCTGCCTTTCTGCAGGCATGCCCAGGGTGCACATCTTCCATGCCTTGAGCCTGATGCAACATCCCATGGTCACTTCTTCATCTTGTTACTTTGTCCATCACCAAGTTAGCTCGCATAATCGACACATCATGTCTTGCATTAGGAACCCAACACCCCAGCTTCATGCAGGCATGCCCTGGGTGCATGACTCATCCATTCCACCATTCTACAACATGACCAACCAACTCAGTGAACCATATATCTTGCATTCCCTTCAGTCAATTAAATTCGTGTAGGATGCACCTACCTTCATCCAAGCAGCCTCACCTTTTACTTCACCATACTTTGGATGTCGTGTCGGTTGGAAGTGCTCGCCTTCATGCAAGATTCCCATCCCACCACTTCATCTAAGCCAACTCGAGTGCACCTCTTGGTTGTGCTTAGGCTAGGGGCCTAACAGACTAGAATATAGAACTATGCCATTGAGGGAGGAAATGATGCAGTGAGGTAGGCTTTCTCACTATGATTGTGCAATGCAAAATTCAGGGAAGATTGAAACAGGTGATTTCATGGGCCAAGAATATAATGAGGCCTAATTGTTGACTGATATTACACATTGTGTAGTTGAAGACTCACTGGGAGAGAGAATTGCACAGTTATGAGGGACAAGAGGCAAAGACTATGCACTGTGATTGTGTAATGCGCAACCCTTGGAAGCAGTGATTGCACAATGCATAGTTCTAGGATGCAAGGGTTCTTCACTGTGAGATAATATTGCACGATGCATAGTTACAAGGGGTAGAAATATTGTTCGAATATTGATCAAGTTGCAAAGATAGTGAAAGCTCCAAAAATGGCTAAGTGTGGGATTAGTGAGATAAGAGACAACAAACAAGCCCTAAAATGATGATCTCACACCTAGATAACATAAACACACACCAAAAGGATACACATAACTCAAAATCCACATGTATACCTTGAAACAACAATAAAGCGACACTTATTTCTAAGTGTGATAATTGAAACATCACTTTGCGGCACTTGGAATACAAGTTACGATAAGAGTGTCGACTGAAACCAAACAGTGTGTTGAGTTATGGGAGAGCGTCTATCACATATCCTTATGCTAATGTAGATGGGTGCACTAGGGCTACCTCTAGTGATGTGCTAAAGTGTGGCATATGCAAGAGTGTAATGAGTTAAAATCAACATTAGTGATAGTATGAAAAAATGACACTTGTAAAAGCTTGACAAAGTGGAAGTGACATGCCTCTAGTGATGTGCTAAAGTGTGGCATATGCAAGAGTGTAATGAGTTAAAATCAACATTAGTGATAGTATGAAAAAATGACACTTGTAAAAGCTTGACAAAGTGGAAGTGACACATGCCAAAATGAAGAAAAATCAAAATCGACACTTGTTAAAGTGAAAGCAAGAAAAAACGCTAGTCATAAAAGTGAAAGAGACACTTGTGAAATCAAAAATGCACAAAAGAAACATTTGAGAAAACTCACCCGAGTGACAGTACAATTACAACTAGAGGGTGCGCGGGGTGAAGACAGAGGAGTGACCAAGTTCTAGGGTTCAACAAAGAAAGTGACAGAGGGTAACAGGTAACCATGGAAACGCAAGGAGGAGGGAGCTCCACTCCCTCCTACAGTAATGCGGTTTCAAATAGAGGAAGAGTAGGGAACAAGAACAAGCCTCCACACTCCTTGGAGGTCAAGACAAAAGACAATGAAACTCAGAAGGCGGAAGGCAGCAAAACCCATGCAGAACAAGGGACCCATGAGGAAGACCGACAGGAGGAGAAAGCGGAAGACAGAGGTCAGGGAACAGAGAATAGAACCAAGATGGGGCCCTGTAAACCCAAGACCAACACTAAACCGTGGGTAATATTGAATGATCCAGCTCTGCAAGAGCACAGGGATCACATGACAAACTATGCCGTAATATGCAAGTTTATGGGAATCTGGCCGTCAGAGAAAGCGTTGTACACGTGGATAAAATACAACTGGAAACCAAAAGGGGAGTTAAATATACATCTTGGATCCAAAGGTTTTTTTACAGTGGTGTTCACGAACATGGAGGACAGAGATAGGATTTTTGAGGGAGGACCATACTTCTTTGCAGCAGTTGGTCTCTATATGCGGCCATGGACGATGAACTTTGTGCTAGAATGAGAAACCTTCACTTCGGTACTGGTATGGATTAGACTCTACTCCTTACCTTTAGATTATTGGATGCCAGAGTCTTTAAAAGCTATAGGCAATAAATTAGGTCATTTTTTAAAGATTTCAGAGGCAACACTACGAGGAAAGTATACCTCCTATGCCCGTATATGTGTGGAGATGGACCTATTAGGAGCTCTACCAGATGAGGTCATTCTAGAAGTCTATGATGATGAATGGGTTCAGATAGTTGACTATGAGCATATCCCGTTCAGATGTTGCAAATGCCATGAGCATGGACACCTATTCAGAGATTGTCCTCTTAATAAAAGGGAGGAAAACCTAAACACCAGCAAAGGGAAAGATCATACGGGTTTCACCAAAGTGGGAGGGAAAGGGAAAGGAGGGGGTAGGAAGATACAAAAGAATCCTAATGATAACAAAACAAGAAGTCACAACACCTTTGAGATCTTAGAAGAAAGAGAAGAAGATGTGGGTAATCAAGAGAAACCAGAGAATCAGGCAGAAAGGGGGAAAGGAAAAGAGACCAACATGGAGTTCACACAGGAACAGAATGAACACACAATAGACCCATTGAGCACCATGGAAATAGAGAAAGACCATGAAATGACTCAAAGTGAAAGTGGTACAGAGGACCAAGACTTACAGGAGATACTGGAAAGGGAGAACCTCGAGCTAGAAAAGTTTCTAGAACAAGGAGGAAACCTGGGAATAAACTCCATTCCACAGGAGGAAGTTGACAAGGTACAATAGATATTCCTTAACAAGTCACACCAAATAGCTGTAGGAGTCAAAAGAGGGCATGACAACCAGGAAAATAAAGGAACTTCCTCAATAGGATTAATAATGGGAAAATTGACAAAAAAACCAGGCAGAAGGAGAGGAAGAAAGAGACAGAAAGAATTGCTGCTAGAATGTGGCAAACTCATGATTGACTTAGGAAGGATGAAAGACCTTTCCAGTTACTCCTTCAAAACCCCACCTCAATGAAGATCACAACTTGGAACATTAGAGGACTAGGGAGTAGAAGGAAACAGAGGAATCTAAGCAACAGGATCAAAGAGGAAAAACCTGACATAGTGTTTGTACAAGAAACAAAATGCTCAGTGGAGAAGGTCAGAGAAAAGCATAGTAAATGGTTAAATAGATATGAATACCTGGAGGTCAAGGCAAATAAATCTGCTGGTGGAATTCTCACTCTATGGGATCCACAGAAATTTGGTATTCTTGATGCGGAGGCGTCCAGACACCACCTTTCTTTGATTATACAATCGATGGGTGACAGACAGTGTTACATGATCACCAATGTCTATGGTCCACAACCAGTGGAGGACAAACTTAGACTCCTCACTACACTGGAGGATATGAAGAAGAGATACCCAGCTTTACCCTGGATTCTAGGGGGAGATTTTAACATGATAAAATCACTCACGGAGAAGAAAGGGGGAACTAGGACACTTGGTAGGGACTCAGTTGCCTTCCAAAACTTCCTCACCAATATGAAAATGGTAGATATGGACACTAGCAATGGAATTTTCACTTGGAATAACAAAAGGGGGGGTTCTACACAAGTAGCCTCAAAATTAGACAGATTTATTATCTCAGAGGAACTTCTACTCAAGGGAAGTAGTCTGACAGCGTGCATCCTACCTTTTGGAGGTTCAGACCACTGGCCCATCCAATTGGAAGCTTCTCTATTCGGTAAACCGAGAAATAGCCCCTTCAGGTTTGAGAACGTTTGGCTCACACACTCAGATTTCCTCACAAACATTGAAAAATGGTGGAAAGAAGAGCTACACTTTCAAGGTACAAAGATGTTCCTTCTACATTGCAGACTCAAACACATTAAAAGCAAACTCAAAGAGTGGAACAAAAAGGAATTTGGAAATATCTTCAAAGCTAAAGGAGAAGTGGAAAAGAAACTAGAGGAAATAAATCAAATTCTTATCACAAAAGGCTATACAGAAGAAAGGAAAGAGCTAGCAGAGTCTCTTCAGCATGAATGGGAAAATAGATGTCTACAAGAGGAAATATTCTGGAGACAGAAATCCAGAGTACAATGGATTAAGGAGGGGGAGAGAAACACCAAATTCTTTCACAGATCCACCATAGCTCACAGAAACAACAATAGAATTGTGAAACTTATAGATCAGCATGGAATAGAAAGGAACACTCATGAAGAGATGGAAGAAGTTATAGTCCAGCATTTTCAGAGAATTGCTGAGGAAACCATAGCAGATAGATCTCAGTTTACGGAAAAATTTACATGGTACATTCCTAAATTGGTCTCTAGAGAAGATAACTACAATCTCAACAGACCAGTAATAGAGGAAGAGCTTGAGGAAGTCATCACAGAGATGCACAATGGGAAAGCACCAGGCTCAGATGGCTTCAATGTGGACTTTTTCAAAACATGTTGGAGGATTGTAAAGCATGATATTCTGGAGGTAGTGGAAGACTCACGAAGATTTAAAATAGTTTTGAAGGCACTCAATGAATCTTTCATAGCCTTAATCCCCAAACAGGAAAAGGCCACCTCTCCAGACAAGTTTAGACCTATAGCATTATGTAATGTGGTGTACAAAATAATATCCAAAGTAATTGCCAACCATCTCAAACCACTCCTCCCAACCCTGGTGTCTGAGGAGAAAACGAGCTATGTAGAAGGAAGACAAATTCTGAATAACATAATCCAAGCACATGAAATGGTTCATTCACTCATTATCAACAAACAGGTAGGGATGATAATTCAACTGGACATAGCAAAAGCCTATGATAAACTTAGCTGGACTTACATAAGAGCAGTACTAAAAGCCTATGGCTTTGACTACAATTGGATTAAGTGGGTCATGGCACTAGTTACCACTGCTAGCTGTTCAATTCTTCTCAATGGCTCTCCCTCCAAAACCTTCAAGCCTACCAGAGGTCTTAGGCAAGGTGATCCTCTCTCCCCTTTCCTTTTCATTCTAATGATGGAAGGGTTAGGTAGAGAAATCAGAGCTGCTAAGGAGGAAGGACGAATTCAAGGTCTGAGACTCACTCGAGGCGGGGACACGGTGACACATCAGCAATTTGTGGATGACACTATGCTTCAAGGCACACCCACAGTCAAGGAAGCCAAAGCATTTAAGCAAATTCTGTGTGAGTTTGCTATGGCTGCAGGCACTGAGGTGAGTCTTACTAAATCAAAGATTTTCTTTTTCAATACGGATATTTCGATTCAAAGAAATCTTTCTAGAATTTTGGGCTTTCAAAGAGATTCATTGCCCTCGAAGTATCTGGGAGTTCCCCTCACTGATAAACCACTGCACAAGGACATCTGGGAACCTGTTCTTAACAAACTGAAAGATAAAATCAACAAGTGGACAAACAGAGCCCTAAATCTAGCAGGAAGGTTGATTATCACTAAGGCTATCCTCCAAACCATCCCTATTGTTGGGCCGTTAATATGTCATTATTATTATCACTTTTTAACACATGTTTCATCCATTTCTACTCTTCTTTATCATGTCATTTATCATGATTTATCATATAATTCCATCTTATAATTATTTATGCTCTTATGGATAAATATTATTTCTTCTCCTTTATTTTTAATAAATTGATTATTATGCATGTTTTTACCAATGATGGTTTATTAATAAATTTTTCACCATTTTAGCCTCCAAGATATTTTCCAGATTGAAGATTTGATCATTAAATGTGCCAACTCAGAAATTCGTTGGAATAAGAAGTGACAATTTTGTATTGAACGGTTCGGGCAAATGAAGAAGAATCTGGAAAATCCGAAACATGGGTTTTGTCCATAACGGACCAAATTAGTTTTCTAATAGGCCGTTTTCCAAAATTCGGTCCGTAATAAGAGAAATGGAAGGTTCTCTGAAAACGTTTTTCTCAGATTCGTTGTGTGGTCATTTTCCAAATTATCTCAGCTGCAATACCAAATTCGACCCATTCCTGTTGAATGTTGATGGAAAGATATCTTAGAAATTATCTTGCTGATCAATTTGTTGTAAACAATCCAATTTTGTAATGAGAATCATTTTGTAATCATCACGGTTGTAACTTCTCTTGTATTTAAATCAGAACAGAGATCAGAGAAGGGGGATTCATGATTCATGATGGGATAGATTATGAGAGATTAAGTTAGGGATTATTAGAAATAGGATAGGATAGGATAAGAGGAAAGGGGGACTGTTGCATTACCATTGTAATTCTCAAGGCTTTTGTTGTTGTAATGATTTCACAGTTTGATGATTAATAAATAAAAGAGTTGTTGTTCCATTATTTGATATTGGAGTAAGTTCAGCGGTGCTTCACTGGCGGCTAAGGGCCTGGCCCTGGTGGATCCACTTGCTTCTTGTATCATTATTTTATAGTTCTAGTCGTATGAATGTTTGATTTCCTTTTCATTTCCTTAATTTGCTTTATTCAATAATCTTTTGTTTCTGAACATTTCGCTGAATCGCCTTGTTACATCAAAATCGTGATTGGATTGTGTTGATAGCAAGATTATTATTTATAACTTAAAATGTCATGCTATTAATTCTGATATAATACTTCGCTGTCCATTTTAGATTCTGTTGTTCATTTATAACTACAGTCGCTGTTCATTTATAACTACAATTGCCATTCATTTATAACTGCGATTGTTGTTCATTCTACTAGATTAAGATTGCTGATTCAGTTACATTTGCAGTTGCTGTGTATTTCTATTTAATTAGCTCTGCTGTTCAGTTACATTTAAGATTGCTGTTCAATTCTAGTAATTTAGCATTACTGTTCCTTTCCATTAATATTTCATTTCTGTAAGATGAGCTTTGTTGTTCAATTTTTCAATAGACTTAGTTGTTGTTCCTTTTCTGCAAGGATTTGATTTCGCCTTTTAAATGTTATTGCAGCAAGTGTGTTTGTTCCATTTCTACTAGCAACATTATTGATTGAATTGTCATTTCCAGTTAATTGTTTTGGTGTGGAGTGTAAGATCAACAACTGTAAAGGACATTGACTATCATTGTCTAAGTTCTCAGATTGAGGGTCTTGTTCATGATTGATTTCATTTACATCAGTTGACAGAGGAAAGAGTTATTGCTACTGCATCCTTGACTGATGATTGTTGTAGTTTCCTGAGTGAATGATTTAGTTTCAGAGCATTGAGTTTCCTTTAATTGCAAGTGAGTTTTATTTCAAGCATCAATTTACTCTTGTATTTAAGAGCACTGTATTGCAATTTAGAAACATTACTCTTGAGTAAATAGCCGCCTCAGACTGAGTACACTCTTGAAATAGAAAAGTGTACCTGGATTGACAATTAATGTGAAGATAATTAGGAGTTAAAAAGACACCTTTTATCACTCAACACCTATCTATATGCTATCTGCGATTCCGGCACCAACTGGAGTCATTACTCAAATAAGAAAAATTCAGAGAGACTTTCTCTGGGGGAAAGGTGAAGAAAAGAAGAAATGGGCCCTGGTGGCGTGGGAAAGGGTATGCAAACCTAAATCCCATGGTGGCCTGGGTCTTCATGACCCAGGAATTCTAAACAGTGTTCTGGGAGCCAAAGTATGGTGGAGATGGCTAAAAGAAATACAAGCCCCATGGGCAAAAATATGGAAGCAAAAGTATGCGATGAATTGGTAGGAGAAGAACCTCATAAGAATGACAGGACAAGTGAAAGGTTCACAAATTTGGAACAGGGCCTGGGAGAACAGGGCCCTAGTCCAAAAACATAGCTTCTGGGAGATCAGAAGCGGAAATTTGGCTTGGTTCTGGGAGGACAATTGGCAGCAGGAGGGCAATCTCCGCAATGAGGAATTAGCAGGCATCCAAACAGATACCATCAACAAAGGATTAAGAAGGGTAAGCGACTATTGGGATCAATCAAGGAACAATGGGAAATGGAGAATATGGAAACTTCCAGTTTACAGTGAGATGAGCATGCTGAATACTCAAGCTATAGCCCTTAATGGTCTTTTGGAAAAAAGGAAAATCTTAACCTCAACCTCGGATGATCAATTAAGATGGGGAAAGAACAAGGCAGGTCTCTTCACCCTTAAGGAGGCCAAAAGGATAACCACAGGGCTTAACTTTCCAAGCACTGACAAGACTTGGAAAGATCTCTGGGATAATCCTCATTGGATGAAAGTCAAACTGTTCAAGTGGCTTGTTCAATAGGGCAAGATTCTGACATGGGATAATCTAAGAAAAAGAGGCTTTGTTGGCCCCTCAAGATGTCACCTGTGTGGACAACAGGAAGAAACCACAAATCATCTCCTAAATAGATGCTCATTCATTGCAACACTATGGAACTGGGTTGGAGATGTCTTTGAGCAGACAGACAGGCATGTAACTGACATCATCACTACACTGAAAAACTGGAGAAAAGACTTTTCAGATAATGAGACAATAAACTCAGCCTGGGCACTGACTCCAGGGTTCTTAATCTGGAATGTTTGGAAGGAGCGCAACAACAGGATTTTCAAGGATAAAATTAGCCTGGTGAGCAGCATCTTAAAGCTAATCCTTAAGCAACTCAAGGAGACTGTTCACATCCTGGGGGATGTTACTACTGGAAAACGCACAGGACCAAGAGAGGCCAGAATCCTGAAAAAGTTGGAGCTTCAGGTTCATCACCCTCAGTGTTCTCTGCAGATCAACAAGAATACCTTAGGAGAAAAGGCCTTCTAGCAACCCCCTTCTTGAGGCTTTTTAAAATTTAACATAGATGGAGCCTCAAAAGGAAATCCGGGAGAAGCAGGTTATGGAGGGGTCATGAGGGATGAGAAAGGAAACATACAGGTCATTTTCTATAGCTATCTAGGGAATGCTACCAACAATATGGCGGAGCTCATGGCGATGGATTTATGCCTGGAAATACTGCTCAAGTACAATATACATAATGTCATCATTGAGGCTGACTCAGAATTAGTAATTAATTCGGTCAAAAGGATAAACGCAGGAGCAGCACCAGAGAAAATCTCAGGTCACTGGCGGCTTCTGCAAGTCTACCAAAGAATTCAATCACACCTAAGAATTCTAAGAACTCTTAGGTTGGTGCATGTTCGCAGGGAAGCCAACAAGGTGGCAGACTGGCTAGCCAATGAGGGGGTCAGAAACAAGCTTACCGACTGGTGCTGCTGGTGGGAGGAGGTAATGGATGACAGGATGAAGGAAGAATGCTCTTCTCAGGCCCTCATCAATAGACAACAATATCAAAATAGACCAAGTGACAGTATTCCACTTAATGACAACGAAGAATAAAATCACTTTAGAAAGTTTCTCAGAGGATACGCACTGTCGGTTCTCTAAGGGGGCTTCAGGAAACATGGACAGAGGCAGTCATCGGGACAAGGGATATTGGCTCAAAAGGAAAAGCAATGAGGAAATGGGCTACCAAGAAGAACGACACAGAACACCAACACAAAGCCTAAGGCACTCCATGCAAGAGGCCACCCTCTTGGGCACATCTTCCTCGCGCCATGCTCTGAAGGACAGGGGTATTGGAAATCAGGGTCAAAAACTGCTCAAGTTATACCACCTGCATCAGGCGTCCTTTGACCCGGAAGCGGTTTTCCTGGAGGACAAGTGATGCCATTTAGCAAGCGACGCGTGGCGGTGGAAGAAAAGTGATTACCACCCCCATCGCGAGGTATCCCGCGAGCTGATCTGTGGTGCGATATGGATTGTGGCCGTCAGATCTGGAGGGGGTCAATCAACGGCCACATTTTTTGTCGGGCAAGTTGGTGGGTCCGGAAGGGCAAAACTGCTTATGGTTTACCACCTTCATCGGATGCCATCAAGACCAAAGACGGTTTTCAGGAAAAGCCAGCGATGCCACTCAGTGAGCAACACGTGGCGGGGGGCAGGAAAAGCAAACCACCCTCATCGCACGGTATTCATCGGGCTTTTAAGCCGTGCGATATGGACACCTACCGTTGGATCAAAAGGGAGAAGATCAACGGTCAGCGTTGGTCGAGCAGTTTAGGGGTATTCCGTAGGCTACTGCTTCGTGGGAGTTGATTTTAGACCGTTGGATAATGAGGAGACAGTACATTGGTGGATAACTTTGGGGTCCACTTGCCCGCTTTTGGTTCCAGGGCAGTCTTGGCTTGGTTTTAGTTTGCCTAAGGGAGGGTTTATACAGTTACTTTGGATAATTTTCCCTCTTCCTTTGGGGGAGTCTGCGCCTATGTGCAACTGTTGTAACCTTTGTATATTATTTTTTGCCTAAGTTAATAGAAGGACTGTCTCTTCCTTCAGCAAAAAAAAAAAAAAGATAGTACAATTACAACTAAGAATGAGAGAAACTATCAACTAAAGTTTCACATTGATTGTCAGCATGGATTGCGCAATGCATTGTCTAGGAGTGCATAGTGCAATGTCTTTAAAGACTACATAGACATTGTTATCATGGATTGAGTAAGAATTATTCTAGAGAATTGTGCAATGCCTATTTTCAAGGGTGGACATTGACTTCCAAGCTTGCTAGAAAATGTGTGCTTATGAATGCATCAAAGGCTGAGTATGCATAAGAAAATGGCTTTAACACTTAAAATCTTGAAAGACGGCTTAAACACTCAGAAAATAATCAACCAATCATGAAGTGACTAAGGCCAATCAAGGAACAACATATCATAAGATCACAAATAGGCTCCAAAATTCAAGTGTAGGCAAAATTTTAGAGGGTGTTTGTTGTAGCGACAACACTTGGAAATGATGAAGCTTGGAAAAGAAAACCTTGAATCAGGCCAATGGGAATGTCTTAAGTCATCCAACAAAGTACCACCCCAAAACTAATTCAATTCTAGGATTTCTAAGAATAAACTTGCCACTAGATTATCCACTCTAAAATACCCCATCAACAAATGTATCATACCCTCTTTGTGTGTTGATCATCATCATCAAGGAATTATCCTAGCTCATGAATGCATTCACCCTTTATGTCCTCAAGTAATCTCTAATAATGATATGGTTCCATGCTATCCATGGAATCATCAACCTTTAGGAACACGAAAATTTATTTGGATGTGTCATGGCCCTACCATGGTGTTCCATATGTTACCAACAACTGCACATGAGTTCATACATGTCAATTGGAATCCTTGGCCTATGCCTGATAGTGGGAACTGTATTGCATAATCTATCACAATGTGTAATGCTTTGTATATATCTATATAATACATCATCAAAACTCAGAAACATTATAAAAACATAAAAATAAAAAACCACATTTGTTGCTTCCTTGAGGTATAATGTTGAAACTGGCATATAGGGTTAGCCTTCATCAATCTTGTCACTACTTTATTGACCTATCCCACACAATTTCACTATGCCTTAGGGTCCTACCCCATTAGGTTACAACATTAAGCATGTATTTTTGCATGATTAAATTTGTGTGATAGAGCCTACCCTTCATGGGCACCTTAGAATAACACTTGATTTCCATTTTGGTGCTCATGCTGTGTTTATTTATAGATTTGGGGATCCTCTCTAGTACTTGCCATGACATCATAGTTGAACCTCATTCCTCACTTTATCTATTATTTTTGTCTAACATTACCTTATAGGGGGTCCCCACCCTTTTTATCATTGCTTTTGGTTGTCTACGCTCCCAATCTTCAATTTATTATTAGATTCTTTCCTTCCTTCTACATTGTTGGTGCCAAAATGCACTGCCCCTAAGAAGATACTACTCAAGGTTTGAAATTCAGAGGAGGCCCTAGATGAGCCAAAAGGCCCAATGCTAAAAGTTAGAAAATGGCCCTAGGAGGGAGCTCTTAAGGCCTTCAACAAGCGTGGCAATGTGCTAGATAGGGGAGAGCCAATCGAAAACGTGGCACCGCTAGCGAGCGAAATGCACACCAAAAATGGAACGGGTGCATGTAGAGTTCGAAGATTGTCCTACGATGACATCCTTTTTGCCTAATGATCCTCTCTTTTCCCTATATATTTACCACTTAAATAAAGCCATATCTACCAGGTTTTGATGAAGGTATGCAATAATATGTCTTCTTGTTCATATTTAACTTTATACCCTATTGTTTTGTTAAATTTGCAATTGGCTACCGAATCAGTTTGTTTCCACAGCTAATCCAGGTTTCTATAGCTGTCTCCATTGTTCGCAAGGTTCCAGAGTTCCAGGTTAGCAGCGAAAGGTCAGGATGGATACAGGATGGCTCCCTCGTGGATACCTTCCTATCCACTTGAAACTGTTTGCTAAAAGAAGCACATGAGATCACGGTCAAACTCCAAGTCAACCACTGGATTAACGCAGAATAGAACCCGAGATCAGTTGAAACCTTATCGTTTTTCTTTCGGAATAGCAAAATGACGATTTAGCGATATAAGTTTAGATAGGTTAGAGATATGAGGCTTGAATTATTCATACATTTATGCCAAGAGACCTGCTATAAAACTTATGGCCGCATTGTTATTTGGGTGCATGCCGAATGATATAATTGTGAACAATTTGTGAATTTTGTGTGAATAGAATTGGTTTTTGTGTGCAAGAGTTGTGTTGATTGGAAGCCCTGAACTACTATGTGGAGGGCCCCTACAAAAAGTGGCAGGTTTTAATCAATTACAATATGATTTCCTTTAATTCTTCAATTGCTTTGTTTTGAATGACAATGTAGCATAATGATCTCGCCAGCAAATTGTTATCTGCATAAGAAGTTTAATTTTCTTTATACCTAGTTTAGACTGTTATCTAATTTGCTTTATACCTGGTACAACATGGTCCTTTCCTTTGCTTATTATCCAACGTAATTGAAGTGTGTTCAATTCACAATATAGATGTTGCTTGGGTTACTTTGTTTGAGAAAAAATTGAATAAGTGAGAAGTCCTCTCCTAAACAATTGAGTTCAACAGTATTCTTTCATAGCTGATAGAATAAGTTTCTTTTTGCACATAAAGAATTAGGAGCTGCAACATAGAGATTCAAGATCAAAAATCCCAAACAATCTAACATAAGTAAAACCACTCTCGCATCATCTACACACTAATTGGACAGAGATTAACTCCTAGGAAACTTAATCAACATCCCTAAGAATTACGACACTAATATAATTGACAAACACCACCCCCATCTTAAGTTTAGATCTTAACAAATACATAACGACCTAATGAATAACTTCTAAGCACATATTGTGCACCTATACTTCATCAGTCTATGCACCGTGGTTGATAATTTATGATTGACACTTCAAGGACATTGAATTGACCAAACATTTTGGCGTCGTTGCCGAGGAAGTACAATTAGAAGTAAAAGAAAAAAACCATCATTAATTTAAAACATGACATGCATATGGATAGAGACTCTAGGGGTAGATTTGTAAGATGAGGAAGAATTTTAATTCCCACAAATCCACTCATCTCACCACGATTTAGAGATGCCACACCACCTACTCAAACCCGAATTCCATTTAGAGGTCGACAAAGACTTCCTAAAGTCTCAAGATCAGAACTTCACCTACTTCTTCTACTGAATCTGTAATTGAAGAAAATCCTACATCCCCAACCACATGAGTAATCTTTCTATCCCCCATTGGTGAACAAATTTTGGGAGAAGAATTAGAAATTCCTAGTGAAGAAGAGGAATTGGAAACTTATTCTGAGCAACCATTGATAGAGGAACTAGAAAGATTATAAGAACACTATATTAGCTCTGAAGAATCTATCATGGCTGAAGAAGGGGAAGGAGAAGTACACAATGTCCATGGCGAAGAAGATAGGATTGGAGGAAGGGGAAGAGGAAGAGATAGAGGTAGAGGAGGGGGTAGAGGCAGAGGAAATCAGGATCCTTCGGGATTGCCTATTCTTGATGAAGATACAACCCTCACAATGAAAAATATATCACCCTCGATTCTTCCTAATTTCCACGGGAAAAGAAATGAAGATCTAGAGACATTTCTCTTCAAATTTGAAGTATTATGCAGATCATATGACTATTTGCATGATGCTCAAAAGTTGAAATTGTTCCCCGCTATATTAAAAGACTCAGCATTAAAATGGTTCATGAGTATAGGAGTGCATTCTATAACAACATGGACACAAATGAAAGAGGCTTTCTTAGGGAAGTATAGAGATTATTGTATGCCTAGTAACCTTAAAGATGAAGTCTTCAAAATGACACAAAAAGAAGATGAGAATCTTGAAGACTTGGTAGAAAGGTTTGTTTATAATGTTAAAAGAGAAAAAATGGATAATTTGGATGAAGAAACCTTAAAAGCTCTTTTACTCAGAGCCGTTAAAGATGAATGGATCGATCTCCTTAACCTAACTAGAAAAGGATATATTTCCCAACTACCATTTGCAGATATTTGTGATTTATGTGTACATATCTCAAGGGGCAAAGCAAGAGTTGGAAAGAGTCCTAGAGACCCTCTCTTATCGAGAATAAACAAGTTAGCAGCTGGGATAGTTAGCAGGGAAAAAATTGCAAATTTGCTTGACACCTTCAAAACATATATTTTAGGGAGCCTAAGTGAACAGATAGACACCCTTAAAATACAAAACAAGCAAAATTCTGAAAATGCTGCATTATCTATCTTCTGTCCCAAATGTTGGAAGAAACATGCTCTAAGAGAGTGTCCCTTAGACTCAAAAGCCATAGAAACCTATGTGACATGTGCAGATAATCATGATACAAAGGAATGTCCATCCTTACCAGGTCTTAAGGTTGTATTCAATGATGAAGGAATCTCAGAACCAGTAGACACTCTCTACTTTATAGCCAAAAGACCATGGCAAAACCCCCAACCAAATCAATCACAAGGATTTATACCACAACAATTTGCCCAGTCTTCACAAAGTAATTGGATTTCAGCCTGGCAGCCTTGGGCTCTGCCATAATCACAACCTTGGAATCAAGGATGGAAAAATCGTTATGGAGCTTATGTTCAATATCAATAATACTCGCCATCCTACCTTCCACCACAATTCTTACCCCCGTCTAATCAAATTCCTCAAGCTAATCAATTGCCACAAATTCCAATCCAGAATCAAAACTCACAACTTTCCCTACCATTTCCACAAAAATCAAATCAACTACCCGCTCAACCACTTCCAAATCCTAATAATAAGATGTCACAACAACAAGTATACAACATGGAGGGTCAGAATCCTCAAACTTATGTAATAACCCCACTAGACCTAAACAATGTCCAATTAAGGTCTGGAAGAGTATTACAAAAAAACCCTCTTGTTTTCATTCAAAAAACAAAGTCTAATCTTCAAAAACATAAAAATCAATCAGAAGAAGGGGATACTTCTCTCCCTCAATAAAATAAACAAACAAAAGAAATTCCACTAGATGCTCCTATCATAGAACAACCTTCAATATCAGTTAAACCACCTTTCCCAGAAAGGTTGAAAATCGATGAAGGGGTAGAGAAACAAATTATCTTGCCTGATTACAATATGATGGATGAGTTGAGAAATGTTTGTATTAAGATTCCTTTATTACAAGCCATAAAATAAATACCAATTTTTGCAAAAACAATTAAGGAATTAAGTACACAACGATCTGGGAGAAGAAGAAATATATAAAAATAATTCAATTAGTCAGAAAAATTGCAGACATTATGATGGGAAAGATGACAATTCAAAAATATTTAGACCCAAGAAGCCTTATTGTAAAAATTCACATCAATGGAACTGAAATACCAAACACACTGATTGACCTAGGAGAAGCCATAAACATAATGAGCAAACAAGTTATGGACACACTTAGGCTTCTTAACCTTCAATACACACCAACCTTATTGCAATTAGCAGATAGATCTATTATTAAACCAGATGGTGTGTTAGAGGATGTTTATGTATCTTTAGATTCTTGGGAATATCCTGTTGATTTTATGGTCTTAACACCCAAGAATAATCTAGGAGGACATCCATTAATTCTAGGAAGACCTTGGTTGGATACAGCTGATGCTTTTATCAGCTGTAGATCAAGCGATATGTTTATCTTAGATGGAAATTATACAAAGAAATTTACTTTATACCCCTTGCAAGAACAACAATAGATACAGACACTGAAGAATGGATAGAAGATGGAGAAGATATATAACCTATTTTTGTCACTGAACAAGTAAAAGAGGAAGATAAACTTTTAAATTTACTAGAAAATAATGAATCTTCCTCGCATTATGAGCGTAGTCGAAATGAATATCTCTCATCTAAACAAGTATCATTGTTGTCCATGGAAAAATTTGGGAATTCCTCGATAGAAATCTTTCCAGGAAAAACCTTGAATGTCAATGAAAACTTGGAAGACATGCAAAAGAAACAATTGATAGAAATTTTACAGAAACATTCTTCTGCTTTTGCATGGGAATAAACTGACATGAGAGGGATTGATCCTAAAAATTGCATACATCATATCTACATTGAACAAAATGCAAGACCAGTTAGACAACCTCAGCGAAGAATGAACCCAAATCTAAAAGAAATTGTTAAGGAAGAATTGCAGAAATTATTAAATGTAAATTTCATCTATCCAATATCTGACAGTCAGTGGGTTTCACCGCTACTAATCGTCCCTAAAAATAATGGAAAATGGAGAGTATGCATCAATTACAGGAAATTAAACAAAGAAACATTAAAAGAACACTTTCTATTACCTTTTATAGACTAGGTCTTAGATACTTTAGTAGGAAAAAAAATATTTTCCTTCTTGGATGGGTTCATTAGATACAACCAGATTCAGGTAGCACCTGAAGATCAAGATAAAACTACATTCACTTGTCAATGGGGAACTTATGCTTACCGGATACTTCCCTTTGTGTTATGTAATGCTCCAGCAACATTCCAAAGGGAAGTCCTCGGCATTTTCTCTGACCTTATCCATGATTGTGTAGAAGTGTACATGGATGATTTCACAGTCTATGGGGATTCTTTCAATGAAGCACTAGAAAGCTTGGAAAAATTCTTAATAAGATGTCAAGAAACAAACCTCTCATTAAGTCATGAAAAATGTTTTATGATGTTTAACGAGGGAATTGTTTTAGGTCACCATATTTCCGGAGATGGAATTAAGGTAGAATCATCTAAGGTGGAAGTCATTTCAAAGCTATCAATGTCAAGTTGTCAAAAGGATGCTAGAAGTTTTCTCGGATTTACTGAATACTATAGAATATTTATAGAAAACTTCACAAAAATTGCATCCCCACTCTTTAAATTACTCACCAAAGACTATGAATTCAGTTGGGATTCCAAATGTCAAGTTGCTTTTGAAACTTTGAAAAAGAGAATTTCTGAAGCACCCATCTTAAAAGGACCTAACTAGAAATTTCCTTTCCACATCTCAACAGATGCTTCAGATTCAACCTTAGGATTTGTTTTAGGACAAAAATATCTCACTCCTTATGCCATTTATTATACTAGTAAAAATTTAATCCCTGCAGAGTTAAATTATACTGTAACCGAAAAGGAATACTTAGATGTAATTCATGCCATTAATAAATTCAGACATTATATACCTGGCTATGAAACTTTTGTCCACACAGACCATTCTTCCATTAGATACCTAATGAATAAACTAGTCATTAATGGAAGAATAACTAGATGGCTCCTACTTTTACAAGAATTCAACATAACCATTCTAGATAGGCCAGGAAAACAGAACACAATTGCTGATTTTCTATCTAGAATACAAAATGAAAACAATGATTAGCCCGTAGAAGATAAATTTCCTGATGAATATCTTTTTGTAGTATCTACTAAATCACCTTGGTACGCAGATATTGCTAACTATTTGGCCGCGGGAAAAATGTCATTTCATTTATCTCCTAGAGAAAAAAGAAGAATAGTCCACAATAGCACATCCTATTCATGGATAAATGAGGAATTATACAAGACAGGACCAGACCTCATCATCAAAAGATGTGTTCAAGAGGACGAAATAACAGAGATACTAAAAGCTTGTCATGATGAGCCATGTGGAGGACATTTTTCTGACAAGAGAACTGCTTACAAAATCCTGCTTTTAGGATATTATTGGCCTTCCATTTTCAAGGACACCAAGGAATATGTTAAAAGATGTGACAGTTGTCAAAGAATGGGAAAACCTACTCTTTCAAATGCGATTCCACTGCAACCGCAGGTACTTATCGAACTTGAAAAATGGGCACTGGATTTTGTTGGACCAATCAGCCCACCTTCAAAGAAAAAGAAGTATATTCTGGTATGTACTAATTATGTCACTAAATGGGTAGAAGCTAAAACACTTCCTTTTTCTACTTAAAATATTGTAGTTTCATTTCTTTTTGAGGATATTTTTACTCGTTTTTGTGTTCCAAGAGAAATTGTAACAGATCAAGGGACACAATTCACATCCAGACTAGTGCAGAAGCTTGTGGACCAATACAAGATAAAACATCGGAAGTCAACTCTATACCATCCACAAGCCAATGGACAAGTTGAGTCCACAAATAAGATCATTGAGGCTATCCTTACAAAGACTGTACATCTACACAGGAAAGACTAGGTGGAAAAGCTTCCAACAGCCTTATGGGCCTATAAGACTACATGGAGGAATACTATAGGACATACTCCCTATGAACTTGTTTATGGGAAGCAAGGCTTACTTGCAATAGAGTTCCAGATCCAAACCTATAAGAAAGAAGTCTAGTTAGATCTTGACTTGTCAGAAGCCCAGAAGCAAAGGATGACACAATTAAATGAGCTCGATGAAATCAGACAAGAGGCCTTCTAGAGGACCAACTTAGTGCAACAACAGAGGTCAAGATGGCATGATAAGTACATTAAAGAAAGGAAGTTTCATCCAGGATATTGGGCATTGCTCTTTGATTCAAAATTCAAAAAATTTCAAGGGAAATTCCAAACCCATTGGCTTGGACCTTATGAGGGTGAGAATGGCTTTGACAATGGTGCAATTAGAATCAAGACTATTGACGAAGAAAGAACTCCTCTATTAGTAAATGGACATCGACTTAAGCTTTACCAAAAACCATTAACAAGAGAGGAATTTATTAAAATGTTTCAAGATAATTTAGAATTGAAGATGGTCAAGAAGAATTATTCTTCTTTTCCACCTTAGAAATTTTCATTTAGCTTGTTCTTCAATTAAAAAAGAAAAATAATTATAAAAATATAATAAATAAATTATATGTATATATATGCATATATATATACATATAATAATATGAAAAAAAAAAATTTGTATAAACATGAAAACCAACATGTTGTTGGCATGTTTATACAGAAAATTTAAAGTGAAAACCAATTTGTTGGCACTTTAAATTTTCCTTTCAAAAGAAAAAAAAACAATAAAGTTCATCTACTAAAGCCTACTTTCTCTTAAGTTGCAGAATCAACAACTTTCCGCAACTTGGACAAGTTTCCGCAGTTAAACAAATTTTTGCAGCCTAATAACTTTGAAGTCTATAAGGATGCTTGGTGATCTGGATTAAAGAACAGTTGATAGCAAGGCACCTACAGGAGATCAAAGGACAAAAAATAAGGTTAGCAATAGAAAATTAAAGGTACGTGTTGCTTTAATTTAACAATAGGGAAGGTTATATAGCATGTATGATTAAGAAGATATAGTACTAAAGTGAAATCATTATAACCTAAGGGTAATGGCCACCTAACAAAATATCATATGCCACCACTTTAAAAGTCATGTCACGACCTTATGCCAAATATGCCAAATTAATTACCAAATCATAAGTTTGAATGTGCCTAACAGTCAAATTCATTCCCATAATCCTTTTGATAAATCATCCATTCTTCCCTATTCTTACACTCCTCTGATCTTTCACAGCCACTCCATCTTTCTGCCAGCTAGCAAACCCTACTAGTCCCATTTTCCTATCAAGGTAGCCAATCTTTGAGGCAAAGCATCCTTCGGCATGGGGATAATTGTTTGAATTGAGCCAATAGGGAAGCAATTCCTAGAGGGGTACCCACAAACTAGGGAGCTGCTGCAAAGAAGATAATGGCTGCAATTCGTTGAGAAATTTAACGGCTTCCACAAGGAGGTAACCAAGACATTTACGCGCTGATTCGATGGAATGGAGGCCGAAATTGGGGTCATAAAGCTCACAATAATAGAGTCTATGATCGTTGAGGCCACCGAGATGCCAAGAAATGGTTCAAAAATAGAAGGATTGACAACGAGGACTAGAAGGTCTTCCTCAAGAATCCAAACATGGACACTACGATCTACAAAAAAGGTATTCCAAGCTCTTCTCTTAAAAACAAATGGATAAACTTATTACTTGTGCTTCATAAGTTTATCACTTGTGAGGGTAGGTTTGGGCAAATGTATGTTTATCATGTTAGGATGATGATGCACTTCCTTGAGGATCATCAAATGAACCTCCCCTATTTCCTCTTGAATAGCCTCAGGAAAATTGCTACAAATGTTCAGAAGAAAATTTAATGCATAGAGAACACCATGTATCATCATGGTCTGGTAAAAATGTTGGTCGAATTTCATCTCCGAAGTATAAGGGATGACTAGGAGAGTTTCCTAGTAAGAAACCACTTTGAGGAAAAATCCCCAGAAAGACCAAGTAGCAGCAGGGCCCTCAGAGGAAGAAAGAGAACCATAGAAATGATAAAGGAACAGGCACCTCAAACCTAGACAGAGGTAACAAAAGAAGAGCTGCCAATAGTACAAAGTTTGCAGAGAATGAAAAGGGGAAACCCTAGAAGAAAGAAATCCAGCCTGAGTAAAGAAGAATTCTCACAAACTAAAACCTCTCCTCTTGAAGAAAAATCAGAGAATAAAAGGAGGAAAGTGCAAAAAGCACAAACCTAGGGGTTGAGAAGGAGTATGAGGTTGAGCACGATTCCACAAACAAACTCGAAAACTACATAATACATTAATCTTGAGGAAAATGAGCCAAATGAGAAGGAGCCAACTGAAGGTGAGCCAACATAGAATACTCCAACAGAGATTGAGCCAACAAAGGATGAGCCAATAGGGGATGAGCCAATTGAAAACCCTGGAAATTATCCAATAGGGTCACCAAGTTGATCACCACATCCTTACAACTCACCTCTAGGAAGCCCGATACATAGTTCGGCTATTGACCCCGCTCAGCAAGAAATATATGACTATATAGAGTCACTGCTATTGACCCCGCTCAGCAAGAAATATATGACTATATAGAGTCACTGGAAAGGAAGGTGACAACAACAAAGGAAACAATTTAGAGCCTTGGAGAAGGAAGCAACCAGGTGAATGAACAATTGGCCTCAAACATCTTGAAGCAGGAGATCTTTGAACTAGAAACACTAAATCGGTATCTCAAAAATGAAAATCAAGCCTTGAAGACACAGAGTGAGATACAAATTGCCAAGAGTGACAATTTGATCCTACATCTAAGCTTGTGGTATAAGAAAAACAAGAAGCTGAAGAAAGAAAACAAAATTATGTAGAGAGAGATAATCAGTTTAAAGTACAAAATTCTAATGAGGAAGCCTAGAATGCCAATCTCTGCCAAAAAGAAGAAAACAATGAAACATGGAGATGACAAACAAGAGGCACAAGAAAAAGACAAGGAAGAAGTGTATGAGGACATACAACATCTCCAGTCCGAGGGAATGTAGAGTCTGAAGATTGTCCTACCATGACATCCTTTTTGCCTAATGATCCTCTCCTTTTCCTATATATTTACCACTTAAATAAAGCCATATCTACCAAGTTTTGATGAAGGTATGCAATAATATGTCTTCTTGTTCATATTTAACTTTATACCCTATTGTTTTGTTAAAGTTGCAATTGGCTACCGAATTAGTCTATTTCTGCAGCTAATCTAGGTTTATGTAGCTGTCTCCATTGTTCGCAAGGTTCCAGAGTTCCAGGTCAATAGCGAAAGGTGCGGATGTATAGAGGATGGCTTCCTCGTGGATACCTTCCTATCCATTTGAAACTGTTTGCTAAAAGAAGCACAGGAGATCACGATCAAACTCCAAGTCAACCATCAAATTAACACAGAATAGAACCTGAGATCAATTGAAACCTTATCATTTTGCTTTCGGAATAGCAAAACGATGGTTTAGCGATATAAGTTTAGATAGGTTAGAGATATTAGGCTTGAATTATTCATACAGTTATGCCAAGAGACCTACTATAAAACTTATGGCCGCACTGTTATTTGGGTGCGTGCCAAATGATATAATTGTGAACAATTTGTGAATTTTGTGTGAATAGAGTTGGTTTTGTGTGCAAGAATTGTGTTGATTGGAAGCTCTGAACTGCTATGTGGAGGGCCCCTACAAACAATGGTAGGTTTTAATCAATTACAATATGATTTCCTTTAATTATTCAATTTCTCTGTTTTGTGTGACAATGCAGCATAATGATCTCGCCAACGAATTGTTATTTGCATAAGAATTTTAATTTGATTTATACCTAGTTTAGACTGTTATCTAATTTGCTTTATACCTGGTACAACATGGTCCTTTCCTTTGCTTATTATCCAGCATAATTGAAGTGTGTTCAAGTCACAATATAGATGTTGCTTGGGTTACTTTTTTTAAGCAAAAATTGAATAAGTGAGAAGTCCTCTCCTAAACAATTGAGTTCAACAATATTACTTCATAGCTATTAGAATAAGTTTCCTTTTGCACTTAGAGAATTAGGAGCGGCAGCATAGATATTCAAGATAAAAAATCCCAAACAATCTAACATAAGTAAAACCACTCTCACATCATCTACAAACTAATTGGATAGAGATTAACTCCTAGGAAACTTAATCAACATCCCTAAGAATTACGACACTAATATAATTAACAAACCCCACCCCCATTTTAAGTTTAGATCTTAACAAATACATAACGACCTAATGAATAACTTCTAAGCACATATTGTGCACATGTACTTCATCAGTCTATGCACCCTAGTTGACAATTTATGATTGACAATTCAAGGACATTGAATTGACCAAACAGTGCAAGAAGGATTTGTGTACACCAGAGATTAGATGACGATGGTGGGAGAAGATAGGATGCCCCAAAATGATCCATAGCAAAGAGTTGCACAGAATTTAACAAACCATGGGGGTGTATGAAGGAGGACAGATGTCGCCCTCTCAGGCCCTTTGCACCCCAACCAAACTTTAAAATGTGAGTTGAGGTGGCACATAACATGTTTCAGGATAGTCCACCATTTCATCCTTACACACGCCATGCAAAACCACCTCATTAGCCAATCTTCCCCACACACCATGTCCCACGCCATATCAACCAGCCATCCCTCCACAGTGTCTCATCACCCACGCTATGCCCTACACCACATCAAATAGACAGGTCACACCTCTCACAACACCATCCTCTATCACATGGATCCACCCTGCTGACACGTGGTAGGGTCAACCCCATTATGTTAGTGTCATCATGTTGTAATCATGATATCAACCCTAAAATTTCCCTGTCATGTCCCAACAAGTGTCAAAGAAAAAATGATAATAAAAGGATGTCAGGTCCATTTTCGTTGTTACTTTTTCCACCTAGCCCATGAGTCACAGTCTTGGCATGCTCGTGAAATTGAATACCTCGATTATGACCCCTATAAGCTTAGATTTATAGTCTTCAACTAACAATCTGCCTAGTCCTCATGAATTAGGCATGATAAACCCTTACATAAGCATAAATGTGAGTAAATTTGAGATTGAAAAGAAACCCTAGACTACCTACGTGAAGAAGCACTCTTATACATGTAAAAGCCTGATTTTCATTTCATAATATTCACCTGTGTACATCTTAAGAACCCCATAATTTTCCAATTCTAGCACAAAATTCCATAAAAACCATTAATTCGATACTCGTGTGCACTAAGTAAGTTGAAGCTCGCCAAGTTCGAATTCAATTTTCCTCCATGGTATTAGCCAATATCATTGAGCCATGTGGTAGTTTCACATTGGTTAGTTAGCCCCACTTATAAACCTGACATCTTGTCATCTGCCTCATTCCACTAAGGGAGCTAAATTCCCCTTAGAAAATCCCTCATCTTCAATGGATATACCACCAGGACCAAGTTCCTCTAATGTTAAAATGGTAGAAAAGGATAAGGATCATGATTTCTATGACTAGGTTGTTAATGCTTGATATCATGTTCTAACCACTTATGACATGAGAAAGGCCATACAACTGGTATGCAGTACCTCTGATTCAATAGGGGATCACAATAACCTACTTGAATCAAACATGGTCGTGGCAGTGGTCCCATAAGTATACCATTTCCCCGAGATGGTAACATGGTGTGTGAACAAATATCTACTGAATCATAGAGTCATAAATTATACTCAAGGAGATAAGCCAGTCATTAAAGGAACACCAGAAGCTATTACGAATATTATATCATTCTCGGATATGGAAGGCATGCATAAGTGATCCGAATTGGATAAATATATTGTTTGTCATCCATCTTTATGCATTTGGAGTGGAAAAAGTGGAGGAATCAGCTCACAAGACTGTTTTTACCGTCAGGACCTAGTTTGGTGAAACATGGTCTGAAACCTTCTGGGAGAATTTTGAGGCATAAAATGATATTTTTTGGGGGTAAAAATTTTCTTCATAAGCATGGCACCATTTTGTGTTATTCTACACACAAAAATATTTCCAACGATGCAAGAATCGCGTCAATCGGAGTCTGTATGCAAAAGTTATGCCACTCAGAAGTTGACCTTCCTGTTTTCACACCTATAGTTTGGGAGGATGCCACGTCAGCCCCCATTATTCATGGAAAAGGGGCTAGCCATGTGTTTGTGATGTAAAAGACTCTAGAAGAGTCTATTTTTTAACTCTAGTTAAGAGTTGATGTAGTCAAACTTAACCACTAGTAGGCTATCGGGTTGTGTTATAACTGGGCCACTAGGAGGAAGAGGCATTCCATTCTTTCGAGAAATTTTTTTTCCATAGTTGAGAAAAGATAGCCAAGAGATATAGGAGGTAGAGCACACAAATAGGATCTGTGCACTATAGCAGCCCACAGGCCACAACCATTACTTCCTTGTATCTGCATCCATATTTCCAAACAGAGAAAGAGAGCGAAGCAGCCTCACCTTCCAGCTGGGTTTTATCCTGAAAGGGTTTCCCAGGGAGCATATCTTGTGTATTATGTGTGTGTGAGCTTATTTTTTCATTCTCTACTTTTCTTCTTGATTTACTTTTACAATCCTGCGTTAATTACAGTTAATTTTACAGATCTAGAAATTAAATAAAATTGTAATAGTGTAGAATCTCAGATTTTTAATATAATATTATAAGATCTGTTGTGATGAACGATGTAGTGGAATATCCATGACAGTTTATGGATCAAGAAGTTGTACAAAGAAGTACTAGAGGATTAGTGGAAGGGCCTCTACCCAGAGGTCAAGTAACACATGATCCACATAAATGTCAAAGAAGGAGTAGTTGCCCATTCTGGTCCTCCTCTCTATCTTGTCAAGGTATTTGATTATATGCCACAAATATCTTTTTCCATGATTACTCAAGTTCTTGTTCTTAACACTAATGTCCAAGTAAATGAGGCAATACTAGGTTTCCTAGTTACTTTATGTCATCCGGTCATCAAGCCCTACATAAAATATGATTTTCCCTAGTTCCTATCTCATGAAATTTGTTCCCAGTAGATATATTTGAAGGAAGATACGTATTTTTTTATATCAAGCCTATTTGATCTATCTTTTTATTCACTAGAACTATTCTTATCTTGAGAACCTGAAGCCCAATATAGTGAGTGAATAAAATACCATGTTTTATGTCTTCGAGTGGTTTCCCATGGTGAGGAAACCAGAAAAAACAAATGATTTTTCACGTATGTGTCATCATTTATTTATGTTGTGTATACTTTGTTGCATAGTGAACCTCTACCTAGAGCCCCTAAGTTTCTTAGGGAAATATTGCAGTTCAGTCATGACACTAGATTGGGTGATTGGTACCTCTTTGATGAGTACAAAAGCATAAGGATATATGGGTTTGAATAAATACCATACTAGTTGCCAACATTTATGACTCACACAACTTTTCGTTGGAGTACATAAGGAAAATAGTTAGTAGTGACAACTTGCATATTAATGCTAGGAAAGAAGTTGTGACATCCAATCTCCCTCATGAGGAGGGGCCATTTGTGATAAATACAAGGAATTTCCTGAATATAATGGAGAATATCTCGAAAAGATTTGATTTCCCGTAAGAAGGTATGTGGAAATATGACCTCATAATAAAATATATTAAAAAAGAAAGGATAAGGAAAAAAAGAACATAAGCAAGAGTCAAACCCCATAGTGGAAGAATGTGCAAATAAATCCACATGGGAGGAGGTCAAGGACATTCTGCATCTTATAGAATCAAGCACATCCCACCTCTTGGGAAAGAAAAGAAGCACATCAAAGCCCATGGATATAGACCAAGGAGAGGAGCGTGGCTCTAAGAGGACCAAAGGAAAAGAAGTATAGGGATATGATGAAAATGAAGAAAATGATGAAGATACAGAACCCTAAGATTTGGTGTTGTATAATAGCCAATTGGAAATCTAGGCAAAGACAACTTTCACTATTGAGCACATGACTTATGCTATGTTAGCATTTGAGCCAGTAGAGTTAGGAGAGGTCTCCAAGCTTGGAAAAACGTCAATCATGGAACAATTTAAAGTAATGGCCAAGTAGTCAGCAAAGGAAAGAAAAAGGGATATAATAATATCTACGAATTATCCACTCCCCATAATGCAAGTCAAAAGTGCTTTGGATCATGAGAAGTGGATTTTAAAATTGGCAGTCTTGTAGTATAAAGAAGATACAATGAGGTCCATGGAGGTTTATGAGGTCCACCAAATGTCTCTACTAGTCAACCAAGTTCCATCCACTGATCTCATGGAATTGGATATGCAAGTGACACACATGATGCATAGGCGGATGCATAGTAGTAAGAAAGTTTCAAGAGATGTACAATAAGGTAAGTGGTCAACTAAAGTACGAGAGAATGGTGTGGAAATTCAGAAGGTTCAAGATAAAGAATATGGATGATATAACATCACTCATCTAGCTAAACACCCTCGTGACTTCAAATAATACAAAAATATGTTGGATTATAAGGAGAGGGAGATAGGTTCCTTGAAGAAGCAACTGAAGATACTGGATGCACACCCTATGTAAACTAATGAGCTAGTAGAGGCAGAAAGGGAGAATCAAGAGCTTAAGGAAAATATCTATGACATGAGAACAAAGAATAAAGAGTACATAGACCAAATTGTGTTATTGGAGGCACAAGTTCAGGGAATAAAAGAAAATTCAAGTGAGACATCTCGGTCCTACCAAACTCTTGATACTTTGGCATGAAAAGTTCAATCAATGGTGCTATTAGATGATGCCAATAAATTGTAGATTCTACTCTCTAGTTGAGAGTAAGAATTAAAGAATAAGGAAGAAGCATTGGAGAGCACAAAATAGAATTGTGCCTGAAACAAGAGGATTGTCGATGTATCAAAGTAGAGCTAAATGTGTAGAAAAGGAAACACCCTTGCAAATCCTTCTTCAAAGTCACAAAGGAAATAATTTGGGATAGAATAATAAACACTATGGACAAAAAAATGGGACCACATGGAGCTACTTCAAGAGAAGATCAATAATATCAAAAGGGAAAATAGAGAGATGTATGCAATATAGAAAATTATTGGAGACTTCCCCACCAAAGCTAAAATAATAATATATTTCCTTAATCACATGCATGGAAAATTTTAGGCGCTAATATTCGCAAGTGGGCTAATTTTCCATGGTTTTTCCAAAAAAAATATTCATCCATTTCCTTTTTTTTCTAAAATTGATTCACCCAAATTTTATGGTATAATTTTTTTTACCTTAAAAATTGCCAAAATTGTATAAAGACTATATATAAAACTATAATAAATTTGCATGTTTTTAGAAAGATATCAACAAACATTTTATAGTTTTCAATTTGGGGACTAGTTATATTCACCATGGTTTCTAAACTTTAAGACAAATTTTCATCCTTAAATTTTTTCCTGATCACATGTCTAAGGAAGATGTCACAAAATTAAATATTGATAGATCCAGGATAGTGACGAGAGAAAACAAAATGAAGAGGAAGCTAAAGATGGTGACAATGGTACATAAGAAGGCAGGGGAAATTGCAAAGTAAGTACATAGATTCAAGGAAAAATGCAGTGTACATAGATTCAAGGAAAAATGTAGGATTTTATACAAAAGAAAATTCCCATCATTCTTTGATGGAAATTGAAACTTTCATCCCAAAGTTCTCTCATGAAGAGCTTATTTGAAATAAAGAATGATCAGAAAGGCTTTGGAGAAGAAGACCATGCTCTACAAGGAAGAGACAACATTGTTAACCTTTATGCATATTATTTTGAGTTTCTATTCATTATAAAGAGAATTTTCAAGGAACTAGGCTGAGTGGATTATGATGCAGTCACTAATTTAGATGGAGCCATTTTGGATGCACAAATGTGTGACATCCTGCTCGGAAAAGAATGGAAAGAAATGATGGAATTCTATATACTGGCTACTCAAATGGAACCTGCATAGTCCCAAGTTGGAGAGATAGTACCTTAGGAATCTCAAATGGAGGCAAGCTCAAGCTCTAGTCCACCCCTATAACAGTGTGAACAATCACAACCACAGGTGACAACCTATCCAAGGTGGCCCCCAACAACACTCTAGCCACAATAATGTGTCCTACTAGCCATCACATAGGCACGAGAGAGAGGCCACTATAGCCAAGTTTGGACAACCAAGGTAGGGTGGGACCCACCCTACAGCTGGAAATGTCTAGCAACTCACAGTTAGAAACTTCTAGAAGAAGTTAGTTATGAAATTGTTAGTTGGTTTGTAAAGGTTCCTAGTGGTTACTGAATACCAGTAATGGTTTAAGGTCAAGGTGTTGGGTCTAGAGAGCCTATATATAGGCCTGATTTTTTATGTAATCAAAGAGGACAAAATTTTGTACTGAAACCCTGTCAAACTTTTGTTGGAAAAGTGCTAGGATATGTTGAAGCTATTGTAAGGGAAGAATTTTGAAGTAAATTTTGGGTTGTCAGTGATCCTTTGTTAACATGTAATTCTACAAAGTGCATGATATTAATACAATTACATAGTTTTTCATGGAAAATCATGTTTGTATACTTGATGCTTGTGTGGAATCTAATTGTAATTGTGTGAAATGAAGGAAACTTGGAATTTGTAAGATTGCTTTCTTTAATTTTTGTGTATTTTATTAAGGTCACATGGAGTATATTTTTTTATTTTGGTAAATTATCTCATGGGATGAAGTTAAAAGGCATAAACTCAAATTATTGTATATTCTACAGTTGAATACTTAATTGCTCGATTGTTTCTTTGATGTCACTAGCATAGGAATGGAATCTAAATTTCCCATCTTAGTTTATTGATACATGTTCTCCATGCTTTCAATTTTTTCCATCAAACCCTCATAATATTTATCTCAAACTTAAAGTGTGTGGAAGCTCAAACCTAAAAATATATGGAAAACATACTCATAAATCTCTTTATAAACTCTTAGTAATTTCATTCATAGTTTCCCAGAACAAAACAAAACAATTAAAACAGAAAATTAAAAATCATATTTAAATGTTCTCAGGCTCTGATTTGTAGCACAACACAATGTGGCTATGGGTCATCAACATCTTGTCTCACAATTTCTGGGGATTATTTGAAGCAATTCCCTAAGTGAAATGACAATCCTATCATATTTTGTGGGTGATGGATTCTAAATATACTAGCTATGTTGTCCACCTGGCGACTCCATTTTTCATAACACACTCATTTGTCAACATTGTTATCAATATCATTCTCACTATGAATACGACAATGACATCTCATGAATCCAATTATCCCATTATCACATACTCGTCACTTACGTGTTTCATTAATTTGGCACATAGTTCCTAATTTTTTAGATTCACATTCTAGCTTCCACTAGAAGGCATACAAGAAATAATCCAGACCCAAATTTACTTCCTCCAATACAAAATCCTTAGTGACTTGTATATGAATATAAAAAAATAAATAAGTACTCAATGGAAAGTACATCAACATAATTACCACCTATTATCCTCGAAGTAACCCATCCTTTTAGACAACTAGAAACTCCACACATTTATCTACCAGTTCCTTAACCTATACCGGAACCCTAGAGCCCTCCACCATCTACATCATCCACTACACCTAGATCTACTGATGCAGTAGCATCCGAGCACCCTCCATTAAAATCGTAATTCAAAACTGTGAAAAGGGAAACGTGGAAAATCATTGTAAACCGAGTAAAAGTCTGTTAAAACAGAGCTAAATCAATGGAATTGATAAGTATTTAGAAGACTTAATTAAATGTAAATATCTGCCATGTATGCGAATAGAGATATTTAGGTGATTTGTAGGAGGAAATCGTGGATCTTAGATGATCCACACTTTTGTAATTTTCTATATAAGAGAGTCTGTGTTGTGAGAGAGAGAGAGAGGATACAATGTAGTCACTCGAGAATTTGTGACTAAGGCTGAGATGCCTTAGACTGTAATCTAGTTCTGTATATAATTGAAATATTGTGTGTTGTTTGTATTTTGTGTGTCTTTGTATTGTTTACCTATAATTTAGATATATGCATTGAAAGAGTTAAATTCCATGTTATAGGTTTATTGATCGACCATCGATCACTGTAAGGATCAATGGCGATCCAATGATAATATGATATCATAGAGTGAGCTGTTGTAAGGTAGAGTTAAATGTGTATGTGTGTAATACGAATTCCATCAATTGACGATTACACAACAACCGTTGGATTTGAGGAGATCAACGAAGGAGAGGTGTTCAATCGAAACTGGAGTCGATTGAATAAACCCAACGAGAACCGCCGGATCGGCCAGATCAACAGATAATAATGAATGAAGAGGAATGGCAGAGGCAACACCATAGTCGTCTGATCGAATAGATCCATTAGATCTAACGGTCATCACATGCCAACAAGAGCAGACCTTAATTCCAAAACCAGACTCGGGAAAATCATTAAAACGAGTTTAAGGTCCAGAGGTGATTGGACCGTCCGTTTAAAGGCGATCGGACGCATATCGTGTCAGAAGCTACATGAGCATTAATTCCAAAAATGGACGCGATGAGGTTTTATACAACATGCTTAATACCTTGTTGAGTTCTGTTAATCGTGACCATTCGTTGGTTGATTGATCGGACGGTAATCGTGCTCGAAATTTCCCACGGTTTAACGCGACAGGCGGACTCGATATGTTATGGACTGGGGTTTATTTCCTTTTGGGTTCCGGCCTTAAATGTTTATAGAAGGCCTGATGGTGATTGGTTGGGTTTTGTGTGAAGTCTGCCTATTATAAGGCTTCGATATATACGTGGGCCCATAACCCATAGGTCCACGAATATATGTAAAGATGCAGCTTTGTTGCGTAAAAGCAGTTTTGCTGGCATTAAAGTGGTATCAGAGCAGGGAAAGGTTTCCCGCGAGAAAGAATTTCGTGCAAAAGGAGGAGGTAGAGTTAAGTTGAATATTAGAGAGGTTATGGTCTTTGTATTATCATACAGATAGCAGTAGAAGAAGGTGAGAAGATTGCAGCAACCTAGAGCTAGGAGTGCTCAAATGGTTCCAAATAAGAGAGAACCAAAGAGATGCCAAAATACTGAGCTCAGAGGAGAGAAGCTTGGTGAGGTATCGTGTAGCAGGGAGGCCTTGTTACTGTAAAGGTTTTGTTGCAGCTCACAGAAAGATCATAAAGGTAATTCCACAGAGGATGTGGGTAGAATTGCTAAGGGATGAAGGCGAAGCATATGATCAGGAGGTCATAAATTTTTGTACCTCGGGAGTCTGATGCAGGAGCATCCGAGCACCCTCCATTAAAATCGGAATTCAAAGCTGTGAAAATGGAAACGTGGACAATCATTGTAAACCGGGGAAAATTCTGTTAAAACAGAGCTACATCAATGGAATTGATAAGTCTTTAGAAGACTTAATTAAATGTAAATATCTGCCATGTATGTGAATAGAGAGATTTAGGTGATTTGTAGGAGGAAATCGTGGATCTTAGATGATCCACGCTTTTGCAATTTTCTATATAAGAGAGTTTGTGTTGTGTGTGAGAGAGAGAGGATACAATGTAGTCGCAGGAGAATTTGTGACTAAGGCTGAGATGCCTTAGACTGTAATCTAGTTCTGTATATAATTGAATTATTGTGTGTTGTCTCGATTTTGTGTGTCTTTGTATTGTTTACCTGCAATTTAGATATATGCATTGAAAGAGTTAAATTCTGTGTTACATGTTTATTGATCGACCATCGATCACTGTAAGGATCGATGGCAATCCAATGATAATATGATATCATAGAGTGAGTTGTTGTAAGGCAGAGTTAAATTTGTGTGTGTAATGCGAATTCCATCAATCGGCGACTACACAATAATCGTTGGATTCGAGGAGATCAACGGAGGAGAGGTGTTCAATCAAAATTAGAGTTGATTAAATAAACCCAGCAGGAACCGTCGGATCGGCCAGATCGACGAATAATAACGAATGAAGAGGAATGGTGGAGGAAAAATCATAGCCGCCCGATCAAATAGATCCATCAAATATAACGGTCATCGTGTGCCAACAAGCGTGGACCTTAATTCCAAAACTGAACCCGAGAAAATCATTAAAACGAGTTTAAGGTCCGGAGGTGATTGAACCGTCCGTTTAAAGGTGATCGGACGCATATCGTGTGAGAAGCTACACGAGCGTTAATTCCAAAAACGGACGCAATGAGGTTTTATACAACGGGCTTAAAACCTTGTTGAGTTCCATTAATTGTGACCGTTCGTTGGTTGATTGATCAAACGATAATTGCGCTCGAATGTGCGCACGGTTTAACGCGTCAGGCGGACCTGATATGTTATGGACTGGGGTTTATTTCCTTTTGGGTTCCAGCCTTAAACGTTTATAGAAGGCCCGATGGTGATTGGTCGGGTTTTATGTGAAGTCTGCCTATTATAAGGCTTCCGATATATACGTGGGCCCATAACCCACAGGTCCACGCGGAATATATGTAAAAATGTAGTTTTGCTGCGTAAAAGCAGTTTTGTTGGCATCATCTACACCTGGGTGAAAAAACATGGTTGGGACCCCAATATCCCAAATTGCAAGGAATCTGATATTATAACACGTCAGCATAGCGAATCGGAATCCCCTCAACCAACCATTAGTGTGGGTGGTTGCAAGATATGCACCATTGGAATTTTTGAATTTGTTACATGACATTTCAGAACATTGCATGAAAGTGATCCCTAAGTTTAATGGTGAAAAAAAGAAGACAACAAAAAAACATATAAGCGCTTTTCATGATTTCATTGATAATTTCATGACTGATGAAGATGATGTTTTCATGAGACTATTTGTGCAAACATTTGAAGCAGAAGTTCATAAATGGTTCCGCAATCTTTCCCCTCATTCTATTACTTCTTGGGATGATTTGGAGAGATACTTTAGCACCCAATGGGGTGAAAAGGAGGACTTCCAATATTTATTTACATACTTCTCCGTATCAAATAAAAATTTATCTAAGAATGTGGAGGAGTTTACCAATAGATTCAACAAAGTATATAAAAAAAATCTTGAACAAGATAAAGCCTACTCCCATGGAAATAATTGTGATATACGCAATAGAATTTGAGCTTGATTTTTCTATGTTATTGAGAGAGAGAACACCATTCACATTAGTGGCCATAAAATATGATGTTGTTTCTATTGGATGAAATTTGGCAGCATCTGGGAAGCTGAAGAGGATCAAGAAGGAAGAATAAGAATAGTGTGTAGAGAAGGAGAGAGATGGTGAGAAAGAGAAATACAAAGGAAAAAATCAAGTGAAGGATGAACCAAATTATTCAAGTAAAGATAGTGTTGAGGCCAAAATGGAAGAAATGAAAAGACTCATCAAGAATATATCAAAAAAGATAGACTTCCTTGAGATAGAAGGACCAAGAAGGAACTTTTTGATGGTCAAAAATGACCTCATCAACATTTGGGAAGGCCACCTAGCCAGAGTCCCAAATCAGACTCTTATCAATTTAATTTGATGGCTTTGGCTGGTTCTATTGGGTTTAGTTACCCCTCACTCTCCTCTTTGACTTGTGATGTTACTAATTAACTATAAACAAGAAAGATGATATCAGAATTACTCTCTTGCAAGAAATCAATCCTTAAGTTGACTTAAAGGATCATCTAAGCCACATCTAAGGCTACTCCTATATAAGGAGACTTCTAAAATTATTTTTCAAATAAAATGCAAATTAATCTTGAATGCAAGAAAATCTAATCTATCTCAACTAGAATAAGATATAGATCTTGCCCAAATCAAGAGAAAAGTAACTTATAAATAAACGGGGATTTAACAACTTATTTTAATGATGAATATCAGACTATAGAAGAAGTTCTAACAACAAATATAGTAAGTGCACAACATGCTTTATTTGGAGATTTAAAACAGTGAATGATTAGCCACTAAAACTAGGAAAAAATTCGCTTAATTCTAATGGTAATTAAATCAATTTTAGATGGTAAATTCCTGAGTAAATAGTTACTCATAAAATTGATTTAAGAACTTGACCAAATCAAGAATTACAGATCTATGATATTAATAGATCAAATAGTTGATATAAAAGGAGACTATTTTCATATTTAACAAAAGTGCACAACATGAAATAATTTACACAGATCTACCATCAAAAAGTGGAATTTACATTACACATAAAAGTATTTAAATACAATTGATAAACTTGGATCTCTTATATTTGTTTCCCAACGAATCTCCAACAATATTTTCAATATGATAAACTCTGTTAGCAGGAAGAAGGATTACAAAAGTGCAAGTTATGACACACTAACAAAGATTGAGTTCTGAAAAAAAAAACTTCCAATACCCTCATATCTGAGATTTTCCTCCCTATCTACAGTTTAAAATACCTTTACAAAAGTTCCTAGAGTCTCTAAGTTGAAGAGAAGAGGAACCTATTGCTCATTCTTTAAAAATTATATATAATTTACAAGAAATCTCCAAAAATGGAGAGTTGTTGAAAGGCCATCCTGATCCATCATATTTGGATTTTCAAATCCTCCTTATTCCTTTTGCCAATGTAATAACATTGCTCCAAGATCTCTTAGCTTCACCCTCTCCAATAGATCTCTTCTCAAAAATCATTAAAATCAAAATTAAGACCAATAAGAATTGCACATCAAAATGAAAATACAAAAACAAGAAAAAAACAAATTCTCCAATAAAAATTTAATTAAAAGAAAATTGTGCTTCGTGTTGATCTCTATCAAGAATTCTTTGGCTCAAGAATGTGGTCTTAAAACCAATTTGCAACAACAAAAGTTTTGGAAAATGAAAATGTTTCAAAACAAATTCCCAAATTAATTTTTGTTACAATTTCGTAGCTCCAACTTTTGTTGAATTTTAGGCATATTAAATATTCAGAATTGGTTGAGTTAATGCCTCCAGATGGTTCTCAATGACTTTAGCTTTCTCACGATTCATTCATTTGGCCAAATAAAACTCAATATAGATTCTTCCAAAATTAAGGTGTCAAAATTATTTATGTGCTGAAAAATACATCATTTGACTAATTTATAAAAATTATAAATTGTTTTAATAATAATTTAATTTTATTAAAATTTATTATATATATTTTTTATTTTAAAATATTAAAATATTATAAAAAAATTAAAATTAAATAATATAAAAAAATTAATTTAATAATATACAAAATAAAAAACAAAAACAAAAATTAGAATTAAAAACTAAATAATACAAAACTAAATTTTAATAAAGCAAAACTAAAAGGAGTCAACGAGAGGTATGTGAGGAGGGAGTTATAAGGAGGAATGGAGTGGTGGATAGGAGGGGCCTAGAAGTTATAAGACCAGGAGCCCGAAAGCATTTAGAAAAGGTAGTCGGGGAGGAAGGAACCTGGGCTCCACGTGGAGTGGGGCCCTCCTCCCCATAACTAATATTATTGCAAAAAAAAGAAGCTTGTATGTTAATGAGGAACCCGAGACCTTGGGTGGTTAACAAATTGCAAATTATTTTTTTTTCCAGGCTCAAGGTTATTTTTCATGTGATTTTTGTCTTCTATTATTATTATTATTTTATATTTGTTAACACTTTAAACAAAGTGAGTATAAAATGATGAATCCATGTTTTTAGGAAAATGATTAATTCTAAATTTACCTTCTATGAGTGACAGAATAGGTATAGATAGGAAGTTTAAATAAAGTATACATCTATTAATATAAATAATTTTTTTTCCCTGACATCGCTTCACTACCAGCGAGTCTATTTAGTACTTCGACAAAGTTGTATTAGTACCACACAAGCATAGTCCCGCTGTCAGCAAGTCTGTTTAGTACCCCAATAGGTTACTTGTGCTTCCCACAGATAAGTGCTTTCAACCATAATTTACCACCCTTTTCATAAATTTTATTTAGAAAATTTCTTTTAGAAATTGGGTGAAGAAGTCGGAGTGGTACCAGAGATTTTAAAGGAAATGGATATAGTACTCATAAAGTTTTGACTTCCTCTCCCTGCAACTATCAATCCAGAGGATTTTATGTAAAGTGGAGGGATTGATGAGATTCATTGAGTTAAACTCAAGCCAGTTATTTACTTCGAAAGATGAACCCTATCACTTGGGAAATATGAATATTCCTCCAAGGGAAAAGATTTAAGGCGAGAGGACTTATAATTCAATAAAGATATCCCTTTAAGGTAAATGAAAACTCATGAAATAGATAGAGTAAAAATTCCCCATGCATGCCGACCAATGTTGGGTAAGAAAAAGTCTTCCATATAAATCTTGGTAATTCACGAAATCTGATCCAAAGGGAAAGTGAAATCAACACTTCCAGAAATTGAAAAAAGAAGAAAGGAGATGCAAAGTAAAATGAAAAGTCAAAATTGAAACAAAAAAACTCAATAAGACAAATTATAAAAAAAGTTTCAACAAAAGAACAAGTATGAGGGACAAGATGCAAGTTTTTCTTAAGTTGAGATCTTGTTAGGTTGGCTTGCAAAGTTGTAATTGATTAGACTTTTATTCAAAGAAAATTTCTAACTCTAGATAATAGTTACGATACAAAGTGAAGCTAAATAAGAATTTTATCCCCTTGAAAATTTTCGTGTTTCGAAATTAAGCCTTCATGGAAACATCATAATGATTTTCTTAAAAAAACAAGTCTTGTGAAACAAACTAGAGATTCAGAGACTCCCCGATTTAGCTGATTTGTAATTTGATTGAAATTATAACTACGTTTCCAAAGCTTAAAAACAAACAACAAGAAGAATGAATTCCAAATTTGAGCAAGCACGGGTGTAAAATTTTCAATGTAGTCCTTGAATACCTACAAAAACAAAGCTTTAGTTCAGCAAACACTAAGAACAAAGTTGAAACAAAAAGCATAAGAAAATGGTAACATATGAAAATGAGCATATGAGACTTACCTTGAAGAATTTCACTAAGATTTACTTGAAATATACTAGTTTTCTCCAAAAAAAAGTATCTTCTTCTTTTGATTGATATTAAAAGTATGAACAAGTTTTCATTTTTCCAATATCATCAACTTATTGAATCTAAACTAGAGCGAGCATTAAGCTAGAAGAATAATGACTCATGTTCAAGGAAATATAAATAAATAAAATAAATCATCAGAAATAAAAATGAAAAAATGTGCCTCATTATGAATTACAACAACAATTATTCCTCTTGTCGCTTTTGATTTTATAGCAGCCCAAAAATATCCATAAAATCCCATGGAATCAATCCCAAATTCCCAACCAATGCAACAACGGTTTATGGACATATATAGAGGACTTGGGCTATTGTGTGATCATTAAAATGGAGCGATATATAAACAACCAAATCACAAGAGAATTGGAAATCAAATATAAATTGACCATGATTCATTACGTATGTGTATTATGCATTTTCTTACCAATTAGCTGCATTATCATAGTGGCTGCTCAGGGATGTCCCGAAAAGAAAAAAGGATGCACACTAAAAAGATGGTCAGGATGATAAGATATGGGATGGAGAGAAAAGGAGAAAAGGGGCGGGCATCCAATAGTAAAGAAAGGACAAAAATACAAGTGAGCCATAGGTTATTATAATATCTAGGAAGGTTGGATCCCATGAGGTAAATAAAATTATCCAAAGAGAGTTACCAGGGTACTTCAAGAGAAAGATTATTAGAGGGGTCCAGCTGCAGTAGCTCGAAGGAAGCTATGTCTAGCGTGTTCACAAAAATGAATTTAGAAATACTTATGGGCTCAAGAGGGCTAGGCTAATTGATAATACAAGGTGGGACGAATCTTAGCTTATGATATTGAAGTTCCCGGAGCCCGACTATTTGATAAATTACATTTCCAAAACTTTCTAGGCGAGTCGAGTCTGGGAAAGCGGGCATAAGTAGAGGTGGAATTTCATAGATATGTGCAAGAATATTTGATGTCAATCCAAGGAATCAGGTGCCCTAGAGTTCAATGAAATTGTAATTAAGAAGGTTTGGTCTCCCAAGGTTTTAAGTTAACAAGTAATACGTGAAAGAATGGAGTGAATTTAAAGGGGCCCACCTATACATGTTACCTTGGAAGAAATGAATGAAATGCTCCAAAGATAGCCTGGTGGAAGTGGCTCCAGGATCAACGAATGAATGGCCAATGAAAACCCAACAATAGTGACCCATGTGCATTCAATATGAAAAATGGATAAACTAGTAAGCACTTAGTCATCTACGGGTTTATAAAAGGGGTGCAACTAAGAGAAGATATAGGAAGAACAATGTAGTACAAAGGTTTGATTCAGCATGGCTTTAATAAATGTAAAATTCTAGAAAGTGCAGAGGTATGGCCATGGCCAAGAGTATTTTTACAATTATTGCAAGACCCTTGCATTTCTCCTTTGCTTTTAGGACCTTTATTTTAGTCTTCCATTTAAAATGTGAGAAGGTAAAAGCCTGCAGAAAATTTAAACAAGAAGGAGCCAAGCATTACATTTCAACTGCATCGAGAAAAGAAGAAAAATATGATTATGACTTCTCTTGCAAATTTGTAAAGCAAATGAGTTATAAATTAGATCACCTATACAGAGCACAAAGATTAAATATCCTGATGAGAAAACAAATACTTCCCTAAACATGTTTGTGACTAGGAAAAGGCTAATTTCTCACTTTATCCTAAACCTAATTTAATTTACTCACAAAATTAAGTCCCCAAATCAAGTAAATGAAAACCTGCCAAAAGTACACAGAAATAAGAAATAAAACATGGTTAAAAGAGAAAACAAGCACTAAAATGAAAACTAACAATATATAAATATGAACATGTATACACATACCTGGAGGAATTTGATTGCAACCTTGTAGATCTCAACATTCTCCCATGCATTTTCTCAAAATTTTCATAAGTACAAAATCATCTACTTATTCAATCTAAATTAAATGTTAAATATTGAGTTGTCAATTTTCATTCATATTTACATTGAGGGGAAAGATATGTGGTAAAAGCCATTGTTTATAAATGCTTGTGAATTGAAAATTTGGAATTTTTAAAAAGCGTCTAGCTGTAGCGATTCTTTGGAACTTCACCATTCATGATTTTCTTTCCAAATAGAAATTTCAACAATGCGATGAAACTTTATGAAGAAGGATAATCGAGCGCATCACAAGTGTGTATGATATGAAGATATTAGATGATTGATATGCTCTAAGCCACTCCTTTCCAGGAAATGAAGGGAATACCAAGGGAAAGACTCAGGCTCATTACTTTCTTATTGAAAATCTACAATACTGAAAGGAATACAAATATAAAAGCAATATGAATTTAAACTATCATATTCCTAATCCTAATCTAAAGAACAATCTAAAATTAGGTGAAATCGTACTTCCAATGTAACCATTCAAGTATATTATTTTCTTGCAGAAACGTATACATCAAATATCAGTAAAAAAAAAAAATTACAACTAATTTTTAAAAAGAAACATTAAACCTACCATGTACAGTTATATTTAAATTTATCAAAATAAACTTATCTACAAAATTCCTCTCCTAAAATGTCATTTCCAGTTGAATTTCAATTGGATAATAGAAATCTAGATGGATTCCTATTAATGATTGGAAGAGGTTTAGAGGAGAGGATATTAGGCCAGATTCTAATAATATATCCTTAAGTGTTGGAGCCTACATAAAACTGTCATTTTTATGTACATGAGACAAAACTATTAGTAATGTTCTGTTGAATTGAATCTTCCAAGCAACTTTCAAATGGATCTTGAAATTAAGGATGAAAATTTAATGCATATGTCAAAAGATCTTAAATTGGGTTAGATAGCTGGTGATATTTTATTGGTGTACTCACAAGTGTTGATTCATGTGGAAGATTCATTCTAAAAGGAGGAGAAAGTTGATAAGACATGAATATCAAATGAAATTGGAAGATTAAAACCTCTTGATGGTCATGATCTAAATTTTGTGATTCATTTTCACATTCTAGCAATGCACTTTGTGAGTATTGGACACTTAATTGCTCAATATGCCAGCATAAGTTATCTAAGAATTAAAAAATGAAGGAAGAAAATAAATATGAAAATAATCATAAGAAATGAAGGAAAAATAATAAATTTAAACCATTATTTCCATTAATGTTACAGCGAGTATTACAATACAGTTGGGACTTGTTTGAAGTAATTTTCTCTTCGCAAAAATTAGCCATAATAATGCAATTGGAACAATTACTGGAATCAACTTTTGAGTAAGAGAGAGGCTCAAGGCTATGAGTAGGAATTGAAACTTGAAGGTTGTCAGAATCATAAACAGGAATGGAAAAGTCATCGTGACTTGATGGGATTTCAAAATGAAGCTCTTTAATAGAAATATTAGTAAAAAGAGAGTCATCATTTTGAAACATACAAGAGCTATCAAGAATGTGAGGAATAGAAAATGTTTGAAATGACTCACTGTTCTCCAACTCTAAATTATCATCATAAATGACTTTACAAATTTCATCAATATTCCCTTCGTTTCCATAAGATATATCAAAAAAGAAGTGAGATTGGGTAAATTTTCAGCAATGTCGAAAGAATGAGCATGGAATGTTTCTTTGCTCTAATCAAAACTAATTGGAAATTCATTTATGTCAACTCTATTCTTTGAAATAACATCTATGAAAAGAGGAATTGTAGAACAATAAAGAAAGAGGAATTTATTTGTTGTTTATTTGCTTTGATCAAAACTAATTGGAAATTCATTTATGTCAGCTCCTCTATTCTTTGAAATAGCATCTATGCAAAGAGGAATTGTAGAACGAGAAAAAAATGATTTTCTATCAGCAAAAATATTAGGGTAAAGAAAGAAATGAGAATGGGAAGAAATGGACCTGAAAATTTCTCTACCTATAGATTCTTGTGCATTTTATCCAATGTGAATTTCGGATTCATGATCACTTATGTGGCTGACCACACTTTCTTGAAGATTAATGCTTAGCTACCTTAAGTTTTGTAGTTGACCATAAAAAAATTCAGAAATTTCTATGGAAAAATGCACTTTATTGGAATCTTCAATTGTGCTTTTGCTTGCTGATTAACTTGATGCACATTGTTTGTTAGATGTGTTGCTTTCTGATTTTTAGATTTGTTAGAAGTTGATTCTTCAAGTATGTTGTCCATATTTCCTTGAAGTTGATTGTCAAATTCTTCCAAGATTTGTGATTGTGGACTAGTAACATGAGAGAGAGAGCATCACAGTATTCAATAACTTGTTTGAAGGATTCTTTAGTATCATCTTCAACATTGTAAGTAGTATTTACAATTTGTAGGAAATTATCATACATGGATGACATAATTTCATCATGACTGGCGTGCACATCCTCCAAATGTGAATTTTCAATCATGTTAATAGAAACCAAAGGTGAAACATCAAAGCTTGAAGTTGTTTGATTATATGGATTTGGAATGCAAGGAAGAGAAACTAACTCTCTAAAACAACCTATTAATTGAAACCCAGGAGGTAAATCTTCAGATTGAAATTGAAAACAAATTAATTTAAATCTAATGAGAAAATAATCCAAAGACTCACCTTCAAATCGGCGAAGTTTCTCAAGTTGACCACAAACCTTTTCATACTCGTAATTATGAAAAGAATGAAGGAAAGTTTTTACAAACTTGTCCCAATTGCGAATGGAGACAAATGGTAATGATTTACACCAGTCTTTAGCCAATCCTGTCAAAGTGAGAATAAATATCCTACACATCACACATTCTTCAATATCATAATAATTACAATTTAAAATGAATTGAAGAACATGATCAAAAGCAAAGACGTTATCCTTACCATTAAACTTCGTCTTTAACAAGAAATTTACTTCCTTTAATGGAGTGGTGGTAGGTGGAAGTCTAATGAAGCAAATCCAAATAGGTCGTTTAGAAGGAGCCATTGAAAGAAATAAAAAAACTAAAACACGAAATATTTAAAGAAACAATTTATTGTTGGCCCTCCTTCTAGCGCCAAAAATGTTGATCCTCAAAAATGACCTCGTCAACATTTAGGAAGGCCACCCATTCGGAGCCCCAAATCAGACTCTTATTCATTTAAATGATGGTTTCGATTGGTTCTATTGGGTCCAATTAAGTCCTCATTCTCCTTGCTGACTTGTGATGTTACTAATTAACTATCAACAAGAAGAGGGATATCAGAATTACTCTCGTATTGCTAGCTTGTAAGAAATAAATCCTTAAGCTGACTTAAGGGCTTAGCTAAGCCACACCTAAGGTTGCTCTTATATAAGGAGACTTCTAAAATGTTTTCAAATAAAATGCAAATTAATCTAGAATGCAAGAAATAAAAGGAAATTTAATCTAATATATCTTAATTAGAACAAGATATAGATCTTGCCCAAATCAAGAGCAAAGTAACTTATACAAAAATGGGGATTTAACATGTTCTTTTAATGACTAATATTAGATTGTAGAATAAGTTATAACAACTGATATAGTAAGTGCACAACATGTTTTGTTTGGAGATTTAAAATAGTTAATAATTAGCCACTAAAACTAGGAAAACGTTCGTTTAATTCTAATGGCAATTAAATCGATTTTAGATGGAAAATTTTTGAGTAAATAGTTACTCAAAAATTTGATTTAATCACTTGAGAAAAACAAGAATTAATAATAGATCTATGATATTAATAGACTAGGCAACTGATCTAAAAGACAACTATTTTAATATCTAACAAAAGTACACAACATGAAATAATTTACGCAGATCTGCCATCAAAAGTTGAAATTTGCATTACAAATAAAAGTATTTAAATGCAAATTGATAAACCTAGATCTCTTAGCTATATTTCCCAACAGATCTCCAACAATCTTTTCAAAATTATCAACTCTTCCAGTAGGAAGAAGGATTACGAAAGAGCAAGTTCTATCATACTAACAAAGATTGAATTTTGAAAAGAAAACCCCCAATATCCTAATATCTGAGTTTTTCCTCCCTATATGCAGCTTAAAATACCTTTACAAAAATGTATAGAGCCTCTAAGTTGCAGAGAAGAGGAACCTCTTCCTCATTCTCTAAAACATTTTTTTATAATTTACAAGAAATCTCAAAAAATGGAGAGTTGTTGGAAGATAATTTTAATCCATCAAATTTGGAGCTTCAAATCCTCTTTCTTCCTTTTGATGGTGTAATAACATTTCTCGAAGATATTTTAGATTCATCCTCTCGAACAGATATCCTGTCAAAAATCATTAAAATCAAAATTAAAACTAATAAGAATTGCACAACAAAATGAAAATACAAAAATGAGAAAAACAAATTTTCTAATTAAAATTTAATTAAAAGAAAATTGTGCTTCTTGTTGATCTCTGTCAAGACTTCTTTGGCTCAAGAAAGTGGTCTTCAAACCAATTTGCAACAACAAAAGATTTGCAAATGAAAATGTTTCAAAACAAATTCTCAAATTAATTTTCCATACAATTTCGTAACTCCATCTTCTGTTGAATTTAAGGCATATCAAATGCTCTGATTTGGTTGAGTTAATGCCTCCATGACTTTAGCTTTCTAATGAGCCATTCATTTGGCCAAGTAGAACTCAAGATAGAGTCTTCCAAAGTTAGGTGTCAAAACTATCTATGTGCTAGAAAATACATAGTTTGACCCATTTATAAAAATTATGGGTTGTTTTATTAATATATTGATTTTATTAAAATTTGTTAATATACATATTTTTTGTTTTAAAATATTATAAAAAAATTAAAATTTAAATTAAATAATATACAAAATTTAATTTAATAATAAGTAAAATAAAAGAAAGAAAGAAATTATTTTAACGTCCACGAGGCTAAAGATAGCCTATGGGACAGATTGCTTCTTCATCTGCTTGATGTATTCGACCCTTTTTCTGTGAAGCTTCACAATAAATGCTCCCAACTTCTCGACAATCCCCTCGCTAAATAGATTATCCTAAAAGCTAGTTGCTAGCATACCTGCATAACTTTCCATGTTGTCTTTGAAGGCCTCACATTCTAAAATGAAATGTTTTTCTATTTCCACTTTTCTGGAAGAACAAAAAATGCATACCCTTTCCTCCCACACTTCCTTTGGCCTTTTCCAGTGCCCTGTTTCACAACGGAGTTGATGAGAATTAGTCCTTAATTGAGCAATAAGAATTTTGGCTCTCCAAGAGATATTGGCCTCTATGTATGCTTTTGGTTGATGATTATGAGTGGGATTAAACACTTCAATATAGTAATTTTTCTTTCTTCCTAGCTCCTTATCCCAAGTACGTTTGTGGAACTTTTCCATAACAAAAGCTTTTATCTCTTTGTTGTTTATGGGACACGCATTCAAGCAAATACCCCATTTACTAAACCATTTGTTATTTTGTTGCATCCAAGTTTTTTTGCTCTTGCACAATCTATCATTAAAGACAACCTTAGGCCATCTACCCTCTTCCATTTGCTCAATTTTTTTTAAATACCTTATGACTCGCACCATAGCAATTGCTTCAATAGGAGCAGTCCCTGTTTCACTTAACAAGATATCATAAGAAACTGCTCTTTTAATCTTAAATTTGTTTGTAATCAAACGCTTCTGAATTTTTTCAATTTGTCTCCACTGCATGTCGGAGGTACTACTAGCCCACAGTTCACAACCATAGAGAATCACCAGAATCACTAGAAGCCCAAAAAGAGTTTGAGTGGTCTTCCAGTCCCATAACTCTGCCTCTCTATACCTATTTTGAAAAGCATAAAATGCTTTCCAACCCCCCAAAGTTCTTTTCTTTCTACAACCATTCCAGTTTAGATTTTTGTTGAAGTGAATTCCGAGGTATTTGTAATCCGCAACTTCTTCCAGAATGTTGCCTTCAAAGTAGAACTTATGTTGGTTATGTTTTCTTTTCTTAGAGAATACCACTACTTTCATTTTGCTGATATTG